>OX451739.1:1479727643-1480927643 GCA_948472305.1 Vicia faba | reverse complement strand
CAAAAAAAAAACTATATTAGTATGCGTCAGAATCGAATTTGGTCATTCTTCAAAGAGGAGGTCGGGCTTGGGGTGTTCTTTTGCATTGCGAGAGAAGAGATCGTTCCTCGAAATCAAAGAAAACAAATTGAGAATGACACATAGACTATTTAAGCCCATTTGCAGCGACGAATAGATTATTTAAGTTTAAAATAAAATATAGAAAAGTTTTTTGATAAGATGGAAAGTGTAAATGTCAATTATTACTTTTTAAAAAATTAAATAAATTTTAAAAAATATAATAAAATAAAACTATATATTAAAAATATTTTGTTAGATATAATTAAATTCATCATATGTGTAGTTTTTTAAGACATTTTTTCTACATTAAAAAATGTATATTCGATAAAAATATGTTAATGTATTAGTAGAACATGTTTAAAATATAAAAGTGTAGCAACATGTCTCTGGGTTGTGTAGTTGCTTATCATGCCAGTCTCACACACTAGAGGTCCTCAGTTCAAACCTGAGCTTAGACATTATTTTTTCTTATAAAATAACAAAGTTAAAGAATTATTCTCAAATAATAATAAGAATTATTTTTGAATAAAAACTAGGCAAAATACTCATTTTGGTCCTTTAACTATATACCCTTGGGTTTAGATTGGTCACTAAAATTTTTTTCGTGTCACCTTGGTCCATTAACTTTCAAAATGTTTCATTAAGTCCTTTTTGTCTAATTACGAAATATTCTAAGAGTATAGTTAAGGGACCAAATGGGTATTTTGCCTTAAAACTATGATAAGTTTAATCTAAACAAATGTAATCAACAAACTAGCAAAAACCTTCGCAACAAGTTACACATGAAGGAGCATAGCATGAATTCGATTATGAGAAATGAAAAAAATTACCAAAAACAAATCACACAATAAATATAAGGAAATTATAAGCCACAAAAAAGAGAACTTCATAAATAACTCATATAAAGGAAATAGAAAGAACAATTATCTACCTGATCAATCTAGAAACATGCAAAGTGACCAAAACCCACTTATAAGAAAAAATCAATCCAAAGAAAAAGGAGGAAAACTCATTTATGAGGAAAAATTTGTTGAAATCTTAACATAATTAACAATATTTTCCTACCTATTGACAAGGAATCAATCTTGCAATTTCCCTTGATTAACAGAGAAGAAGAAAACATAACTAGTTAGTTGGCCACTAACAATGACCATTACATTGTTAAACCATGGTAGGGATTAAGGATTGACATAAGGATAGAGATCCATAAAGCTCTGAGAGGATGAAAGATAAAAAGAGTTTGAAACAAAATGTAGAAATCTCAAACCACTCCTAAACAACGAACGCCCATGTGAGGAACTATTAACAAATATATAGCAACCACGGAGAATCTTTCTAATAAAGGTATTATATATGATCCTATTTTATCTAGATGTAACTCTCACTACATTACTTTTTGCATGGAAAAATTGACAAAACTGTTGCGAAACTGGTAAAAATCGTTGCCTTAAAATACTTGAATAATTTTAAGGTCGTGGCAAATAGAGGCGTTGCCTTAGACACTTGTAGCAGTTTTTCTATAAGACGTAGACACCTTGTAGATAACCTATGTTTTAGGTATATATAGATAAGGGTTTTTAAAGTTCCCAACTAAAATGGTTTATATCCTCTCTTTGTATAAAACCGTTGCAATTGATATATTTTAAGGATCAATTTTCTAGAAGCTTTCTTAACAGTTAGTCACTGTTTCTCATTTTAAAACCTTTATGGGAGACTCATATCTATATGATTTCTTCAATTGCAACAAATGTAGTTCTTTTTAATATAATAATATTAATAAAATATGATGTAAATTAATTTATTTTATGAACCTAGTATAAGAAGTCAAAATGGAAACATATAATCCAAGAGGACAAATTTAAACACCAATGAGTTAGCTCGAAGAAACTTTATAAATGTTTATTTGCAGACAACACACAAGTCCTAATATATTTCCTCAATTGAATTTTCATTATATTCAAATAACTGAGCATCATAGTCATAACTAGTTGCGACAAAAGGGCCTATCGCGGTCCATCACAAATTGGTTCCTCCATAAAACTACAAGTAAATTTAAGCCAAATTAGGGAAGTTATACTTATAATAGTATGTGCAAATTTGAAGCTCTAACTTTTTATAGATATGGATTTTGAGATTAATTTACCCAAATGTTCAAATCAATAGAGCCCTGCAGAGTGAGTTAACCTTTCACCAAATTTGCAAAACAACAACACACGATAAAGTGAACCTGTAAAACACAGTGAAAATTGAATTTTAATTTTGAATGAAACAACATAACAAATCAAAAGAGTATATAATCAAGAAAGCCAAAAAAAAACTATATCAGTAAGCGTCAGAATCGAATTTGGTCATTCTTCAAAGAGGAGGTCGGGCTTGGGGTGTTCTTTTGCATTGCGAGAGAAGAGATCGTTCCTCGAAATCAAAGAAAACAAATTGAGAATGACACATAGACTATTTAAGCCCATTTACAGCGACGAATAGATTATTTAAGTCTAAAATAAAACATAGAAAAGTTTTTTGATAAGATGGAAAGTGTAAATGTCAATTATTACTTTTTAAAAAATTAAATAAATTTTAAAAAATATAATAAAATAAAACTACATATTAAAAATATTTTGTTAGATATAATTAAATTCATCATATGTGTAGTTTTTTAAGACATTTTTTCTACATTAAAAAATGTATATTCGATAAAAATATGTTAATGTATTAGTAGAACATGTTTAAAATATAAAAGTGTAGCAACATGTCTCTGGGTTGTGTAGTTGCTTATCATGCCAGTCTCACACACTAGAGGTCCTCAGTTCAAACCTGATCTTAGACATTATTTTTTCTTATAAAATAACAAAGTTAAAGAATTATTCTCAAATAATATTAAGAATTATTTTTGAATAAAAACTAGGCAAAATACTCATTTTGGTCCTTTAACTATATACCCTTGGGTTTAGATTGGTCACTAAAAATTTTTTCGTGTCACCTTGGTCCATTAACTTTCAAAATGTTTCATTTAAGTCCTTTTTGTCTAATTACGAAATATTATAAGAGTATAGTTAAGGGACCAAATGGGTATTTTACCTTAAAACTATGATAAGTTTAATCTAAACAAAGGTAATCAACAAACTAGCAAAAACCTTCGCAACAAGTTACACATGAAGGAGCATAGCATGAATTTGATTATGAGAAATGAAAAAAATTACCAAAAACAAATCACACAATTAATATAAGGAAATTATAAGCCACAAAAAAGAGAACTTCATAAATAACTCAGATAAAGGAAATAGAAAGAACAATGATCTACCTGATCAATCTAGAAACATGCAAAGTGACCAAAACCCACTAATAAGAAAAAATCAATCCAAAGAAAAAGGAGGAAAACTCATTTATGAGGAAAAATTTGTTGAAATCTTAACATAATTAACAATATTTTCCTACCTATTACCAAGGAATCAATCTTGCAATTTCCCTTGATTAACAGAGAAGAAGAAAACATAACTAGTTAGTTGGCCACTAACAATGACCATTACATAGTTAAACCATGGTAGGGATTAAGGATTGACATAAGGATAGAGATCCATAAAGCTCTGAGAGGATGAAAGATAAAAAGAGTTTGAAACAAAATGTAGAAATCTCAAACCACTCCTAAACAACAAACGCCCATGTGGGGAACTATTAAAAAATATATAGCAACCACGGAGAATCTTTCTAATAAAGGTATTATATATGATCCTATTTTATCTAGATGTAACTCTCACTACAATACTTTTCACATGGAAAAATTGACAAAACTGTTGCGAAACTGTTAAAAATCGTTGCCTTAAAATATTTGAATAATTTTAAGGTCGTGGCAAACAGAGGCGTTGCCTTAGACACTTGTAGCAGTTTTTCTATAAGACGTAGACACCTTGTAGATAACCTATGTTTTAGGTATATATAGATAAGGGTTTTTAAAGTTCCCAACTAAAATGGTTTATATCCTCTCTTTGTATAAAACCGTTGCAATTGATATATTTTAGGGATCAATTTTCTAGGAGCTTTCTTAACAGTTAGTCACTGTTTCTCATTTTAAAACCTTTATGGGAGACTCATATCTATATGATTTCTTCAATTGCAACAAATGTAGTTCTTTTTAATATAATAATATTAATAAAATATGATGTAAATTAATTTATTTTATGAACCTAGTATAAGAAGTCAAAATGGAAACATATAATCCAAGAGGACAAATTTAAACACCAATGAGTTAGCTCGAAGAAACTTTATAAATGTTTATTTGCAGACAACACATAAGTCCTAATATATGTCCTCAATTGAATTTTCATCATATTAATATAACTGAGCATCATAGTCATAACTACTTGCGACAAAAGGGCCTATCGCGGTCCATCATAAATTGGTACCTCCATAAAACTACAAGTAAATTTAAGCCAAATTAGGGAAGTTACACTTATAATAGTATGTGCAAATTTGAAGCTCCAACTTTTTATAGAGATGGATTTTGAGATTAATTTACCCAAATGTTCAAATCAATAGAGCCCTGCAGAGTGAGTTAACCTTCCACCAAATTTGCAAAGCAACAACACACAATAAAGTGAACCTGTAAGACACAGTGAAAATTGAATATTCATTTTGAATGAAACAACATAATAAATCAAAAGAGTAACTAATCAAGAAAGCCCCAAAAAAAAACTATATTAGTAAGCATCAGAATCGAATTTGGTCATTCTTCAAAGAGGAGGTCGGGCTTGGGGTGTTCTTCTACATTGCGAGAGAAGAGATTGTTCTTCGAAATCAAAGAAAGCAAATTGAGAATGACACATAGACTATTTAAGCTCATTTGCAGCGACGAATAGATTATTTAAGCCTAAAATAAAATATAGAAAAGTTTTTTGATAACATGGAAAGTGTAAATGTCAATTTTTACTTTTTAAAAAATTAAATAAATTTTAAAATATATAATAAAATTAAATTACATATTAAAAATATTTTGTTAGATATAATTAAATTCATCATGTGTAGCTTTTTAAGACATTTTTTCTACCTTAAAAAATGCATATTCGATAAAAAATGTTAATGTATTAGTAGAACATGTTTATAATATAGAATTGTAACAACATGTGTCTGGGTTGTGGAGTTGCTTATCACGCTAGTCTCACACACTAGAGCTCCCCAGTTCAAACCTGGGCTTATATTATTTATTCTTATAAAATAACAAAGTTAAAGAATTATTCACAAATAATAATAAGAATTATTTTTGAATAAAAACTAGGCAAAATACTCTTTTTGGTCCTTTAACTATATACCCTTGGGTTTAGATTGATTAATAAATTTTTTTTCGTGTCACCTTGGTCCATTAACTTTCAAAATGTTTCATTTAAGTCTTTTTTGTCTAATTACAAAATATTCTAAGAGTATAGTTAAGGGACCAAATGGGTATTTTTCCTGGAAACTATGATAAGTTTAATCTAAACAAAGGTAATCAACAAACTAGCAAAAACCTACACAACAAGTTGCACATGAAGGATCATAGCATGAATTCGATTATGAGAAATGAAAAAAATTACCAAAAACACATCACACAATAAATATAAGGAAATTATAAGCCACAAAAAAGAGAACTTTATAAACAACTCAGATAAAGGAAATAGAAAGAACAATGATCTACCTGATCAATCTAGAAACATGCAAAGTGACCAAAACCCACTAATAAGAGAAAATCAATCCAAAGAAAAAGGAGGAATCCTCATTTATGAGGAAAAATTTGTTGAAATCTTAACAATATTAACAATTTTTTCCTACCTATTGACAAGGAATCAATCTTGCAATTTCCCTTCATTAACAGAGAAGAAGAAAACATAACTAGTTAGTTGGCCACTAACAATGACCATTACATTGTTAAACCATGGTAGGGATTAAGGATTTACATAAGGATAGAGATCCAGAAAGCTCTGAGAGGATGAAAGATAAAAAGAGTTCAAAACAAAATGTAGAAATCTCAAACCACTCGTAAACAACAAACGCCCATGTGGGGAACTAATAACAAATATATAGCAAACACGGAGAATCTTTCTAATAAAGGTATTAGATGTGATCCTATTTTATCTAGATGTAACTCTCACTACAATACTTTTCGCAAGGCAACATAGGCAAAACAATTGCGAAACTGGTAAAAATCGTTGCCTTAAAATACTTGAACAATTTTAAGGTCGTGGCAAACAGAGGCGTTGCCTTAGACACTTGTAGCAATTTTTGTATAAGACGTAGACACCTTGTAGATAACCTATGTTTTGGGTATATATAGATAAGGGTTTTTACAGTTCCCAACTACAATGGGTATATCTGCTCTCTGTATAAAACCGTTGTAATTGATATATTTTAGGGATCAATTTTCTAGGTGCTTTCCTAACAGATAGTCACTGTTGCTCATTTTAAAACCTTTACGGGAGACTCTTATCTATATGACTTCTTAAATTGCAACAAATGCAGTTCTTTTTAAAAATATAATATTAATAAAATATGATGTAAATTAATTTATTTTATGTACCTAGTATAAGAAGTCAAAATGGAAACATATAATCCAAGAGGACAAAATTAAACACCAATGAATTAGCTCGAAGAAACTTTATAAATGTTTATTTACAGACAACACATAAGTCCTAATATATGTCCTTAATTGAATTTCCATCATATTCATATAACCGAGCATCATAGTCATAACTAGTTGCGACAAAAGGGCCTATCGCGGTCACTCAAAAATTGGTTCCTCCATAAAACTACAACTAAATTTAAGCCAAATTAGGGAAGTTACACTTATAATAGTATGTGCAAATTTGAAGCTCCAACTTCTTATAGAGATGGATTTTGATATTAATTTACCCAAATGTTCAAATCAATAGAGCCCTGCAGAGTGAGTTAACCTTCCACCAAATTTGCAAAGCAACAACACACGATAGAGTCAACCTGTAAAACACAGTAAAAATTGAATATTCATTTTGAATGAAATAACATAACAAATAAAAAAGAGTATTTAATCAAGAAAGCCCAAAAAAATATATATTAGTCAGCGTCAGAACCGAATTTGGTCATTCTTCAAAGAGGAGGTCAGGCTTGGGGTGTTCTTCTGCATTGCGATAGAAGAGATGGTTCTTCGGAATCAAAGAAACAAAATTGAGAGGGAAACATGGACTATTTAAGCCCATTTGCAGCGACAAATTGATTATTTAGGCCTAAACTAAAATATAGAAATTTTTTTGATAAGATGGAAAGTTTAAATTCATCATATGTGTAGTTTTTTAAGACATTTTTTCTACATTAAAAAATGCATTTTTGATAAAAAAATGTTAATGTATTAGTAGAACAAGTTTATAATATGAAAGTGTAGCAAAATTTGTCTGGGTGGTGTAGTTGGTTATCACGCGAGTCTCAAACACTAGAGGTCCCCAGTTTGAACTTGGGCTTAAACATTATTTTTCTTATAAAATAAAAAAGTTTAACAATTATTCTCAAATAATAATCAGAATTATTTTTGAATAAAAACTAGGCAAAATATTCATTTTGGTCCTTTAACTATATACCCTTGGGTTTAGATTGGTCACTAAATTTTTTTTCGTGTCACCTTGGTCCATTAACTTTCAAAATGTTTCATTTAAGTCTTTTTTGTTTAATTACAAAATATTCTAAGAGTATAGTTAACGGACCAAATGGGTATTTTACCTGAAAACTATGATAAGTTTAATCTAAACAAAGGTAATCAACAAACTAGCAAAAACCTTCACAACAAGTTGCACATGAAGGAGAATAGCATGGATTCGATTATGAGAAATTAAAAAAATTACCAAAAACACATCACACAATAAATATAAGGAAATTATAAGCCACAAAAAAGAGAACTTCATAAATAACTCAGATAAGGGAAATAGAAAGAACAATGATCTACCTGATCAATCTAGAAACATGAAAAGTGACCAAAACCCACTAATAAGAGAAAATCAATCCAAAGAAAAAGGAGGAAACCTCATTTATGAGGAAAAATTTGTTAAAATCTTAACATAATTAACATTTTTTTCCTACCTATTGACAAGGAATCAATCTTGCAATTTCCCTTGATTAACAGAGAAGAAGAAAACATAACTAGTTTGTTGGCCACTAACAATAACCATTGCATTGTTAAACCATGGTAGGGATTAAGGATTGACATAAGGATAGAGATCCAGAAAGCTCTGAGAGGATGAAAGATAAAAAGAGTTTGAAACAAAATGTAGAAATCTCAAACCACTCCTAAACAACAAACGCCCATGTGGGGAACTATTAACAAATATATAACAACCACTGAGAATCTTTCTAATAAAGGTATTAGATGTGATCCTATTTTCTCTAGATGTAACTCTCACTACAATACTTTTTGCATGGAAACATAGACATAACAATTGCGAAACTGGTAAAAATCGTTGCATAAAAATACTTGAACAATTTTAAGGTCGTGGCAAACAGAGGCGTTGCCTTAGACACTTGTAGCAGTTTTTGTATAAGACGCAGACACCTTGTAGATAACCTATGTTTTAGGTATATATAGATAAGGGCTTTTACAGTTCCCAACTACAATGGTTTATATCCTCTCTCTGTATAAAACCGTTGCAATTGATATATTTTAGGGATCAATTTTCTAGGAGCTTTCCTAACAGATAGTCACTGTTGCTCATTTTAAAACCTTTACGGGAGACTCTTATCTATATGACTTCTTAAATTGCAACAAATGCAGTTCTTTTTAATAATATAATATTAATAAAATATGATGTAAATTAATTTATTTTATGAACCTAGTATAAGAAGTCAAAATGGAAACATATAATCAAAGAGGACAAAATTAAACATCAATGAGTTAGCTCGAAGAAACTTTATAAATGTATATTTCCAGACAACACATAAGTTCTAATATATGTCCTTAATTGAATTTTCATCATATTCATATAACCGAGCATCATAGTCATAACTAGTTGCGACAAAAGGGCCTATCGCGGTCCATCAAAAATTGGTTACTCCATAAAACTACAAGTAAACTTAAGCCAAATTAGGGAAGTTACACTTATAATAGTATGTGCAAATTTGAAGCTCCAACTTCTTATAGAGATGGATTTTGAGATTAATTTACCCAAATGTTCAAATCAATAGAGCCCTGCAGAGTAAGTTAACCTTCCACCAAATTTGCAAAGCAACAACACACGATAAAGTCAACCTGTAAAACACAGTAAAAATTGAATATTCATTTTTAATAAAACAACATAACAAATAAAAAGAGTATTAAATCAAGAAAGCCCAAAAAAATATATATTAGTAAGCATCATAATCGAATTTGGTCATTCTTCAAAGAGGAGGCCGGGCTTGGGGTGTTCTTCTGCATTGCGAGAGAAGAGATCGTTCTTCGGAATCAAAGAAACAAAATTGAGAGGGACACATGGACTATTTAAGCCCATTTGCCGCGAAGAATAGATTATTTAAGCCTAAAACAAAATATAGAAATTTTTTTGATAAGATGGAAAGTGTAAATGTCAATTATTACTTTTTAAAAATTTAATTAAATTTTAAAAAATATAATAAAATAAAACTACATATTAAAAATATTTTGTTAGATATAATTAAATTCATCATATGTGTAGTTTTTTAAGACATTTTTTCTACATTAAAAAATGAATTTTCGATAAAAAAATGTTAATGTATTAGTAGAACAAGTTTATAATATGAAAGTGTAGTAAAATATGTTTGGGTGGTGTAGTTGGTTATCACGCTAGTCTCACACAATAGAGGTCCCCAGTTCGATCCCGGGCTTAGACTTTATTTTTCTTATAAAATAACAATGTTAAACTATTATTCTCAAATAATAATAAGAATTATTTTTGAATAAAAACTAGGCAAAATACTCATTTTGGTCCTTTAACTATATACCCTTGGGTTTAGATTGGTCACTAAATTTTTTTTCGTGTCACCTTGGTCCATTAACTTTCTAAATGTTTCATTTAAGTCCTTTTTGTCTAATTACAAAATATTCTAAGAGTATAGTTAAGGGACCAATTGGGTATTTTACCTGAAAACTATGATAAGTTTAATCTAAACAAAGGTAATCAACAAACTAGCAAAAACCTTCACAACAAGTTGCACATGAAGGAGAATAGCATGGATTCGATTATGAGAAATTAAAAAAATTACCAAAAACACATCACACAATAAATATAAGGAAATTATAAACCACAAAAAAGAGAACTTCATAAACAACTCAGATAAGGGAAACAGAAAGCACAATGATCTACCTGATCAATCTAGAAACATGAAAAGTGACCAAAACCCACTAATAAGAGAAATTCAATCCAAAGAAAAAGGAGGAAACCTCATTTATGAGGAAAAATTTGTTAAAATCTTAACATAATTAACATTTTTTTCCTACCTATTGACAAGGAATCAATCTTGCAATTTCCCTTGATTAACAGAGAAGAAGAAAACATAACTAGTTTGTTGGCCACTAACAATAACCATTGCATTGTTAAACCATGGTAGGGATTAAGGATTGACATAAGGATAGAGATCCAGAAAGCTCTGAGAGGATGAAAGATAAAAAGAGTTTGAAACAAAATGTAGAAATCTCAAACCACTCCTAAACAACAAACGCCCATGTGGGGAACTATTAACAAATATATAACAACCACGAAGAATCTTTCTAATAAAGGTATTAGATGTGATCCTATTTTCTCTAGATGTAACTCTCACTACAATACTTTTCGCATGGAAACATACACATAACAATTGCGAAACTGGTAAAAATCGTTGCATAAAAATACTTGAACAATTTTAAGGTCGTGGCAAACAGAGGCGTTGCCTTAGACACTTGTAGCAGTTTTTGTATAAGACGCAGACACCTTGTAGATAACCTATGTTTTAGGTATATATAGATAAGGGCTTTTACAGTTCCCAACTACAATGGTTTATATCCTCTCTCTGTATAAAACCGTTGCAATTGATATATTTTAGGGATCAATTTTCTAGGAGCTTTCCTAACAGATAGTCACTGTTGCTCATTTTAAAACCTTTACGGGAGACTCTTATCTATATGACTTCTTAAATTGCAACAAATGCAGTTCTTTTTAATAATATAATATTAATAAAATATGATGTAAATTAATTTATTTTATGAACCTAGTATAAGAAGTCAAAATGGAAACATATAATCAAAGAGGACAAAATTAAACATCAATGAGTTAGCTCGAAGAAACTTTATAAATGTATATTTCCAGACAACACATAAGTTCTAATATATGTCCTTAATTGAATTTTCATCATATTCATATAACCGAGCATCATAGTCATAACTAGTTGCGACAAAAGGGCCTATCGCGGTCCATCAAAAATTGGTTACTCCATAAAACTACAAGTAAACTTAAGCCAAATTAGGGAAGTTACACTTATAATAGTATGTGCAAATTTGAAGCTCCAACTTCTTATAGAGATGGATTTTGAGATTAATTTACCCAAATGTTCAAATCAATAGAGCCCTGTAGAGTGAGTTAACCTTCCACCAAATTTGCAAAGCAACAACACACGATAAAGTCAACCTGTAAAACACAATATAAATTGAATATTCATTTTTAATGAAACAACATAACAAATAAAAAGAGTATTAAATCAAGAAAGCCCAAAAAAATATATATTAGTAAGCGTCATAATCGAATTTGGTCATTCTTCAAAGAGGAGGCCGGGCTTGGGGTGTTCTTCTGCATTGCGAGAGAAGAGATCGTTCTTCGGAATCAAAGAAACAAAATTGAGAGGGACACATGGACTATTTAAGCCCATTTGCAGCGAGGAATAGATTATTTAAGCCTAAAATAAAATATAGAAATTTTTTTGATAAGATGGAAAGTGTAAATGTCAATTATTACTTTTTAAAAAATTAATTAAATTTTAAAAAATATAATAAAATAAAACTACATATTAAAAATATTTTGTTAGATATAATTAAATTCATCATATGTGTAGTTTTTTAAGACATTTTTTCTACATTAAAAAATGAATTTTCGATAAAAAAATGTTAATGTATTAGTAGAACAAGTTTATAATATGAAAGTGTAGTAAAATACGTCTGGGTGGTGTAGTTGGTTATCACGCTAGTCTCACACAATAGAGGTCCCCAGTTCAATCTCGGGCTTAGACTTTATTTTTCTTATAAAATAACAAAGTTAAACAATTATTCTCAAATAATAATAAGAATTATTTTTGAATAAAAACTAGGCCAAATACTCATTTTGGTCCTTTAACGATATACCCTTGGGTTTAGATTGGTCACTAAATTTTTTTTCGTGTCACCTTGGTCCATTAACTTTCTAAATGTTTCATTTAAGTCCTTTTTGTCTAATTACAAAATATTCTAAGAGTATAGTTAAGGGACCATTTGGGTATTTTACCTGAAAACTATGATAAGTTTAATCTAAACAAAGGTAATCAACAAACTAGCAAAAACCTTCACAACAAGTTGCACATGAAGGAGAATAGCATGGATTCGATTATGAGAAATGAAAAAAATTACCAAAAAGACATCACACAATAAATATAAGGAAATTATAAGCCAGAAAAAAGAGAACTTCATAAACAACTCAGATATGGGAAATAGAAAGAACAATGATCTACCTGATCAATCTAGAAACATGCAAAGTGACCAAAACCCACTAATAAGAGAAAATCAATCTAAAGAAAAAGGAGGAAACCTCATATATGAGGAAAAATTTGTTGAAATCTTAACATAATTAACAATTTTTTCCTACCTATTGACAAGGAATCAATCTTGCAATTTCCCTTGATTAACAGAGAAGAAGAAAACATAATTAGTTTGTTGGCCACTAACAACAACCATTGCATTGTTAAACCATGGTAGGGATTAAGGATTGACATAAGGATATAGATCCAGAAAGATCTGAGAGGATGAATGATAAAAAGAGTATGAAACGAAATGTAGAAATCTCAAACCACTCCTAAACAACAAAGGCCCATGTGGGGAACTATTAACAAATATATAACAACCACGGAGAATCTTTCTAATAAAGGTATTAGATGTGATCCTATTTTCTCAAGATGTAACTCTCACTACAATACTTTTCGCATGGAAACATACACAAAACAATTGCGAAACTGGTAAAAATCATTGCCTTAAAATACTTGAACAATTTTAAGGTCGTGGCAAACAGAGGCGTTGCCTTAGACACTTGTAGCAGTTTTTGTATAAGACGTAGACACCTTGTAGATAACCCATGTTTTAGGTATATATAGATAAGGGTTTTTATAGTTCCCAACTACAATGGTTTATATCCGCTCTCTGTATAAAACCGTTGCAATTGATATATTTTAAGGATCAATTTTCTAGGAGATTTCCTAACAGATAGTCCCTGTTGCTCATTTTAAAACCTTTACTGGAGACTCTTATCTATATGACTTCTTAAATTACAACAAATGCAGTTCTCTTTAATAATATAATATTAATAAAATATGATGTAAATTAATTTATTTTATGAACCTAGTATAAGAAGTCAAAATGGAAACATATAATCAAAGAGGACAAAATTAAACACCAATGAGTTAGCTCGAAGAAACTTTATAAATTTATATTTCCAGACAACACATAAGTCCTAATATATGTCCTTAATTGAATTTTCATCATATTCATATAACCGAGCATCATAGTCATAACTAGTTGCGACAAAAGGGCCTATCGCGGTCCCTCAAAAATTGGTTACTCCATAAAACTACAAGTAAACTTAAGCCAAATTAGGGAAGTTACACTTATATTAGTATGTGCAAATTTGAAGCTCCAACTTCTTATAGAGATGAATTTTGAGATTAATTTACCCAAATGTTCAAATCAATAGAGCCCTGCAGAGTGAGTTAACCTTCCACCAAATTTGCAAAGCAACAACACACGATAAAGTCAACCTGTAAAACAAAGTAAAATTGAATATTCATTTTTAATGAAACAACATAACAAATAAAAAGAGTATTAAATCAAGAAAGCCCAAAAAAATATATATTAGTAAGCGTAAGAATCGAATTTGGTCATTCTTCAAAGAGGAGGTCGGGCTTGGGGTGTTCTTCTGCATTGCGAGAGAAGAGATCATTCTTCGGAATCAAAGAAAGAAAATTGAGAGGGACACATGGACTATTTAAGCCCATTTGCAGCGACGAATAGATTATTTAAGCCTAAAATAAAATATAGAAATTTTTTTGATAAGATGGAAAGTGTAAATGTCAATTATTACCTTTTAAAAAATTAAATAAATTTTAAAAAATATAATAAAATAAAACTACATATTAAAAATATTTTGTTAGATATAATTAAATTCATCATATGTGTAGTTTTTTAAGACATTTTTTCTACATTAAAAAATGCATTTTCGATAAAAAAATGTTAATGTATTAGTAGAATAAGTTTATAATATGAAAGTGTAGAAAAATATGTCTGGGTGGTGTAGTTGGTTATCACGTTAGTCTCACACACTAGAGGTCCCCAGTTCAATCCTGGGCTTAGACATTATTTTTCTTATAAAATAACAAAGTTAAACAATTATTCTCAAATAATAATAAGAATTATTTTGAATAAAAACTAGGCAAAATATTCATTTTGGTCCTTTAACTATATACCCTTAGGTTTAGATTGGTCACTAAATTTTTTTTTGTGTCACCTTGGTCCATTAACTTTCAAAATGTTTCATTTAAGTCCTTTTTGTCTAATTACAAAATATTCTAAGAGTATAGTTAAGGGACCAAATGGGTATTTTACCTGAAAACTGTGATAAGTTTAATCTAAACAAAGGTAATCAACAAACTAGAAAAAACCTTCACAACAAGTTGCAGATGAAGGAGAATAGCATGGATTCGATTATGAGAAATGAAAAAAATTACCAAAAACACATCACACAATAAATTTAAGGAAATTATAAGCCACAATAAAGAGAACTTCATAAACAACTCAGATATGGGAAATAGAAAGAACAATGATCTACCTGATCAATCTAGAAACATGCAAAGTGACCAAAACCCACTAATAAGAGAAAATCAATCCAAATAAAAAGGAGGAAACCTCATTTATGAGGAAAAATTTGTTGAAATCTTAACATAATTAACAATTTTTTCCTACCTATTGACAAGGAATCAATCTTGCAATTTCCCTTGATTAACAGAGAAGAAGAAAACATAACTAGTTTGTTGGCCACTAACAACAACCATTGCATTGTTAAACCATGGTAGGGATTAAGGATTGACATAAGGATATAGATCCAGAAAGATCTAAGAGGATGAATGATAGAAAGAGTATGAAACGAAATGTAGAAATCTCAAACCACTCCTAAACAACAAACGCCCATGTGGGGAACTATTAACAAATATATAACAACCACGGAGAATCTTTCTAATAAAGGTATTAGATATGATCATATTTTCTCAAGATGTAACTCTCACTAAAATACTTTTCGCATGGAAACATACACAAAACAATTGCGAAACTTGTAAAAATCGTTGCCTTAAAATACTTGAACAATTTTAAGGTCGTGGCAAACAGAGGCGTTGCCTTAGACACTTGTAGCAGTTTTTGTATAAGACGTAGACACCTTGTAGATAACCTATGTTTTAGGTATATATAGATAAGGGTTTTTATAGTTCCCAACTACAATGGTTTATATCCGCTCTCTGTATAAAACCGTTGTAATTGATATATTTTAAGGATTAATTTTCTAGGAGCTTTCTTAACAGATAGTCACTGTTGCTCATTTTAAAACCTTTACGGGAGACTCTTATCTATATGACTTCTTAAATTACAACAAATGCAGTTCTTTTTAATAATATAATTATAATAAAATATGATGTAAATTAATTTATTTTATGAACCTAGTATAAGAAGTCAAAATGGAAACATATAATCAAAGAGGACAAAATTAAACACCAATGAGTTAGCTCGAAGAAACTTTATAAATTTATATTTCCAGACAACACATAAGTCCTAATATATGTCCTTAATTGAATTTTCATCATATTCATATAACCGAGCATCATAGTCATAACTAGTTGCGACAAAAGGGCCTATCGCGGTCCATCAAAAATTGGTTACTCCATAAAACTACAAGTAAACTTAAGCCAAATTAGGGAAGTTACACTTATAATAGTATGTGCAAATTTGAAGCTCCAACTTCTTATAGAGATGGATTTTGAGATTAATTTACCCAAATGTTCAAATCAATAGAGCCCTACAGAGTGAGTTAACCTTCCACCAAATTTGCAAAGCAACAACACACGATAAAGTCAACCTGTAAAACACAGTAAAAATTGAATATTCATTTTTAATGAAACAACATAACAAATAAAAGAGTATTAAATCAAGAAAGCCAAAAAAATATATATATTAGTAAGCGTCAGAATCGAATTTGGTCATTCTTCAAAGAGGAGGCCGGGCTTGGGGTGTTCTTCTGCATTGTGAGAGAAGAGATCGTTCTTCGGAATCAAAGAAACAAAATTGAGAGGGACACATGGACTATTAAAGCCCATTTGCAGCGACGAATAGATTATTTAAGCCTAAAATAAAATATATAGAAATTTTTTTGATAAGATGGAAAGTGTAAATGTCAATTATAACTTTTTAAAAAATTAATTAAATTTAAAAAATATAATAAAATAAAACTACATATTAAAAATATTTTATTAGATATAATTAAATTCATCATATGTGTAGTTTTTTAAGACATTTTTTCTACATTAAAAAATGCATTTTCGATAAAAAAATGTTAATGTATTAGTAGAATAAGTTTATAATATGAAAGTGTAGCAAAATGTGTCTGGGTGGTGTAGTCGGTTATCACACTAGTCTCACACACTAGAGGTCCCCAGTTCGATCCTGGGCTTAGACATTATTTTTCTTATAAAATAACAAAGTTAAACAATTATTCTCAAATAATAATAAGAATTATTTTTGAATAAAAACTAGGCAAAATACTCATTTAACTATATACCCTTGGGTTTAGATTGGTCACTAAATTTTTTTTTGTGTCACCTTGGTCCATTAACTTTCAAAATGTTTCATTTAAGTCCTTTTTGTCTAATTACAAAATATTCTAAGAGTATAGTTAAGGGACCAAATGGGTATTTTACCTGAAAACTGTGATAAGTTTAATCTAAACAAAGGTAATCAAGAAACTAGAAAAAACCTTCACAACAAGTTGCAGATGAAGGAGAATAGCATGGATTCGATTATGAGAAATGAAAAAAATTACCAAAAACACATCACACAATAAATATAAGGAAATTATAAGCCACAAAAAAGAGAACTTCATAAACAACTCAGATATGGGAAATAGAAAGAACAATGATCTACCTGATCAATCTAGAAACATGCAAAGTGACCAAAACCCACTAATAAGAGAAAATCAATCCAAAGAAAAAGGAGGAAACCTCATTTATGAGGAAAATTTTGTTGAAATCTTAACATAATTAACAATTTTTTCCTACCTATTGACAAAGAATCAATCTTGCAATTTCCCTTGATTAACAGAGAAGAAGAAAACATAACTAGTTTGTTAGCCACTAACAATAACCATTGCATTGTTAAACCATGGTAGGGATTAAGGATTGACATAAGGATAGAGATCCAGAAAGATCTGAGAGGATGAATGATAAAAAGAGTATGAAACGAAATGTAGAAATCTCAAACCACTCCTAAACAACAAACGCCCATGTGGGGAACTATTAACAAATATATAACAACCATGGAGAATCTTTCTAATAAAGGTATTAGATGTGATCCTATTTTCTCTAGATGTAACTCTCACTACAATACTTTTCGCATGGAAACATAGACAAAACAATTGCGAAACTGGTAAAAATCGTTGCCTTAAAATACTTGAACAATTTTAAGGTCGTGGCAAACAGAGGCGTTGCCTTAGACACTTGTAGCAGTTTTTGTATAAGACGTAGACACCTTGTAGATAACCTATGTTTTAGGTATATATAGATAAGGGTTTTTACAGTTCCCAACTACAATGGTTTATATCCGCTCTCTGTATAAAACCGTTGCAATTGATATATTTTAAGGATCAATTTTCTAGGAGCTTTCATAACAGATAGTCACGGTTGCTCATTTTAAAACCTTTATGGGAGACTCTTATCTATATGACTTCTTAAATTGCAACAAATGCAGTTCTTTTTAATAATATAATATTAATAAAATATGATGTAAATTAATTTATTTTATGAACCTAGTATAAGAAGTCAAAATGGAAACATATAATCAAAGAGGACAAAATTAAACACCAATGAGTTAGCTCGAAGAAACTTTATAAATTTATATTTCCAGAGAACACATAAGTCCTAATATATGTCCTTAATTGAATTTTCATCATATTCATATAACCGAGCATCATAGTCATAACTAGTTGCGACAAAAGGGCCTATCGCGGTCCATCAAAAATTGGTTACTCCATAAAACTACATGTAAACTTAAGCCAAATTAGGGAAGTTACACTTATAATAGTATGTGCAAATTTGAAGCTCCAACTTCTTATAGAGATGGATTTTGAGATTAATTTACCCAAATGTTCAAATCAATAGAGCCCTACAGAGTGAGTTAACCTTCCACCAAATTTGCAAAGCAACAACACACGATAAAGTCAACTTGTAAAACACAGTAAAAATTGAATATTCATTTTTAATGAAACAACATAACAAATAAAAGAGTATTAAATCAAGAAAGCCAAAAAAATATATATATTAGTAAGCGTCAGAATCGAATTTGGTCATTCTTCAAAGAGGAGGTCGGGCTCGGGGAGTTCTTCTGCATTGCGAGAGAAGAGATCGTTCTTCGGAATCAAAGAAACAAAATTGAGAGGGACACATGGACTATTTAAGCCCATTTGCAGCGACCAATAGATTATTTAAGCCTAAAATAAAATATAGAAAATTTTTTGATAAGATGGACAGTGTAAATGTCAATTATTACTTTTTAAAAAATTAATTAAATTTAAAAAAATATAATAAAATAAAACTACATTTTAAAAATATTTTGTTAGATATAATTAAATTCATCATATGTGTAGTTTTTTAAGACATTTTTTCTACATTAAAAAATGCATTTTCGATTAAAAAAAATGTTAATGTATTAGTAGAACAAGCTTATAATATGAAACAATAGCAAAATGTGTCTGGGTGGTGTAGTTGGTTGTCATGCTAGTCTCACACACTAGAGGTCCCCAGCTCGATCCTGGGCTTAGACATTATTTTTATTATAAAATAACAAGGTTAAACAATTATTCTCAAATAAAAATAAGAATTATTTTTGAATAAAAACTAGGCAAAATACTCATTTTGGTCCTTTAACTATATACCCTTGGGTTTAGATTGGTCACTAAATTTTTTTTCGAGTCACCTTGGTCCATTAACTTTCAAAATGTTTCATTTAAGTCCTTTTTGTCTAATTACAAAATATTCTAAGAGTATAGTTAAGGGACCAAATGGGTATTTTACCTGAAAACTATGATATGTTTAATCTAAACAAAGGTAATCAACAAACTAGCAAAAACCTTCACAACAAGTTGCAGATGAAGGAGAATAGCATGGATTTGATTATGAGAAATAAATAAAATTACCAAAAACACATCACACAATAAATATAAGGAAATTATAAGCCACAAAAAAGAGAACTTCATAAACAACTCAGATATGGGAAATAGAAAGAACAATGATCTACCTGATCAATCTAGAAACATGCAAAGTGTCCAAAACCCACTAATAAGAGAAAATCAATCCAAAGAAAAAGGAGGAAACCTCATCTATGAGGAAAATTTTATTGAAATCTTAACATAATTAACAATTTTTTCCTACCTATTGCCAAGGAATCAATCTTGCAATTTCCCTTGATTAACAGAGAAGAAGAAAACATAACTAGTTTGTTGGCCACTAACAATACCCATTGCATTGTTAAACCATGGTAGGGATTAAGGATTGACATAAGCATATAGATCCAGAAAGATCTGAGAGGATGAATGATAAAAAGAGTTTGAAACAAAATGTAGAAATCTCAAACCACTCCTAAACAACAAACGCCCATGTGGGGAACTATTAACAAATATATAACAACCACGGAGAATCTTTCATATAAAGTTATTAGATGTGATCCTATTTTCTCTAGATGTAACTCTCACTACAATACTTTTCGCATGGAAACATAGACAAAACAATTGCGAAACTGGTAAAAATCGTTGCCTTAAAATACTTGAACAATTTTAAGGCCGTGGCAAACAGAGGCGTTGCCTTAGACACTTGTAGCAGTTTTTGTATAAGACGTAGACACCTTGTAGATAACCTATGTTTTAGGTATATATAGATAAGGGTTTTTACAGTTCCCAACTACAATGGTTTATATCTGCTCTCTGTATAAAACCGTTGCAATTGATATATTTTAAGGATCAATTTTCTAGGAGCTTTCCTAACATATAGTCACTGTTGCTCATTTTAAAACCTTTACGGGAGACTCTTATCTATATGACTTCTTAAATTGCAACAAATGCAGTTCTTTTTAATAATATAATATTAATAAAATATGATGTAAATTAATTTATTTTATGAACCTAGTATAAGAAGTCAAAATGGAAACATATAATCAAAGAGGACAAAATTAAACACCAATGAGTTAGCTCGAAGAAAATTTATAAATGTATATTTCCAGACAACACATAAGTCCTAATATATGTCCTCAATTGAAATTTCATCATATTCATATAACCGAGCATCATAGTCATAACTAGTTGCGACAAAAGGGCCTATCGCGGTCCATCAAAAATTGGTTACTCCATAAAACTATGTGGGATTTTGGATCGAACTCTAGCATGATCGAAGTACATGCTGTAGTCGAAGCATGTATTTGTCGAAGAATGCTTGTTAAATTAGGTTTTAGTGTTTAAACCCTAATTTGTTAAGTTAGCTTGATTATTAAGTTAGCTTGTATAATGGGCCTTGTGGAAAAAGCCCATTAGTTAGTATGTTAGGTTTTATTATAAATAGCATACTAGTCTCTCATCATTGCATCACAGCAAATCCTAATTTAGGGTGAGAGGGTTATTTGTTATTCTTGTAAACTTGTAATCTTGTTTCCTAAGAGAAAGTAAAGAATAGCAGTTATAACCAATTCTTGTGTTCTTCTTTTTCCTTTGTTCTTTATTCTTCCTTATTCGATACTTTGTTATTGGCATTGAATTCACAACAAATTGGTGCGGTGAGCGTGGAGAAGATGCCTTCAACAAAATATGAGATTGAAAAGTTCACCGGAGTGAATGATTTCGGTCTATGGCGCTTGAAGATGAAAGCCCTACTGGTTCAGCAGGGTTGTTTGGAAGCGTTGAAGGGAGCGACGGCGATGGACGCTGCGTTAACAGAAAGAGAGAAGACGGCCATGATCGAGAAAGCACACAGCGCAATTTTGTTGAGCCTTGGTGATAAGGTTCTTCGACAGGTATCAAAGGAGACGACAGCATCAGGGATATGGGTGAAACTTGAAAGTTTGTATATGACCAAATCTCTGGTAAATCGACTCTACCTGAAGCAAGCTTTGTATTCATTCAAGATGATTGAAGACAAAGTGTTGGCTGAGCAGTTGGATATGTTCAACAAGCTGATTCTTGATCTTGAAAATATTGATGTAAAGATTGATGATGAAGATCAAGCGCTGTTATTATTGTGCGCTTTGCCCAGATCACATGCTCACTTCAAAGAAACCCTCTTGTATGGAAGAGAGTCCCTGACCTTTGAAGAAGTTCAATCAGCTTTGTACTCTAAGGACTTGAACGAACGTAAGGAGCATAAACCTTCGACGGTTGGTGAAGGTTTGGCTGTTAAAGGAAAATTCGACAAGAGGAAAGGTAAAAATCAGTCGAAGTCTTATAGTGGTGATGCATCTGGTATTAGATGCTATCACTGTAAGAAAGTAGGTCACACAAGAAAGGTGTGCCCTGAACGCCTGAAAGATCATGGAGGTAAGGATAATGGCAACGCAGCTATTGTCCAAGATGATTTCGAATCATCTGATGTTCTTGTGGTTTCAAGCAAAAACTCGTCGAAGGAATGGATTATGGATTCTGGATGCACTTGGCACATGACTCCAAACAAAGACTTGTTCGAGGAATTATGTGATCAAGATGGTGGATCTGTATTGCTGGGAAACAACAAAGCTTGCAAGATTGCAGGCGTTGGATCTGTGAGATTCAAGCTCCATGATGAGTCAATAAGATTGTTGACTGAAGTCAGGTATGTACCTGATTTGAAGAGAAATTTGATTTCTCTTGGTGAATTCGACAAGAAAGGATATGTTTTTCAAGGAGAGAAAAGTATCCTAAGAGTCATGAAAGGGTCGAAGGAAGTCTTGAGAGGCGTGAAGAAACAAGGCTTGTATACCCTTGAGGCTGAAGTTGTAAGTGGTTCGACAAATGTTGCATCCACGAAACCTTTGTCGAAAACAGAAATTTGGCACATGAGATTGGGCCATGTCAGTGAAAGGGGTCTGGTTGAATTAGGGAAACAAAATCTGCTTGGTGGAGATAAAGTCGAAAAGCTGAAGTTTTGTGAACCCTGTGTACTTGGAAAGTCCTGTAGAATGAAGTTCAACAAAGGCAAACAAAGAACACATGGATCCCTTGATTACATCCATGCTGATCTTTGGGGGCCTGCAAGGTGTCCATCACATTCAGGAGCAAAGTATTTTCTATCCATAGTAGATGACTATTCCAGAAAGTTATGGGTATTCATCCAGAAGACTAAGGATGAAACTTTTGAGAATTTCAAAAGTTGGAAGACTCTTGTCGAAAATCAAACTGGCAGAAAGGTAAAGAGGTTGAAAACCGACAATGGCCTTGAGTTTTGCAATGAGGCGTTCGACAGTTTTTGTGTTGCCTCTGGTATTGCAAGGCACAGAACTACCGCAGGTACTCCACAACAAAATGGTTTGGCTGAAAGGTTTAATCGAACTATTTTGGAGAGAGTTAGATGCATGTTGACTAGTGCGGGATTAAAGAAGGTGTTTTGGGCTGAGGCTGTTTCGACAGCAGCATATCTGATAAACAGATGTCCTTCGACAGCGTTAGATATGAAGACACCTGAAGAAGTTTGGTCGGGACATCCACCAGATCTCGACAAACTAAGAGTATTTGGCTGTGTAGCCTATGCTCACATTAGGCAAGACAAGGTCGAACCTAGAGCTCTGAAATGCATGTTTATGGGATACCCTGAAGGAGTGAAAGCTTATAAGCTATGGTGCCTAGAGCCAGGTCACAGGAGGTGTATCACCAGTCGAGATGTAGTTTTCAATGAAACTGAAATGGCTTTCAAGAAAACTGATGATGTTGACGAAGAGCTGGAACAGGTAGAGATTCCTGTTGAGGTGGAGCATGTTGATGCTGAAATGCGTATCCCAGATGAAGTCGAAGAAGAAACAGAAGATTCTGATGATGTTGAGGAAACTGTTGATGACTACCTATTGTCGAGAGATAGGCAAAGAAGAGTCATAAAACCACCTCAGAGACTTGGATATGCAGATCTTGTAGCTTATGCCTTAATCTCTGCAAGTGAAGTTCTAGACGAAGAACCTAGAGATTATAAGGAAGTTATAAGGAGTCGAATGAAGACTGAATGGCTAAAGGCCATGCATGATGAGATGAAATCTCTCCATGATAATCACACTTGGGAACTAATCAAGAAACCTGTTGGGGCAAGGTTAGTCAGCTGTAAGTGGATTTTCAAAGTTAAGGAAGGAATTGAAGGAGTAATGTCGAAGAGGTACAAGGCAAGATTAGTCGCAAGGGGTTTCACTCAGAAAGAAGGTGTCGACTTCAATGATGTATTTTCCCCTGTTGTGAAGCACAGATTCATCCGAATGTTGCTTGCCATGGTGGCTCAGTTCGACCTTGGACTGGAACAAATGGATGTGAAGACTGCGTTCTTGTATGGTGACTTAGATGAAACAATCCTGATGAGGCAACCTGAAGGGTATGTCGAAAAGGGGAAAGAAGATTATGTGTGCAAACTGAAGAGATCTTTATATGGACTTAAACAATCTCCTCGACAGTGGAATAAGAGATTCGACAAGTTCATGGAACACATAGGTTTCATTAGAAGTCAGTTCGACCATTGTGTTTACTCCAGATTTCGACCTGAAAATTCATTTGTAATTTTGTTGCTTTACGTTGATGATATTCTGATAGCAAGCAACAATGTCGAAGAAGTAATGAGGGTGAAGGCTGAACTCAATAAGGAGTTTGACATGAAGGATCTGGGAGCTGCATCTAGGATTCTTGGAATTGACATTCGAAGAGATAGAAAGCAGTCGAAATTATGCTTATCTCAAGAGGCATACCTACGAAAGATTCTTGACAAGTTTGGTATGTCGAACTCAAAGCCTGTTGTGACTCCAACAAACCCTCAATTCAAGCTGAGTATTGATCAATGTCCCAGTACTGATGTTGAAAGAACCTATATGAATAGCATCCCATATGCTAATATAGTTGGTTCTTTGATGTATGCTATGGTCTGTACTAGACCCGACATAGCATATGCAGTAAGTCTTGTAAGCAGGTACATGGCGAATCCTGGAAAGGCTCACTGGCAAGCGTTAAAGTGGATTCTAAGGTACATAAATGGGTCTCTGAACAGAGTCTTAATTTATGGTGGAGCCTTGGGTGAAGATAGTAAAGCAGCAGTCGAAGGCTATGTTGACTCTGATTATGCAGGCTGTATGGATTCCAGAAAATCTATTTCTGGATATGTTTTCACTATGTTTGGTACAGCAATTAGTTGGAAAGCAACTCTTCAGAAGGTTGTTGCCTTATCAACTACTGAAGCAGAATATATTGCCCTAACTGAAGCTGTGAAAGAAGCATTGTGGCTTGAAGGTTTTGCAAAGGAGCTGAAACTTCAAGGTCAAGGTATCACTGTTAAATGTGATAGTCAAAGTGCAATACACCTGTCGAAGAACTCAGCCTATCATGAGCGAACCAAGCACATAGATGTGAGGCTGCATTTCGTCAGAGGGGTAATCGAGCGTGGAGAAGTCCAAGTGTTGAAGGTCTCGACAGATCACAATGCCGCTGATATGATCACCAAAACATTGCCAAGTTGCAAGTTTTTCCACTGTATGCAGTTGATAAAGCTGCATGAAGAAAGCTAGTTAGTGTCTCTTGATGCTGTAGAGTTAGGTCCAAGGTGGAGATTTGTTGGATTTTGGATCGAACTCTAGCATGATCGAAGTACATGCTGTAGTCGAAGCATGTATTTGTCGAAGAATGCTTGTTAAATTAGGTTTTAGTGTTTAAACCCTAATTTGTTAAGTTAGCTTGATTATTAAGTTAGCTTGTATAATGGGCCTTGTGGAAAAAGCCCATTAGTTAGTATGTTAGGTTTTATTATAAATAGCATACTAGTCTCTCATCATTGCATCACAGCAAATCCTAATTTAGGGTGAGAGGGTTATTTGTTATTCTTGTAAACTTGTAATCTTGTTTCCTAAGAGAAAGTAAAGAATAGCAGTTATAACCAATTCTTGTGTTCTTCTTTTTCCTTTGTTCTTTATTCTTCCTTATTCGATACTTTGTTATTGGCATTGAATTCACAACAAACTATAAGTAAACTTAAACCAAATTAGGGAAGTTACACTTATAATAGTATGTGCAAATTTGAAGCTCCAACTTCTTATAGAGATGGATTTTGAGATTAATTTACCCAAATATTCAAATCAATAGAGCCCTGCAGAGTGAGTTAACCTTCAACCAAATTTGCAAAGCAACAACACACGATAAAGTCAACCTGTAAAACACAGTAAAAATTGAATATTCATTTTTAATGAAACAACATAACAAATAAAAAGAGTATTAAATCAAGAAAGCCCAAAAAAAATATATATTTGTAAGCGTCAGAATCGAATTTGGTCATTCTTCAAAGAGGAGGCTGGGCTTGGGGTGTTCTTCTGCATTGCGAGAGAAGAGATCGTTCTTCGGAATCAAAGAAACAAAATTGAGAGGGACACATGGACTATTAAAGCCCATTTGCAGCGACGAATAGATTATTTAAGCCTAAAATAAAATATATAGAAATTTTTTTGATAAGATGGAAAGTGTAAATGTCAATTATTACTTTTTAAAAAATTAATTAAATTTTAAAAAATATAATAAAATAAAACTACATATTAAAAATATTTTGTTAGATATAATTAAATTCATCACATGTGTAGTTTTTTAAGACATTTTTTCTACATTAAAAAATTCATTTTCGATAAAAAAATGTTAATGTATTAGTAGAATAAGTTTATAATATGAAAGTGTAGCAAAATTTGTCTGGGTGTTGTAGTTGGTTATCATGCTAGTCTCACACACTAGAGGTCCCCAGTTCGATCCTGGGCTTAGACATCATTTTTCTTATAAAATAACAAAGTTAAACAATTATTCTCAAATAATAATAAGAATTATTTTTGAATAAAAACTTGGCAAAATACTCATTTTGGTCCTTTAACTATATACCCTTTGGTTTAGATTGGTCACTAAAATTTTTTTCGTGTCACCTTGGTCCATTAACTTTCAAAATGTTTCATTTAAGTCCTTTTTGTTTAATTACAAAATATTCTAAGAGTATAGTTAAGGGACCAAATGGGTATTTTACCTGAAAACTGTGATAAGTTTAATCTAAACAAAGGTAATCAAGAAACTAGAAAAAACCTTCACAACAAGTTGCAGATGAAGGAGAATAGCATGGATTCGATTATGAGAAATGAAAAAAATTACCAAAAACACATCACACAATAAATATAAGGAAATTATAAGCCACAAAAAAGAGAACTTCATAAACAACTCAGATATGGGAAATAGAAAGAACAATGATCTACCTGATCAATCTAGAAACATGCAAAGTGACCAAAACCCACTAATAAGAGAAAATCAATCCAAAGAAAAAGGAGGAAACCTCATCTATGAGGAAAATTTTATTGAAATCTTAACATAATTAACAATTTTTTCCTACCTATTGACAAGGAATCAATCTTGCAATTTCCCTTGATTAACAGAGAAGAAGAAAACATAACTAGTTTGTTGGCCACTAACAATACCCATTGCATTGTTAAACCATGGTTGGGATTAAGGATTGACATAAGCATAGAGATCCAGAAAGATCTGAGAGGATGAATGATAAAAATAGTTTGAAACAAAATGTAGAAATCTCAAACCACTCCTAAACAACAAACGCCCATGTGGGGAACTATTAACAAATATATAACAACCACGGAGAATCTTTCTAATAAAGTTATTAGATGTGATCCTATTTTCTCTAGATGTAACTCTCACTACAATACTTTTCGCATGGAAACATAGACAAAACAATTGCGAAACTGGTAAAAATCGTTGCCTTAAAATACTTGAACAATTTTAAGGCCGTAGCAAACAGAGGTGTTGCCTTAGACACTTGTAGCAGTTTTTGTATAAGACGTAGACACCTTGTAGATAACCTATGTTTTAGGTATATATAGATAAGGGTTTTTACAGTTCCCAACTACAATGGTTTATATCCGCTCTCTGTATAAAACAGTTGCAATGGATATATTTTAAGGATCAATTTTCTAGGAGCTTTCCTAACATATAGTCACTGTTGCTCATTTTAAAACCTTTACGGGAGACTCTTATCTATATGACTTCTTAAATTGCAACAAATGCAGTTCTTTTTAATAATATAATATTAATAAAATATGATGTAAATTAATTTATTTTATGAACCTAGTATAAGAAGTCAAAATGGAAACATATAATCAAAGAGGACAAAATTAAACACCAATGAGTTAGCTCGAAGAAACTTTATAAATGTATATTTCCAGACAACACATAAGTCCTAATATATGTCCACAATTGAATTTTCATCATATTCATATAACCGAGCATCATAGTCATAACTAGTTGCAACAAAAGGGCCTATCGCGGTCCATCAAAAATTGGTTACTCCATAAAACTATAAGTAAACTTAAACCAAATTAGGGAAGTTACACTTATAATAGTATGTGCAAATTTGAAGCTCCAACTTCTTATAGAGATGGATTTTGAGATTAATTTACCCAAATGTTCAAATCAATAGAGCCCTGCAGAGTGAGTTAACCTTCCACCAAATTTGCAAAGCAACAACACACGATAAAGTCAACCTGTAAAACACAGTAAAAATTGAATATTCATTTTTAATGAAACAACATAACAAATAAAAAGAGTATTAAATCAAGAAAGCCCAAAAAAATATATATTTGTAAGCGTCAGAATCGAATTTGGTCATTCTTCAAAGAGGAGGCTGGGCTTGGGGTGTTCTTCTGCATTGCGAGAGAAGAGATCGTTCTTCAGAATCAAAGAAACAAAATTGAGAGGGACACATGGACTATTAAAGCCCATTTGCAACGACGAATAGATTATTTAAGCCTAAAATAAAATATATAGAAATTTTTTTGATAAGATGGAATGTGTAAATGTCAATTATTACTTTTTTAAAAATTAATTAAATTTTAAAAAATATAATAAAATAAAACTACATATTAAAAATATTTTGTTAGATATAATTAAATTCATCACATGTGTAGTTTTTTAAGACATTTTTTCTACATTAAAAAATTCATTTTCGATAAAAAAATGTTAATGTATTAGTAGAATAAGTTTATAATATGAAAGTGTAGCAAAATTTGTCTGGGTGTTGTAGTTGGTTATCATGCTAGTCTCACACACTAGAGGTCCCCAGTTCGATCCTGGGCTTAGACATCATTTTTCTTATAAAATAACAAAGTTAAACAATTATTCTCAAATAATAATAAGAATTATTTTTGAATAAAAACTAGGCAAAATACTCATTTTGGTCCTTTAACTATATACCCTTGGGTTTAGATTGGTCACTAAATTTTTTTTCGTGTCACCTTGGTCCATTAACTTTCAAAATGTTTCATTTAAGTCCTTTTTGTTTAATTACAAAATATTCTAAGAGTATAGTTAAGGGACCAAATGGGTATTTTACCTTAAAACTGTGATAAGTTTAATCTAAACAAAGGTAATCAAGAAACTAGAAAAAACCTTCACAACAAGTTGCAGATGAAGGAGAATAGCATGGATTCGATTATGAGAAATGAAAAAAATTACCAAAAACACATCACACAATAAATATAAGGAAATTATAAGGCACAAAAAAGAGAACTTCATAAACAACTCAGATATGGGAAATAGAAAGAACAATGATCTACCCGATCAATCTAGAAACATGCAAAGTGACCAAAACCCACTAATAAGAGAAAATCAATCCAAAGAAAAAGGAGGAAACCTCATTTATAAGGAAAAATTTGTTGAAATCTTAACATAATTAACAATTTTTTCCTACCTATTGACAAGGAATCAATCTTGCAATTACCCTTGATTAACAGAGGAGAAGAAAACATAACTAGTTTGTTGGCCACTAACAATAACCATTGCATTGTTAAAACATGGTAGGGATTAAGGATTGACATAAGGATAGAGATCCAGAAAGATCTGAGAGGATGAATGATAAAAAGAGTTTGAAACAAAATGTAGAAATCTCAAACCACTCCTAAACAACAAACACCCATGTGGGGAACTATTAACAAATATATAACAACCACGGAGAATCTTTCTAATAAAGGTATTAGATGTGATCCTATTTTCTCTAGATGTAACTCTCACTACAATACTTTTCGCATGGAAACATAGACAAAACAATTGCGAAACTGGTAAAAATTGTTGCCTTAAAATACATGAACAATTTTAAGGTCGTGGCAAACAGAGGCGTTGCCTTAGACACTTGTAGCAGTTTTTGTATAAGACGTAGACACCTTGTAGATAACCTATGTTTTAGGTATATATAGATAAGGGTTTTTACAGTTCCTAACTACAATGGTTTATATCCGCTCTCTGTATAAAACCGTTGCAATTGATATATTTTAAGGATCAATTTTCTAGGAGCTTTCCTAACAGATAGTCATTGTTGCTCATTTTAAAACCTTTATGGGAGACTCTTATCTATATGACTTCTTAAATTGCAACAAATGTAGTTCTTTTTAATAATATAATATTAATAAAATATGATGTAAATTAATTCATTTTATGAACCTAGTATAAGAAGTCAAAATGGAAACATATGATCCAAGAGGACAAAATTAATCACCAATGAGTTAGCTCGAAGAAACTTTATAAATGTTTATTTGCAGACAACACATAAGTCCTAATATATGTCCTTAATTGAATTTTCATCATATTCATATAACCGAGCATCATAGTCATAACTAGTTGCGACAAAAGGGCCTATCGCGGTCCATCAAAAATTGGTTCCTCCATAAAACTACAATTAAATTTAAGCAAAATTAGGGAAGTTACACTTATAATAGTATGTGCAAATTTGAAGCTTCAACTTCTTATAGAGATGGATTTTGAGATTAATTTACCCAAATGTTCAAATCAATAGAGCCCTGCAGAGTGAGTTAACCTTCCACCAAATTTGCAAAGCAACAACACACGATAAAGTGAACCTGTAAAACAAAGTAAAAATTGAATATTCATTATGAATGAAACAACATAACCAATCAAAAGAGTATTAAATCAAGAAAGCCCCAAGAAGAAAACTATATTAGTAAGCGTCAGAATCGAATTTGGTCATTCTTCAAAGAGGAGGTCGGGCTTGGGGTGTTCTTCTGCATTGCGAGAGAAGAGATCGTTCTTCGAAATCAAAGAAACAAAATTGAGAGGGACACATGGATTATTTAAGCCCATTTGCAGCGAAGAATAGATTATTTAAGCCTAAAATAAAATATAGAAATTTTTTTGATAAGATGGAAAGTGTAAATGTCAATTATTACTTTTTAAAAAATTAAATAAAATTTAAAAAATATAACAAAATAAAACTACATATTAAAAATATTTTGTTAGATATAATTAAATTCATCATATGTGTAATTTTTTAAGACATTTTTTCTTCATTAAAAAAATGCATTTTTGATAAAAAAATGTTAATGTATTAGTAGAACATGTTTATAATATGAAAGTGTAGCAAAATGTGTCTGGGTGGTGTAGTTGGTTATCACGCTAGTCTCACACACTAGATGTTCCCAATTCGAACCTGGGCTTAGACATTATTTTTTCTTATAAAATAACAAAGTTAAACAATTATTCTCAAATAATAATAAGAATTATTTTTGAATAAAAACTAGGCAAAATACTCATTTTGGTCCTTTAACTATATACCCTTTTGGTTTAGATTGGTCACTAAATTTTTTTTCGTGTCACCTTGTTCCATTAACTTTCAAAAGGTTTCATCTAAGTCCTTTTTGTCTAATTACGAAATATTCTAAGAGTATAGTTAAGTGACCAACTTGTTATTTTGCCTGAAAACTATGATAAGTTTAATCTAAACAAAGGTAATCAACAAACTAGCAAAAACCTTCACAACAAGTTGCACATGAAGGAGAATAGCATGAATTCGATTATGAGAAATGAAAAAAATTACCAAAAACACATCACAGAATAAATATAAGGAAATTATAAGCCACAAAAAAGAGAACTTCATAAACAACTTAGATAAAGGAAATAGAAAGAACAATGATCTACCTGATCAATCTAGAAACATGCAAAGTGACCAAAACCCACTAATAAGAGAAAATCAATCCAAAGAAAAAGGAGGAAACCTCATTTATGAGGAAAAATTTGCTGAACTCTTAACATAATTAACAATTTTTTCCTACCTATTGACAAGGAATAAATCTTGCAATTTCCCTTGATTAACAGAGAAGAAGAAAACATAACTAGTTTTTTGGCCACTAACAATAACCATTACATTGTTAAACCATGGTAGGGATTAAGGATTGACATAATGATAGAGATCCAGAAATCTCTTAGAGGATGAAAGATAAAAAGAGTTTGAAACAAAATGTAGAAATCTCAAACCACTCCTAAACAACAAACGCCCATGTGGTGAACTATTAACAAATATATAGCAACCACGGAGAATCTTTCTAATAAAGGTATTAGATGTGATCCTATTTTCTCTAGATGTAACTCTCACTAAAATACTTTTCGCATGGAAATATAGACAAAACAATTGTGAAACTGGTAAAAATCGTTGCCTTAAAATACTTTAACAATTTTAAGGTCGTGGCAAACAGAGGTGTTGTCTTAGACACTTGTAGCAAATTTTGTATAAGACGTAGACACCTTGTAGATAACCTATGTTTTAGGTATATATTGATAAGTATTTTTACAGTTCCCAACTGCAATGGTTTATATCCGCTCTCTGTATAAAACCATTGTAATGGATATATTTAGGGATCAATTTTCTAGGAGCTTTCCTAACAGATAGTCACTGTTGCTCATTTTAAAACCTTTATGGGAGACTCTTATCTATATGACTTCTTCAATTGCAACAAATGAAGTTCTTTTTAATATAATAATATTAATAAAATATAATGTAAATTAATTTATTTTATGAACCTAGTATAAGAAGTCAAAATGGAAACATATAATCCAAGAGGACAAAATTAAACACAAATGAGTTAGCTCGAAGAAACTTTATAAATGTTTATTTTAAGACAACACATAAGTCCTAATATATGTCCTTAATTGAACTTTAATCATATTCATATAACTGAGCATCATAGTCATAACTAGTTTCGACAAAAAGGCCTATCGCGGTCAATCAAAAATTGCTTCCTCCATAAAACTACAAGTAAATTAAAGCCAAATTAGGGAAGTTACACTTATAATAGTATGTGCAAATTTGAAGCTACAACTTCTTATAGAGATTTATTTTGAGATTAATTTACCCAAATGTTCAAATCAATAGAGCCTTGCAGAGTGAGTTAACCTTCCACCAAATTTGCAAAGCAACAACACACGATAAAGTGAACCTGTAAAACACAGCGAAAATTGAATATTCATTTTGAATGAAACAACATAACAAATTAAAAGAGTTTGCACATGGATTTTTGGACTTCCAATGCTCAAAGTGACTTTCATACTTCATGTTGGACTTATAAGATTGCCTTTACCAAGTTTCAAGCCTTGAATCAAATTTTTGCCCAGTCAATTGGACAGTTGACCTAGAAATCAGCTGTATTGGGGAAAAGTCATTTGTGGCCAATTTACAGTCAAACCTCATAAATTTTGATCCACTTTAACATTATAAACTCATATGAACCATTTGATCAGGTTTGGACCACAACTCCTCAAGAAATTTGATCAGATCATCAAAAGGGCAAAATGGTCATTTTTACGGTTTTGACTGTATGAGGGAAATTTCTGATTTTTAACCTAGACAATGGAAAATTGGATTCAAACATGGATTCAAGGACTCAATGGCATCATCTTTACCTATTCACAAAGTTCAAAAGATCTTAAATACATTGAATTGACAGATGAATTTTTCAGTCAACTGATCAAAATTTGACTGTACACTAAAAACTCAAACCTTGACTTTTTGGTCAAAATCAAGTGCCAAGGGTCATTTTTCATCAAGATGTGTCAAAACATGAAGCTTGTTCATCAAGAAACCCAATTTTGCAAATTAGGGTTTAAAATTGAAAATTTTCATAACTTAGAATTTTTCTAAGTTATGAAAATTTCTTATTTTTTTCCCAAGTTTGCCCAACATTTTCACCTTGATGCAATTGGATTCAAACAAAACTTCCAAGTTGCAAACTCTAATCAGCCTTGTTTGTACTTAATTACATGTCCTAAAACCTTTCCATACTCAATAATTAAATGCAAATCCATTGGTCTAAGGCTTTGTTTTGGTCATGAGAGGATTACACAAAGAATTAATCCTTAAATGGTAAAAGGTAACATTGCCATTTTTGTCAAATGTGCTTTATGTCAAACCACATCTCTTAAGCCTTGAACAAGATCTGGTACAGCACACAATATCCACCAACTTGAGGGGCCAAGATTGTAGAGTACAGGCTGATAGATAGCATGTACAGGCTTGTCTTGCATCATGGCTTGGTTTTTGCTTCATAACCAAGAAACATGTCAAATATCACACATCTTGCACTTCTGTGAGAACCAACTTTTGTAAGCTTTGGAGATAAGTTTCACACATTGCATTGAAGCTAAAACACAAGCCTTTGAGTCCTGAAACCTTCCATAGCACAAAATCACCTTCCATTGGCAAAACAGGGCACTCCCTGCAGTTTGACTTCCATAGCAAAAAACCCTCGTGCGTTTTGCCCCAAACCTGTTCAAACACCTTCCATATAACCTATGCAAGCTATCCCAACCCTTAAACACTGACTGTAACTCCATTTTCAAGGTTTACCATTTTTGATTTCAGCTTGTGCAGGTTGAGTTCTACAGGCTTGTTCAAGCACATTCCAGGCAAACTAGGCCTTAGGGAAGGTCAGAGGAAGTTCGAGCAAGCTCCCAAACATCTCAGGCCTCACTGAAAAGCTCCACATTGCCATACACGAAGTCAACTGAAACAGGTTTTTGTCAACTTCCTATCTCTCTATTTAGGAATCATTAGGCTTAGGTTTATGAATAAAAAATGTAGTATTCATAGCCATGAAGTTGTACATATGCTCAGTTTTCATTTAAGTTAAACGTGTTAAGAGAATTTGATCCATGAACTTCCTGAAAAAATTAGGTTAGAATTTAGGTCCAGAGTAATTCTCTCTGGTCTTTGAGAGTTAGATCAAGTTTCTTATATGGTTGAATTCGTCTTGAAAAATGTTACAACTTTTATGTTATGAGTTTTTGCATTAGAGCACGTATGCAGGATCTGGCATTTTGTACAGGCGCGCACGTTTTTTTGAACGAGAGGTTGAAGATGAAGTCTGGACTTGGGCTGGGCTTTGGCTTCTTGTTTTTGACACCCCCCTCATTACTGACTGCACCCCCCTGGCCCATTTCTTCATATTTTTGTATTTTTCCATTTTATTTTCATTTCTGATTTTATTTTATTATTTTCTAAACATAAAAAAAATACCAAAAATGTTTTTATAAATTTTCACATTTATTTTGTATTTTATTTTTATTTTTTAACATCAGAATAATTATTAATTAATACATATTTTTATTTTATTTAATGAAAACTTGAAAATAAATCTTCAAAATATTAAACCTTTATTTTTTATCATTTATAATTAAATAATATTTTTTTTCTAAATACTTTTTATTTTTGTATATACATTATTTTATTTTTATTGTACATAAACAATATATTTAATATATTTATTTTCTTAAAAGAAAACTAGGGTTTCCACCCTTATTAAAAATATTTTTTTAATATATTTTCATTTTTGACATTTGTACCTATTTCATTTATTTTCATTTTATTGTACATAATATTAATATATATATATATATATATATATATATATATATATATATATATATATATATATATATATATATATATATATATATATATATATATATATATATATATATATATATATATATATATATATATATATATATATATATATATATATATATATATATATATATATATATATATATATATATATATATATATATATATATATATATATATATATATATATGCTTCCTTAATAAATGAAATACAATAACCCTTTATTTAATTTTTATATATACATTAAATATTTTTTACATACATAAAAAAAATATAAACAAAAAAAAACATCTTTTGCATATTCATATTATTTTGCATATTTATTTAATTTGTTTATTTAAATATTATTCATTTATTATTTTGTACCATTTATTCAATTTGGATGTAATAGTAAATATTAGGGTTTTAATTTCTTGCAAAATAATCCCCATTCAAAAATTGTATCCCCCTCCTCATAATCATGTTGTAATAGTGGTAGATTTACTTTTACGCATTGATGCTTTCAATTATGCCATGGTTAGAGATTAGGGTTTGTATGTAAAAAATCCAAAATCAAATAAATAGCTTGACTAATACAAAGACAAAATGCATGAAAATGATAACACAATGCACACTTGCACCCCTAGGGTTTCATCCACTTGTTGCCTTTAAAATGGCCATGTTATGCATGTTGAGTATCTTGGCAAAACAAAAACAAAACATCATAGTCCCTCGATGACGCTATCTTGGTTGCCTATACAAAATGATCTAGTCCCTCAAAATATTGCTAAAGATACTTGGCAATATTGCTATCATGGTCAATATGATGACCCGCGTATGTCCCGTTTAACATCCTAATACAAGGTTGTTTACCAAATGCAATGGTAAAACAACACTGTCAAAAGGGTTAAAAATGTGTAGGATATATCTTTGAGTAAAATAGGGTAGACGACTCTTAGTTACTTGATCAAAACTTGCAAAAACATCCTTGCTATTTTCAAACACACCTCATAACACAATTTCAAAACATTTCCCAAAAACAAACTTTCAAACATTGAAACATCTTTTCAAAAGACAAAAACACCTTTGTATACATTCAAACAAGAATCATTACAAAGGTTGCCACAACGATGGCCTCTTTTCACAACATTTTCAAAACCACACACAAAGCACCATTTCAAACAATTGAAAAGCAAAAGCAAGTGATCTAGACAAGTAACTAAGAGCCCATGGATAACCATGGATGAAAAGGGTGCTTGTGCCTTCCCTTTTCATAATCTACTCCCCGTACCCAAGAAAATATCTCAAAGGTCTTTCCTGTGCTTTTTGACCTTTCCTTGGATAAAATAAAAAGTTGGTGGCGACTCTTGCTAAACCGAAATATTTGCAAATACAAACGCAAAACCTCAAGTCAGTTTTCCCACCGTATCACAGAACTGGTGACTCTGTTGGGGAAATTTTAAAAGTGGAGTAACCTTAGGGTTTAGATCACCTTTACATGCTTATCTTGTTTGCTTTGATTGCTTTACATTTGGTTCTCTTGTTTGGGTTTGAATCCTCCACCCATATTTTTGGGAAACATTCATAGGTAAACAACAATACGTTATGGAAACTGTGCTGGTTGAAGCAATAGCTATATTAGTGCGACATATTTGTGGGTACCGGTAGCCTCTGAGTCAATCAAAGAGAATACGGGGCCGCTGAGTGATGTCATGAAGCACTAATGAACTCTTAGAACCTTTACTTGACCATCTTGGCCTTTTTAGGGGTAGTGAGATGACCGGCTTTGGTGCAGTCCGAGGTTGGTAGATAATCGATACTACACTCATTGAGGGTTATTTTCTTGGAATATTTTGGTCGCCAGTTAAGTGGCTAAACTGAAACAATGAACACAGAAAATAATCTAGTGATATTGAGCTCCTTAGAACCCGGTTACTATTTATAGGATAGGTTGAGCCAACTAACTTCAAGAGGGTACTTACCTATGAAACCCCATGCAAGCCTGGAACTAGGATCTTGTGTGACTTGCTTGTACATATACTTGTGCATACATCATGAACATCATAAAGCATCATATGCATCCACTAACCATTTCAAGGGTTTAGATCTTCATCTTTGTTCTTGTTTTGTAGGTAATGGAATCTCTTCGCAGGAAAACAATGCAAGTCAACCTTGTGAGAATCCCTCCTCAACTCAAGGAGCTTGCTTCCAAGATTCCAGAGAATTCTCCCTTCAGTGAAAGACATGGTAGACTTCTCAACTTGGTCAACTCCAACATTGAAGAAGACATGGTGAACATCCTCTTCCAGTTCTTTGACCCCCTACACCATTGCTTCACATTTCCTGATTACCAACTAGTACCTACTTTGGAGGAATTTTCTCAACTCCTGAGGATTCCAATTCTCCATCAACTACCCTACAACGGTACGGAAGGAGAACCAAAGCCTGAAGATGTTGCTCAAGCCTTACACTTGCAACCATCTGATATTAAAGGTCATTGGGAAACCAAAAGTGGTGTCAAGGGTTTCTTGGCAAAGTTTCTGTTTGAAAAGGCACAAGACTGCTGGAATTATCTAGATCTGCAAGCTTTTGAGGAGATTGTAGCGCTTCTCATCTTTGGGTTGGTTTTGTTCCCAAAACCTGATCAACTTATAGATGTGAATGCTGTCAAGATTTTCAAATCTCGGAATCCCGTGCCTACATTGCTTGGGGACATCCTACACTCATTTTACACATGAACAATGAGGAAAAAAGGTGTTCACATGTGCTGTACTCCTCTTCTAGCAAGGTGGTTTATTTCTCACCTTCTCTAGTCAGTCTTGAAGAATGAACAAGGCTTGAGGTGGTCACAACGATTGATGACCCTTACACATTCTGATGTTCATTGGTGTTATCGGTCTAGAGAAAATGTCATCATCATTGATCATTGCGGAGAATTCCCTAATGTCCCACTACTTGGCATTAGGGGAGGCATTATCTACTACCCCTGTTTAGCTTTGAGACAATTTGGGTATGCCCGAAGGGATGACCCTCATGACATGGTGATTCCAGACTTGGTTTTCGACTTCGACAATGACGCTCAAGGACTTCGACCAAGGTTTATACGAGCTTGGAGGATGCCTAACAAAGTGGATAGTCAGACACTGGGACACAAGAATTCCATCCCCCTTGAGCCTTACCTCAAGTGGGTACGAACCCGCGCCCATAATCTTATAATGCCTTACCCCTACATTCTACGTATGATCAAAGAGCCTGTTATGGAAGGAGAGGTTCCATACGCCCTCCTACACCCTGACATGCCAACATCATTGGAAGATTTGCAAAAAAGTTAGATACAGCTCAAGGAAGAACGAAATACTTTTGAAGCCAGCTTATATGCCAGTGAGAAGAAGGTTTTTGAACTTACTCGTCGACTCCATGAAGAGCAGACTCTCAACACTTACATCGCACCGAAAAGGATGCGCAACGTCTTTTTACCTTAGAATTTTGTAATATTTTTCCCATGGGGCACTTATGTACTAACAGATTCTTCTTATTAATATGACGTGTGTTCTTTTGTTGTTTACAACAAATTTGAATTTCTGAATCCTTGAATGCATTACATGAATAACATATCATTCATCATATGCATAAGCAGGTCTTCACACCAGGTTTCCTTATCTTTCTGTTGTTTATTTCAGCAAGTTGGATATAGAGCAGACGGTCAAAGATCTACAAGCACAGAATTCGCAATTCCAACAACTCCTCATGACCTTGGCAAAGGGCCAAGAGGACCTTAAAGCACTGTTAGAGAAAGAAAAGGAAAAAGAAAAGAAGACAAAGAAAAGAGAGGGTGTAGCTACTTTGGGGAGAAGGTTTGAGAACCAGGCTAGAAGGGTCCTAGATTTCCCCTCGACATCTGATGAAGGGGTTGGTAAAGGAAAGGGAGTTGCAAAGCCCTCCGAGTCTGAAGCTGTAGAGGAAGAATAAGAAGAAGAGGAGGAAGATTACTCTGAGCAGCAGTACCCTCTTGCAGACGATAAGTATAACAATCTGGAAGATCGGCTGGCAGCCATGGAGGTACAAAGAATACCTGGGTTGGATTTCGAAGAACTAGGGTTGGTTGTTGGGATTGTAATTCCCCCTAAGTTCAAAGTGCCTACATTTTCTAAATACGACGGTTTGTCCTATCCGAAGATGCATATGCGGTCCTATGTCAGAAAGATCCAACCTCACTCTTTTGATAAGGATTTGTGGGTCCACTTTTTTCAAGATATTTTGTCGGGTACGCAATTGGACAGGTTCTATAAACTTGAGAGATTTGATGTACATAACTGGGAGGATTTGGCTGTTGCTTTCTACCGACAATACCAATATAACGCAGATTTAGTGCCTACTCATACTCAATTACAGAGTATGGGTATGATCGCTAATTAAGGCTTTAAGGAGTATGCCCAGAAGTGGCAGGATTTGGATGGAAGGGTGCAACCACCATTGTTTGATAGAGAGCTGGTTGATATGTTTTTGGGGACCCTGTCAGGTCCATTCTTTAATCACTTGATCGGGAGCTCATCTGCAGGGTTCACCGAATTAATTCTGATCGGTGAAAGGGTCGAAGCTGGTATTAAGAGCGGTAAAATTCAGAAGGATGCATCTGCTTCCACCGCTATCAAGAAGACCTTCTCATCCAAGAAAGAAGCTTCTTTTGTTTACTCCTAGAGAAATCAAGGAAGAACGGAGCGCCAACCAGCGGTGGGGGCTGTGATGATTCAAAACTCCTTAGCCAATCAACCTCGGGGCAGTCAACTTAGAGATAACCAAACCAGGGTGGAAAGGCCATAACGGAAATTCACTCGGATCAATATGACACCTGCTCAGGTTCTCCCTCATCTGTTAAAGTTAAACCTTACCAACTTGAAAGAAGCACCGAAAAACCCAAATACCTCTTCTCCCTATTATCATTCAAATGCAAAATGTGCATATCATTCGGACAGTGTGGGGCACGACACCAACAACTGTTGGGCCCTTAAAAATAATATCCAAGATTTAATAGATGCCAAGGAGGTGGAGTTTGATGCCCCCGAAAAACCTAATGTGATATCCTCTCCTATGCCAATACATGGTCATAATATCCATGCTATTGTAGAAGATCTTCATGTTACTACTGTTGATGACTTAATGAATCTGTTATCAAGGGTCAAGATGAATCTGTTGAAAGCCAGGATTTTCCCAGGCTGGGAAAAAGATTGTTACTTTTATTCGACCTTGCAATCTGATTGTCCGCTGTTGAAGTCGGGAATCCAACGCCTAATGGATACTCAAGAAATCCTCTTCAAGATAACTCTTGTTACTCCTGTTACTCCAATCAATGATGTTGCTATAATCACCATTTCCGACAATCCTTCCAAGGTCTCCAAAAGACCTGTTAAGATTACACCCGATCTAAATGGTGTACCTCTAAAGATTACTATGCCGGGGCCTATCCCATATAAGTCCAACAAGACGATACCGTGGAATTATGGAGGAGAGATCTTCTACCACGGTGTTAAGCAGAATGAATCAGTGGAAGAGAATTCCGATGAAGAAACTCCTGACATAGGAAATATTGCGGGGACAAGTATGATCACTCATAGCGGAAGAATCTTCTCTCCGGAGATTGCTCCTCCAAGGATAATCTTAGGACCCTCAAGTCCTCCTGTTCCAGTCAAGATATTTGTACGAAGTCCAGTTATTGAAGAAATTGTTACTCTCGAAGTTATACCCTTTGCTGTTACTGCTGATAAAGGTAAGGGGATCCAAGAAGCGCCCGTCAGGATGAGGGCTCAGACTTTGGTTATACCCGAGACCACCCAAAAGGAAATGGAGGAGATTTTAAAGATGATTAAGAAAAGCGACTATGATGTCGTAGAGCAGCTGGGGCAAACCCCTTCAAAAATATCTATGCTAGCTCTATTGCTCTGCTCCGAGGCTCATGCCAAAGCCTTGATCAAATTCCTGAAGATGGAACACGTGCCTCAAGAAACTTCTGCGGATCAGTTTCAAGAGTGTGTAGCTAGCCTTACAGCCGATAATGGTCTTGGTTTCTCTGATTCTGATCTAACGTCTAAGGGAAGAAAGCATAATGATGCGCTGCATGTTTCGGTAGAGTGCAGAGGGACCACACTTGCTCACGTTCTGGTTGATACCGGGTCATCTTTAAACGTCCTACCAAAGAAAGCATTAAACAGACTAGACTGTGAAGGTTTGACTTTAAAGCCCAGCAATATCATTGTTAGAGCCTTCGACGGTTCTAAGTGGATGGTTCACGGAGAGGTGGACATCCCAATTAAGGTGGGAACAAAAATTTTCAACTCTACTTTTTATGTGATGGACATATGTCCTTCGTATTCATGCTTGTTGGGAATGCCATGGATCCACAACGCTGGGGAAGTCACTTCTTCTCTACACTAGATGCTTAAATACCCAGTCCAGGGTAAAATCATAACAGTTCAGAGTGAGGAGGAGTATATGATAAGCCACCTTAACTCTTTCCGCTACGTGGAGTTAGATGGTGAATTCATAGAAACACCTTTCCAACACTTTGAAGAGGTTTCTCCTGAAGTTGCGGTAGATAAGACAATGATTGTTGTTCCCATCATTACCAAACCGTCCCGAATGTCATCCCTTAAAGATGCGGAGGCTGTGATCAAGGAAGGAGGAAGCACAGTATGGGGTCAACTGCCATATTTTCCTTACAAGACTGATAAGTACGGATTGGGTTTCACTGCTGCTAGTCAGAAAGTTGTGCGTCTCTCCCGGGCTGGAGGACCACCATTAAAAATCACTCATCATGGAGTTCATGCTTTAGAGGATGATGAAGAAGGAAGCAATTTAGAAGACTGGATCTTTCCAACCATTTAAGGAGGACTGAACAACTGGGAGGCGAAAGACTTCGTTCCCATTACTTTCATCAATCAGTAATTTATCTTTTGAACATTTCCTATTTAGTCTGTAATAACTATTAAACAATTCGTACACTCTTTTCGCCTTATGCCTTACCCGGGGCATATAGGTCCATTTGTAAGGGTTTTGATTCTTCATTTTCATATGCCATTTTTAATGAATCATGGACGTTTTCATATATAAACTTTTGTGTTCATTTTCTTTCTTTTTACATTTTTATTTGTTTAAAGGTGGCTATCCCTTACACACACCCACACTCACGAAATGCAGGTACCCATCCACTCTGGATTCCATGGGTAACAATTCTGCTATGGCCTTCAGTGACTCTGAAGATCTGGTCAATCATGCCGAATACGAAGGTGATGAGGACTGTGAAGTGCCTGGAGAGTTGGATAGACTTTTGCAACAAGAAGAAAGGGCTATTCCTCCCCATGAAGAGTTGTTAGAAACTATCAATTTGGGTACCGCCGAAGACAGAAAAGATGTTAAAGTGGGTGCCAACCTGGAGCCAAGTGTCAAAGAGCGCTTAGTTTAGCTGTTGAATGAATATGTTGAGATCTTCTCCTGGTCCTATGAAGACATTCCAGGATTGGATACAGATATTGTGGTTCACCTTCTCCCTACAAGAGAAGACTTTCCACCAATCAAACAGAAAGTCCGCCGAATGAGACCCGATATGTCTGAAAAGATCAAAGCTGAAGTGATGAAGCAGTTCAATGCTGGCTTTCTTGATGTTACTTCCTATCCATAATGGGTTGCTAACATTGTGCCTGTGCCTAAGAAGGACGGCAAAGTCAGAATGTGCATGGACTACAGAGACTTAAACAGGGCTAGCCCTAAGGATGACTTTCCACTACCGCACATTGACATCTTGGTTGACAATACAGCTCAACATAAGGAAACTACCTTTGTTACACAGTGGGATACATTCTGCTATAAAGTGATGCCATTCAGACTGAAGAATGTCGGGGCAACCTATCAGTGAGCCATGGTAGCTTTGTTTCATGACATGATACATCATGAGATTGAAGTCTACGTAGATGACATGATAGCACATTCAAAGACAGAAGAAGAACACCTCGACCATCTGCCAAAGCTGTTTGTCAAGTTAAAGGAGTACAAGCTCAGACTGAACCCTAGTAAGTGCACTTTCGGAGTCAGGTCTGTTAAACTTTTAGGATTCATCGACAGTAACAAAGGCATCAAGGTTGATCCTGCCAAAGTCAAAGATATATAAGAAATGCCTTCCCCTCGCACTGAGAAGGAGGTCAGGGGTTTCTTGGGACGCCTAAACTACATTACAAGGTTCATCTTTCACCTAACATCTACCTGTGAACCAATCTTCAAGCTGTTAAAGAAAGATCAGGTGGTTAAATGGAATGATGACTGTCAAGTTGCTTTCGATAAGATCAAGGAGTATTTGCTGGAACCTCCTATCTTGATGCCACCCGTTGAAGGAAGGCCTTTAATCATGTATCTGATTGTCTTAGATAATTCAATGGGGTGCGTACTGGGCCAACATGACGAGTCTGGCCGAAAAGAGCATGCCATTTATTACCTTAGCAAAAAGTTTACCGACTGTGAGACTCGCTACTCACTACTAGAGAAAACTTGTTGCGCTTTGGTATGGGCTGCTCGCCGGCTAAGGCAGTATATGTTGACACATACCACTCTGTTGATTTCTAAGATGGATCTGATCAAGTACATCTTCGAGAAGCCTTCTTTATCCGAAAGAATCGCTAGATGGAAGATGATCCTCACCGAATATGATATACAGTACACAACCCAAAAAGCTATAAAGGGGAGTGTGCTAGCCGATCATTTGGCTCATCAAGCTGTCAAAGATTACCGGTCCATGAGGTTCGACTTTCCCGACGAGGATATCATGACTTTGAGCAATATTGAGGAAAACAGACCGTATGACGGACCTGAACAAGGATCCCGATGGACTTTGTACTTTGATGGTGCCTCCAACGCACTTGGGAACGGTATCGGCGCGGTACTTATCTCTCCAGAAGGTTGCCATACACCTTTCACTGCTAGACTCTGCTTCAGCTGCACCAATAACATGGCCTAGTATGAAGCTTGTATCTTTGGTCTCAAGGCTACTATTGACTTGGGAATCAAATCTTTGGTTGTATTTGGGGACTCAGCTTTGGTTATCAGTTAAATCAAAGGAGAGTGGGATACTAAGCACCCTAACCTCATCCCTTACAAAGAACATGTCTTGACATTGTTACCACATTTCGAGCCGATCACCTTCGAGCACTTCCCGCAAGAAGAGAATCAGTTGGCGGATGCGTTAGCTACAATGTCATCCATGTTTAAACTTAACTGGGATAATGAGGCACCTCAAATCACCATTGAACGAATGGACGAACCTGCACATTGTCACGATATTAATACCGAAGAAGTGATGGACCGACCTTGGTTTCATGACGTCAAAAGGTATCTCGAAGCACAAGAATATCCTGAAGGAGCTTCAGTCAACGATAAAAAGTTCTTAAGGAAGTTCGCTGCCAAGTTCTTTCTGAGTAATGGTATCCTATACAAGCGCAATCTTGATTGTGTCCTACTCCGTTGTGTGGATAAAGTTGAACCTGAGCAGATCATGGCTGAACTACATAATGGCACCTTTGGCACCCACTCAAGTGGTCATCCGATGGCTAAGAAGATTCTACGGGAAGGCTACTACTGGTCTACCATGGAAGTTGATTATCATCAATATTCCCGTACTTGTCACAAATGCCGAATCTACGCTGACAAGGTACATATTCCCCCAGTTCCTCTCAATATCTTAACAGCTCCTTGGCCATTCGCGATGTGGGGAATCGACATGATTGGAGAGATCAAGCCTACGACGTCTAATGGACATCGTTTCATCCTGGTGGCCATTGATTACTTTACCAAGTGGGTCGAAGCAGCTTCCTTCGCATCCGTTACAAAGAATGTGGTTGCCCGCTTCATCAAGCAGAACCTCATATGCCGGTATGGTATCCCTGACAGGATTATCACTGACAACGGTACAAATTTGAACAATACTATGATCACCACTCTGTGCGAGTGTGATCGGTGGGAATGAGAACAGACTGTTTTTTAATAATGGTTCGCGTTTGTGTTTGTTTTTGCAAAGTGTCACGGTAAGCAAGAGTCGCCACCGTCTTTTATTTTATCCAATAAGGAAAGGACAAAAGCACAGAAAATTTCCTTTTCGAGATTTTTCTCGGGTTCGGGAGGTAGATTATAGAAAGGGAAGGTATTATCACCCTTTCTATCCGTGGTTATCCACGGGCTCTTAGGTACTTGCTCACTATGTTTTCAAAAGTTTGCTTTTTCTTTGTGTTTAGGGGTTTTGAAAAGAGAGTTTGTTGTTTTGAAGAGAATGTAAGTGCGAAAAGTTTTGTTTTGCTTAAAAGAGAGCAAGTACTTAAGAACATCTACCTACACAAAAAGGAATTAAATTGTGCAAATGTCCTTTAGACAGTGTTATCCCACTATTGAGGAGTAGGTAGCACCGTCGTCGGAGTTTTTGGGTCAATTCGATTTTAGGGACGTGTGGTCACTAAAGCAACGTTAGGACGCTTTAGTGGTAATCCTAATGTCTTAGATCACTTTTATCGAGGCAACCATTTCGAGGCAACTTATGATCTTGGGACAAAAGGATGACCTCTAAAACATCCTATACTTAATGACCACGCTCGAGGCAACCAAGTGAGGCGTACCCTAAGAGTGGCATGTGCAAGTTTGTTAATTTTCAGTTATATTATCTTTGCATGTCATGGTGAGCTACTGTTGTTTTTAAGTTAAGAGTTAATCTTGTCATGCATAGCCTAGTTAGCATACATCTAAACAGTTAATATATGTGCAGGAATTTAAAGTGCGGGAATTGTAAATCCAACGCTATTACAAAGCTTCGGGGAGGGGGATTTATTTACATGTCCAAAACTGGGGGAATAAAGAAGTAAAGTAAAAGCCTTAATTTAAGCTACCACAAACCAGTAAGCAGTTACAATTAAATAAACGCGCGTGAATCTTAAAAATCCTAAGAATAAAATCTTTTTGTTGTTTTATTTTAATTTGAGAAAATGATCTAAATCTACTTAATTTTAGTTTTGGAAAAAAGTTAAAATAATTAAAAAGTTAATTAACAAAGTTAATTTAATAGAAAAAACTAGCCTAATGTTTTTTATGTTTTTTGATTTTATGTTTTAATGTTAATTAAAAAGATAGAAAGATGTCAATGAAAACAAAAATAAAATACAAAGGGGATCCTTCGATCCAGGGAAAAAAAGGAGTTTCGACCCAGGGAGGGGATGGAAGCTTAGATCCAGAGAGGGTCAAGGTTCCAATCTATTGGGCCAGACAGCAAGGCGTGAGTAGCCTTCGATCCAGGGAAGAGGATTGTCTTTTGATCATGGAGGTCATGGCTTTCGATCCAGGAATGAGATGCTTCCTTCGATCCAGCATGCTAATGGGTTCGATCCAGAGAAGGTGTCTCCTTCGATCTGGGATGTTATACCTGCAAAAGTATGTTAGCGTAATAAAATGCAGGGCCTGGGTATTGAACCTCGGGCCCTTCGATCATGCGCTTGCTGGGTCTCTTCAGGCTATGTCTGCAGCAAATATTAGCAAACAATGGACATGGCCTGGGTGCCAAACCCAGGCCTCTTAATCCTGTCTAGGATAGAAAATCGAAGGTAACAACCAGTATGGATGTATTATGCAAATATGAGGTCGGATAGTTTACCCTTTCTTATCAGCAGATTGAGTCTTCGATTTGGGCACTGGCTGGATGGGAGCACTTTCAATCTGGGATTTCTGGGCGTGGATACTTTTGTTGAAGGGTTGCTTTGGCCTGGATCACTTCTGAAAATATTGACAACTTTTGGCAGCGTAACTCCAATGTTTTTTGTTCTCCTGTTGTGTGTTTTTTCGTGTGTTCTGTTTTCCTGCAGAGTTTTTTGTGTCCTGGATATGTATGTTGGCCTCTGTATTTATAGGGGTGTGAGGGTGCAGTAATGGCAAGAGACAGCCATTAAACATGCCATTAAATGCCATGAGACAAGAAACAGACACATTAAAAGTTTTCCTTTTTTGAAAGATTCATGTCTCTTGAATGAACCTGGACACTTTTGATTTGAGTGCCCTCTTGATGACCTCCTTCGAATGGCCCTTGCCCAAAGATCAATCGAAGGGTACTAATTAAAATTTCAATCGAAAGGCTTTGTTAACAGACCAATCGAAAGGTGCTGTTTCATGCTAATCGAAGTGCTCCTTCAGAATACCAATCGAAGGGCCTTTCAGAATGTCAATCGAAGTGCTTGTCCAAAATGCCAATCGAAAGGCTCATTCAGAATACCAATCGAAGGGTCTTATAGAATGCCAATCGAAATGCTCCTTCAGAATGCCAATCGAAATGCTCCTTCAGAATTCCAATCGAAATGCTCCTTCAGAATGCCAATCGAAATGCTCCTTCAGAATGCCAATCGAAATGCTCCTTCAGAATTCCAATCGAAATTCTCCTTCAGAATGATAATCGAAGGGTCTTTCAGAATGCCAATCGAAATGCTCCTTCAGAATGCCAATCGAAATGCTCCTTCAGAATGCCAATCGAAGGGTCTTTCAGAATGCTAATAGAAAGATACTTAAAGCACCACTTAAAAATTTTCTTTTTCCTTAGGCAAGGGTTTGTGATCAACCATGCAGGGGGGAAGACTTTGGAAAACATGAGGGGGCAAATTTTGGGGTGCAACAGTTGCCCCTGTTCAATTTTCTTAAACCTAAGGATATAGATTGGCTTTCTAGACTTTTGTGATCCGAAGGTAGAAGATAATTGAACAATAGAGTGCCCAGAAATTTGCACTCGCATGGTGTGGTATCAGCATTGTGATGTCGGGAATGGGCTTACAGATGCCATTTGGAGATTGTTGGTAGGAGGATGGGTTTATAGATGCCATCTGGAGATTATTGGTAGGAGGATGGGCTTATAGATGCCATCTGCAGGAGTGTCGATCGCTTAAGATATTCCTTAGCGAGAACTTGCATACCTGTTGTTGTAGAAGATTCCACTGGGGAAGTCTAACTTTGTTTGAGATTTAGGAACTGACTCGTGCTCACCAGGAGTATACCATTGAGGTTATAAAACTTATCCTGTCTGGTTCCAAGTATTAATTACTTACCTGAGAAAGAAAGTCTTCCTGGCTTGTTACAGGTATTAATCTTCAATCTCTTCATGTAGATAACTTTCCTGGATGGTTACAGGTATTAATCTACAATCAATCGTCCACAGATATTTTCCTGGCTTGCTACAGGTATTGATCTGGAACTTTAAAAGGTTGGTCGAGGAGATAGTTGTCCTGGATGGTTTCAGGTATTGATCTCTGACCTGAGAAAGAAAGGTCTTCCTGGCTTGATACATGTATTAATCTTCAATCTCTTTACGTAGATAATTTTCCTGGCTTGTTACAGGTATTAATCTACAATCAGTCGTCCACAGATATTTTCCTGGCTTGCTACAGGTATTAAACTGGGACCTGATTTTGTCTCCGTTGACAGGCTTTGCCTTAGAAAAATCTTTAGGAATCGATTTAACTCATTTTGTCTCCATTGACAGGCTTCACCTCAGAAAAATCTTTAGGAATCGATTTAACTGGACCAGACAAGGTCTTGGAATATCTTCAACTGGATCAGCATCAGAAAAATCTTTAGGAATCGATTTAACTGGACCAGAGAAGGCCTTTGACCGGATCGGCATTAGAAAAATCTTTAGGAATCGATTTGACTGGACCAGACAAGGTCTTGGAATATCTTCAACTGGATAGGCATCAGCAAAATCTTTAGGAATCGATTTAATTGGACCAGAGAAGGCCTTTGAATGGATCGGCATCAGAAAAATCTTTAGGAATCGATTTGACTGGACTAGACAAGGTCTTTGAATATCTTCAAATGGATCGGCATCAGAAAAATCTTTAGGAATCGATTTAACTGGACCAGAGAAGGCCTTTGACTGGATCGGCATCAGAAAAATATTTAGGAATCGATTTGACTGGACCAGACAAGGTCTTGGAATATCTTCAACTAGATCGGCATCAGAAAAATCTTTAGGAATCGATTTAACTGGACCAGAGAAGGCCTTTGATTGGATCAGCATCATAAAAATCTTTAGGAATCGATTTGACTGGACCAGACAAGGTCTTGGAATATCTTCAACTGGATCGGCACCAGAAAAATCTTTAGGAATCGATTTAACTGGACCAGAGAAGGTCTTGGAATATCTTCAACTGGATCGGCATCAGAAATATCTTTAGGAATCGATTTAACTGGACCAGAGAAGGCCTTTGACTGGATCGGCATCAGAAAAATCTTTAGGAATCGATTTAACTGGACCAGACAAGGTCTTGGAATATCTTCAACTGGATCGGCATCAGAAAAATCTTTAGGAATCGATTTAACTGGACCAGAGAAGGCCTTTTGATATGGCTGAGAATTTAACCGCATCCTTCCTGAAAGGTAAAGGTCAGTCATATGTAATGCATGATATGGATCAAGCAATGATGTTATCAACATAAATGATATTGTGTGGTATGATGCGTTTATGCATGTATCATGATGTATGGAAATGTAATGTTTTAGTTGGGGAAAATAAATCCCGGAGCTGCTAGAGAATGGAGTTGAGTCTGGATGATTGTCAGAATTGCATCTGCGTCTGGAGCGTATCTGAAATGTATTTGAATGAGTGATAGAATGACATCCGAATTTGGATCGTATCTGGACTGTAATCTGAATGAATCTGGAATAAGTATCAGAATGTCATCCATATCTGGATCGCATCTGAACTGTCTCTAGAAGGAGTCTGGAATAAGTATCAGAATGTCAGCCATATCTGAATCGCATCTGAACTGTCTCTAGAAGGAGTCTGGAATAAGTATCAGAATGTCATCCATATCTGGGTCGCATCTGAACAGTCTCTTAGAAGGAGTCTGGAATAAGTATCAGAATATCAGCCATATCTGGGTCGCATCTGAACTGTCTCTAGAAGGAATCTGGGTAAGGTTGCTTTATGATGAGTCCATGTAAAACTTCATCTGGAATGGAGGAACTTGTGTGGGGTTTCCTGATGATGAGTCAGTGTAAAACTGCATCTTGGAAAGAGAGGGAACCGGTGTAGGGTTTCCTGATGACGAGTCCGTGTAAAACTGCATCTTGGGAAGGAGGAACATGTGTAGGGTTGCTTGATGATGAGTCCGTGTAAAACTGCATCTTGGGAATACATGATAAAGGACCCGTGCAAGATTTTTTTTCAGGATAAACCCGTGTGAAGCTGCATTTAGGAGAAATAAAACTCAGCTAGGGATGAATTACTGTTGCTGGCGACAGTGAACCCTGTTGGGGATTGAATTTCTGTCTGTGAAAGGAATGAACTCCACTGGGGATGATTTTCCAATGGCGACTTCACTGGGGATAATCTTCCAGACTCCACTGGGGATAATCTTCTAGTGCTGGTGATAGATAAACTCTTCTTGGGGAGAATCTTATCGACCCATTCGTGGTTGCGAGCCCCAGTTTGGGAAAATTAACACCACTGTCCTTTTCTTACTTTGTGGGGAGTATAGATGTTACTGGGACGCGGGATGAGGATATGACAATGACTTTGCATAAAGACTTTTCTGCCCCTGTATCTGCGGGAGAAAGTGCCTGCGGAGGCCTTGTGGATCGAGTATTATTCCAACCTATGAGGGGCTTGGTAATTGCCGATCAAATCTTCTTCTGGTAGGCAAATGACGAGATGACGGGACATAGTCGTATGCTTTAATCCCTAACTTTTGCCTGGACCGCCCTTTCGGGTTTTCAGTCCATCGGGATACTCTTTTTTGCCCAAGCCTCCTTTTCAGGTTTTCGACTTGCCGGTTGTACAGATTTTTTCACTTTCATCCCTTATTTTTGCCCGAACCTTTTGGTTCGCCGGGATGCCCTTATTTTTGCCTAGGTGTGTCAACCTAGCGGGTATTTGTTCATGCGTAGTATTTTTTGACTATGTCCATGCTCTCAGGATGTAGAGAGGTGTCACTGTCGGTAGTGTTGTGTTGCCATACTACCAGAAGATGTTTGATCATGCAAGATTCGTTGTCGGAATTCATGTCCAATGCCCCAAATGATTCAGATGGAGATCTGCCCCTGGATATTTGGCATCTTGAGAGATTGCTTGAATCTTGACTTGACTGCCCCAGGCGTGCTGGATAGTGACGTGTCATGCCCCCTTGGTTGGAAGTGTTTTTTCCACTTGAGGTGACCCTTTTTGTTGAAAAGGTTTTTGGTTCACTAGATATTCGTCGTGCGAATTTCTCTGCCGTTGAACAAATAGTCATATGCAAACAATGTTATTTTAAGAATGCAAAGCTTATGTCTATTTTGAAGTTCTTTAAAAATGCAGTTTTCAATAAACAAGCGAATTTTTGTAAAATGTGATGTCAACTCAGGATTTTTACAGCGAGCCCTACAGGAATCAGGATACCTTTTGTAACAGTATGCTTTCGGACTAACCCATGCTTCAGCTAGGACTTTTAAGGGTTATAACGTGGCCTGGTTCACGGTTTAAGAAACAAAGGATAAAGGCTCAAAGTATATTTGTACCCACCTGCTCTTCGTGATGTTCTTCAATCCTAAACTCAGTTAATTGTGCATTAGATCTTGTTTGAGTCTTTGCTCTGATATACCAGTGATGGTTCGGATACTGACAATTTATTTTGAACAGGCAGTCATTTTGTTGAGAGTTTTTAGGACCTCTTTCTTTTTTATTGTGTTATCCCTGTCTTTTGCCTGAATTGTTTCTTTTGTGATTACAGTCAGCGGGATGCCCCAGTTTTGTAAGTCTCCTTCATAGGTTTTGACTTAATGGGCTTTTATTTCTGAGAGATAATGACTGCTTGTCCTTATGATTATACAGAACCATCACCGTCTTTTGTTTCGGAAGGACTTCTTTGACGCCATTCATTGTGCACCTGGATCAACTGAGAAGGCTACCCTGCCCCAGGTTATAATTAAGGGTTTTAATTCATGAAAAGAAAAACTCCAACTTCTTTGGCTCAGAGGGGTTGACTAGGGATTATCTTCCTTATAACTCCACTGTTTAGGATTTGAAACCATGCCTGTACCTCATCAGCAGGGTCAATTCAAAAGCATACTGTAAAGATCGTGGTATTGTTTTCGCCATCCTCCCTCTAAAGGCTTAGAGCTTTTTAATCGAGAGTTGAACATCACAAAAAGGAAATATGAAGCAATTTAAGCATAGTGAGAACAATTAATTTAAAACAGACACGTGCAATGCATTAATGAAATAAAAGAGTTCGACATGATAATAATTGTTTGAATAAGCAAAGAAAAATACAACTTCAGAATTCAAATGAACAAAAGTCTCTTAGTCTGAACTAGTCATCTCAGATGGAGAATTCTCAGCGGAAGATTTTCATCTCGCCATCTGGCATGAACTCCAGCACCCTTCCGTCAATCAAGTCTTGGATCTTGTTCTTCAGAGTCCAACAGTCGTCGGTGTCATGTCCCGGACTGTCAGAGTGGTATGCACACCTTTCATTGGGATGATAGGTAGGAGCAGAGGTGTTGGGATTCCGGGGAGGATCCTTTAAAGTAATCAGATTGACCTCCAACAAGCATTTCAGTATGAGAGATGATGGTATATCAGTCTCAGAGAAATGTCTTCCAAACGTATTTCGCTTACGCTGATTACCCTGTTGATGCTGGTGAGGTTGATGTTGGGATTGTGACCCTGAAGCAAGCCGAGGAGCTTTTCCCTTGTCTTCTTGCCCCAAAGGTGGTTGAATGATGACTTGATCTTCAACCCTAGTTGTTTGCCCCACTTGGTTATTTTGAAGCAGCTTGTTGACGAGGACCATGAGCTCTTCTTGTCTTTGAGCTAAGTCTTGAATGAGAGCCATCTGGCCCACCAGTTGTCCCATCATCTGGATCTTCATTGTTGCCAACTCAATTTGTAGCCCTTCCAACTGATCATTCCTGATGCCTCCTGGATTCCTTAGGACCAAGCCCCTTGTGAGGAGAGCTTTTATTTCTTCTTGCCCCTGGGATAGGTTCAAGAACATTTCTTGGAGTTGGGTGTTTTGAGCCCGGAGATCTTGGTTGTCTGGTTGAAAAGCCATTGCTGAAATAAACAGCGAGAACATGAGAGACCTGTATCGGATGACCTGTTATGCAATGATATGTATGGTATATGTATGAAATGTTTTCAAGGATCTCACGGGGTAAACAAGAAACTGTTAGAATTTGAATCTTGTAGCTTTGATTGAAGGAACTTCATGTTGCTGAGAGTCCTTCTTCAAGATTCAAGCTCATCATATCGAGTGGGTCATAGCCCCTGACTCAACTTGTCATGTTTTGATTTATAGATGACATTGGCTAGAGGAAAATAAATCCCCTTTGCCCCTTGCTAGCCATTTGATTTATCATAACCTGCATCACAGACCCTTGAGATCCTTGAAATGGTTAAAGAAATGTTAAGGCATGATGTTATGATGTGTATGCTATGCGTTTAAGCAAAAGTGTGAGGTGATGTAAGTAAGCCCTGCAATAAATCTAGATTTTTGGATAAGGACTGTAAACAAAACCTGCAAGGAACCCATGTTGTCAGATAACAAGAATGTGCAAGTAGTTCAAGTTTGAAGGCACACAAGTCACACATATAGCCTTAAGTTTAGGATGGCATGGAGTTTAGGCATTACCCTCTTTCAGTTTAGTTGGTTTAAACATGTCCTAAAAAATAGTAATCGGGTTCTAGAGAATCTCAATATCACTAACTACCCTCAATCGGTCATAATTCCAGTTTAGCAACCTTTTCTTGCAGCCGAAATCATCGCGAGAGTTTAGTCTCAATGAGTGTAGCATACTGCTACTGTTCTATGGCCAAGTTGGTCAATTTAAGGTTCTAAGGTCAGTTGGTGCTTAATGACTCCTCAGAAGACCCATATTATCCTCGTTTCAACACAAGGGATATCGGTACAGACCAAGGTGTCACACCAATGTAGCTACTGCTTCATCCGTGTCGGTCTACACCGGACAGATCCCTCACAGTTTACTGCTACTTGCCTAAAAAGGGTACCCCAGATCCGGGTTAGGATCTATAGAACTCTGATACAAGCCCACAAAATTTAAAGCATACAAAGCATACAATTGAAAACACAAGTGATCTAATCTTAAGGTACACCTCACTTATATGAATTCCCCAACAGAGTCTCCAGTTCTGTGATCGGTGGGAATGAGAACTGACTGTTTTTTAATGCTAGTTCGCGTTTGCGTTTGTTTTCGCAAAGTGTCGCGGTAAGCAAGAGTCGCCACCGTCTTTTATTTTATCCAACAAGGAAAGGACAAAAGCACAGAAAAATTCCTTTTTGAGATTTTTCTCGGGTTCGGGAGGTAGATTATAGAAAGGGAAGGTATTAGCACCCTTTCTATCCGTGGTTATCCACGGTCTCTTAGGTACTTGCTCACTATGTTTTCAAATGTTTGCTTTTTCTTTGTGTTTGTGGGTTTTGAAAAGAGAGTTTGTTGTTTTTAAGAGAGTGTAAGTGCGAAAAGTTTTGTTTTGTTTAAAAGAGAGCAAGTACTTAAGAACGTCTACCTACTCAAAAAGGAATTAAATTGTGCAAATTTCCTTTAGACAGTGCTATCCCACTATTGAGGAGTAGGTAGCACTGTCGTTAGAGTTTTCAGGTCAATTCGATTTTAGGGACGTGTGGTCACTAAAGCAACGTTATGACGCTTTAGTTGTAATCCTAATGTCTTAGATCACTTTTATCGAGGCAACCATTTCGAGTCAACTTATGATCTTGGGACAAAAGGAAGACCTCTAAAACATCCTATACTTAATGACCACGCTCGAGGAAACCAAGTGAGGCGTACCCTAAGAGTGGCATGTGCAAGTGTGTCAATTTTCAGTTATATTATCTTTGCATGTCATGGTGAGCTACTGTTGTTTTTAAGTTAAGAGTTAATCTTGTCATGCATAACCTAGTTAGCATACGTCTAAACAGTTAATATATGTGCAGGAATTTAAAGTGCGGGAATTGTAAATCCTACGCTATTACAAAGCTTCGGGGAGGGGGATTTATTTACATGTCCAAAATTGGGGGAATAAAGCAGTAAAGTAAAAGCCTTAATTTAAGCTACCACAAACCAGTAAATAGTTACAATAAAATAAACGCGCGTGAATCTTAAAAATCCTAAGAATAAAATCTTTTTATTGTTTTATTTTATTTTGAGAAAATGATCTAAATCTACTTAATTTTAGTTTTGGAAAAAAGTTAAAATAATTAAAAAGTTAATTAACAAAGTTAATTTAATAGAAAAAACTAGCCTAATGTTTTTTATGTTTTTTGATTTTATGTTTTAATGTTAATTAAAAAGATAGAAAGATGTCAATGAAAACAAAAATAAAATACAAAAGGGATCCTTCGATCCAGGGAAAAAAAAGGAGTTTCGACCCAGGGAGGGGATGGAAGCTTCGATCCAGAGAGGGTCAAGGTACCAATCGATTGGGCCAGACAGCAAGGCGTGAGTATCCTTCGATCCAGGGAAGAGGATTGTATTTTGATCATGGAGGTCATGGCTTTCGATCCAGGAATGAGATGCCTCCTTCGATTCAGCATGCTAATGGGTTCGATCCAGAGAAGGTGTCTCCTTCGATCTGGGATGTTATACCTGCAAAAGTATGTTAGCGTACTAAAATGCAGGGCCTGGGTATTGAACCCCAGGCCCTTCGATCATGCGCTTGCTGGGTCTTTTCAGGCTATGTCTGCAGCAAATATTAGCAAACAATGGACATGGCCTGGGTGCCAAACCCAGGCCTCTTGATCCTGTCTAGGATAGAAAATCGAAGGTAACAACCAGTATGGATGTATTATGCAAATATGAGGTTGGATAGTTTACCCTTTCTTACCAGCAGATTGAGTCTTTGATTTGGGCACTGGCTGGATGGGAGCACTTTCAATCTGGGATTTCTGGGCGTGGATACTTTTGTTGAAGGGTTGCTTTGGCCTGGATCACTTCTGAAAATGTTGACAACTTTTGGCAGCATAACTCCAATGTTTTTTGTTCTCCTGTTGTGTGTTTTTTCGTGTGTTCTGTTTTCCTGCAGAGTTTTTTGTGTCCTGGATATGTATGCTGGCCTCTATATTTATAGGGGTGTGAGGGTGCAGTAATGGAAAGAGACAACCATTAAACAGGCCATTAAATGCCATGAGACAAGAAACAGACACATTAAAAGTTTTCCTTTTTTGAAATATTCATGTCTCTTGAATGAACATGGACACTTTTGATTTGAGTGCCCTCTTGATGACCTCCTTCGAATGGCCCTTTCCCAAAGATCAATCGAAGGGTACTAATTAAAATTTCAATTGAAAGGCTTTGTTAACAGGCCAATCGAAAGGTGTTGTTTCATGCTAATCGAAGTGCTCCTTTAGAATACCAATCGATGGGCCTTTCAGAATGTCAATCGAAGTGCTTGTCCAAAATGCCAATCGAAAGGCTCATTCATAATACCAATCGAAGGGTCTTTCAGAATTCCAATCGAAATGCTCCTTCAGAATGCCAATTGAAATGCTCCTTCAGAATCCCAATCGAAATGCTCCTTCAGAATGCCAATCGAAATGCTCCTTCAGAATGCCAATCGAAATTCTCCTTCATAATGCGAATCAAAGGGTCCTTCAGAATGCCAATCGAAATGCTCCTTCAGAATGCCAATCGAAATGCTCTTTACAGAATGCCAATCGAAGGGTCTTTCAGAATGCCAATCGAAAGATACTTAAAGCACCACTCAAAAATTTTCTTTTTCCTTAGGCAAGGGTTTGTGATTAACCATGCAGGGGGAAGACTTTGGAAAACATGAGGGGGCAAATTTTAGGGTGCAACAGCGAGCAGTTCAAGATTTAACATCACAATTCATCTCCCTATCGGCCTAAGATGAACGGTGCTGCCGAAGCTGCGAACAAAAATATCAAGAAGATTATTCAAAAGATGACAGTCACCTACAAGGACTGACATGAGATGTTACCGTTTGCTCTACATGGGTACCTTACCACGACACGCACTTCAACTGAGGCAACCCCCTTTTCTTTGGTATATGGCATGGAAGCTGTTTTACCTATGGAAGTTCAGATTCCTTCCTTGAGAATCATGAAGGATGCTGGTTTGAGTGAAGACGATTGGATGTAGACCCGACTTGATCAACTTAACTTGATTGACGAGAGGCGACTTACTGCTGTTTGCCATGGTCAAGTGTATCAGAAACGTATGATCAAGGCCTTTAACAAGAAAGTCAAGAGATAAGTATATCAAGTCGGGGTCCTTGTAATCAAGCGAATCATCTTGCCGCAAAGTGATCCTAGGGGAAAGTGGACTCCTACTTACGAAGGACCATTTGTGATCAAAAATATCTTTTCTGGTGGGGAAATGATCCTGACCACCATGGACGGTGACGACCTGTCGCACCCTGCGAATGCAGACATAGTCAAAAGATACTATGCATAAACGACCCGACAAGTTGAAAACCCGAAGGGGCGACTTGGGCAAAAATGGGCATCCCGGTGAACCAAAAACCCGAAAGGGCAGTTCAGGAAAAAATTAGGGATAAATAAAAATCTGTACACCCGGCAAGTTGAAAACCCGAAAGGGCAACTTGGGCAAAAAAGGGTTTCCCGGTGGATCGAAAACCCGAAAGGGCGGTCCAGGCAAAAGTTAGGGAATTAAAGCGTATGACTATGTCTCGTCGGATCACTTTAAGGACAATCTCTTCACGGACAAGCTACGGGCTTCTGATCAACATCGAACGAAGCAACGAATGGACAAGATACTCAGAGTTGCGAAGGCTATAGAAGAATGGGAACCCCATGGAATTGTTACACATAGCCATCTTTCTTTGTATACAAGTTTTCTCATTTTTTATGTTAACATTCTCTTACTAGGATGTCTGTCTCCTTTGTACAAAATACATACACAAAGTTAATACAAAAGATACTTCAAAGTGCAGAATTTTGTTTGCCTTTTCTTTCTTTTCACACTTGTGTTTTATTTGAAAATGTCCAATGATTTATTAAATGAGCATATGCATTTGAATATAATCACTGCTTACAAATAAAATGAAATGAGAAAGGATAATTACTGATAGGTTGAAAGTATAGGAAAATGTCTTTTAGGCTATTCCAGAGGAAATCCCCTGCAGTACATCATCTAGATCCCCAGCGGAGCTAAAGCCTTGAAATACATATCCCCAGTGGAGTTAAGTTTCAAAATCCCCATCAGAACTAAGTTTCCAAACTCCCAACTCCCAGAGGAGCCAGAAAACTTTAAACTGCAAACCCTCAGCGAAGATAAAACTTTCTTTCCCAACAGAGTCCAAAACTTCAACCCCTGAACCCCGGTAGGGTACCATCCATTTTCTTCCAAATTTCCCAGTAGATTGGCATACAACCCAAACCCTTGAGAACTCTTCAACAGAATAAGCATTCTTCCCACAGAGTTATTTCCCAGCAGATCGAAGATTCTCGATCTCATTTCTCTAGTTGAAGCCTTCTAGGTTTTAAATTCCCCAGTAGAGATCATCAGAGTTTTCCTTACCCCCAGGAAGGTCGTGAAGGATTCTCACATTCCCACTGAAGTTGCCAAAGTTCTTGTTAATCCCCACAAGTTGCCAAGGATTTTTCTATCCCCAACAGTGGTCCAAGGATTTCTTATTTTCAGCAATCAAAGGTTGTGGAATTCCCAACAGCGGTCAAGGATTTGTTTTCCCCGGCAGTAGTCATAGATTTCATTATCTCCACCTATCAAGGATTTATTTTCCTCAACAGACAGCTGATTAGATTACATGCGCATCCATTACATTCATATATCATAAACATTGATAGAACACATTTTATTACATCATACATGTCATGCACCATAACTTTGTGTTTTAGCTAACCTTTTACCCTTTTCAGGATAAGATTAAAAGTTATCTTTAACAACTATTCAAAGATTTCAGATACATTACGGATACGCTCCAAGACATGGAAGTCATTCTGTTACTCATTCGGATCTCTTATTCAGATACAGTATGGATACACCCCAGACACGGAGGTCATTCTATTACTCATTCAGAATTCAACAATCATATACAGACTAGATACACTCCAAACACGGAAGCCATTCTATTTCTCATTCAGATTCAGCTATCAACTTCAAGTTTAGATACACTCCAGACACGGAAGTCATTCTGTCACTTGTCCAGGTCCCAATTACAGTACGGATACACTCCAGATACGAAATTCATTCTGCTACTCATACAGATCTCAACTTCAGATACACTCCAGACACGGAAGTCATTCTGTCATTTGTCCAGGTCCTAGTTACAGTACGGATACACTTCAGATACGGAAGTCATTCTGCTACTCATACAGATCTCAACTTCAGATACACTCCAGACACGGCAGTCATTCTGACACTCATTCAAGAATCAAATACAGTTACAGCTCGGTTATGCTCCAGACACAGACGCCATTCCTTTTCTCATACAAATCCAATCTCCAGATACAACTCAGATACGTTCCAGACAAGGATACACATTTGATGTTCATTCTCTTGATTTTCAACAAACAATCTTGGATGGCATCTTTAAACCCATCTCCAGCAAGATTCTACCATCTCCAAATGTCATTTTAAGGCCCATTCCCTCAGCTACATTTTGACGAGTGCAAATTTACGGGCACTCTAGTGTCCAATCATCTTTTACCTTCGAGTCACGAAAGGCGAACTCGCCAATCTAACTCTTCAGGTGCAAGAAGATTGAACAGGGGCATTTGTTGTACCCCAAAATTTTCCCTCTTATTTTATCAAGATTTCCTCTCACCAGACTCTTTGGACTCAAGACCAAATTAGGGTTTTGTTCTGCTCAAGACACCTCCTTGCACTGATGACCTAAATTAGGGTTTGAGTTTGCACAGGGATTTTTGGACTTCCAATGCTCAAAGTGACTTGCATACTTCATGTTGGACTTATAAGATTGCCTCTACAAGGTTTCAAGCCTTGAATAAAAATTTTGCCCAGTCAATTGGACAATTGATCTAGAAATCAGCTGTATTGGGGAAAGGTCAACTGTGGCCAATTTACAGTCAAACCTCATAACTTTTGATCCAAATTAACGTTATAAACTCATATGAACCATTTGACCAGGTTTGGACCACAACTCCTCAAGAAATTTGATCAGATCATCAAAAGGGCAAAATGGTCATTTTTAGGGTTTTGACTGTATGAGGGCAATTTCTGATTTTTAACCTAGCCAATGGCAAATTGGATTCAAACATGGATTCAAGGACTCAACGGCATCATCTTGACCTATTCACAAACTTCAAAAGATCTCAAATGCATTGAATTGACAGATGAATTTTTCAGTCAACTGATAAAAATTTGACTGTACACTGAAAAGTCAAACGTTGACTTTTTCGTAAAAATCAAGTGCCAAGGGTCATTTTTAATCAAGATGTGTCAAAACATGAAGCTTGTTCATCAAGAAACCCAATTTTGCAAATTAGGGTTTAAAATTGAAAATTTTCATAACTTAGAATTTTTCAAAGTTATGAAATTTTCTTATTTTTTTCCCAACTTTGCCCAACATTTTCACCTTGATGCAATTGGATTCGAACAAAACTTCAAACATGAAAGTTGTAGTCCTCCACAAAGTCTACAACTTTGATTCACAAAGTTTTCCCAAAATAAGCATGGATCTCAAGTTATGATTTTTGGAATAAGGGTCAATGAAACTTTTAACTTAGGGAAATTTTGCCCTAGTTTAGGCAGGATTTTGACCTATCTTCATGACCATTTTTCACATAGTTCCACTTGGAATCTCAAATTGAATTTCAAAGATGGATTGTAGAGCATGTTACAAGCTTTCCAAAATGTCTAAGAACTTTCCAAAATAATTTGTGGTTAGGGATAATCGAAGGCTTGAATTTGGCAATAACTCACTTTTGATCGATGGCATGTTCATATTGATACAAGTTGCAAACTCTAATCAGCCTGGTTTTTACTTGATTACAGGTCCTAAAACCTTTCCATAATCAAGAATTAAATGCAAATCCATTGGTCTAAGGCTTTGTTTTGGTCATGGGAGGATTACACAAAGAATTAATCCTTAAATGGTAAAAGGTAACATTGCCATTTTTGTCAAATGTGCTTTATGTCAAACCACATATCTTCAGCCTTGAATAAGATCTGGTACAACACACAATATCCACCAACTTGAGGGGCCAAGATTGTAGAGTGCAGGCTGATAGATAGCCTGTACAGGCTTGTCTTGCATCATGGCTTGGTTTTTGCTTCACAACCAAGAAACATGTCAAAAATCACACATCTTGCACTTCTGTGAGAACCAACTTTTGCAAGCTTTGGAGACAAGTTTCACACATTGAATTGAACCTAAAACACGAGCCTTTAAGTCCTGAAACCTCCCATAGCACAAAATAACCTTCCATTTGCAAAATAGGGCACTCCCTGCAGTTTGACTTCCATAGCAAAAACCCCTCGTGCGTTTTGCCCCAAACCTGTTCAAACACCTTCCATATAACCTATCCAAGCTATCCCAACCCTTAAACACCGATTGTAACTCCATTTGCAAGGTTTACCATTTTTTATTTCAGCTTGTGCAGGTTGAGTTCTACAGGCTTGTTCAAGCACATTCCAGGCAAACTAGGCATTGGGGAAGGTCAGAGGAAGTTCAAGCAAGCTCCCAAACATCTCAGGCCTCACTGAAAAGCTCCACATTGCCATACACGAAGTCAACTGAAAAAGGTTTTTGTCAACTTCCTATCTCTCTATTTAGGAATCATTAGGCTTAGGTTTGTGAATAAAAATGTTGTATTCATAGCCATGAAGTTGTACATATGCTTAGTTTTCATTTAAGTTAAACGTGTTAAGAGAATTTGATCCATGAACTTCCTGAAAAAATTAGGTTAGAATTTAGGGCTAGAGAAATTCTCTCTAGTCTTTGAGAGTTAGATCAAGTTTCTTATATGGTTGAATTCATCTTGAAAAATGCTACAACTTTGATGTTATGAGTTTTTGCATTATAGCACGTATGCAGGATCTGGCATTTTGTACAGGCGCGCGCGTTTTTTTGAACGAGAGGTTGAAGATGAAGTCTGGACTTGGGCTGGCCTTTGGCTTCTTGTTTTTGACACCCCCCCTCATTACTGACTGCACCTCCCTGGCCCATTTCATCATATTTTTGTACTTTTCCATTTTATTTTCATTTCTGATTTTATTTTATTATTTTCTAAACATAAAAAAAATACCAAAAATATTTTTATAAATTTTCACTTTTATTTTTATTTTTTAACATCAAAATAATTATTAATTAATACATATTTTTATTTTATTTAATGAAAACTTAAAAATAAAACATAAAAATATTAAACCTTTATTTTTTATCATTTATACTTAAATAATATTTTTTTCTAAATACTTTTTATTTTTGTATATACATTATTTTATTTTTATTGTACATAAACAATATATTTAATATATTTATTTTCTTAAAAGAAAACTAGGGTTTCCACCCTTATTAAAAATATTTTTTTAATATATTTTCATTTTTTGACATTTGTACCTATTTCATTTATTTTTATTTTATTATACATAATATATATATATATATATATATATATATATATATATATATATATATATATATATATATATATATATATATATATATATATATATATATATATATATATATATATATATATATATATATATATATATATATATATATATATATATATATATATATGCTTCGGGTTTTACCCTTAATAAATGAAATACAATAACCCTTTATTTCCTTTTTATATATACATTAAATATTTTTTACATACATAAAAAAAATATAAACAAAAAAAAATATCTTTTGCATATTCATATTATTTTGCATATTTATTTAATTTGTTTATTTAAATATTGTTCATTTATTATTTTGTACCATTTATTCAATTTGGATGTAATAGTAAATATTAGGGTTTTAATTTCTTGCAAAATAATCCCCATTCAAAAATTGTATCCCCCTCCCCATAATCATGTTGTAATAGTGGTAGATTTACTTTTACGCATTTATGCTTTCAATTATGCCATGGTTAGAGATTAGGGTTTGTATGTAAAAAATCCAAAATCAAACAAATAGCTTGACTAATACAAAGACAAAATGCATGAAAATGATAACACAATGCACACTTGCACCCCTAGGGTTTCATCCACTTGTTGCCTTTAAAATGGCCATGTTATACATGTTGAGTATCTTGGCAAAACAAAAACCAAACAAAAGATCATAGTCTCTCGATGACGCTATCTTGGTTGCCTATACAAAATGATCTAGTCCCTCAAAAAATTGCTAAAGATACTTGGCAATATTGCTATCATGGTCAATACGATGACTCGCGCCTGTCCTGTTTAACATCCTAATACAAGGTTGTTTACCAAATGCAATATTAAAACAACACTGTCAAAAGGGTTAAAAATATGTAGGAAAGATCTTTGAGTAAAATAGGGTAGACGACTCTTAGCTACTTGATCAAAACTTGCAAAAACATCCTTGCTATTTTCAAACACACCTCACAACACAATTTCAAAACATTTCCCAAAAACAAACTTTCAAACATTGAAACATCTTTTCAAAAGACAAAAACACCTTTGTATACAATTAAACAAGAATCATTACAAAGGTTGCCACAATGATGGCCTCTTTTCACAACATTTTCAAAACCACACACAAAACACCATTTCAAACAATTGAAAAGCAAAAGCAAATGATCTAAACAAGTAACTAAGAGCCCATGGATAACCATGGATGAAAAGGGTGCTTGCACCTTCCCTTTTCATAATCTACTCCCCTAACCCAAGAAAATATCTCAAAGGTCTTTCCTGTGCTTTTTGACATTTCCTTTGGATAAAATAAAAAGCCGGCGGCGACTCTTGCTAAATCGAAACATTTGCGAACACAAACGCAAAACCTCAAGTTAGTTCTCCCACCGTATCACAATATAGATAAGGGTTTTTACAGGTCCCAACTACAATGGTTTATATCCTCTCTCTGTATAAAACCGTTGCAATTGATATATTTTAGGGATCAATTTTCTAGGAGCTTTCCTAACAGATAGTCACTGTTGCTCATTTTAAAACCTTTATGGGAGACTCTTATCTATATGACTTCTTAAATTGCAACAAATGCAGTTCTTTTTAATATAATAATATTAATAAAATCTGATGTAAATTAATTTATTTTATGAACTTAGTATAAGAAGTCAAAATGGAAACATATAATCCAAGAGGACAAAATTAAACACCAATGAGTTAGCTCGAAGAAACTTTATAAATGTTTATTTGCAGACAACACATAAGTCCTAATATATGTACTTAATTGAATATTCATCATATTCATATAACCGATCATCATAGTCATAACTAGTTGCGACAAAACGGCCTATCGCGGTCCATCAAAAATTGGTTCCTCCATAAAACTACAAGTAAATTTAAGCCAAATTAGGGAAGTTACACTTATAATAGTATGTGCAAATTTGAAGCTCCAACTCCTTATAGAGATGGATTTTGAGATTAATTTACCCAAATGTTCAAATCAATAGAGCCCTGCAGAGTGAGTTAACCTTCCACAAAATTTGCAAAGCAACAACCCACGATAAAGTGAACCTGTAAAACACAGTGAAAATTGAATATTCATTTTGAATGAAACAACATAACAAATCAAAGAAGTATTAAATCAATAAAGCTAAAAAGAAACTATATTAGTAAGCGTCAAGAATCGACTTTTGTCATTCTTCAAAGAGGCGGCCAGGCTTGGGGTGTTCTTCTGCATTGCGAGAGAAGAGATCGTTCTTCGAAATCAAAGAAACCAAATTGAGAGGGACACATGGACTATTTAAGCCCATTTGCAGCGACGAATATATTATTTAAGCCTAAAATAAAATATAGAAAAGTTTGTTGATAAGATGGAAAGTGTAATTGTCAATTATTACTTTTTAAAAATTAAATAAATTTTAAAAAATATAATAAAATAAAATTACATATTAAAAATATTTGGTTAGATATAATTAAATTCATCATATGTGTAGTTTTTTGAGACAATTTTTCAACATTAAAAAATGTATTTTCGATAAAAAAAAATGTTAATGTATTAATAGAACATGTTTATAATATGAAAGTGTAGCAACATGTGTCTGGGTGGTGTAGTTGGTTATCACGATAGTCTCACACACTAGAGGTCCCCAGTTCGAACTTGAGCTCAAACATTATTTTTTCGTATAAAATAAAAAATTTAAAGAATTATTCTCAAATAATAATAAGAATTATTTTTGAATAAAAACTAGGCAAAATACTCATTTTGGTCCTTTAACTATATTCCCTTGGGTTTAGATTGGTCACTAAAATTTTTTTCGTGTCAGCTAGGTCCATTAATTTTCAAAAGGTTTCATCTAAGTCCTTTTTGTCTAATTATGAAATATTCTAAGAGTATAGTTAAGGGACAAACTGCGTATTTTGCCTGAAAACTATGATAAGTTTAATCTAAACAAAGGTAATCAACAAACTAGCAAAAACCTTCACAACAAGTTGCACATGAAGGAGAATAGCATGAATTCGATTATGAGAAATGAAAAAAATTAACAAAAACACATCACACAATAAATATAAGGAAATTATAAGCCACAAAAAGGAGAACTTCATAAACAACTCAGATAAAGGAAATAAAAAGAACAATGATCTACCTGATCAATCTAGAAACATGCAAAGTGACAAAAACCCACTAATAAGAGAAAATCAATCCAAATAAAAAGGAGGAAACCTTATTTATGAGGAAAAATTTGTTGAAATCTTAACATAATTAATAATTTTTTCCTACCTATTGACAAGGAATCTATCTTGCAATTTCCCTTGATTAACAGAGAAGAAGAAAACATAACTAGTTAGTTGGCCACTAACAATGACCATTACATTGTTAAACCATGGTCGGGATTAAGGATTGACATAAGGATAGAGATCCAGAAAGCTCTGAGAGGATGAAAGATAAAAAGGGTTTGAAACAAAATGTAGAAATCTCAACCCACTCCTAAACAACAAACGCCCATGTGGGGAACTATTAACAAATATATAGCAACCATGTAGAATATTTCTAATAAAGGTATTAGATGTGATCCTATTTTCTCTAGATGTAACTCTCACTACAATACTTTTCGCATGGAAACATAGACAAAACAATTGCGAAACTGGTAAAAATCGTTGCCTTAAAATACTTGAACAATTTTAAGGTCGTGGCAAAGAGAGGCGTTGCCTTAGACACATGTAGCAGTTTTTGTATAAGACGTAGACACCTTGCAAATAACCTATGTTTTAGGTATATATAGATAAGGGTTTTTACAGTTCCCAACTACAATGGTTTATATCCGCTCTCTGTATAAAACCGTTGCAATTGATATATTTTAGGGATCAATTTTCTAGGAGCTTTCTTAACAGATAGTCACTGTTGCTCATTTTAAAACCTTTATGGGAGACTCATATCAATATGACTTCTTCAATAGCAACAAATGCAGTTCGTTTTAATATAATAATATTAATAAAATATGATGTAAATTAATTTATTTTATGAACCTAGTACAAGAAGTCAAAATGGAAACATATAATGCAAGAGGACAAAATTAAACAACAATGAGTTAGCTCGAAGAAACTTTATAAATGTTTATTTGCAGGCAGCACATAAGTCCTAATATATATCCTTAATTTAATTTTCATCATATTCATATAACCGAGCATCATAGTCATAACTAGTTGCGAAAAAAGGGCCTATCGCGGTCCATCAAAAATTGGTTCCTCCATAAAAATACAAGTAAATTTAAGCCAAATTATGGAAGTTACACTTATTATAGTATGTGCAAATTTGAAGCTACAACTTCTTATAGAGATGGATTTTGATATTAATTTACCCAAATGTTCAAATCAATAGAGCCCTGCAGAGTGAGTTAACCTTCCACCAAATTTGCAAAGCAATAATACATGATAAAGTGAACCTGTAAAACACAGTGAAAATTGAATAATAATTTTGAATGAAACAACATAACAAATCAAAAGAGTATTAAATCAAGAAAGCTAAAAAAAAAACTATATTAGTAAGCGTCAAGAATCGGATTTGGTCATTCTTCAAAGAGGAGGCCAGGCTTGGGGTGTTCTTCTGCATTGCAAGAGAAGAGATCGTTCTTCGAAATCAAAGAAACCAAATTGAGAGGGACACATGGACTATTTAAGCCCATTTGCAGCGACAAATATATTATTTAAGCCTAAAATAAAATATAGAAAAGTTTGTTGATAAGATGGAAAGTGTAAATGTCAATTATTACTTTTTAAAAAATTAAATAAATTTTAAAAAATATAATAAAATAAAATTACATATTAAAAATATTTGGTTAGATATAATTAAATTCATCATATGTGTAGTTTTTTAAGACATTTTTTCAACATTAAAAAATGTATTTTCGATAAAAAAATGTTAATGTATTAATAGAACATGTTTATAATATGAAAGTGTAGCAACATGTGTCTGGGTGGTGTAGTTGATTATCACGCTAGTGTCACACACTAAAGGTCCCCAGTTTGAACTTGGGCTTAGACATTATTTTTTCTTATAAAATAAAAAAGTTAAAGAATTATTCTCAAATAATAATAAGAATTATTTTTGAATAAAAACTAGGAAAAATATTCATTTTGGTCCTTTAACTATATACCCTTGGGTTTAGATTGGTCACTAAATTTTTTTTCGTGTCACCTTGGTCCATTAACTTTCAAAAGGTTTCATCTAAGTCCTTTTTGTATAATTACGAAATATTCTAAGAGTATAGTTAAGGGACCAACTGGGTATTTTGCCTGAAAACTATGATAAGTTTAATCTAAACAAAGGTAATCAACAAACTAGCAAAAACCTTCACAACAAGTTGCACATGAAGGAGGATAGTATGAATTCGATTATGAGAAATGAAAAAATTACCAAAAACACATCACACAATATATATAAGGAAATTATAAGCCACAAAAAAGAGAACTTCTTAAACAACTCAGATAAAGGAAATATAAAGAATAATGTTCTACCTGATCAATCTAGAAACATGCAAAGTGACCAAAACCCACTAATAAGAGAAAATCAATCCAAAGAAAAAGGAGGAAACCTCATTTATGAGGAATTTTTTTTTGAAATGTTAACATAATTAACAATTTTTTCCTACCTATTGACAAGGAATCAATCTTGCAATTTCCCTTGATTAATAGAGAAGAAGAAAACACAACTAGTTAGTTGGCCACTAACAATGACCATCACATTGTTAAACCATGGTAGGGATTAAGGATTGACATAAGGATAGAGATCCAGAAAGCTTTTAGAGGATATACTATAAAAAGAGTTTGAAACAAAATGTAGAAATCTCAGACCACTCCTAAACAACAAACGCCCAAATGGGGAACTATTAACAAATATATAGAAACCACGGAGAATCTTTCTAATAAAGGTATTAGATGTGATCCTATTTTCTCTAGATGTAACTCTCACTACAATACTTTTCGCATGGCAACATAGACAAAACAATTGCGAAACTGGTAAATATTGTTGCCTTAAAATACTTGAAAACTTTTAAGGTCGTTGGCAAACAGAGGCGTTGCCTTAGACACTTGTAGCAGTTTTTGTATAAGACGTAGACACCTTGTAGATAACCTATGTTTTAGGTATATATAGATAAGGGTTTTTACAGTTCCCAACTACAATGGTTTATGTCCTCTCTCTGTATAAAACCGTTGCAATTGATATATTTTAGGGATCAATTTTCTAGGAGGTTTCTTAATAGATAGTCTCTGTTGCTCAATTTAAAACCTTTATGGCAGACTCATATCTATATGAATTCTTCAATTGCAATAAATGAAGTTCTTTTAATCATAATAATATTAATAAAATATGATGTAAATTAATTTATTTCTTGAACCTAGTATAAGAAGTCAAAATGGAAACATATAATGCAAGAGGACAAAATTAAACACCAATGAGTTAGCTCAAAGAAACTTCATAAATATTTATTTGCTGACAGCACAAAAGTCCTAATATATATCCTTAATTTAATTTTCATCATATTCATATAACCGAGCATCATAGTCATAACTAGTTGCGACAAAAGGGCCTATCGCGGTCCATCAAAAATTGGTTCCTCCATAAAACTACAAGTAAATTTAAGCCAAATTAGGGAAGTTACACTTATCATAGTATGTGCAAATTTGAAGCTACAACTTCTTATAGAGATTGATTTTGAGATTAACTTACCCAAATTTTCAAATCAATAGAGCCCTGCAGAGTGAGTTAACCTTCCACCAAATTTGCAAAGCAACAACACACGATAAAGTGAACCTGTAAAACACAGTGAAAATTGAATATTCATTTTGAATGAAACAACATAACAAATCAAAAGAGTATTAAATCAAGAAAGCTAAAAAAACTATATTAGTAAGCGTCAAGAATCGAATTTGGTCATTCTTCAAAGAGGAGGCCAGGCTTGGGGTGTTCTTCTGCATTGTGATAGAAGAGATCATTCTTCGAAATCAAAGAAACCAAATTGAGAGGGACACATGGACTATTTAAGCCCATTTGCAGCGACAAATATATTATTTAAGCCTAAAATAAAATATAGAAAAGTTTGTTGATAAGATGGAAAGTGTAAATGTCAATTATTACTTTTTAAAAAATTAAATAAATTTTAAAAAATATAATAAAATAAAATTACATATTAAAAATATTTGGTTAGATATAATTAAATTCATCATATGTGTAGTTTTTTAAGACATTTTTTCAACATTAAAAAATGTATTTTCGATAAAAAAATGTTAATGTATTAATAGAACATGTTTATAATATGAAAGTGTAGCAACATGTGTCTGGGTGGTGTAATTGGTTATCACGCTAGTCTCACACACTAGAGGTCCCTAGTTTGAACATGGGCTTAGACATTATTTTTTCTTATAAAATAAAAAAGTTAAAGAATTATTCTCAAATAATAATAAGAATTATTTTTGAATAAAAACTAGGCAAAATACTCATTTTGGTCCTTTAACTATATACCCTTGGGTTTAGATTGCTCACTAAATTAGTTTTCGTGTCACCTTGGTCCATTAACTTTCAAAAGGTTTCATCTAAGTCCTTTTTGTATAATTACGAAATATTCCAAGAGTATAGTTAAGGGACCAACTGGGTATTTTGCCTGAAAACTATGATAAGTTTAATCTAAACAAAGGTAATCAACAAACTAGCAAAAACCTTCACAACAAGTTGCACATGAAGGAGCATAGCATGAATTCGATCATGAGAAATGAAAAAGTTACCAAAAACACATCACACAATAAATATAAGGAAATTATAAGCCACAAAAAAGAGAACTTCATAAACAACTCAGATAAAGGAAATATAAAGAATAATGTTCTTCCTGATCAATCTAGAAACATGCAAAGTGACCAAAACCACTAATAAGAGAAAATCAATCCAAAGAAAAAGAAGGAACCCTCATTTATGAGGAAAAATTTGTTGAAATCTTAACATAATTAACAATTTTTTCCTACCTATTGACAAGGAATCAATCTTGCAATTTCCCTTGATTAATAGAGAAGAAGAAAACATAACTAGTTAGTTGGCCACTAACAATGACCATCACATTGTTAAACCATGGTAGGGATTAAGGATTGACATAAGGATAGAGATCCAGAAAGCTCTGAGAGGATGTAATGTAAAAAGAGTATGAAACAAAATGTAGAAATTTCAGACCACTCCTAAACAACAAACGCCCAAGTGGGGAACTATTAACAAATATATAGCAACCACGGAGAATATTTCTAATAAAGGTATTAGATGTGATCCTATTTTCTCTAGATGTAACTCTCACTACAATACTTTTTGCATGGCAACATAGACAAAACAATTGCGAAAATGGTAAATATTGTTGCCTTAAAATACTTGAACAATTTTAAGGTCGTTGGCAAACAGAGGCGTTGCCTTAGACACGTGTAGAAGTTTTGGTATAAGACGTAGACACCTTGTAGATAACCTATGTTTTAGGTATATATAGATAAGGGTTTTTACAGTTCCCAACTACAATGATTTATGTCCGCTCTCTGTATAAAACCGTTGCAATTGATATATTTTAGGGATCAATTTTCTAGGAGGTTTCTTAACAGATAATCACCGTTGCTCAATTTAAAACCTTAATGGGAGACTCATATCTATATGACTTCTTCCATTGCTACAAATGCAGTTCTTTTAATCATAATAATATTAATAAAATATGATGTAAATTAATTTATTTTATGAACCTAGTATAAGAAGTCAAAATGGAAACATATAATGCAAGAGGACAAAATTAAACACCAATGAGTTAGCTCGAAGAAACTTTATAAATGTTTATTTGCAGGCAGCACATAAGTCCTAATATATATCCTTAATTTAATTTTCATCATATTCATATAACCGATCATCATAGTCATAACTAGTTGCAACAAAAGGGCCTATCGCGGTCCATCAAAAATTGGTTCCTCCATAAAACTACAAGTAAATTTAAGCCAAATTAGGGAAGTTACACTTATAATAGTATGTGCAAATTTGAAGCTACAACTTCTTATAGAGATTGATTTTGAGATTAATTTACCCAAATGCTCAAATCAATAGAGCCCTGCAAAGTGAGTTATCCTTCCACCAAATTTGCAAAGACACAACACACGATAAAGTGAACCTGTAAAACACAGTGAAAATTGAATATTCATTTTGAATGAAACAACATAACAAATCAAAAGAGTATTAAATCAAGAAAGCTAAAAAAAACTATATTAGTAAGCGTCAAGAATCGAATTTGGTCATTCTTCAAAGAGGAGGCCAGGCTTGGGGTGTTCTTCTGCATTGCGAGAGAAGCGATTGTTCTTCGAAATCAAAGAAACCAAATTGAGAGGGACACATGGACTATTTAAGCCCATTTGCAGCGACAAATATATTATTTAAGCCTAAAATAAAATATAGAAAAGTTTGTTGATAAGATGGAAAGTGTAAATGTCAATTATTACTTTTTAAAAAATTAAATAAATTTTAAAAAATATAATAAAATAAAATTACATATTAAAAATATTTGGTTAGATATAATTAAATTCATCATATGTGTAGTTTTTTAAGACATTTTTTCAACATTAAAAAATGTATTTTCGATAAAAAAATGTTAATGTATTAATAGAACATGTTTATAATATGAAAGTGTAGCAACATGTGTCTGGGTGGTGTAGTTGATTATCACGCTAGTCTCACACACTAGAGGTCCCTAGTTTGAACCTGGACTCAAACATTATTTTTTCTTATAAAATAACAAAGTTAAAGAATTATTCTCAAATAATTATAAGAATTATTTTTGAATAAAAACTAGGAAAAATACTCATTTTGACCCCTTAATTATATACCCTTGGGTTTAGATTGGTCACTAAATTTTTTTTTCGTGTCACCTTGATCCATTAACTTTCAAAATGTTTCATTTTAGTCCTTTTTGTCAAATTACGAAAGATTCTAAGGGTATAGTTAAGGGATCAAATGGGTATTTTGCCTGAAAACTATGATAAGTTTAGGCTAAACAAAGGTAATCAACAAACTAACAACCACCTTCACAACAAGTTGAACATGAATGAGCATAACATGAATTCTATTATGAGAAATGAAAAAATTACCAAAAACACATCACACAATAAATAAAAGGAAATTATATACCCCAAAAAATAGAACTTCATAAACAATTCATATAAAGGAAATATAAAGAACAATGATCGACCTGATCAATCTAGAAACATGCAAATTGACCAAAACCCACTAATAAGTGAAAATAAATCCAAAGAAAAATATGGAAACCTCATTTATGAGGAAACATTTGTTGAAATCTTAACATCTAACAATTTTTCCTACCTATTGACAAGGAATCAATCTTGCAAGTTCCCTTGATTAACAGAGAAGAAGAAAACCTAACAAGTTGGTTGGCCACTAACAATAACCATTACATTGTAAAACCATGGTATGGATTAAGGATTAAAGTAAGGATAGATATCCAGAAGGCTCTGAGAGGATGAAAGATAAAAAGAGTTTAAAACAAAATCTAGTAATCTCAAACCACTCCCAAACAACAAACACCCATGTGGGGAACTATTAACAAATTTATAGCAACCAGGGAGAATATTTATAATAACGGTATTAGATGTGATGCTATTTTCTATAGATGTAACTCTCGTTACAATACTTTCTGCATGGCAACATAGACAAAACTGTTGTGAAACTGGTAAAAATCATTGCCTTAAAATACTTGAACGATTTTGAAGTCGTGGCAAATAGAGGCGTTGCCTTAAACACTTGTAGCAGTTTTTCTACAAGACTTAGACAACTTGTAGATAACCAATGCTTTAGGTATATATATAGATAAGGGTTTTTATAGTTCCCAACTACGATGGTTTATATCCACTCTCTGTATGAAACTATTGCAATTGATATAATTTAGGGATCAATTTTCTAGGAGCTTTCCTAACAATTAGTCATTGTTGCTCATTTTAAAACCTTTATGGGAGACCCATATCTATATGAATTCTTCAATTGCAACAAATTCAATTCTTTTTAATATAATAATATTAATAAAATATAATATAAATTAATTTATTTTATGAACCTAGTATAAGAAGTCAAAATCGAAACATATAATCCAAGAGGACAAAATTAAACACCAATGAGTTAGCTCGAAGAAACTTTATAAATGTTTATTTGCAGACAACACGTAAGTCCTAATATATGTCCTCAATTGAATTTTCATCATAATTATATAACAGAGCATCATAGTCAAAACTAGTAGGCACAAAAAGGCCTATCGCGGTCCATCAAAAATTGGTTCCTCCATGAAACTACAAGTAAATTTAAGCCAAATTAGGGAAGTTACACTTATAATAGTATGTGTAAAATTTATTTAAGTAATTTTTAAAAAATTATAACCATCCAAGTTGTAGTTTTCTAATGACCATTCCTCTAGTTTCAAATGGCACAACTGCAAATGCCAAATCTTGGGTAAAAGATGTGCATTAAGGTTAAAAATCAAACAATGAAAATCAAGAAATGCACAAAGCCAGTAGAAAATGAGACGTAATGTTGAGTTGGAAAATCAAAAACACACTTCTTAATATTATCTTTCAAAAAATAAATTTAAGGATATAATCTCTAAGTTGTTCAGTTATATGAGCTACTTTAACCCCCAACGGGTGAATTACAATAACAATACTTTCATGGGATTCATCTTCAATAATAACACCCATTTGAACACTAATATTGTCAATTATCTACAAGATATCATATTTTTAATTAAGATTTCAAACTGATAGTCATCATTAACTAATGCATGAAAAGCGTGTGTGGAGGAAACATGTAGTTTACCTTGCCGATATTCATGAATCTTTTATACTCTCTTATTCCATAAGAAGAACATAGTTTTAATCATGTATTTGTTTACTTTTAGTAATCAACTAGAAATATATATAAATAGAATGCGAGTAAATTTACATTCTGCAAAGTTGACCATTAATGAAAACATCAACATCATGGCATATGGACTCAATAATGAGAGTCAGAAGCTAGCCTTCATGTAGAAAGAATTCCGATGAACCTATAAAAACACTTACGAAACATAGACATGAAATGATTTCCAAAATCATGTAATGAGTTATAATTTTAAAGAATTTCAAAAGGTTAAGATATTCGAGCTTACCTTGTAATGTTTAAATAGAATTAGGAGCATAGCTACAACAATCATAAAAATTAAAAACTCACTTAGTAATATTAATGTACTCAACTCACAGAATAGCTTAATGGATCTTATAATATTAATTGAACTCATAAGTTATTCACTTCCAGTGGGGTGGTGTAGTCTAAAATGAGATATGAGTCGGCACAACGAGATGGAGATAATAAGTGTGAAAAAGGGGGGTGCTATTAGCAGCCAAATAAACAAATTTTAAAAAAATTATTAAATCAAAATACAACAAATCACAATTTGAAGCACCAACTTCTTATAGAGATGGATTTAAGAATAATTTACCCAAATGTTCAAATCAATAGAGCCCTGCAGAGTGAGTTAACCTTCCACCAAATTTGCAAAGTGTGATCGGTGGATCTGGAACTGACTGTGTTTAACGCTGGTTCGCGAAATGTCGCGGAAGCAAGAGTCGCCACCGTCTTTTATTTTCTCCAAATGGAAAGGACAAAAGCACAGAAAAATTCCTTAAAGAGATTGCTCTCGGTTCGGGAGGTAGATTATAGAAAGGGAAGGTGTTAGCACCCTTTCTATCCATGGTTATCCATGGGCTCTTAGATACTTTCTCATTGTGTTTTCAAAAATGTTTTGTTTGCTTTTCAATTGTGGGTTTTAAAAAGTTTCTTTGAAAATTTCAGTTCGACTCTTGTATCGGTCCTCAAGAGTGTTTGAAAAAATGCTTTCGAAAGCTTTTTGAAAATGTGTTGGTGTGAAAAGTATTTTTTGAATTTGTTTTGAAATTAGAGCAAGTATCTACGAGTTGTCTACCTACCCTAAGGAATTCGTCTGTGTAGATGTCCTTTAAAGTAGTGCCATTCCACCATTGAGAGGTAGGTAGCACCACCGTTGGAGGTGTTCGGGTCAATTCGAGGTTCGGGACATGGTGATCACCAGAGCAATGGGAAGACACCTTAGAAGCTACCCTCATGCCAGGTTCCCGGATCATGAGGACTTACTAAGACATCCTCTACTCGACGATCAACTTTCGAGGCAAGGCAACAGTGAGGCGCACCCTAGGGGTGGTGTGTGCGATTTGTGTGTCGTTTTCATTTGCATTTATCTTGTCATGTTATTGGTGTCCTACGCTTGTTTTTATTTTTGTCCATACATTCTTTCATGTCTTTGATTAACAGTTAAAAAGTTTGCGGGAAAGTAAATTCTAAACTATTACAAAAGGCGCGGGTCCACATCGCCAAAATTAAACCAGAACCCGATTTGACAGAAAAATAAATAAAGTAAAGAAAAATGCGAGAGAATTAAAAAGATTACATGGCCTTGGGAGAGATACATAAATATTTAAACGAAATAAAATAAATACGCGAATAAGAATTAAATCGAAACGAGGGCGTTGGACCCTTTTTTGCAAAATTAAAATTACATGGAATTAATTAAAATTAAAAGAAAGAAAGAACTTGTTTTTTGGTATTTTATGATTTTTTAAGGTTTTAAGGAAAAAAGAATTAATTAAAATACATACTAACCCTAATTCTACTGGCTTTTAATTTATTAAAAAAAATATTGAAGTTTTTAACCTAAAATTAACCCTAATTTTTATATACAAATTTAATTATAAAAATAAATATTTAATTATTTAATTATTTATGAAAGAAAAATAAAAAGGATGAAAAATTATTAATAAAACCCTAATTCTATGTTTCTTAGATTTTTATCAAAAAAAGAATTAAAATTACAACCTAATTTAAAACTAAATAATTATATACAAATTTTTTATGGAAAATATTAAAACAAAAATATTTATTATATTTTTCCTCTTTTCTGATTTTTTTGATTTTTAGGTGTTTTTTATATTTTGTGAAAATAATAAATTAATTAAACAAATAATAAATAAAAGCAAATAGAAAATAAAAATAAAAAAATATTATGGCAAACCTAGGGGGTTGTAGTCCCCAATATGGAGGTATAATCTTGAGAAATCTGGCCCAATAAGCATGGTCCGTTTGACTTTTCCAGGCAACGTGCTGGCATGTTGACTCGTGTGTATGGTGTTCCTCCAATCTATGCCTTTGGATTGACCCTGATATGCACGTGGATGGTTTGATCTGGAGGGCGTATGGTGTGCCTCAACATGGAATCTGCATGTGATCATTAATTGCAAAATAATAATGAGAATACTGAAGACCTGGGGCTCGAACCCAGGTCATGGACTCTACCAACAACTATGCTTGCCAGCTGAACCACTTTGCTTTTCTGTAATTAATATGACAAACAAATATAATAAAAAAACATGCGTTAGTGTTTCGTTCTTCGCGCGAAAATTTAAAAGAACCAATCATGGCTGGCCACGCATCTTCTTCTTCCTCGTCCCTGAAACACAAATAGAATCAGCAACGGTTTTCATGGCGTTCTCCTAGGCCAGCTATTAAAAGATAGCGATTAGCCCTGTGACGCTCATAAATTGAGCGCGAGGGTCTCAAACTTTTCGTCCAAGCTTGCTTGTGTCAATGGTGGTACTCAGGGGTTCTAATTTTTCTTCATTCAAAAACCCCTAATTCCAAACTCTGTAAACCCTAAAAAGCAACAATGGTATATTGGCACACAATGCGTAAAAACACAATTAAACACATGGGTTAGCTTCAGAATAGCATAAGGAATGTAAATCAACAATTAAAATGACATGAGAATGCATAGATATTAAACACGATCATGGATTTTTTTCTGTACAGGGGCGGTTCATGTTACCAATTCTTTAAGCTTTGATGAATGTTTTTGATTGGGAAACGTTCAGTGAACCTTCAGCAAGCTAATGAAACAAAAATCGTGCCTTGAATCGCCCTAAAATATGTTTTTCAGAATTGAGTTTCTTGCAAAAAAATTCAAGTTTGATAATGGGGTTTTGCGCAGCTTCCATGGTCCTTGAGATTAGGTTTATGTTCAGGCTTATGTATTGAATCAATTAGGTCAACAAAACAAAACAAATCAATTGCATTCATGGTTTTGAGATTTGATTTTCAATCATATTTTTTCCAATCTTTTTCATGCAATTTTGTACCAATCATGATCCAATCAATCCAAATCTTTCCATATTGAATTATGCACTAATTATTGAGTAGATTATATGTGCAAAAAGATTTGTTAGGTTAAGTTAAATATTTTTCATATATTTAATTGATTTAAATGAATTATTATAAATAAAAATTCAAATAAATAAATAAAAAATGAAGAAATACTTCCCTTTGGGCCAAGTGGTCGTGCACATGCTTGGAATGATGAATTGTGGAAGAAAAATGGGCCCATTAGCAATTTTAGGTCATTTGAATCAATGTTGACTTTTCAAAATACCCAAAAATTTCCCAACTTCTACAAGGCATAACTTGCTCAAATTTTAAGCTTTGCTCATGTTCTTGGACATTTTGGAAAGGTCTTTGAGTCCTTTAACCAATGCCTTTGGTCCCATGTCATCTTGATTTACCAATCTCAAGTTATGGCCTTTGACTTAAAGTCCCTTTTTGTTGACTTTTGAAAATGACCTATAATGTTGAAATTGATAACTTTTTGTGAGAGCATTTCTTGGACTTGAAGTATGAAGATTAGTTGTAGGAAATGTCTTTATCTTCAAAATGAGCTTTGGATGGAATTTTTCTGATAACCCATGTGAAAGTTATGCCCTGGTCAATTTACAGTTGACTTTTTCAACTGTCCAAATAAGGAAACTTTTGCATCTTGATGATTTTTGAGCCAAGCTTTGAGAATCATGATCAAGCATTGATCAAATGATGTTTGTGGCTTCAAAATGATATGTTGATCAAAAATTTGAACTTTTGACTGTCAAATGACCATTTTGCCCCTACAGTTGACTGTAGTGCAATTAGGGTTTTTGACTGTGCAATTTTGTGCTGAAAGTCTTGAAACTTTGTATGAGGATGCTTGACCATATTTGTAGGCATGTGAGACTTGATTGGGCCCTTGTAAACTTCATTTTCTTGATCAGAACAAAAACCCTAATCTTGACTGTTTAGGAGACCTTTGCACTGTGCAACCCTTGGGGAATTTTGAAGCTTAACTTGGCAATTTCTTGAAGAATATGGGAGGGAAAATTTTGGGGTACAACAGTTGCCCTTGTTCAATCCTCTTAGACCTGAGGATGCAGATTGGCTGACGTGCCTTTCGTAATCCGAGGGTAGAAGATGATTGAACACTAGAGTGCCCAGAAATTTGCGCTCACATAGTAGCAGTGGGATGATGGAATGGGCTTATAGATGCCATTTGGAGATTGATGAATAGGGTGATGGGCTTATAGATGCCATCTGGATGTTGATCGCCTAAGAGATTCCTTAGCGAGAACCTGTATACCTGCAAAAGAAAAAAATGAATACCTGACACGTTGCAGGAGTTGGTTTTCAAATGCTTGGTATAGATGTGTCCTGACTGATTACAGGAGCTGGATCTGGAGCTTCAAACGGTGATGAATGAACCAGGGATGGTTACTACCTCAGCATGAATGGTAAGAGAACCTTGGGTGACTTTAACTTCAACAACGCTCGTTGAGAAAATCTTGGTGGGAATTACCATCTTCGCAGTATCGGGAAGAGAACCAAAGGAAATTATAATCTGAAAGGGAATTACATCTCACGCACCGTCGGGGAGAGGACCATAGGAAATTATGACCTAAAAGGGAATTACATCTCACGCACCGTCGGGGAGAGGACCATAGGAAATTATAACCTAAAAGGGAATTACATCTCACGCACCGTCGGGGAGAGAACCATAGGAAATTATAATCTAAAAGGGAATTACATCTCACGCACTGTCGGGGAGAGGACCATAGTAAATTATAACCTAAAAGGGAATTACATCTCACGCACCGTCGGGGAGAGGACCATAGGAAATTATAACCTAAAAGGGAATTACATCTCACGCACCGTCGGGGAGAGAACCATAGGAAATTATAACCTAAAAGGGAATTACATCTCACGCACCGTCGGGGAGAGGACCATAGGAAATTATAACCTAAAAGGGAATTACATCTCACGCACCGTCGGGGAGAGAACCATAGGAAATTATAACCTAAAAGGGAATTACATCTCACGCACCTTCGGGGAGAGGACCATAGGAAATTATAACCTAAAAGGGAATTACATCTCACGCACCGTCGGGGAGAGAACCATAGGAAATTATAATCTAAAAGGGAATTACAACTCACGCACCGTCGGGGAGAGGACCATAGGAAATTATAACCTAAAAGGGAATTACATCTCACGCACCGTCGGGGAGAGGACCATAGGAAATTATAATCTCAAAAGGAATTATCACCTCACGCACCGTCGGGGAGGGAACCTTGGGAAATTATAATCTCAAAAGGAATTATCACCTCACGCACCGTCGGAGAGGGAACCATAGGAAATTATAATTTCAAAAGGAATTATCACCTCACGCACCGTCGGGGAGGGAACCATAGGAAATTATAATCTCAAAAGGAATTATCACCTCACGCACCGTCGGGGAGGGAACCATAGGAAATTATAATTTCAAAAGGAATTATCACCTCACGCACCGTCGGGGAGGGAACCATAGGAAATTATAATCTGAATAACTTCTACTGAGTCTTCATCAGAAAAATCTGTTGGGAGTCGATTTAGCTGGACTAGAGAAGGCCTTGGACTGGATAAGAAATCTTTAGAGTCGATTAACTGAACCGGTCTAGGTCTTGAAATATGATTGAGAATTTAACTGCATCTTTCCTGAAAGGTAGAGGTCAGTCTTATGCAATGCATGATATGGATCAAGCAATGATGTTCTCAACATAAATGAGATTTGTATGATATGATGCGTCTATGCATGCTATAATGATGTATGTGATGTTTATGTGTGCTTTCGTCTAGGAAAGTGAATCCTTGACGGGTGCCGGGAAGTCACTCCTGGGCTGATGTTGAAGAATAAGCTTTTGCTTCCGCTGGGGATGATAACTGCAAGAATACCGGTAGGAGAAGATGACTCCATTGAGGAATAGACTTGGCAAATGGAAGATTCTGTGGGGAGAAAAATACTCTAGAGACCATGTTGGGGAGTGATATTTTGTGGGGAATAGAGATGCTTTCGCTGAATTGATAATAATAACTTGCTGAGGATATATTTGCTGTACTGGAAGTGTTAATAGACTTCGCTGGGGATAGAAGACTTCGTCGAGGACGCTCTTTCCGTGGCTTTTGGGCTGAGGATAACCCAGTTATATCCTGGTAAGGAAATAACTCTTTAAATAAAGCCGGACGACACGTTCGTGCTCTTGCGAGGATAAGCTTCCAGAATCTACTGGGGATAAGCTTGCTGATTGGGTGGAGATGAATTCTAACTTTCCTGGGGGGAATCTAGATTGGACTTTCCTGGGGAAGTTTTGATATGCTGGGGAAGTGACTCCTTTGAACGTTGATATGCCGCCGGGGAACAATCTTTAGACCAAGACTGTCGGGGATGCTTGTTAAGAATATATGTATATTACTGCTGGGGAAGGTTGAGATCTGCTGGAGGATACTCAACTTCCTTGAGATTTGATAACTCTGTTTGGAGAAGGATGCACTGACTGCTGACTTACTCTCTGGGGAATTGAGACGTACTGGTCATGTTCTCTAGCTGAACCTACCTTGGTACCTTGGAGGACAGAACAATTAGATTGCTTAGACAACTCTTTATTTCCCCTGTTTCTAGTGTCACCTGTAATTAATCCTTTGTTTCGTATGCAAATATTTATGAGTTAGCAAATTATTGTCAATGCATATATCACAAATTGAACCTTGGACGTTCTTCGCAAAACAAAACAGAAAAAGAAAAACATTTGGCACTTTTAACTGAAAAGTATATTTGTATTGATTTTTGAATGGCCTGAAAATAGGCGTTTTGTGTACAAGAGGCTGACGTCCTAGTAAGAGAACGCCGCCGAACGAAAGAGTTTATACAAGTTTTGTACAAAAAGAAAATAAAACAGCTGTGTGAAATGAATGATCCCACTGGGTTTCAACTCTGCTATTGCCATTATATCTTTGAGCGTCTCATCACTTGATGACCTTGGTTGAAGGTGAAGCTGACTGATCGATGCCGTCTGAACTTGATGTAGCTACCGGATTCCGGATGCAAAGTGATCCAATGAGACATAGTATTACGCTTTTATCCCTAATTTTTGCCTGGACCGCCCTTTCGGGTTTTCAGTCCACCGGGATACCCATTTTTGCCCAAGCCGCCTTTTCAGGTTTTCGACTTGCCGGGTGTACAGATTTTTTCATTTTCATCCCTTCATTTTGCCCGAACCCTTTTTGTTCGACGGGAAGCCCTAATTTTTTCCTAGGCATGTCAGCCTAGCGGGTCTTTTTTCATGCGTAGTATTTTTTTACTATGTCTGCATTAGCGGGGTGAGGAAGGTCGTCACCATCCATATTGGTTAGAATCATGGCTCCTCCTGAGAACACATGTTTAACCACAAACGGCCCTTCGTATGTAGGGGTCCATTTGCCCCTTGGATCACTCTGAGGAAGGATGATTCGCTTGATTACCAGATCCCCAACTTGATATTCCTGTGGTCTGACCTTTTTGTTAAATGCCCTGATCATCCGTTTCTGATACGTCTGACCATGACAGATAGCAGCAAGTCGCTTTTCATCAATGAGGTTGAGTTGATCAAGTCGTGTCTGGATCCAATCATCTTCGTTCAGATTTGCATCCTTCATTATCCGGAGAGAGGGTATTTGTACTTCGATCGGTAAGACTGCCTCCATACCATAAACCAAAGAGAAAGGAGTTGCCCCGGTTGACGTCCTGGCTGAGGTACGGTACCCATGTAGAGCGAACGGTAACATCTCGTGCCAATCTTTATAAGTCACTGTCATCTTCTGCACGATTTTCTTGATGTTCTTATTTGCTGCTTCTACAGCCCCATTCATCTTCGGTCTGTAAGGAGAAGAATTGTGGTGCTGTATTTTGAACTGTTCGCAGAGCTCAGCGATCATCTTGTTATTCAGATTGGTACCGTTGTCTGTAATAATTCGTTCAGGGACGCCGTATCGACAGATCAGATTGTGCCGAATGAACCGTGTCATAACAGTCTTGGTTACCGTAGCGTAGGATGCTGCCTCGACCCACTTCGTAAAATAATCAATCGCCACTAGGATGAAGCGATGCCCATTAGATGCCGTAGGTTTAATCTCACCGATCATGTCTATGCCCCACATCGCAAACGGCCAAGGCGCAGTCAGAACATTCAGGGGAACTGGAGGGACATGTACCTTGTCTGCATAAATCTGGCACTTGTGGCACGTCCTGGAATGTTGATAGCAGTCAGCTTCCATTGTGGACCAGTAATATCCTGCCCGAAGGATCTTCTTAGCCATAGTGTGTCCGCTGGAATGTGTACCAAAGGTCCCTTCATGTAGCTCTTCCATGATCCTTTCTGCTTCAGTTTTATCCACACAACGCAGTAAGGTTGAATCATGGTTTCGCTTGTACAAGATGCCATTGCTAAGGAAGAACTTTGCTGCGAACCTCCTCAAGAACTTCTTATCATTGATAGAGGCACCTTCAGGGTATTCCTGAGCTTCCAGATATCTCTTTACTTCATGGTACCAAGGCTTCTCAGTTACCAATTCAGTTTCGAGATCGCAACAGTATGCCGGTTCGTCCAGTTTCCAGATGATGATTCGGGGAGCCTCATTGTCCCATTTGACCTTAAACATAGAAGACATTGTAGCTAACGCGTCAGCCAGCTGATTCTCTTCTCTCGGAAAGTGTTCAAAGGTTATTTCTGTGAAGTGGGGGATCAGGGTCAACACACATTCTCTGTAAGGAATAAGGTTCGGATGTTTCTTATCCCACTCTCCTTTGATCTGATTGATCACAAGAGCGGAATCTCCGAAGACACTCAGAAATTTGATCCTTAGGTCGATCGCAGCTTGAAGACCCATGATGCACGCCTCATACTCTGCCATGTTGTTGAAACACAGCCGGGAAGTGAGTGGAGTATGAGTACCTTGAGGTGATATGATTATGGCGCCAATGCCATTTCCAAAAGCGTTGGAGGCTTCGTCAAAGTGCATAGACCATCGGGATCCTGGCTCAGGTCCTTCATCCGGTCCGGGCACTTCACAATCAGTTACTATCATGATGCTTTCATCCGGAAACTCGAAGTTCATTGACTGATAGTCATCGACGGCCTGATGTGCCAAGTGGTCTGCCAATACACTTCCCTTAATGGCTTTCTGGGTCGTATACTGAATGTCGTATTCCGTCAAGATCATTTGCCATCTTGCAATTCTCCCAGACAGAGCAGGCTTTTCGAATATATACTTTATAGGGTCCATCTTTGAGATCAACAAGGTAGTGTGAGTCAGCATATACTGTCTCAGCCGACGAGCAGCCCATACCAAAGCGCAGCAAGTTTTCTCAAGCAGTGAGTATCGGGTCTCACAGTCGGTAAACTTTTTGCTAAGGTAATAAATGGCATGCTCTTTTCGGCCAGACTCGTCATGCCGCCCCAGCACACACCCCATTGAGTTGTCGAGTACTGTCAGGTATAGTATCAGAGGTCTCCCTTCAACTGGTGGCATAAGGATAGGTGGTTCTTGGAGATACTCTTTGATTATGTCAAAAGCAGCCCGACATTCATCGTTCCAACGTACTACCTGATCTTTCTTCAGCAGCTTGAAGATTGGCTCACAGGTAGCAGTTAGATGTGAGATGAATCGAGCAATGTAATTCAGGCGTCCTAAAAAGCCTCTGACTTCCTTCTCTGTCTTAGGGACTGGCATCTCTTGAATAGCCTTGACCTTAGCAGGGTCCACTTGAATGCCGTTGTCACTTACCATGAAGCCTAGCAACTTCCCAGATCTTACCCCGAAGGTGCACTTGTTCGGGTTCAATCTCAGCTTATATAGTTTCAACCAGTCGAACAACTTCTACAGATGATCTAGATGCTCTTTCTCAGTCTGGGACCTTGCGATCATGTCGTCAACATATACTTCTATCTCATGATGGATCATATCATGAAATAAAGCAACCATGGCACGTTGGTAGGTTGCCCCAGCGTTCTTCAATCCAAAAGGCATGACCTTGTAACAGAAGGTGCCCCACTGAGTAACAAATGTAGTCTTTTCCATGTCTTCAGGTGCCATCTTAATCTGATTGTAACCTGAAAAGCCATCCATGAAAGAGAATACCTTATGCTGAGTTGTATTATCCACAAGGACATCAATGTGAGGTAAATGGAAGTCATCCTTGGGGCTGGCCCTGTTCAGATCCCTGTAGTCGACACACATTCTGACCTTACCGTCCTTCTTAGGTACCGGCACCACATTAGCAACCCACTGAGGGTAAGAAGTCACTGCAAGGAACCCAGCGTCAAACTGTTTCATAACCTCAGCTTTAATCTTCTCAGACATCTCTGGACGCATCCGACGGACCTTTTGCTTAACTGGAGGGCAGTCTTCCTTAGTTGGCAAGTGATGGACCACAATATCGGTATTCAACCCTGGCATGTCTTCGTAGGACCAGGCAAAGATCTCCATATAATCATGCAGCATTTGAGTCAACCGTTGCTTCACGCTGAGCTCTAGGTTGGCACCAATCTTTACCTCTTTCCTGTCTGCCTCAGTACCCAAGTTTATTGCTTCCACTGGCTCTTCATGGGGTTGAATTGCCCTCTCTTCCTGAAGCAACAGTCTTGCAAGCTCGCCAGGCACATCGCAATCATCTTCACCTTCGTCTTCGGCTAAGTTGATCGGATTTTCGAAGTCATAACTGGCAGTAGCAGAGTTGTTATCAGTGAGATCCAGAGTGGATTGAAACCTGTATGAGTGAGTGTGTGTGTAAATACAGCTATTTTGAAATATATGTAAAGGAAAGAAAGACAAAAGGAGCACAAGATTTGTAATGCGAGAAAACTTCCAAGATTTTCATTCATGATATATGAAATGACAATTTATATGCCCTCACAAATAGAACCGCGGTGCCTCGGGTAAGACACCGGGCCAAAGAGTTTATTATTGTTTATTACAGATACCAAAAACAAAGAAATTCATTACTTTGTAACAAGAGAAACATATAGATTGTCCTTTGCACTCCAATTGTTAAGTCCACTGTCGGTTGCCGGGTAGATCCAGCTATCAAACTCAGCTTCATCCACTTCGTCCTCGTCCCCAACAGCATTCACTCCATGAGCGGGCAGAGGAGCTGTTACTACATTGGGCTTCTCAGATGCCTCAAAGTGTACCTCCTTAGCGTCAATAAGATCCTGCAGCTTGCTCCTTAAGGCCCAACAGTCGTCAGTGGAATGCCCCGGGCTATCAGAATGGTAAGCACAACGAGCATTCAGGTTGTACTTAGGAGATGCAGTATTTGGGAACTTCGGCGCTTCTCTGACAGTCACTAAGTTGGTGGATAGCAACTGTGGCAGGATCTGTGATAAGGTCATGCTCAAGCGGGTGAACTCCCTCCGGGGTCTTTCAGCCCTTTAAGGATTAGTTGGCCGAGGGGCGGCGGCAGGCTTAGAAATCATTACCGCACTGACAGATTGGCGGCGCTCAGGTCTCTCTGATCTCTTGGAACCATACACGGCACTAGCCTCCTTCTTGAAGGGTTTCTTCTCAGAACTAGATGATGCACCCTTTGGGATCTTACCAGATTTTAACCCAGCCTCAATTCTCTCTCCAGTCAGAATCAAATCAGTGAACCCTGCAGACGAGTTCCCAATGAGATGGTTGAAAAATGGCCCAGACAGGGTCCCCAAGAACATGTCTACCAACTCCCGATCAGTCAACGGAGGCTGCACCCTGCCAGCTAGGTCTCTCCACTTCTGAGCGTACTCCTTAAAACCTTCGCTTGAACCTAACGACATACCCTGGAGTTGGGTACATGTAGGGGCAAGGTCGGCATTATATTGATACTGCTTATAGAAAGCAGTAGCCAACTCCTCCCAGTTACGAACCTTGGTCCCATCCAGCTGATAGAACCATTCGAGATGAGTCCCTGAAAGACTCTCCTGGAAGAAGTGGATCCACAAATTCTTATCCGCAGAGTACGGTTGAATTTTCCGAACATAGGACCTGAGATGTAGTTTGGGACAAGACGCCCCGTCATACTTAGAGAAGGATGGTGCTTTGAACTTCTGAGGAATAATCACACCAGTAGACAAACCCAGATCTCCGAAATCCAGCCCAGGTACCTGTTGTATTTCCATGGCATTCAGCCTATCTTCCAGCTGCTTGTAACGGTCTTCTGCCGGAGGATATTGCTCTTCATCAAAATCAGTCTCGTTGTCGGAGACTACCGGACTAGGAACCCTTGCTTCTGCCTTTGGAGTACTCTTGCCAACAGAAGACCCAGCCTCTTCATGCTGCAGAGTATTGCCGAACCTTCGGCCCGAGTTGAACAGAACAGTCCTTCTCTTCTTCTTCTTCTCCTTCTTCAGGAGCATAGCCTTCAGCTCTTCTTGGCCTTGAGCCAGACCCTTGATTAATTCCTGAAACTGCACATTCTGCGCCTGAAGGGCTTTGATGGAGGTCTCAGTTGATGAAGAGTCAGGATTCATGATGCTGAAATAAACAGCGAAGAACTGTAAGCAACCTGAAAAGAGGAAAAACCTGCTATGCACATGATGAATGAGATGTGTTTATGCAATGCATTCAAGGGTTCGAAAGTTCAAATTTGTTGTAGACAAGAAAGAACACACGTTATCATTAAGGAAATCATTGTTTAATACATCAAAGCCTCATGGGCAAAATAATACAAAAATCAAATCAATCCCAAAATACACTGCGCATCCTCTTTGGAGCTATGTAAGTGTTGAGATTCCTCTCCTCATGCAACAGGCGGGTGAGCTCCAAGACCTTCTTTTCACTGGCCTGTAGACTGGTCTCAAGAGAATTCCGTTCTTCCTTAAGTTGGATCCAGCTCTTCTGCATCTCTTCCCAGGATGTGGGCATATCAGGGTGCTGAATAGTGTAGGACACTTCTCCTTCCAAGACTGGCTCTTTGATCACAGGGAGCATATGAGGATAAGGCATCACTAACTTCTGGGAGCGGGCTCGTACCCACTTGAGATAAGGTTCCAACGGGATGGAATTCCTGTGCCCCAGTGTCTTGCTGTCTATCCTACTTGGCATCCTCCAAGCTCTGATAAATCTCTGGCGAAGTCCTTGAGTATCGTTGTCGAAGTCAAAAACTATGTCAGGAATTAACATGTCATGAGGACCATCCCTCCGAGCATAACCAAACTGTCTCCAAGCCAGGCATGGGCTGTAAGTAATACCTCCCCTGATTCCAAGTAAAGGAACATTAGGGTACTCCCCGCAACGATCAATGATAGTGACATCTTCTCTGCACCTGGGGCACCAATGTATATCTGCATGTGTAAGAGTCATCAACCGTTGTGACCATCTCAAACCCCGCTCATTCTTCAGGACTGATTGTGGAAGGTGCGAAATAAACCACCTTCCCAGGAGAGGAGTGCAACACATAAGGACACCTCTTTTTCTCATGGTTCGAGTGTAACATGAGTGAAGGATGTCCCCCAGCAACGTAGGTATAGGATTCCTGGACATAAAGATCTGGACAACACTGATATCTATAAGCTGATCTGGGTTAGGGAACAACACCAAACCATAGACAAGGAGGGCCACAACCTCTTCAAAAGCTTGCAAGTCAAGGGAGTTCCAACATTCACGGGCCTTTTCAAACAGAAACCTGGCTAAGAACCCTTTGATACCACTTCTAACTTCCCAATGTCCCTTGAGGTCAGATGACTGTAGGTGCAAGGCTTTAGCAATCTCTTCAAGCTTAGGTTCCTTTTCTGTACCGTTGAAGGGTAGCTGATCAAGGATAGGGATCTTCAGGAGCCGGGAGAACTCCTCCAATGTAGGTACCAGCTGATAGTCCAAGAAGGTGAAACAGTGATGCCGAGGGTCAAAGAACTGGAACAGGACCTTTATCATATCTTCCTCAATGTTGGTGTTGACCAAGCTGATGAGGCTTCCATGTCTTTCACTGAATGATGAGTTCTCGGGAATCCTGGATATAAGTTCCTTAAGCTGAGGAGGGATCCTTACAAGACCGACTTGAATTGTCTTTCTACGAATAGTTTCCATGTCCTACAAAACAAGAACAAAGATGAAAATTCGAACCCCTGAAATGGTTAGTCAATGCATATGATGCTGGATGATGTCATGATGCTATGATTAAACACACCACATATATTTACAAAGACAAACATGTAAGGCACACAAGGCACACAAGACAAGCCCTTAGGGTTTAAGGCCAGCATGGGATCTGGGTAGTACCCTCTTGAAGTTGGTGGGTTCAACCTGTCCTATCAAAGTAACCGGGTTCTAAGGTTCCCAATATCACGGGATTGCTTTCATTGTTCATCGTTTCGATTTAGCCACTGAACTGGCGACCGAAATATTCCAGGAAAGCAACCCTCAATTGAGTGTAGTATCGAGTATCAACCAACCTCGGACTGCACCAAAGTCAGTTATCTCACTACCCTAAAGAGGCCAAGATGGTTCAATTAAGGTTCCTAAGGTCTGTTGATGCTTCACGACACCACGCGGAGGCCCCGTACTCTCCTTGACTGAACTCAAGGGTTACCGGTACACACCAAAGTGCCACATCAACGTAGCAGACTGCTTCAACCATGTCGGTATACCCCGCACAGTTCCCTCACAGCCTTGTTGCTACTTTCTAAGAAGGTATCCCCCAGATCCGGGCTAGGATCTATAGAACTCCCAAGCAACCCACAATTTAAAGCAAGCAAAGCAATACAATTGAAAACACAGTTATGAACTAACCCTAAGGTACACCTCACTTTAAGTTATGTCCCCAGCAGAGTCGCCAGTTCTATGATCGGTGGATCTGGAACTGACTGTGTTTAACGCTGGTTCGCGAAATGTCGCGGAAGCAAGAGTCGCCACCGTCTTTTATTTTCTCCAAATGGAAAGGACAAAAGCACAGAAAAATTCCTTAAAGAGATTGCTCTCGGTTCGGGAGGTAGATTATAGAAAGGGAAGGTGTTAGCACCCTTTCTATCCATGGTTATCCATGGGCTCTTAGATACTTGCTCATTGTGTTTTCAAAAATGGTTTGTTTGCTTTTCAACTGTGGGTTTTAAAAAGTTTCTTTGAAAATTTCAGTTCGACTCTTGTATCGGTCCTCAAGAGTGTTTGAAAAAATGGTTTCGAAAGCTTTTTGAAAATGTGTTGGTGTGAAAAGTATTTTTTGAATTTGTTTTGAAATTAGAGCAAGTATCTACGAGTTGTCTACCTACCCTAAGGAATTCGTCTGTGTAGATGTCCTTTAAAGTAGTGCCATCCCACCATTGAGAGGTAGGTAGCACCACCGTTGGAGGTGTTCGGGTCAATTCGAGGTTTGGGACATGGTGATCACCAGAGCAATGGGAAGACACCTTAGAAGCTACCCTCATGCCAGGTTCCCGGATCATGAGGACTTACTAAGACATCCTCTACTCGACGATCACCTTTCGAGGCAAGGCAACAGTGAGGCGCACCCTAGGGGTGGTGTGTGCGATTTGTGTGTCGTTTTCATTTGCATTTATCTTGTCATGTTATTGGTGTTCTACGCTTGTTTTTATTTTTGTCCATACATTCTTTCATGTCTTTGATTAACAGTTAAAAAGTTTGCGGGAAAGTAAATTCTAAACTATTACAAAAGCGCGGGTCCACATCGCCAAAATTAAACCAGAACCCGATTTGACAGAAAAATAAATAAAGTAAAGAAAAATGCGAGAGAATTAAAAAGATTACATGGCCTTGGGAGAGATACATAAATATTTAAACGAAATAAAATAGATATGCGAATAAGAATTAAATCGAAACGAGGGCGTTGGACCCTTTTTTGCAAAATTAAAATTACATGGAATTAATTAAAATTAAAAGAAAGAAAGAACTTGTTTTTTGGTATTTTATGATTTTTTAAGGTTTTAAGGAAAAAAGAATTAATTAAAATACATACTAACCCTAATTCTAGTGGCTTTTAATTTATTAAAAAAAATATTGAAGTTTTTAACCTAAAATTAACCCTAATTTTTATATAAAAATAAATATTTAATTATTTAATTATTTATGAAAGAAAAATAAAAAGGATGAAAAATTATTAATAAAACCCTAATTCTATGTTTCTTAGATTTTTATCAAAAAAAGAATTAAAATTACAACCTAATTTAAAACTAAATAATTATATACAAATTTTTTATGGAAAATATTAAAACAAAAATATTTATTATATTTTTCCTCTTTTCTGATTTTTTTGATTTTTAGGTGTTTTTTATATTTTGTGAAAATAATAAATTAATTAAACAAATAATAGTTAAAAGCAAATAGAAAATAAAAAAAAATATTATGGCAAACCTAGGGGGTTGTAGTCCCCAATATGGAGGTATAATCTTGAGAAATCTGGCCCAATAAGCATGGTCCGTTTGACTTTTCCAGGCAACGTGCTGGCATGTTGACTCGTGTGTATGGTGTTCCTCCAATCTATGCCTTTGGATTGACCCTGATATGCACGTGGATGGTTTGATCTGGAGGGCGTGTGGTGTGCCTCAACATGGAATCTGCATGTGATCATTAATTGCAAAATAATAATGAGAATACTGAAGACCTGGGGCTCGAACCCAGGTCATGGACTCTACCAACAACTATGCTTGCCAGCTGAACCACTTTGCTTTTATGTAATTAATATGACAAACAAATATAATAAAAAAACATGCGTTAGTGTTTCGTTCTTCGCGCGAAAATTTAAAAGAACCAATCATGGCTGGCCACGCATCTTCTTCTTCCTCGTCCCTGAAACACAAATAGAATCAGCAACGGTTTTCATGGCGTTCTCCTAGGCCAGCTATTAAAAGATAGCGATTAGCCCTGTGACGCTCATAAATTGAGCGCGAGGGTCTCAAACTTTTCGTCCAAGCTTGCTTGTGTCAATGGTGGTACTCAGGGGTTCTAATTTTTCTTCATTCAAAAACCCCTAATTCCAAACTCTGTAAACCCTAAAAAGCAACAATGGTATATTGGCACACAATGCGTAAAAACACAATTAAACACATGGGTTAGCTTCAGAATAGCATAAGGAATGTAAATCAACAATTAAAATGACATGAGAATGCATAGATATTAAACACGATCATGGATTTTTTTCTGTACAGGGGCGGTTCATGTTACCAATTCTTTAAGCTTTGATGAATGTTTTTGATTGGGAAACGTTCAGTGAACCTTCAGCAAGCTAATGAAACAAAAATCGTGCCTTGAATCGCCCTAAAATATGTTTTTTCAGAATTGAGTTTCTTGTAAAAAAATTCAAGTTTGATAATGGGGTTTTGCGCAGCTTCCATGGTCCTTGAGATTAGGTTTATGTTCAGGCTTATGTATTGAATCAATTAGGTCAACAAAACAAAACAAATCAATTGCATTCATGGTTTTGAGATTTGATTTTCAATCATATTTTTTCCAATCTTTTTCATGCAATTTTGTACCAATCATGATCCAATCAATCCAAATCTTTCCATATTGAATTATGCACGAATTATTGAGTAGATTATATGTGCAAAAAGATTTGTTAGGTTAAGTTAAATATTTTTCATATATTTAATTGATTTAAATGAATTATTATAAATAAAAATTCAAATAAATAAATAAAAAATGAAGAAATACTTCCCTTTGGTCCAAGTGGTCGTGCACATGCTTGGAATGATGAATTGTGGAAGAAAAATGGGCCCATTAGCAATTTTAGGTCATTTGAATCAATGTTGACTTTTCAAAATACCCAAAAATTTCCCAACTTCTACAAGGCATAACTTGCTCAATTTTTAAGCTTTGCTCATGTTCTTGGACATTTTGGAAAGGTCTTTGAGTCCTTTAACCAATTCCTTTGGTCCCATGTCATTTTGATTTACCAATCTCAAGTTATGGCCTTTGACTTAAAGTCCCTTTTTGTTGACTTTTGAAAATGACCTATAATGTTGAAATTGATAACTTTTTGTGAGAGCATTTATTGGACTTGAAGTATGAAGATGAGTTGTAGGAAATGTCTTTCTCTTCAAAATGAGCTTTGGATGGAATTTTTCTGATAACCCATGTGAAAGTTATGCCCTGGTCAATTTACAGTTGACTTTTTCAGCTGTCCAAATAAGGAAACTTTTGCATCTTGATGATTTTTGAGCCAAGCTTTGAGAATCATGATCAAGCATTGATCAAATGATGTTTGTGGCTTCAAAATGATATGTTGATCAAAAATTTGAACTTTTGACTGTCAAATGACCATTTTGCCCCTACAGTTGACTGTAGTGCAATTAGGGTTTTTGACTGTGCAATTTTGTGCTGAAAGTCTTGAAACTTTGTATGAGGATGCTTGACCATATTTGTAGGCATGTGAGACTTGATTGGGCCCTTGTAAACTTCATTTTCTTGATCAGAACAAAAACCCTAATCTTGACTGTTTAGGAGACCTTTGCACTGTGCAACCCTTGGGGAATTTTGAAGCTTGACTTGGCAATTTCTTGAAGAATATGGGAGGGCAAATTTTGGGGTACAACACAAAGCAACAACACACGATGAATTGAACTTGTAAAACATGGTGAAAATTTAATATTCATTTTGATGATATAACATAACAAATCAAAAGAACATTTAATCAAGAAAGCCCAAAAAAATCTATATTAGTAAGCGTGAGAATCGAATTTGGTCATTCTTCAAAGAGGAGGTCGGACTTGAGGTGTTCTTCTGCATTACGAGAGAAGAGATCGTTCTTCGGAATCAAAGAAACCAAATTGAGAGAGACACATAGACTATTTAAGCCCATTTGCAGCGACAAATAGATTATTTAAGCCTAAAATGAAATATATAAAAGTTTCTTTGATAAGATGGATAGTGTAAATGTCAACTATTACTTTTTAAAAAATTAAATAAATTTACAAAAATATGATAAAATTAAATTACATATTAAAAATATTTGGTTAGATATAATTAAATTCATCATATGTGTAGTTTTTTGAGACATTTTTTCAACATTAAAAATTTCATTTTTAATAAAAAAATATTAATGTATTAGTAGAACATGTTTATAATATGAAAGTGTAGCAACATGTGTGTGGGAGGCGTGGTTGGTTATCATGCTAGTCTCACACATTACAGGTCTCTGGTGCAAAACTGGGATTAGACATTTTTTTTTCTTATAAAATAACAAAGTTAAATAATTATTCTCAAATAATAATAAAAATTAATTTAGAATAAAAACTAGGCAAAATACTCATTTTGCTCCCTTAACTATATACCCTTGGGTTTAGATTGGTCACTAAATTTTTTCGTGTCACCTTGATCCATTAACTTTAAAAATGTTTCATTTTAGTCCTTTTTGTCTAATTACAAAAGATTCTAAAGGTATAGTTTGTTAGAATTAATTTAGATTTTATAATTAATTTATATTTAGGAATATCTTTTAGATTGTTTATATCTTTGTTAGAAGATATATATCTTAGATCTTCTTATATCTTTATTTGAAGATATATTTGAGATTTAATTTTTGTGTATAAATAGCCTAGTGAGGTAGCTCAATGTAATTCATTGTAAATCATTATTCCTTATTTTTTTAGCCTTCATTAAATAATTTTTTTTTGCCTTTCATCTCTTCTTTGTTCACTAACAATTGGTATCTAGAGCTCCGGTTCGAAATACACGGGAAAAAAAGTATTGTGATTAAGAATTACAATATTATGATTCTTGGGGTTTTGAGAAACATTGATCTAGGAAACTCTGCGTAAATTGCCCAAAGGTAGAAGATGAACAGGAACGGCGGTGATATTTATTCCAAGCTTCCAATATTTGATGGCAAAAACTAGAATCATTGAAAAATCCAAATGTGCGTGTTATTTGGTTCTCAAGATGTGTTAGGTCTTGTCACCGATGGCAATGATCTGTTAGAAGCAGACACAACAGAGGCACAGAAGAGAACACATAGGGCACTAAGGAAGAAAGATCAGAAGACGTTGTTCTACATCCATCAATGTGCGGATGCAAATATGTTTGAGAAGATTGATGATTCTGAAACAACAAAGGTTGTGTGAGACACACTGGTTAGATGTTACGGTGGTGACACATCAGCGAAGAAGGTGAAGCTTCAGTCTCCCAGAAAGCAATATGAGAATCTCAACATGAAGGAAAATGAGAAGGTTTCTGAATACATCTCTAGAGTGATCCTGATAACTAATGAGATTAAAGCTGATGGAGAAACTCTGTCTGAATAAGTAATTATTGAGAAGATCTTTAGATTTCTAACTTCTCAGTTTGATTACATTGTGGTAGAAATTGAACATTCCAAATATCTGAGCACCATGAGAGTTGAAGAACTGCAAAGTAGTCTAGAGGCGTATGAGTTGTGTATGACTGCGAGAACTTCTGAGAGGGAAGTAGATCAGCAGGCTCTGAAAGCAACTTCTGGTAAGAAGTATCAGAAGCAGACTTGGTCAGAAGCCAAAAAGAAAACTAAGGGTGGTCAAAGGTCAGAAGCTTTAAACTCTGATAAGTAGAAGAATGTCCAGAAGGGAAAGGAGAAGTCTGACAAGAAGAATGTTCAGTGTTACTATTGCAAGAACTTTGGTCACTATGCCAAAGATTATTCGTCAAACAAAGAAAGGAAGTCAGAAGAAGAAAATATAGCCATAGGAGAGTCAGATGATGAACCTGTGCTATTGTTGGCTTCTGAACCTGATGATCTGAATTCATCAGAATGGTGGTATGTGGACACAGGGTGTTCAAACCACCTTACTGGAAACAAGAAATGGTTGGTTAATTTTGACTCTGGGAAGAGTACAAAGATCAGATGTGCTGATGATAAATACCTTAATGCAGAAGGTATGGGAAATGTTAGAAACATTCTAAACAATGGGAAAGCAGCAGTGATCCAGAATGCATGGTATGCACCTGGAATGAAAAGCAAACTGATAAGTGTGGGACAACTGATTAAGAAAGGTTTTTCAGTTACCATGAAGGACAATCTTCTGAAGCTGTATGACTGTAATCAGAAGCTGATTATGGAGTTAGAACAGGGAAAGAGCAGAATATTCAAGGTGAATGTTAATACTGCAGACTCTGAATGTCTTAGTGCAACAAATGTTGTCAAGGAGAGTGACTTGTGGCACAAAAGATTTGGTCATCTGAATTTTGGAAGTTTAGGTCATCTGAAATCAAAGAATCTGGTACATGGAATTCCTACAATCAAGAAGCCTGAAAAGTCATTCAAGGTGTGCATGGAAGGGAAGCAACCAAGATTACCATTTGCATCAAAAGTAGTTCCAAGAGAAAAACATTCCTTGGGAGTAGTGCATTCTGATGTGTGCGGTCCTTTTCTAGTAGCATCAACTGGAGGGAATAAATATTTTGTGTCACTTGTTGATGAGTTCACCAGAATGACATGGGTATCTCTCATAAAGTTCAAACACGAGGTGTTTGCTGAATTCAAGAAGTTCAGACTGAAGGCTGAGAATCAGAGTGGCAAGACTCTAAAGATTCTTAGAACTGATGTTGGTGGTGAGTATAACTCCACATAATTCAAAAGTTTTTGTGAGGAGAATGGAATTGAACATGATGTTACTGCTCCCTGTACTCCTCAACACAATGGTCTTGCTTAAAGAAGAAACCGTACTTTGCTTGATATGGTGAGAAGCATGCTGAAAGAGAAGAAGCTTCCTCATACTCTGTGGGGAGAAGCTGTTGCCACTGCATGTTATGTGCTCAACAACTTTCCAATGAAGAAATTGAAGGAAATAGTTCCTATTCAGAAGTGGACTGGAGATAAGCAAAGTGTTAGTCATCTGAAGGTGTTTGGTTTTGTATGTTACCAAGATGTCCCAGAAGCCAGAAGACAAAAGTTGGATGATAGAAGTAAAGTAATGTTGCTGGTGGGGTACCACATTACAGGTTCATACAAACTTTATTGTCCAGAAACGAACAAAGATGAGTTCAACATAGACGTCATTGTAAAGGAATCAGAAGTTTGGAATAGGGAAAGGTCTCGTCCTGACTCTGATGAGAGAACTCCTGAAGAAAAGTCAGAAACACATGTTTCTGAAGCTAGTAAAGACTCTTGCTCTGAAGAAGATACAGAAGGAGAAGATGATTCTGACTCTGACTCCAATGATGGTCCAGACTCTGAAGATAGTCAAGGTTCTGGAGAAAGTCCAATTTCTGAAGCAAGTGCCTCTGAAGGGGAAAGTTCTGGTGTCCAAAGTTCTGAAGGTCCAGTTCAAAGGCAACAAAGAGTCAGAAGCATCCCAAGAAGATTTGCAGATTTTGACATGTTGCAAGACACTGAAGTAGACTCTGAAGGAGAAGTTATTCAGTGTGCAATATTAGTAGACTCTGAACCCGTGAGTATGGAAGAGGATCTTAAGCAGCAAATTTGGTTATAGGCCACGAAAGAAGAACTTGATGCTATAGAGAGAAACAAGACTTGGAAGCTAACAGAACTTCCAAAAGGCAAGAAAGCCATAAGCGTCAGATGGGTTTTCAAGCAGAAGCTAAAGCCAGATGGATCAATTGGCAAACACAAAGCAAGATTAGTAGCAAGAGGCTTTCTACAAAAGGTTGAGCTGGATTATTTTGAAGTGTTTGCACTTGTATAATAGACATGAAACAATCAGACTACTGATTGCAATAGCTGCTGACATGAATTTTCCTCTGATGCATTTAGATGTAAAATCTGCATTTCTGAATGGTCCATTGCAAGAAGAGTTATACGTATCACAACCTCCTAGATTTGATAAAAATAATCAGAAAGGGATGGTGGTCAAATTACACAAATCCTTATATGGATTTAAGAAAGCACCCACAACTTGGAATTTGAAGATTGATTCATTTTTCAAGGAAAAAGGGTTTCAGAAGTGTGAGATGGAGTATGGTGTTTATGTTCAGCACACTTTAGAAGGTAATATGATTCTGGTCTGTTTGTATGTTGATGACATATTACTCACAGGATGTTCTGAACAAGAGATAGCTGAGTTCAAGAAAGTTCTAATGAATGTGTTCGAGATGACAGATCTTGGGAAAATGAGTTTCTTTCTAGGTATGGAACTTATGTACTCTGAGAAAGGAATCATTTTACATCAGATGAAGTATGAACTAGAGCTTCTGAAGAGATTTGAGCTAGAAAATTCCAAGGTTGCTATCACACCTGCTGATACGAATCAGAAGTTGGACTCTGATTCTGATGGAGAGGATGTGGATGCTACAACCTTTAAAAAATGGTTGGTTCTCTAAGGTATTTGTGTAATACCATACCTGATATTTGTTATGCAGTTGGAATGGTTAGAAAATTTAGGAGCAAACCAAAGTGGTCTCATTACCAAGCGGCTTTCAGGATTCTGAGGTATGTAAAGGGAACTCTGAAATATCGAGTGTTATTTCCGTCTGGAAGAAAGATCGAATCAGAACTTCTGAGTTATTCTGATTTTGATTGGTGCGGAGATAGAGTTGACAGAAGAAGTACTTCTGGGTACTTATTCACATTTCTGGGAGGTCATATTTCTTGGTGTTCCAAGAAACAACTTGTTGTTGCGCTGTCAACTTATGAAGCTGAATATATTGTAGGCGCTCTGACTGCGTGTCAAGCTATGTGGATTCTGAACTTGCTAAAAGATCTAAAGATTCAGGTAAATAAACCTCTGAAGCTGATGATTGATAAAAAGTTTGCAATCAATCTTGCCAAGATACCAATGTTGCATGGGAGAAGCAAGCTTATTGAGACTAAGTATCCTTTCCTGAGGAATCAATTTCAAAATGGAATATTAGAAATTTTGCACTGTAGCACCCAGAAGCAGCTGGCATATGTTTTGACAAAGGCTATCAAAACTAATCATTTTCTTCGCTTGAGGGATGGAATTGGTGTGGTCAGTTTTGGATAAAATATAAATTAAGGGATGGTGTTAGAATTAACTTAGATTTTTTAATTAATTTATATTTAGGAATATCTTTTATATTTTTTATATCTTTATTAGAAGATATATATCTTAGATCTTCTTATATCTTTGTTTGAAGATATATTTCAGATTTAATTTTTGTGTATAAATAGCCTAGTGAGGTAGCTCAATATAATTAATTGTAAATCGTTATTCCTTATTTTTGTAGCCGTCATTAAAAATATTTATTTTTCCTTTCATATCTTCTTTGTGCACTAACATAGTTAAGGGATCAAATGGGTATTTTTCCTGAAAACTATGATAAGTTTAATCTAAACATAGGTAATAAAAAAACTAGCAACCACCTTCACAAAAAATTGAACATGAATGAGCATAACATGAATTCGATTATGAGAAATGAAAAAAATTACCAAAATTACCTCACACAATAAATAGAAGGAAATTATTGTAATTGCAAGCTTCTCAAGTCATATTTAAAGCATGAGTTTTGATGAAGACAACATGGACATCAACTTTCAAAGGATGTGCAAAAAGCTTATCAACATCAAATAAAAGTCTTGAAGATTATTGAAGAATTATTGAAGAAATCATCAAATGTCAATATGGTATAAATAATTCTTAAAATCTTGAATATAGATGTTCACAATATGCATTCATCAACATATACATATTCCATAACTTTAACATCAAGAAAAACTTTGTTTGAAATATCTTTCAAAATGTATTTTTGAAAATAAACCTTTAGGAACCGGTTCCTCCCTAACAGGGAACCGGGTTCCAGCATTTCTCAAAAAACATGTCCCTGGATTTTGTACCAGGAACCGGGTTGTACCAATAGGGGAACCGGTTCCTGCGTGATAATTTTGAATTCCAACTTATAACGTTCACTAAGAACCGGGTTCTGTCAGTGTCAGAACCGGTTCCTAGCGAACCAATGCAGCTTTTACTTTGTTTTTTGAACATTTTTTAAGTGGTATCTTTTCATGAATGCATTGCAACTTTTCATATGAATTGGCATGAATGAAGAGGTTCTTGTAACTTTATAAAATGCAGATTTTCTTATTTTCAAACAATGCTCAATACTTCAATTTTCAAATTAACAAATATACTTCTTCATTAACAATTTTCTCATTTACTCACATTTGAATTTAAACTTTCATGTGTTCATAATTTTGTGAAACTTGCCATATACACTTTCATTATCATTACAAGTTTCTTTCGTACATTGTGAACATTTATATACATTGTTGAGAATTGTTTTTATCTTGAAGAAGAAGATCATTCGAAGATTGATAAAGCTCTCCATATACTTCAAACTAAATCATTGTATTACTTAAAGGTTTTCCCTTACTATCCAGGATTGTTGGAAGTAAGTGTTGTGATTTGAAGAGGATTGTTCTTCATTCACATTAGTGTTTGTTTGGTCTTAAAGGTGTTAAGAACCTTTGATCACCCTATAGGTTAGATAGTAAGCATAGGCTGTACAATCATTCTAACTATAGTGAAATCTCTTTCGTGTTGGAAAGGGGACTGGAGTACTCTCGGATTGTGAGGGGAACCAGGATATATCACCGTGTTCTTAATTTTCCGCATTTATCGCTTTCATCACCATAATCAGGAAAGGATAAAGATATAATCAAAACCTTCAAACACTTAACCAAAAATTACTACCAAGCATTCTCATAAAACCGAAGAAATTTTATAAGACCTAATTCACCCCCCCCCCCCCCCCCCCCCCCTCTTAGGCACTCTGAGACTTACAATTGGCATCAAAGCAAGTTATAGGTAACTTGTTCCTAAAGATCCAGAATGGCTTCCGCAAATCATCAACCAGTTTTCAGAGATGGTGGTAGTAACAACAAGCCTCCTCTATTCTGTGGTGAATATTTTGACTTTTGGAAAATACGCACGAAGGCGCATTTAGAAGCACAAGGAGAGGAAGTATGGGATGCTGTTGAAAATGGTCCATTTATCCCAATATCAATAATCAATGGCATTGGTTCGGTAAAACCCAAAACTGCATGGGACGACGATGATAAAAAGAAAGTTCTCTATGAAAAAAAGGCAATAAACCTTCTTCAAGGTGCACTCAATATGGACGAATTTTTCCGTGTCTCGAACTGCAAGACAGCAAAAGAAATATGGGATACCCTGGTTCAAACTCATGAAGGAACGGCTGAAGTAAAAAGATCAAGGCTAAATACCTTGAGTCAAGAATATGAACTATTTTGAATGCAGCCCGGAGAATCCATTCTTGACTTACAAAAGAGATTTGTGCATTTGACAAATCACTTAAATGCTCTTGGTAAATCCTTGACAAATGATGAACTCAACTTGAAAATCCTTAGATCATTGACTAGGGAATGGAAACCAAAGGTAACGACAATCTCGGAAAAGAAGAGTCTCTCCGTAATGACTTCCGCTAAATTATTTGGCAAACTTCAAGAATATGAAACGGAACTCGGTAGACTTGAAAAACATGAAAATTTAGAGAAGAAATCCAAAGGCATTGCCTTGAAAGTTGATTCAAAGGAAAGTCAAGATAAAGATGCATCGGAGGAAGATGAAAACTTCTTGCTTCTTGTAAAAAGGTTAGGAAAATATTTTGGTCATAAAAATAATCTTCATAATGCTAACTTTGTCAAGAGGAAGAAATTTTATAATCATAAAGATAAAGAAGCCTCCACATCAACACAAGATGTCACATGTTATGAATGTGGAAAGCAATGTCACATAAAGCCGGATTGTCCAAAACTCTCCAAGAAAAATGGATTCAAAGGCAAAAAGGAGTTCAAGAACAAAAAGGCTTATGTTGCATGGGAAGATAATGAGATAAGTTCTTCATCCGATTCGGAAAGCGAGGAATGTGCAAATCTAGCATTAATGGCTTCACATCACTCCGACAATGAAGAAGAGGTTAGTAATGAATTTAATATTTTTGATGATGATGTTCAAGATGCTATTGATGAACTCTTAAAAGAATGCAAAAGTTTATACAAAAAGGTGTCAAATCAAGAAAAAGAACTTCTAAGTTGTTTAGAAAAAATTGACACCATGACTAAAGATTTTGAACTTCAAAAACAGAATTTTATTAAAGAAAAAGAAAACTTTGCATGCTCCAAGTGTGAATCAAATGTCTTTCAAATTGTTCAATTGAAAAGAGTCATTGAATGATATGAAAAAGGACAAATAGGATTGGAAGGATTACTAAGCCAACAACGTTATCCTAATGATAAAAGGGGTCTTGGTTATGTGAATTCTAAGAAACCAAGTAACAATCCCACTGTTTTTGTAAAGGCTAGTAATAGTTCCAATCCCAAGAAAGTAGAAAAGAAGCAAGTTGTTCATAATCATCAAAAGAAAAAGGCTAATGTATCGAAAAAGAAAACATTTCCTAAGAAGAAATCTTATCCTTCTAGATATAGAAGTAACTTTGAACCTACTTGTTTTTATTGTGGTATTAAAGGCCATACACCTAATGCTTGCTATGTTAGAAACTTTAGTATAGCAAGTGGGCATTATGTGTGGGTGAAAAAGGGAACTAAATATGAAGGACCCAAGGCAACTTGGGTACCTAACAAAGAATAATTTGTTTGTGTAGGTATGCTTGAAATCCACATCAAATGTTTGGTATCTTGAGAGTGGATGTTCAAAGCATATGACAGGAGATGTACACCAATTTTCATATCTAGTACATAAAGCCAAAGGGTATGTCACCTATGGAGACAACACCAAAGGAAAGATTCTTGGCGTTGGAATAGTTGGCACACCTCCATCCATTCAAATTGAGGATGTTCTCTATGTTGAAGGATTAAAACACAATCTTCTTAGCATAAGTCAACTTTGCGATAGAGGGTTCAAGATCAAATTCAACAAAGATGAATGTCTCATTATGGATGAGGCAACCAATGAGGTAAAACTCAAAGGTATAAGAACTAACAATATTTTTATGATTACTTTAGATGATTTGTCTCTGAAGGTACAATGTCTTATGGTAAACAACAATGACGCTTGGTTATGGCACAAGAGGATCGCTCACATTCACATGGAGCACTTGAACAAATTGGTTAAGCATGACTTAGTTATTGGTCTACCAAAGATGAAGTTCATCAAAGATAAATTATGTAATGCATGCCAAAAGGGCAAACATACCCAAACAACTTTCAAATCTAAGAATGTGGTGTCTACTACAAGACCACTACAATTGTTACACATGGATCTCTTTGGTCCATCAAGAATAAAAAGCTTCGGAGGTAATGTATACGCTTTAGTCATTATTGATGATTTTTCTAGATATTCTTGGACTTTGTTTCTTGTGCAGAAAAGTGATGCTTTCAAAGCCTTTAAGAAGTATGCTAAGCAAATCCAAAATGAAAAATCACTAAAGATTGTATCCATAAGAAGTGATCATGGTGGAGAATTCCAAAATGCTCAATTTGAAGAATTTTGTGAAGAACATGGTATCTCTCATAATTTTCCAGCACCTAGAACTCCACAACAAAATGGAGTAGTTGAAAGAAAGAATAGGTTTCTAGTGGAACTTGCAAGAACAATGCTTAGTGATGCAAATCTTCCTAAATATTTTTGGGCGAATGCGGTTAGTACGGCATGTTATGTTGGAAATCGAGTTATCATTAGACCTATAATAAAGAAGACTCCATATGAACTCTTCAAAGGAAGAAAGCCAAATATTGCTCACTTCCACATTTTTGGATGCAAGTGCTTTGTTCTTAACAATGACAAGGATAATCTCGGTAAGTTTGACGAGAAATCCGACGAAGGTATATTTCTTGGTTATTCGCTTTCTAGTAAAGCATATAGAATTTATAATAAAAGAACCTTAACTATTGAAGAATCTATGCATGTATCTTTTGATGAAACGAACCCCTCTAAGGAGGAAGTAGTTGTTTGTGATGATGATGATCCTATAGATTTACCCCCGGAAGATCTTTCATTTGATCAAATTAAGAAATCACCGGAAAATTCAGAAAACATTGTTCAACAAGATTCAAACATCAATGATCTACCAAAGGAATGGAGAACTCATAGAGACCATCCTATTGACAAAATTATTGGTGACATTAGCCAAGGAGTATCAACAAGATTGAATCTAAAAGATGCTTGCTTAAACATGGCGTTTGTTTCTCAAATTGAACCTACCAAAGTTGATGAAGCCTTAGGAGATGATCAATGGATTATTGCTATGCAAGAAGAATTCAATCAATTCGAGAGAAATCAAGTTTGGGAACTTGTTCCTAGACCAAGTGGTAAACACATCATAGGTACCCGATGGGTGTTTAAGAACAAACTTGATGAGAATGGTCTAATTGTTCGAAACAAATCAAGGTTGGTTGCCCAAGGTTACAATCAAGAGGAAGGAATCGACTTTGAAGAAACATTTGCTCCGGTTGCAAGGTTAGAAGCTATACGTCTTTTACTTGCTTATGCTTGTTCATTAAATTTTCAGCTTTTTCAAATGGACGTCAAAAGCGCATTCTTGAATGGATACATCAATGAAGAAGTCTATGTCAAACAACCCCTGGGATTTGAAGACTTCAAACATCCTTCACATGTCTTTAAGTTGAGAAAGGCTCTTTATGGCTTAAAGCAAGCACCAAGATCATGGTATGATAGACTTAGCAATTTTTTGTGTGAAAAATGTTTCGAAAAGGGTAAAGTTGATAAAACCTTGTTCATTAAGAAAACCCAAAGTAACACTTTATTGGTTCAAGTCTATGTTGATGATATCATTTTTGGATCAACTAACAAAGAAATGTGTGAGGAATTCTCATTGATGATGCAAGGAGAATTCGAGATGTCTATGATGGGAAAGATGAACTACTTTCTTGGACTACAAATAAAGCAACTAGAAGATGGAATCTTCATCAATCAATCTAAGTATTGCAAAGAATTATTGAAAAAGTTTGATATGGACAATTGTAAAGCCATGAACACTCCAATGGGCTCCGGTACATATGTTGATCAAGATGAATCCGGTACTCCAATTGATATTACAAAGTACAGAGGTATGATTGGCTCTTTATTGTATTTGACGGCAAGTCATCCTGACATCATGTTTAGTGTTTGTCTTTGCGCTCGCTTTCAAGCAAATCCAAAGGAATCACACCTCATGGCAGTTAAAAGGATCATGAAGTATCTTAAAGGAACAATCAATGTCGGCCTATGGTATCCAAAAGGTAGTACTTGCACTTTAATTGGTTATTCTGACGTAGATTATGCAGGTTGTAAAACTGATCGTAAAAGCACAAGTGGTACTTGTCACATTATTGGAAATGCATTAGTATCATGGGCTTGCAAAAAGCAAGCATGTGTTTCTCTTAGCACGGCCGAAGCAGAATACATAGCAGCGGGTAGTTGTTGTGCACAAATTCTTTGGCTCAAGCAACAACTCCGTGTTTACGGACTTGATCTCGGATGCATTCCTCTTCGATGCGACAATACAAGTGCTATCAATATTACAAAGAATCTGGTCATGCATTCAAGAACCAAACATATAGATATTCGACATCATTTTCTCCGTGATCATATACTTAAAGGAGATGTCGAAGTCACTTTTGTGGATACTCATAACCAACTCGCAGATATCTTCACTAAACCGCTTGCTCGAGACCCTTTCTTCAAAATTCGAAGAGAACATGGTATTTTGGATGAAGGTGATATCTAATGTTTCTCTTAAGATACACGTCTTAATTTTTATATGTATCTATTTCACTCTTTTTCCCCATCCTTTTTGATGTTAACAAAGGGGGAGAAGAGCATGCATGTGTGTGTTGTTTTGTTTCAAAGAAATTGCAGGCCCAAATAAATATCAAACTCTCTCCAAAATTCAAAGAATCATGGACTTAGGGGGAGCATACAATTTAGGGGGAGCCTTGCATTTGCTCAACATGTTTGCTACACAAAACAACATGAACATTTCAAGAAATCGTTTTCAAGACTTGGTTGTCATCATCAAAAAGGGGGAGAATGTAATTGCAAGCTTCTCAAGTCATATTTAAAGCATGAGTTTTGATGAAGACAACATGGACATCAACTTTCAAAGGATGTGCAAAAAGCTTATCAACATCAAATAAAAGTCTTGAAGATTATTGAAGAATTATTGAAGAAATCATCAAATGTCAATATGGTATAAATAATTCTTAAAATCTTGAATATAGATGTTCACAATATGCATTCATCAACATATACATATTCCATAACTTTAACATCAAGAAAAACTTTGTTTGAAATATCTTTCAAAATTTATTTTTGAAAATAAACCTTTAGGAACCGGTTCCTCCCTAACAGGGAACCGGGTTCCAGCATTTCTCAAAAAACATGTCCCTGGATTTTGTACCAGGAACCTGGTTGTACCAATAGGGGAACCGGTTCCTGCGTGATAATTTTGAATTCCAACTTATAACGTTCACTAAGAACCGGGTTCTGTCAGTGTCAGAACTGGTTCCTAGCGAACCAATGCAGCTTTTACTTTGTTTTTTGAACATTTTTTAAGTGGTATCTTTTCATGAATGCATTGCAACTTTTCATATGAATTGGCATGAATGAAGAGGTTCTTGTAACTTTATAAAATGCAGATTCTCTTATTTTCAAACAATGTTCAATACTTCAATTTTCAAATTAACAAATATACTTCTTCATTAACAATTTTCTCATTTACTCACATTTGAATTTAAACTTTCATGTGTTCATAATTTTGTGAAACTTGCCATATACACTTTCATTATCATTACAAGTTTCATTCATACATTGTGAACATTTATATACATTGTTGAGAATTGTTTTTATCTTGAAGAAGAAGATCAATTGAAGATTGTTAAAGCTCTCCATATAATTCGAACTAAATCATTGTATTACTTAAAGGTTTTCCCTTACTATCCAGGATTGTTGGAAGTAAGTGTTGTGATTTGAAGAGGATTGTTCTTCATTCACATTAGTGTTTGTTTTGTCTTAAAGGTGTTAAGAACCTTTGATCACCCTATAGGTTAGATAGTAAGCATAGGCTGTACAATCATTCTAACTATAGTGAAATCTCTTTCGTGTTGGAAAGGGGACTGGAGTACTCTCGGATTTTGAGGGGAACCAGGATATATCACCATGTTCTTTACTTTTCCGCATTTATCGCTTTCATCACCATAATCAGGAAAAGATAAAGATATAATCAAAACCTTCAAACACTTAACCAAAAATTACTACCAAGAATTCTCATAAAACCGAAGAAATTTTATAAGACCTAATTCACCCCCCCCCCCCCTTCTTAGGCACTCTGAGACTTACAATTATAAGCCACAAAAAAGAGAACTTTATAAACAACTCAAATAAAGGAAATGGAAAGAACAATGATCTACCTGATCAATCTAGAAACATGCAAAGTGACCAAAAACCACTACAAAGAAAAAATCAATCCAAAGCAAAAGGAGGAAACCTAATTTATGAGAAAACATTTGTTGAAATCTTAACATCATTAAAAAACAAAGAATAAGAAAACCTAACTAGTTGGTTGGCCACTAACAGTGACCATTACTTTGTTAAACCATGGTATGGATTAAGGATTGACATAAGGATAGAGATCCAGAAAGCTCAGAGAGGATGAAAGATAAAAAGATTTTGAAACAAAATCTAGAAATCTCAAACCAATCCCAAATAACAAACGCCCATGTGGGGAACTATTAACAAATATATAGGATCCAAGGAGAATTTTTCTAATAAAGGTATTAGATGTGATCCTATTTTCTCTAGATGTAACTCTCACTACAATAATTTTTGCATGGCAACATAGACAAAATAGTCGCGAAATTGGTAAAAATCGTTGCCTTAAAATACTTGAACGATTTTGAGGTCTTGGCAAATAGAGGTGTTGCCTTAGACACTTGTAGCAGTTTTTCTACAAGACGTAGACAACTTGTAGATAACAAATGTTTTAGGTATATATAGATAAGGATTTTTATAGTTCCCAACTACAATGGTTTATATCTGCTCTCTGTATAAAACCGTTGCAATTGATATATATATTAGGGATCAATTTTTTAGGAGCTTTCCTAATAGTTAGTCCCCATTGCTCATTTTAAAACCTTTATGGGAGACTCATATCTATATGACTTCTTCAATTGCAACAAATGCAGTTCTTTTTAATATAATAATATTAATAAAATATGATGTAAATGAATTTATTTTATGAACCTAGTATAAGAAGTCAAAATGGAAACATATAATTCAAGAGGACAAAATTAAACACCAATGTGTTAGCTCGAAGAAACTTTATAAAAGTTTATTTGGAGACAACACATAAGTCCTAATATATGTCTTCAATTAAATTTTCAAAATATTCATATAATATAGCATCATAGTCATAACTAGTAGAGACAATAGGGCCTATCACAATCCATCAAAAATTGGTTCCTCCATGAAACTACAAGTAAATTTAAGCCAAATTAGGGAAGTTACACTTATAATAGTATGTGCATATTCTTTGTAAATCATTTTTACAAAATTTATAAATAACCATGTAGTAGTTTGCTAATGACCACTCCTCTAGTTTCAAATGGCGCAACTGCAAATGCCAAATCTTGGATAAAAGATGTGCATTAATGTTAGAAAACAAACAATGAAAATTAAGAAATGAACAAAGCCAGTAGAAAATGAGACGTAATCTTGAGTTAGAAAATAAAAAACACACTTCTTAATATTATTTTCCAAAAAATAAATTTAAGGATATAATTACTAAGTTGTTCAGTTATATGAGCTACTTTAACCCCCAACGAGTGAATTACAATAACAATAGCTTCATGGGATCCATCTTCAATAAAAACACCCATTTGAACATAAATCTTGTCAATTATCTACAAGATATCATATTTTTAATCAAGATTTGAAATGGATAATCGTCATTAATTAACGCATGAAAAGCATGAGTGGAGGAAACATGTAGTTTACCTTGCCGATATTCATGAATCTTTTATACTCCCTTATTCCATAAGAAGAACATAGTTTTAATCATGTAATTGTTTACTTTCAGTAATTAACTAGAAATATGTATAAATAGAATGCAAGTAAATTTACATTTTGCAAAGTTGACCATTAATGAAAACATCAACATCGTGGCATATGGACTCAATAATGAGAGTCAGAAACTAGCCTCCATGTAGGAAGGATTCCGATGAACCTATAAAAACACTTACGAAACATAGACATGAAATGATTTTCAAAATCATGTAATGAGTTATAAGTTTAAAGAATTTCAAAAGGTTAAGATATTCAGGCTTACCTTGTAATGTAAAAATAGAATTAGGAGCATAGCTACAATAATCATAAAAATTAAAAACTCACTCAATAATATTATTGTACTCAACTCACGGAATAGCTTAATGGATATTATAATAGTAATTCAATTTATCACTTATTCACATCCAGTGGGGTGGTGTAGTCTAAATGAGGTATGAGTCGGCACAACGAGATGGAGATAATAAGTGTGAAGAAGGGGGTGCTATTAGCAGCCACATAAACAACTTTTTAAAAAAATTATTAAATCAAAATACAACAAATCACAATTTGAAGCTCCAACTTCTTATAGAGATGGATTTTGAGACTAATTTTCCCAAATGTTCAAATCAATAGAGCTATGCAGAGTGAGTTAACCTTCCACCAAATTTGCGAAGTAACAAAACACGATGAATTGAACTTGTAAAACATAGTGAAAATTGAATATTCATATTTAATGAAACAACATAACAAATCAAAAGACAATTTAATCAAGAAAGCCCAAAAAAATCTATATTAGTAAGCGTCATAATCGAATTTGGTCACTCTTCCGCATTGCGAGAGAAGAGATCGTTCTTCGGAATCAAAGAAGCCAAATTGAGAGAGACACATAGACTATTTAAGCCCATTTACAGCAACGAATAGATTATTTAAACCTAAAATAAAATATAGAAAAGTTTTTTTAATAAGATGGAAAGTGTAAATGTCAATTATTACTTTTTAAAAAATTAAATAAATTTTAAAAAATAAAATAAAATAAAAATACATATTAAAAATATTTGGTTAGATATAATTAAATTCTTCATATGTGTAGTTTTTTGAGACATTTTTTCTACATTAAAAAATGCATTTTCAATAAAAAATGTAATCTCTTAGTAGAACATTTTTATAATATGAAAGTGTAGCTACATATGTCTGGGTGTTGTTGTTGGTTATCACGCTAGTCTCAGATACTATAGGTCCCCAATTCAAACCTGGACTTAGACATTTATTTTTATAAAAATAACAAAGTTAAAGAATTATTCCCAAATAATAAAAGAATTATTTTTGAATAAAAACTAGGCAAAATACTCATTTTGATCCCTTAACTATATACCCTTGGGTTTAGATTGGTCACTACATATTTTTTCGTGTCACCTTGGCCATTAACTTTCAAAATGTTTCATTTTAGTCCTTTTTGTCTAATTACGAAAGATTCTAAGAGTATAGTAAAGGGATCAAATGGGTATTTTTCCTGGAAACTATGATGAGTAAAATCTAAACAAAGGTAATCAACAAACTAACAACCACCTTCACAACAAGTTGAACATGAATGAGCATAGCATGAATTCGATTATGAGAAATGAAAAAATTACCAAAAACACCTTACACAATAAATAGAAGGAAATTATAAGCCACAAAAAAGAAAACTTCATGAATAACTCAAATAAAGGAAATAGAAAGAACAATGATCTACCTGATCAATCTAGAAACATGCAAAGTTACCAAAACCCACTAATAAGCGAAAAGCAATCCAAAGAAAAAGGAGGAAACCTCATTTACGAGGAAACATTTGTTGAAATATTAACTTCATTAACAATTTTTTTCCTACCTATTGAGAAGGAATAAATCTTATAATTTCCCTTGATTAACACAGAAGAAGAAAACCTAACTAGTTGGTTGGCCACTAACAATTACCATTAATTTGTTAAACCATGGTATGGATTAAGGATTGACATAAGGATATAGATCCGAAAAGCTCAGAGAGGATGAAAGATAAAAAGAGTTTGAAACAAAATCTATAAATCTCAAACCACTCCCAAATAACAAATGCCCATGTGGGGAACTATTAACAAATATATAGCAACCAAGGAGAATCTTTCTAATAAAGGTATTAGATGTGATCGTATTTTCTATAGATGTAACTCTCACTATAATACTTTTCACATGGAAACATAGACAAAATAGTTGCGAAACTGGTAAAAATTGTTGCCTTAAAATACTTGAACAATTTTGAGGTCATGGCAAATAGAGGCGTTGTCTTAGACACTTGTAGCGGTTTTTCTACAAGACGTATACAACTTGTAGATAACCAATGTTTTAGGTATATATAGATAAGGGTTTTTATAGTTCCCAAATACAATGGTTTATATCTGCTCTCTGTATAAAACCGTTGCAATTGATATTGTTGTACCCCAATTTTTGCCCCTAAGATCCCTTCATCATACCATGTTGTTTCCCTCACAATAAGATCACACTAGGATTCTTGGTTCCCCCCCTACATTTAGCTTTGCTCCTTTGTGGAATCCCAAAGCACCTTGACTTGTTTTATTTTGTGATCATGAATATTTTGTTTTGATTCTCTTTCTAACTAATTAAATACAATGTTGGCTTGTCTTGCTTGTTATTCATATAGGTAAAGGCAGTGAGATCTATCAAGTTATTCCATGGGTTCAAGAGTTTATTTCCATTCCCTAGTCAACGTAGCTTAAGAAGTTCAAACCTCAACTTTGGATTGGTTTTGTAAGAAATGGCATGACAAGGCTTATTTTGGTTCAACATATTTCAAATATATCAAAATTGATTAAAAAATACAAGGGGTTGATTGGAGAAGTTGTCATGTTTGGACAAGGCCTTGTTCCTATTGGTCACAAGAGCATATTTCTCTCAAATTTCAAGATATGGAAGTGGCTTTGGGGGCTATGAGTCCTCATCATCATCCTAAACAATTTCTACTCACAAAGAAAGAATATTGGCACAAGAAGTTTGTTCAAACTTGTCAAAGTTCCTCAAAGCTTTCTCTTGATCTAGAAGCTAGGGTTTTGAACTTCAAAGGAGCATATCTTGCTCACCTTTTGGTATTTTTGAGTGATTCCAAAGAAATATTTCTCTTCAAAGGGTTATCAACAAATCACTTCAAAAGTTCCAAGGAGTTCTCATGTGGAAGGAACTTGGTGTAGAAGAAAGATTACAAGTCATCCAGATGAATCCACAATTTTCCATATGTGACTTCAAATGGTCATAACTTGGTCAATTTTTATCACCTTGAGTCCATTATTTTTCCTTAATGATCTTGAAGATGTGCACTTTTTTCCTTCTTTTATGTGCAAAGTGATAAAATGGATGTAAGTTGCCTTAAGAATGCAAAAGATTATAGGTCATTTCATGATTTTTGGCCAACTTCAACAATTCATAACTTGCTCAATTTTTGGAGATTTTGGATGGTTCAAATGTCAAAATGTCAATAAAGAGATCTACTTCATTCCATCTGTTTTGGTAAAGAGCAAATTCCAAGTGGAAGACCATCTTTGGATGCAAAAGATTATAGGTCATTTTTGAAGAAGAATTTGAAATACTTCTAAGTATGGAAAGTCAACCTTTTTCTTCAACTTTGACTCCAACTAACTTTCAGCTCAAGCATACATTTGATTCCATTCTTTTTCCATTGTAAAGCTTGTAACCTCATCTTTCTAAAGCATCAAGAATTATGCCCTAAGACCCATTGAGTTGGAAATTCCATGGATTTGAATTTGGTAACTTGAAACTGAATTTTTCACAATGTCAGAATTTTGAAATCCATAATGTGACTTCTAAACAAAAGTTTTATGCGCGTTTTTGATTTAAACTTGATTAGCAAACTTGCCAGAAGTGATTAGCACCCCAAAACGCAAGGTTTGGCTGAGTTTTGAAGGAAATGAAGTCACACTTCACTCGTGATCGACCTTCACTCAATTTCCCTCCAAACTTCCTTGTTTCTTCAAATTTTCATTCCCATTATCTTCCCTATAAATAGAGGGTCATCCCCCATCCATTTTTCCAAACTTAGAAAGCCAAGAACACCCTTCCAAAACCTCACACGAACCCACTTTTTTGAATTCAGTTTCTAAGATTTAAGCTTCCTTTTCCAAAATTCTTTGCGCATTCATCATCCTTGAGCATCATATAAACTCTCCAGCACTTAAACCAATGAAAACGAGCCATAATTCAAGCTATAGAAGTCCAGTTTCAGAGCTTCTTACTTGAACTTCGAAAAGGTAGAATTCTCCACCATTTGGAACCAAATCAAGCACTAATCTATTCTACTCCTTCTCCTGATTCTAATGTTGCTTGCACTTTTTAAATCCATTGAGAATTGAGAGAGAAATCTCAAATTAAAGGTGCTCGCTAATTTCTGGGTTTTTGATTCATATCTCTCTCATTACTTTATATAAATTTGGCGCGATGGTTGTTTTAGAATCGTCTTGAAGAGACGAGTTCAATGATGCTAGCCTGGGATCCTAATTTTTTCCATTTGAAGGATCTCACAAAATCCCCATTGCAGGGTGTCTGGAGGTTGAAGACGATGACATGTCTCGTCTCAGCCAATGATAGCGTGCCAAACGTTTTAATTTCATTGGTTGCCCTTTTTCTGATCCCATGTGTATTTCACTAAGGTCCATATCAAGCACAGAGCGTCTGGTCCATTGGATTAGCTTACTAACGCGTTTTGACTATGATCTGATGGTCCACATCTTTTTGGTTTTATTTTATTTTCTGATTTTATATTTTTATTGATTAAATTTTCAAAAATTCATAAATCTTTTATTTTTTATCCAAAAATTATGAAAAAATTCACAAAAATACTTTGAATTGTCTCTGATCTCATGACTATTTTTTCACATTTTTATTTTAACATTAGGTATTTTTTATATTTTTGTATTATTTGCTTTCTTTTAATTACTTAAAAAATACTTTATGACATTTTTTAATTTTGGAAAAATTCATAAATATTATTTTGCATATTTCTGACCTTATGAAAATTTTATGGAATTTTATATTGAGGTATACTATTTTTGAACTATTTTATGTTTTTTTTAGCAATTTTAAATAGTATAAAAATAGTTTCTGACTTTTAGAAATTATCAAAAATTTTATAAAAATATTTGGATCCATTACTGATTTTTCTATGGCCTTACTTCTCACTTCTTGATTAATTTGAACATAATTGATATTTTTCTTATTATTTTCTATTTTTAAAACTTTTTTTAATCCTTTTTTTTTAAATGTGATATTATGTTGTGATTATTTTTTGGCTGATCTTGGGTTAGGTTTTGGAACATGAACTTTATTAACATCATTGGATCCATGGTGTTGAGTTTAACTCCACAAAAGATGGATGCATGATTTTAATAATAGTTTGATTAAACTTTAATTCAAATGTGGTTTGTATTTTTTTTACCCTTTTCCTCTTCATCTCATCCCGTTCTTATTGTACTAAATGTTGTTGGAGTATGATCTCTATATCATGTCTCAAAACAAATGGTGCATAGATTGCTATTGACCGGCCTCAAAATAGGTGCGACTTCTATATAAGTCCACTTACGATTGCTTAACATAGCGCTAAATTTTGTCCTGATTCGAATAAATGATCATTCGTGGCCCAAACTTAGGATTGTAAGCCCAAGTATGTTAATTTGATCTCTTTAATTCAATAACCTTGAGATTCATTGTGTGGAGGCTTTGGTTCTACCAATCCTCTAATGGATCTACAACACCTTTGGTCAATGCGGATCACTTAAACATCATTGATCATTAAATGGCACTTGTGAGAATTCCAAATGGATGATATACTTGACAAAAAGCAAATGTAACTTGTTGTGTGGAGGCTTTGGTTCTACCAATCCTCTAATGAGTTCCAAATTCAAGTTTCAAGATGGTCATCCAACTAACCACTAATTATTGACTTGTTTTACCTTATGCCTTTATTATTTTTATGCTTTATGTATTATTTATCTTTTAGCATTTACATTTCATTCCGTTTTCATCTTTGCTCATTTGAGCATTTATTTTCTTGCCATTTTTTTACTTTGCTCACTTGAGTTTTTCTTTTCATTTCTTAAGATACTTAATAACCAATATAAACCCTAAAAATCTTTAATGACACTTGGACTATTTGGTTACTATCCTTGGCATTATGGAGCATGAGACTTTTTCTTGGACTTAGGATTAGAAACCTTGGCCTATCTTGGAGACCTTGTGATCTTATCTGATTATTTTGTCTAGATTTCTTGAGGTTTACCTCAAGACATTGGGTTGCTTGTTTACTTTTGTGTGTGGAACCACCGGCAGAAAACACAGAGCCGCCACTGAACTTTATTTACCCCGAAGGAAAGGGAAATATCGATAAAACCACAAGGGAATGGATAAGATGGTCTTGCGACCAAGAGAAAGGGTAAGGGAGTCGGTTATGCGAGGGGAAGGTATTAGCACCCCTCACATCTGTTGTACTCAACGGGATCCATTTTGTTTGTTTGCCTTAAAGGGTGTATTTATCTACAACTATACTTGCTAAAATTGAAATGGGTGGTTTTTGATTATTGCGTTCGTGAGGGTTTCGTGACCCTTTGCCTACGTATCCAATGAAGGAATCAGAATACCGTAGTTCCACTAGAAAATGGTTGGTTTGTTAGTGTCTTTTAATGGGCGATGTTAACACACGCATTCTAGCAATAGGCACGGCCGGTATCGCGGTAGAACGGAGATAACATGCCCCTTGGGGAAGGTTTTGATTTGATGAGTGTTTTGTGGGTTTTAAAATAAATTCAAGTAATGATTAAGTGTTTTTTGATTTTTGATTTGTGAATAGGAAGTTTTAATTACAAAAGAAGAAAAGGTTAAGAGATAGACTTGAAGTTGAGTGTAAAAGGGAAATTCTATCCTAAAATTATCATACATAGTTTCGACCCTAATATCTAATTCAACATGAAACGATCAACCTGAATTTAATCAATTTGGGAAATCACCTAAGCGAACATGTAACCAAGTAATCAAACAAAAAAAAAATAAATTAAGTTCTTAACGTTTTTATGATTTTTTATCAAAGAAAATAATACTATAATATTTTTTTATGATTTTTTGCGAAAACAAAAATTAAAACCTAATTCTAAATCATTATGAATTGCGAAATCGAGAAATTCTAAAAAGGGGGAAATCAAAATTTTAACACTACTTTATTCTAATATATTTTTATTTTTTTTTAGTAAAGAAATAATCAGAAGAAAAAATTAAAAATTAAAAAAACCTAATCTAATATTTTTGGTGTTTTTTATCAAGTTAAATAACGAGTTTAAAAATAAATTAACCTACTTCCAAAATATTCTAATATATATATATATATATATATATATATATATATATATATATATATATATATATATATATATATATATATATATATATATATATATATATATATATATATATATATATATATATATATATATATATATATATATATATATATATATATATATATATATATATATATATATATTTTTTTTTTTTTTTTTTTTCAAATGATTAATGAAGATTAAATTATAAGCATATTTTTTTGTTTTTTTTATGTTTTTTTATAATAATTATTCAGGTTAGAACAATAGAAGAGATAAAGTTACAAGAAATTTTTTTTTTAAAGATAAACATCCCATCCTGGACTTGAACCGCGTCACTCCTGGGTTATTACTAACTGCCTTGCCAAATGAATAAACTGTTTAACTGTTCTTATTCTCTAAACCAAATAAAATAAAGAGAGTAGAACAATCGGGTTGGGCTGTAATGTTTAGGCCCAAACCCGAATTAAACTTGGGGAAAAGAAAAGTTTGAGAAACCCTAAGGGAATGAGATGGGGTGCCGCGGACATAGGGAAGAGGAAAAGAAAATTTATCAATGATTCCAATTATTATTTGTTGTTTAATTCCCAATAACTCAACAATTAAAACAAAAAAAGAAGAAATCTCTCTCTCTTGCTTAACTGTTCCGCTCTTTTCTTTTCACGGTACAAAACAAACAACACCCCTCTTCCTCTTAAATTCTTTCAAAACCACTTCCTCCATTTTCATGTTCAATTTTTTTCCAAACTGTAAGCACAAAGATCAAACAAACTGCGTGTTGTGCCCCAAAATTTTCCCTCTCATTTTTATCAAGATTTCTCCTCACAAGACTCTTTGAACTCAAGACCAAGCTAGGGTTTGCTCTGCTCAAGACATCTCCTTGCACTTATGACCTAAATTAGGGTTTGAGTTTTCACAAGGAATTTTGGACTTCTAATGCTCAATGTGACTTTCATGCTTCATGTTGGACTTATAAGATTTCTCATACCAACTTTCAAGCCTTGAATCAAATTTTTACCCAGTCAATTGGACATTTGACCTAAAAATCAACTGTATTGGGGAAAAAGTCAATTGTGGCCAATTTACAGTAAAACCTTATAAATTTTGATCCACATCAATATTATAGGCTCATATGAACCATTTGATCAAGTTTGAACCACAACTCCTCAAGAAATTTGATCAGATCATCAAAAGGGCAAAATGGTCATTTTTAGGGTTTTGATTGCAGAAGGGCAATTTCTGACTTTTAACCTAGCCAATGGAAAATCTAGTTCAATCATGGATTCAAGGACTCAATGGCATCATCTTGACATATTCATAAGGTTAAAAAGGTCTCAATTGCATTGGATTGACAGATGAATTTTCCAGTCAACTAATCAAAAATCAAATGTACACTGAAAAGTCAAACTTTGACTTTTTGGTCAAAATCAAGTGCCAAGGGTCATTTTTAATCAAGATGTGTCAAAACATGAAACTTGTTCATCAAGAAACCTAATTTTGCAAATTAGGGTTTAAGATTGAAAATTTTCATAACTTAGAATTTTTCTAAGTTATGAAATTTCCTTATTTTTTCCCAACTTTGCCAAACTTTTTCACCATGATGCAATTGGATTCAAACAAAACCTCCAGCATGAAAGTTGTAGTCCTCCGCAAAATCTACAACGTTGATTCACAAAGTTTTCCCAAAAGAAGCTTGGATCTCAAGTTATGATTTTTGGAACAAGGGTCCATGAAACTTTTAACTTATTGAAATTTTGCCCTAGTTTAGGCAGGATTTTGACCTAACTTCATGGAAATTTTTCACATAGTTCAACTTTGAATCTCAAAATGAATTTGAAAGATGGATTGTAGAGCACGTTACAAGCTTTCCAAAATGTCCAAGAACTCTCCAAAATCATTTATGGTTAGGGAGAATCGAAGGTTTGAATTTGGAAAAAACTCACTTTGATCCATGGCATTTTCATGTTGACACAAGTTGCAAAATCTGTCCAACTTTGCTTTGTACTTGAATACATGTCACTAAACACTTCCACACTCAAAAATTGAATGCAAAATCATTGGTTTAAGACATTATTTTGATTATTGGAAGTTTACGCAAGGGTTTAATCTATTTTTGGCAAAAAGTGAAGTATGCCATTTTGATAAAGGCAACTTTATGTCAACTTGCTCCCCTTGAGCCTTGAACCCCTCTCTTTGAAGCAAAAAAGTTCCATAAACTTAGGCAAAGTACATCAAATCTTGTGCATGCTTGAAGATAGCCTGTACAAGCCTGTCTTATATCACTTCACACCTTTCTTAAAAAACAAGTCAACTTGCCAAAATCACACAACTCTTGTTTCTTTAAAAACCAAGTGTCGTAACCTTTCCAAACAACTTTTGCACATTTCCTTGAGTCAGAAGCATGAGCTCTTCAACCCTTAAGTCTTCCAAAACACAAAAACGCCATCTTCTTGCAAAATAGGGCAGTTTCTGCACTTTCACTTCCATCTCACAAACCACTCGTGCGTTTTGTCCCAAATCAGTTCCAATACATTCCATATAACCCACCTAAGCTATCCAAACCATTGGCCATTGACTGTAACTCCATTTGCAAGCTTCACCATTTCTGATTTCAGCTTGTGCAGGTTGACTTCTACAGGCTTATTCAAGCAAGCTCAAAGCAAACAAAGCATTGGGGAAGGTCAGAGGAAGTTCAGGCAAGCTCACAAACATCTCAGGCTTCATTGAAAACCCTTGCATTGCCATACACGAGTTCAAATGAAACAGGTATTTTCCAACTTTCTATCTCTCTATTTAGGAATCATTATGCTTAGGTTTGTGAATAAAAAATGTAGTACTCATCGCCCTTAAATTGTACATATGCATAGATTTCATTTAAGTTAAGTGTGTTGAAAGAATTTGATTGATGAACATTCTGAAATAGTTAGGTTAGAAATTAGGGCCATAGAAATTCTCTCTGGTCTTTGAGAGTTAGATTAAGTTCTTTATATGGTTGGAATCGTGTTGAAAAATGCTATAACTTTCATGTTGTGAGTTTTTGCTTTAGAGCACGTATACAGGAGTTGGACATTTGTACACAGGCGCGCGTTTTGTTTGAATCAGAGGTTGAAGACGAAGCAAGTGGGTTGGGCTTGGTTTCCCCTTGCTTTTGGCACCCCCAGCTTGCTGATTGCACCCCATTGGCCCATTGTTTGATATTTTTATATTTTTCTATTTCTTTTTCATTTCTGAATTTATTTTATTTTTTCTAAACATAAAAAATTACCAAAAACATTTTCATAAACTTTCACATTTAATTTTGTATTTTTTTAGTATTTTTTTTTCTAACATAAAAATAATTATTAAATAACATACTATTATTTTCTTTAATAAAAACTTGAAAATAATACATAAAAATATTATAATTTTATTTTTATTATTATATACTTAAATAATATTTTCTCACTTTATTTTTATTTTTTTTATATTTGTATATATTTTATTTATTCTATTGTACATAAATAAATAATACATTAAATACATTAAATAATTTTATATATTTTACTTTCTTTTATTTATAATACATTAAATACTTTTATTTTTAATACATTAAATATTTTTATTTTTACATACATAAAAATAAACAAAAAACATTTCTTTTTGCATATTTATAAAATATTGCACATTTATTTAATTGTCCATTTAAATATTTGTTTATTAATTGTTTGATACAAATAATTCAATTTGGATGTAATAGTTAACCTTAGGGTTTTATTTTCTTGCAAATACTCCCCATTCAAAATTGTATCCCCCTCCCCATATCAATATTGTAACAGTCGTAGATTTATTTTACGCATTTATAACTTTCAAATATGTCATGATAGAGATTAGGGTTTGTATGCAAAATCCAAAATCAAAACAAATAGCTAGACCTAATACAAGACACAAAAGCATGTAAATTGACCACACAATGCACACATACACCCCTAGGGTTTTCATCCACTTGTTGCCTTTAAAATGGCCATGGTATGCATGTTGAGTATCTTGGAAAAATAAAAACAAAACAAAAGATCATAGTCCCTCGATGACGCTATCTTGGTTGCCTATACAAAAATGATCAAGTCCCTCAAAAACTTGCTAAAGATACTTATCACAATGGCTATCATGGTTAATACGATGACCCGCGCCTGTCCCGTTTAACATCCAAACAAGGGTTTGTTTACCAAATACAATGGTAAAACACAATGTCAAAGGGTTAAAAATGTGTAGGAAAGATCTTTGAGTAGATAGGGTAGACAACTCTTAGTTACTTGATCAAAACTTGCAAAAACATCCTTGCTATTTTCAAACACACCTCACAACACAATTTCAAAACATTCTTTCAAAACATTGAAACATCTTTTCAAAAGATAAACAACTTTGTATATATTCAAACAAGAATCATTACAAAGGTTGCCACAACGATGGCCTCTTTTCAAAACATTTTCAAAACCACACACAAAGCACCATTTCAAACAATTGAAAAGCAAAAGCAAGTGATCTAAACAAGTAACTAAGAGCCCATGGATAACCATGGATGAAAAGGGTGCTTGCACCTTCCCTTTTCATAATCTACCCCCCGAACCCAAGAAAACATCTCAAAGGTCTTTCCTGTGCTTTTTGACCTTTCCTTTGGATAAAATAAAAAGTCGGTGGCGACTCTTTCTAAACCGAAACATTTGCGAACACAAACGCAAAACCTCAAGTCAATTCTCCCACCGTATCACAGAACTGGCGACTCTGTTGGGGAAACATTCAAAAAGTGGGGTTACCTTAGCGTTTAGATCACCTTTACATGCTTACCTTGTTTGATTTGATTGCTTTACATTTGGTTCTATTGCTTGGGTTTGAAATCCTCTACCCGGATTTGGAAAACATTATAGGTAAATAGCAATACGTTGTGGAAACTGTGTGGGGTATACCGACATGGTTGAAGCAATAGCTATATTAGTGCGACATATTTGTGGGTACCGGTAGCCTTTGAGTCAATCAAAGAGAATACAGGGCCACTGAGTGATGTCATGAAGCACTAATGGACTTTTAGAACCTTTACTTGACCATCTTGGCCTTTTTAGGGGTAGTGAGATGACCGGCTTTGGTGCAGTCTGAAGTTGGTAGATACTCGATACTATACTCATTGAGGGTTGTTTTCTTGGAATATTTAGGTCGCAAGTAAAGTGGCTAAACTGAAACAATGAACACAAATTAATCCAGTGATATTGAGCTCCTTAGAACCCGGTTACTATTTATAGGACAGGTTGAGCCAACTAACTTCAAGAGGGTACTTACCTATGAAACCCCATGCAAGCCTGAAACTAGGATCTTGTGTGATTTGCTTGTACATATACTTGTGCATACATCATGAACATCATGAAGCATGATATGCATCCACTAACAACTTCAAGGGTTTGGATCTTCATCTTTGTTCTTGTTTTGTAGGTTATGGAATCACTTCACAGAAAAACCATTCAGGTCAACCTTGTGAGAATCCCTCCCCTACTCAAGGAGCTTGCTTCCAAGACTCCAGAGAATTCTCCCTTCACTGAAAGACATGGTAGACTTCTCAACTTGGTCAACTCCAACATTGAAGAAGACATGGTGAAAGTTCTCTTCCAGTTCTTTGACCCCCTACACCATTGCTTTACATTTCCTGATTACCAACTAGTGCCTACTTTGGAGGAATTTTCTCAACTCCTGAGGATTCCTATTCTCCATAAACTACCCTACAACGGTACGGAAAGAGAGCCAAAGACTGAAGATGTTTCTCAAGCCTTACACTTGCAACCATCTAATATCAAAGGTCATTGGGAAACCAAAAGTGGTGTCAAGGGTTTCTTGGCAAAGTTTCTGTTTAAGAAGGAACAAGAATGATGGAATTCTCTAGATCTGCAAGCTTTTGAGGAGATTGTAGCACTTCTCATCTATGGGTTGGTCTTGTTCCCAAACCCTGACCAGCTTATAGATGTGAATGATGTCAAGATTTTCATATCTCGGAATCCTGTGCCTACATTGCTTGGGGACATCCTCCACTAATTTTACACATGAACAATGAGGAAAAGAGGTGTTCTCATGTGTTGTACTCATTTTCTAGCAAGGTGGTTTATTTCTCACCTTCCCCCGTCAGTCTTGAAGAATGAATAAGGCTTAAGATGGTCACAACGATTGATGACTCTCACACATTCTGATGTTCATTAGTGTTCTCGGTCCATATAAAATGTCATCATCATTGATTGTTATGGGGAATTCCCTAATATTCCACTACTAGGAATTAGGGGAGGCATTACCTACAACCCCTGTTTAGCTCTGAGACAGTTTGGGTATGCCCGAAGGGATGGACCTCATGACATGCTGATTCCAAACTTGGTTTTTGACTTCGACAACGACGCTCAAGGACTTCGACAATGGTTTATCCGAGCTTGGAGGATGCCCAACAAAGTGGACAATAAGACACTGGGACATAAGAATTCCATTCCCCTTGAGCCTTACCTCAAGTGGATACGAACCCGTGCCCAGAGTCTTATGATGCCTTACCCCTACATTCTCCCTGTGATCAAAGAGCCTGTTATGGAAGAAGAGGTTCCATACACCCTCCTACATCCGGACATGCCAACATCATTGGAAGATTTGCAAAAGAGTTGGATACAGCTTGTTGTACCCCAAAATTTGACCTCCCATATTTCTCAAAACATTTCAAGAAAAATTCACAAGTCCAACCCGGCGCGTCATATTCAGGTGTTGTTTTACCAAGATATCTCTGATAATGTATTCTCAAATTCAGGTTCGGCTCAAGAGTCAATTCTTTAAAGAAGGTATCCGAATGTGTGAGTTTTCTCGAAGAAATATGGTGAAAAAGTGTGCTGAAAGTGCAGTTTTTATGCGCTAAAAAATTCATAACTTGGAGATCATGGCTCGTTTTGAACCCGTTCCGGTGGCCAAAATTCCGTCTTGACATTATCTACGTTTTCATCTCTCACGGCTGGAAGCCAATTTCGATCAGAAGGTCTTCAAAAATGTGGATTTATCAAGTATTTTCATACAGAAAATTTGTGACAAGTTTATTTGCGTCATGTTCAGAAAATCATAACTTGGTCGATTTTCATCGTATCGAGCTGGTTCTGGTGCCAAAATTTCACAAATTGAGTTGGCTACATTTTTACATAAGGTATTGAGTTCAAATGGTATTCAAAAGGCCTTCGTTTTTTGCTCAAAGTGCGTTACACGCTGAAAATCCTGAATGCTGAATATTATTTCATCTGAGCCGAAACTTCGAAAATTCATAACTCGGTCAATTTTTATCGGATTGGACTCATATTTTTACACAAGGTCACTGACTCATAGATATACAACTTTGCTTCAAAAGTAGAGACCAAATTATGCACCGATCAATACCAGTTTTTTATTGAAGAACGTGTCAGAGTCGACACTGGAGCCCAAAATAAGTTTGTCTGAGCTGAAACTTCAAAAATTCATAACTAATTCACCGTTTATCCGATTGAGCCGATTTTCGGACAGGAGTTAGTTCTCGATGCCGGCTACATTTTGTTTTCACATTTCAACTTCAAAAATTGCACTGAAGTCCCTTCGATTTAGCCTGGAAAGTGACGAACTCAAGTGAATATTGGAGGCCCAATTGCACATTCAAAGCCCATTTTCTTTACCCTAATTTCCATTATATAATCACATTCTTTTCACACAAACCAGGGAGGAGGAAAAAAGAGAAAAAACCTTGCCACAACACTGTTAGAATATCAAATTCTTTCAAGAACCCTAAAACCTTGAAATCCTTATTACAAATCTCTCTCTCACTACAAACAAGCCATCACAGTTACAAACCAACACCTCACTACTTCTTAAGTAAGGATAAGGCTGGCTTGATCTCCATGATCCAAAGGGCATAAAAGCATTCAGGTCACTAATTTTCCAGTAAGGGTAAGATTGATTTGATCTCTATGATCAAAAGGGTATAATCATTTGTGCCTAAACATTAAATTTCTTCATATATTGGCTTTATTTGCATTTTATGATTTTATTTAATGTGTTCGTGAGATTCAACACTGCAGATTTAGACAGGATCACATGCAAGTTCATTAAGGAACGTTGAGGCCAAAAGCCAAATGGCCAAAAGCCAAAAGCCAAATGGCCAAAAGTCAAAAGTCAAAAGCTAAAAGCCAAATGGCCAAAAGAACAACTTATGCATGACGAGTTGGACATCCTGAGAAGATTAAGGAACGTTGAGGCCAGAACACAAATGGCTAACAGCCAGAACACAAATGGCCATGAAACCCAATCCAATGGCCAAAGAATGCAGACCACGGTACTCAGGAGTCAATGAACACGCACGTGATGCCAGAAAGTCAAACAAGGCTTTTTGTCTAATGGGCCAGATTTCTTACAAAAAACCTCCCTTTGGGTCTGAATACCCCATGGTTTGCACATTTTTAATTTTTATTTGATTTTTTTTTCTAATTCTTTTTTAATGTTTTAATTATTTCTCTTTACCATAAAATAATTTTCACAATAATAAATACAGAAAAAATAAAAAATGTTTATTGTTATTAATATTAATTTCACTATTATTATTTTTGTAAATAAATGTTAAATAATTGATTTAGTTGAATTAGGTTAAAACTTTAATCTTTTTCTTAATAAATTAAAATATGTAGAAATTAGGTTTTTTTTAGCATTTTCATCCTTTTCCTAATAAATAATTTTTTCCTATTATCATTATTAGTAATTACTAATTTATTTTGTAAATAAACATGTACATAAATTCTTTAGTAAATTAAGTTAAACTTTGACATTTTTCATTAGTAATTAAAAATAACTTAGAATTAGGGTTTCTTTTAATTTATATTTTCTTTATTTTCATTAAATACCAAAAACCTAAAAAACATTTCTTTCCTTTTATTAAATAATTAATTAACTTTTAATTCAATTTAATTTCAAAAGGGTCCAACGCCCTCGAACGTTCAACTTCAATTCTTTCGCACGTTATTTTATTTTATTGTGAATATTATGTAATTGCTCAAGCCTTGTAATAGTAATTAGGAATTTATTTTACTTTCCGCATTTTTATTCAAAACGGGTCTTTGTTAATTTGGCGATGTATAGACCCGCGCCTTGTAATAGCGTAGGATTTATCTTTCCGCATTTAAATTTCCGCACTTTTAAATTCTAATTGCATGAAATAATGTATGGCTAATTAAAAACAATGCGTAGCTCACCATGTCACGATCAAAGATAATTGCTAAACATGAAAATAACACACAAATTCACACACCACTTCTAGGGTACGCCTCACTGTTTCCTTGCCTTCGAAACGTGGTCGTCGAGTATAGGACGTTTTAGTAAGTCCTTATGTCCATGACATGATCCAGTTGCCTCGAAACGGTTGCCTCAGAATTAAAAGGATCAATGGCATAAGGGTAGCTTCTAAGGTATCCTAATGTTGCTCTGGTGACCACACTGTCCTTAAACTTGAATTGACCCGAACACCTCCAACGGTGGTGCTACCTATCTCTCAATGGTGGGATGGCACTACCTTAAGGACATTTACACAGCCTAATTCCTTAGGGTAGGTAGATGACTCGTAGATACTTGCTCTATTCAAAAACAAATTAAAACTCTTTTCACACCGACACTTTCAAAAAGCTTTCAAAACAATTTTTCAAACACTCTTGAGGACTGATACAAGAGTCGATCTGAAATCTTTAAACGGAACTTTTTCTAACCCACTCACACTTTGAAAAGCAAACACTTTTGAAAACACAATGAGCAAGTATCTAAGAGCCCATGGATAACCATGGATAGAAAGGGTGCTAACACCTTCCCTTTCTATAAATCTACCTCCCGAACCGAGAAACTATCTCATAAGGAATTTTGCTGTGCTTTTGTCCTGTCCATGTTGGAGAAAATAAAAGACGGTGGCGACTCTTGCTTACCGCGACATTTCGCGAACCAGCGTTAAACAGTCAGTTCCAGATCCACCGATCACAGAACTGGCGACTCTGCTGGGGATTTATTTTAAAGTGAGGTGTACCTTAGGACTAAGATCACTTGTGGTTTCAATTGTCTGAATTGTTTGCTTTAAATTGTGGATACTGTCTTGGGAGTTCTATAGATCCTAACCCGGATCTGGGGATACCTTCTTAGAAAGTAGCAACAAGGCTGTGAGGGAACTGTGCGGGGTATACCAACATGGTTGAAGCAGTCTGCTACGTTGATGTGGCACTTTGGTGTGTACCGGTAACCCTTGAGTCCAGTCAAGGAGAGTACGGGGCCGCCGCGTGGTGTCGTGAAGCATCAACTGACCTTAGGAACCTTAATTGAACCATCTTGGCCTCTTTAGGGTAGTGAGATAACTGACTTTGGTGCAGTCCGAGGTTGGTTGATACTCGATACTACACTCAATTGAGGGTTGTTTTCTTGGAATATTTCAGTCGCCAGTTCAGTGGCTAAATCAAAACGATGAACAATGAAAGCAATCCAATGATATTGGGACCCTTAGAACCCGGTTACTTCTGATAGGACAGGTTGAGCCCACCAACTTCAAGAGGGTAATACCTAGACCCCATGCTGGCCTAAACTCTAAGGGCTGTGGTGTGACTTGTGTGCCTTCCAACTTGACTATTTGCATACTTGTTATCTGACACTTGAGTTTCTTGCAGGTTTTGCTTACAGTCCTTAATTGGGACTCATAACAGGGTTTACCTACATTACCCCATGCATAGCATAACATCATACCATTGCATGCATCCTGCATAAAGACTGACCCGTTTCAAGGATCTCAAGGGCTTGTGATGCAGATCATGATGAACCAGATTATCCAGCAAGGGGCAAATAGGATTTATTTTCCTCTAGCCGAGGTTGTCAGGGGCTATGACCCACTCGGTATGGTGAGCCTTGACCCTTGAAGAAGGACTCTCAACAAACATGAAGTTCCTTCAATCAAGCTATCGGATTCCAACTCTAACAATTTTCTTGTTTATCCCGCGTGATCCTTGAAAACATTGCATGCATACATACATATCATTGCATTACAGGTATCCCTTTTACAGGTTGCTTACCTTCTTCGCTGTTTATTTCAGCCGATCGTTATGAATCCTTAATCATCTACTGAGCAATCCATCAAGGCCCTCCAGGCTCAGAACGCCCAGTTCCAAGAGTTGATCAAGAGTTTGGCCCAGGGGCAACAGGATTTGAAGACTCTGCTCTCGAAAAAGAAGAAGAAGAGGATTGTGCTGTTCAACCCTAGACGCAAATTAGGGAATGGATCACAAAATGAAGTTGAGCAGACTACCCCATCTGTTGGAAAGTTCAGCCCCCATGAGAGAGAGGTTCCTAGTCCAGTGGTCTCCGACAACAAGACCGATTACAATGACGAGCAGTACCCTCCAGTTGAGGACAAGTATAAACAGTTGGAAGACCGGCTAAGTGCCATGGAGATACAAAAAGTGCCCGGCCTGGACTTCGAGGATCTAGGTCTGTCTTCTGGGGTAGTAATCTCGCGCAAATTCAAGGCACCTGCTTTTGCAAAATATGACGGGGCTTCCTGCCCTAAGCTGCATCTCAGGTCATACATAAGGAGGATCCAGCCCTACACGGCTGACAAGAATTTTTGGATTCACTTCTTTCAGGATAGTCTGGCAGGGACTCAACTCGACTGGTTCTATCAACTGAATGGAGCTAACATCCGCAGCTGGGAGGATTTGGCCATTGCATTCTACAAGCAGTACCAGTATAATGCCGACCTTGCTCCCACGCGCACTCAGCTTCAGGGAATGTCTATGGGTGCAGGTGAAGTTTCAAAGAATATGCTCAAAAATAGAGGGACCTTGCTGGAAGGGTACAACCACCTCTGACTGACCGCGAGCTCGTCGACATGTTCTTGGGGACCCTGTCTGGTCCATTCTTCAACCACCTGATTAGGAATTCTGTTGCTGGGTTTACAAATCTGATCTTGACCGAGGAAAGAATAGAAGCTGGCATCAAGTCGGGGAAAATACATAATGGTGACTCCTCGAACACTGAGAAGAAACCATCCAAGAGAGAATCTAGTGCTGTCTATGGCTTAAGAGGGCAGAATAGGTCCGAACACCGCCAAGATGTCAACGCGGCGCTTATTGCAAAACCGGCCGACACTCCTCAGCGTCACAATCAGCAAAGGGAAGAGAGACCCAAAAGGCAATTCACTCCCCTCGGCATGACCTTGTCACAGATATTGCCACAGTTGCTGGAAACCAAGTTGGTAACTCTCATGGACCCTCCAAAGAATCCCAACAGGACGCCTTCAAGGTATAACCCCAACGTTCACTGCGCTTATCATTCTGACAGCCTGGGGCATGCTACAGATGACTGTTGGACTTTGAGAAATAAGGTCCAGGATCTGATTGACGCAAAGGAAGTCCAGCTCGACTCTCCAGAGAATCCCAATGTGATCACTGCTCCCTTGCCAACATATGGCTAGGACTGGATTTTTTGTTCATTCGAATGTTCAACTTGTAATTTTCTTTTGATTGTTCAAACATTTATTCATGTTAAACATTGTTATTTCATTAATGCACTACACATGTCTGTTTTGAAGTAATTATTTCGTATTCACTATATGCAAATTGTTTTCATTTTTCTGTGATGATCAATTCTCGGTTAATAATTCTAAGCCTCTTGAGGGAGGATGACGAAAACGATACCACAATCTACAGTATGCTTTTGAACAGACCCCGCTGATGAGGCACAGGCATTGTTTCAATTCCTAAACACTGGAGTTATAAGGAAGATAATCCCTCGTCAACCCCTTCGAGCCAAAGAAGTAGGAGTTTTTTCTTTTCACAAAAAAATTAAAACCCTTAATTATAACCTGGGGCAGGGTAGTTCTCTAAGTTTATCCAAGTGCACAACGAATAGCACCAAAGAGGTCCTCACAAAACAAAAGACAGTGATTGGTTCCAAATAATCATAAAGATAGGCAGTCGTCATTTCTCAAAATAAAAACCCATTAAGTCAAAACCTATGAAGGAGACTTACAAAACAGGGGCATCCCGCTGACTGTAATTACAAAAGAAACAGTTCAGGCAAAAAAATAGGGATAATAAAATAAAAAAAAAGAGGTCCTACAAACCCTCAACAACAAAAAAGGGGGAAATGACTGCCTATTCAAATAAATTGCCAAAATCCGAACCATCATTGGAATATCAGGACAAAGACTCAAACGAGATCTAAACGCACGATCAGCTGAGTTTAGGTTTGAAGAACATCACGAAGAACGGGTGGGTACAAATAAAATTTGAGCCTTTATCCTTTGTTTCTTAAACCGTGAACCAGGCCATGTTACAACCCTAAAAAGTCCTAGCTGAAGCATGGGTTAGTTCGAAAGCATACTGTTACAAAAGGTATCCTGACTCCTTAAGGCTTGCGGTAAACTAACGAGTTGACATCACAGTTTACAAAAAAAAAATTCACTTGTTTTATGAAAAAAAAATGCATTTTCACAAAAACTTCAAGACAGACATAAGCTTTGCATTTTTAACATAACTTTGTTTGCATACGACTATTTGTTTGAACAGCATAGAAGCTCGCACGACGAATATTGGATGAACAAAAGCACTCCCAAACAAGGGGCATGACATGATCATTGTCCGTCATCTGGGGCAGTTAAGTCAAGATTCAGAGAATCTCTCAAATGCCAAATAGCCTGGGGCAAATCTCCGTCTAAGTCACTTGGGGCATTGGACGATCAAACGAAGAACTTCTGGTGGCGTGACAACACAACAACAAGGGCACCTCCCTACACTCTGAGAGCATGGACATAGTCGAAAAAATACTACGCACAATCAAAGACCCGCTAGGTTGATACACCTAGGCAAAAATAAGGGATGAAATGAAAAAAATCTGTACACCCGCCAAGTCGAAAACCTGAAAAGGTGACTTGGGCAAAAATGGGTATCCCGGTGGACTGAAAACCCGAAAGGGCGGTTGTTGTACCCCAAAATTTGCCCTCCCATATTTCTCAAAACATTTCAAGAAAAATTCACAAGTTCAACCCGGCGCGTCATATTCAGGTATTCTTTCGCTAAGATATCTCTGATAACGTATTCTCAAATTCAGGTTCGGCTCAAGAGTCAATTCTTTAAAGAAGGTATCCGAATGTGTGAGTTTTCTCGAAGAAATATGGTGAAAAAGTGTGCTGAAAGTGCAGTTTTTTACACGCTAAAAAATTCATAACTTGAAGAGCGTGGCTCGTTTTGAACCCGTTCCGGTGGCCAAAATTCCGTCTTGACATTATCTACGTTTTCATCTCTCACGGCTGGAAGCCAATTTCGATCATAAGGTCTTCAAAAATGTGGATTTATCAAGTATTTTCATACAGAAAATTTGTGACAGAAATTTATTTGCGTCATGTTCAGAAAATCATAACTTGGTCGATTTTCATTGTATCGAGCTGGTTCCGGTGCCAAAATTTCACAAATTGAGTTGGCTACATTTTCACAGAAGGTATTGAGTTCAAATGGTATTCAAAAGGCCTTCGTTTTTTGCTCAGAGTGCATGACACGCTGAAAATCCTGAATGCTGAATATTATTTCATCTGGGCCGAAACTTCGAAAATTCATAACTCGGTCAATTTTTATCGGATTGGACTCATATTTTTACACAAGGTCACTGACTCATAGATCTACAACTTTGCTTCAAAAGTCGAGACCAAATTATACACCGATCAATACCAGTTTTTTATTGAAGAACGTGTCAGAGTCGACACTGGAGCCCAAAATAGGTTTGTCTGAGCTGAAACTTCAAAAATTCATAACTAATTCACCGTTTATCCGATTGAGTCGATTTTTGGACAGGAGTTAGTTCTCGATGCCGGCTACATTTTGTTTTCACATTTCAACTTCAAAAAATGCACTTCAGTCCTTGCGATTTAGCCTGGAAAGTGACGAATTCAAATGAATATTGGAGGCCCAATTGCACATTCAAAGCCCATTTGCTTTACCCTAATTTCCACTATATAATCACCTTCTTTTCACACAAACCAGAGAGAAAAAGAGGAGGAAAAGAGAGAAAAAAACCTTGCCACAACACTGTTGGAATATCAAACTCTTTCAAGAACCCTAAAACCTTGAAATCCTTATTACAAATCTCTCTCTCACTACAAACAAGCCATCTCAGTTACAAACCAACATCTTATTACTTCTTCAGTAAGGGTAAGGCTGACTTGATCTCCATGATCCAAAGGGCATAAAAGCATTCATGTCACTACTTTTCCAGTAAGGGTAAGGTTGATTTGATCTCCATGATCAAAAGGGTATAATCATTCATACATGCCATATTGTGCCTAAACATTAAATTTCTTCATATATTGGCTTTATTTGTATTTTATGATTATTTAATGTGTTCGTGAGATTCAACACTGCAGATTTAGACAGGATCCCATGCAGGTTCATTAAGGAACGTTGAGGCCAAAAGCCAAAAGCCAAATGGCCAAAGTAGAAAAACTTATGCATGACACCAATACATGGCGAGGCAGATATCCTGAGAAGATTAAGGAACGTTGAGGCCAAAAGCCAAATGGCCAAAAGCCAAAAGCCAAATGGCCAAAGTAGAAAAACTTATGCATGATGAGGCCAGAACACAAATGGCCAAACCACTCCAATTCACCTCCAAAAAGGGGACAGAAACCCCCCAAGGTATTGTATTTTCTTTCTTTTCCTTATTTTATTTATTTCAATTATTTCTTTTTTTAATTAATTCCTTTAATTTAACTTATTTTCATAAAATATAAAAAAATAGTAAAAAACAGAAAAGTCATAAAAATCAAAATATATTTATTTAATTAATATTTTTTTGTAAATAAATTTCACTAATAATTAATTATTTATTTTTATAAATCAAAATTGCATGTAAATAATTAGATTAATTTTAGGTTTAATTTTAACATGTTTTTCTTAATAAATAAATAAAATTAGAATTAGGGTTAATATTTTAATTTCATTTAATCTTTCTCATAAAAATAATATAAAACCAGAAAATCAAAAACTAAGAATATGTTAATTAATTTACTTATTAAATATTTTTGTAAATAAATGTTAAATAATTAATTTAGTTAAATTAGGTTTTAAAACTTAAGTCTTTTTCTTAACAAATTAAAATATGTAGAAATTAGGATTTTTAACTTTTCATCATCTTTTTAATAAATAATTTTTTTTTATTATTATTGTTATTAATTATTAAATATTTTTGTAAATAAACATGTACATTAAATATTTAGTAAATTAGGTTAAACTTTAACATTTTCATTAATAATTAAAAAAACTTAGAATTAGAGTTTCTTTTAATTTTAATTTTCTTTATTTCATAAATACAAAAAAACTAAAAAACATTTCTTTCCTTTTATTAAATAATTAATTAGCTTTTTAATTTCATTTAATTTCTTTAAAGGGTCAGACGCCCTCGAACGTTCTATTTTTATTTCTTTCGCACATTTATTTTCTTTCAAATATTATGTAATTGCTCAAGCCATGTAACTCGGACATTTTATATTTCCCGCATTTTATTTCTTTATTTTATGTCAAATCGGGTCCTGGATATAATTTGGCGATGTGGACCCGCGCCTTTGTAATAGTTTAGGAATTTTATCTTTCCGCATTTTTTAACTGTTAAATAAATGCATGCAAGAATGAATGACAAAAATAAAAACAAACGCATAGATCACTTTGACATGAACAAGATAAATGCAAATGAATCTGACACACAAATCACCCACCACCCCTAGGGTACGCCTCACTGTTGCCTTGCCTCGAAAGGTGATCGTCGAGTAGAGGATGTTTTAGTAAGTCCTCATGATCCGGGAACCTGGCATGAGGGTAGCTTCTAAGGTATCTTCCTATTACTCCGGTGATCACACTGTTGCCTTGTCCCTCAAAACGTGGCCGTCGGCTCTAAGACGTCTTAGTGAGTCCTTATGTTCCATTGATCTAGTTGCCTTAAAACGGTTGCCTCGGAACAAGTTGCCTCGGAATAGTCACCTCGGAATAAAAGATCAATGGCATAAGGGTAGCTCCTAAGGTATCTTACCTTTGCTTGGTGGCCACACTGTCCTAAAACTCGAATTGACCCGAACACCTCCAACGGTGGTGCTACCTACCTCTCAATGGTGGGATGGCACTACTTTAAAGGACATTTACACAGACGAATTCCTTAGGGTAGGTAGACGACTCTAGATACTTGCTCTAAATTTCAAAAACAAATCAAAAAATACTTTTCACACCAACACATTTTCAAAAAGCTTTCGAAAGAAATTTTTCAAACACTCTTGAGGACCGATACAAGAGTCGAACTGGAATTTTCAAAGAAACTTTTTTTAAAAACCCACATTGAAAAGCAAACAAACCATTTTTGAAAACACAAATGAGCAAGTATCTAAGAGCCCATGGATAACCATGGATAGAAAGGGTGCTAACACCTTCCCTTTCTATAATCTACCTCCCGAACTGAGAGCAATCTCTTTAAGGAATTTTTCTGTGCTTTTGTCCTTTCCATTTGGAGAAAATAAAAGACGGTGGCGACTCTTGCTTCCGCGACATTTCGCAAACCAGCGTTAAACAGTCAGTTCCAGATCCACCGATCACAGCGGTCCAGGCAAAAATTAGGGATCGAAGCGTACGACTATGTCCCGGTATCTCGTCACTTGCCTACCAGAAGAAGATTTGTCAAACGGCAGTCATCAAACACCTTCACAGGTACCTTCTTCTCCAACAGAAACTGGGGCAATAATGAGTTGTCTAAATGATCCGGTTTCCCTGTCCACCGAAGTGCCAAGGTAAGTTCAGCTGAAGAATGCGACCAAGATACCTTCACTCCCTGCAGAGCGAACGCGTTTCCCCGGTTTTATTCAAAGGTTATTTCTCCACCAGAGCTTATAACTGGGTTATCCTCAGCCAAAAGCCACGGAAAGATCGTCCTCGGCAAAGTTCTTCTTATTCCCCAGCGGAGTTCATCAAAACTTCCAACAGAGCACAACAACGGTATCTCCAGCGGAGTTATCCTCATCAACCTCAACAAAGTACTTCTCTTTCCCCACAAAGTTCATTCCCCGCAGAGTAATCTATTCGCCAAGTTTATTCCCCAACGGAGTTATCTTCTCCGACTGGTATTCTTGCAATCATCCCCAACGGAAACGAAGAATCTCACTCTTCAACATCAGCCCAGGATTTGACTTCTCGGCATCCGTCAAGGATCTATTTTCCCAGACGAAGATACATTCATAAACATCACATTGTTATACATCATGGTACATGCATATACGCATCATATCATACAATCTCATGTGTTGAAAAATATTATTGCTTGATCCATATCATGCATTGCATATGACTGACCTTTACCTTTCAGGAAGGATACAGATCAGCTTTGTAGACGAATACAGTCAAAAGAGACCAACCCAGTCAAAGAATGCAAATCCAGTTAAATCAATGCCTAAAGATTTCTCTGATACAACTCGTCGTTATAGACACTCGTTGTTATAGACACTCGTCGTTATAGACACTCGTCGTTATAGACACTCGTCGTCATAGACACTCATCGTCATAGACACTCGTCGTTATAGACACTCGTCGTTATAGACACTCGTCGTTATAGACTCTCGTCGTTATAGACACTCGTCGTTATAAACACTCGTCGTTATAGACACTCGTCGTCATAGGCACTCGTTGTTATAGACACTCGTCGTTATAGACACTCGTCGTTATAGACACTCGTCGTTATAGACACTTGTCGTTATAGACACTCGTTGTTATAGACACTCGTCGTTATAGACACTCGTCGTCATAGACACTCGTCGTTATAGACACTCGTCGTTATAGACACTCGTTGTTATAGACACTCGTCGTTATAGACACTTGTCGTTATAGACACTCGTCGTTATAGACACTCGTCGTTATAGACACTCGTCGTTATAGACACTCGTCGTTAAAGACCACTCGTCCATGAGGATAACCTGTCAGTAGAGACAACTCACCAACCTTACTATATTCCAGACTCGATTCCTGTATCTCGCCAGGGCACGTCTGAAGAGTTCGAAGATCTGATTCCTGTATCTTGCCAGGGTGTATCTGTTGACGACTAACATTGCCAGACTCGATTCCTGTATCTCGCCAGGGCACGTCTGAAGAGTTTGAGGATCAACTCCTGTAACAGGCCATGTGATTATTTTCTTTCTCAGGTACGCAAGTTCTCGCTAAGGAATCTCTTACGCGATCGACACCTAGATGGCATCTATAAGCCCATCCACATACCAACAGTCTCCAAATGGCATCTATAAGCCCATTTCCGACAAGGCTCTGTCACAACTCCAAATGGCATCTATAAGCCCATCCTCCTATCCATCATTCCTCCAAATGGCATCTATAAGCCCATTCCCTACATCACGTTGTTGACACCCTATTATGTGAGTGAAAATTTCTGGGCACTCTACTGTTCAATCATCTTCCACCTTTGGATCACGAAAGGCATGCAAGCCAATCTACATCCTCAGGTTTAAGAAGATTGAACAGGGGCAACTGTTGTACCCCAAAATTTGCCCTCCCATATTTCTCAAAACATTTCAAGAAAAATTCACAAGTCCAACCCGGCGCGTCATATTCAGGTGTTCTTTTACCAAGATATCTCTGATAACGTATTCTCAAATTCAGGTTCGGCTCAAGAGTCAATTCTTTAAAGAAGGTATCCGAATGTCTGAGTTTTCTCGAAGAAATATGGTGAAAAAGTGTGCTGAAAGTGCAGTTTTTATGCGCTAAAAAATTCATAACTTGGAGATCATGGCTCGTTTTGAACCCGTTCCAGTGGCCAAAATTCCGTCTTGACATTATCTACGTTTTCATCTCTCACGGCTGGAAGCCAATTTCGATCAGAAGGTCTTCAAAAATGTGGATTTATCAAGTATTTTCATACAGAAAATTTGTGACAGAAGTTTATTTACGTCATGTTCAGAAAATCATAACTTGGTCGATTTTCATCGTATCGAGCTGGTTCTGGTGCCATAATTTCACAAATTGAGTTGGCTACATTTTCACATAAGGTATTGAGTTCAAACGGTATATAAAAGGCCTTCGTGTTTTGCTCAGAGTGCGTGACACGCTGAAAATCCTGAATGCTGAATATTATTTCATCTGAGCCGAAACTTCGAAAATTCATAACTCGGTCAATTTTTATCGGATTAGACTCATATTTTTACACAAGGTCACTGACTCATAGATCTACAACTTTGCTTCAAAAGTCGAGACCAAATTATGCACCAATCAATACCAGTTTTTTATTGAAGAACGTGTCAGAGTCGACACTGGAGCCCAAAATAAGTTTGTCTGAGCTGAAACTTCAAAAATTCATAACTAATTCACCGTTTATCTGATTGAGCCGATTTTCGGACAGGAGTTAGTTCTCGATGCCGGCTACATTTTGTTTTCACATTTTAACTTCAAAAATTGCACTTAAGTCCCTGCGGTTTAGCCTGGAAAGTGACAAACTCAAGTGAATATTGGAGGCCCAATTGCACATTCAAAGCCCATTTTCTTTATCCTAATTTCCATTATATAATCACATTCTTTTCACACAAACCAGGGAGGAGGAAAAAAGAGAAAAAACCTTGCCACAACACTGTTAGAATATCAAATTCTTTCAAGAACCCTAAAACCTTGAAATCCTTATTACAAATCCCTCTCTCACTACAAACAAGTCATCACAGTTACAAACCAACACCTCACTACTTCTTCAGTAAGGATAAGGCTGGCTTGATCTCCATGATCCAAAGGGCATAAAAACATTCAGGTCACTAATTTTCCAGTAAGGGTAAGATTGATTTGATCTCCATGATCAAAAGGGTATAATCATTCATACATGCCATATTGTGCCTAAACATTAAATTTCTTCATATATTGACTTTATTTGCATTTTATGATTTTATTTAATGTGTTCGTGAGATTCAACACTGCAGATTTAGATAGGATCACATGCAAGTTCATTAAGGAACGTTGAGGCCAAAAGCCAAATGGCCAAAAGCCAAAAGCCAAATGGCCAAAAGTCAAAAGCCAAAAGCCAAAAGCCAAATGGCCAAAAGAAAAACTTATGCATGACGAGACGGACATCCTGAGAAGATTAAGGAACGTTGAGGCCAGAACACAAATGGCCAACAGCCAGAACACAAATGTCCATGAAACCCAATCCAATGGCCAAAGAATGCAGACCACGGTACTCAGGAGTCAATGAACACGCACGTGATGCCAGAAAGTCAAACAAGGCTTTTTGTCTAATGGGCCGGATTTCTTACAAAAAACCTCCCTTTGGGCTTGAATACCCCCCCATGGTTTGCACATTTTTAATTTTTATTTTCTTTTCTTTTCTAATTCTTTTTTAATGTTTTAATTATTTCTCTTTACCATAAAATAATTTTAACAATAATAAATACAAAAAAAATAAAAAATGTTTATTGTTATTAATATTAATTTCACTATTATTATTTTTGTAAATAAATGTTAAATAATTAATTTAGTTAAATTAGGTTAAAACTTTAATCTTTTTCTTAATAAATTAAAATATGTAGAAATTAGGTTTTTTTTAGCATTTTCATCCTTTTCCTAATAAATAATTTTTTCCTATTATCATTGTGATCGGTGGATCTGGAACTGACTGTTTAACACTGGTTCGCGAAATGTCGCAGAAGCAAGAGTCGCCACCATCTTTTATTTTCTCCAAATGGAAAGGACAAAAGCACAGAAAAATTCCTTAAAGAGATTGCTCTCGGTTCGGGAGGTAGATTATAGAAAGGGAAGGTGTTAGCACCCTTTCTATACATGGTTATCCATGGGCTCTTAGATACTTGATCACTTGTGTTTTCAAAATAGTTGGTTTGCTTTTCAACTGTGGGTTTTAAAAAGTTTCTTTGAAAATTTCAGTTCGACTCTTGTATCAGTCTTCAAGAGTGTTTGAAAAATTGCTTTCGAAAGCTTTTTGAAAATGTGTTGGTGTGAAAAAGTATTTTGTTTTGTTTTGAAATTTAGAGCAAGTATCTAGAGTCGTCTACCTACCCTAAGGAATTCGTCTGTGTAAATGTCCTTAAAGTAGTGTCATCCCACCATTGAGAGGTAGGTAGCACCACCGTTGGAGGTGTTCGGGTCAATTCGAGGTTCGGGACATGGTGATCACCAGAGCAATGGGAAGACACCTTAGAAGCTACCCTCATGCCAGGTTCCCGGATCATGAGGACTTACTAAGACATCCTCTACTCAACGATCACCTTTCGAGGCAAGGCAACAGTGAGGCGTACCCTAGGGGTGGTGTGTGATTTGTGTGTCGTTTTCATTTGTATTTATCTTGTGATGTCAAAGTGATCTATCGTTTGTTTTTATTTGTTGTCATTCATTCTTGCATGCCTTGATTAACAGTTAAAAGTGCGAGAAGTAAAAGATTCTAAGTTATTACAAAAGGCGCGGGTCCACATCGCCAAAATTTCCAGAACCCGATTTGACAGAAAAATAAAGGAATAAAGAAAAATAAAGAATTAAAAGTGCGAGAAATTAATTACACGGATTTGGGAGAGATACATAAATATTATAAAGAAATAAAAATAAATACGCGAATTAAATAAGAATTAAAAAACGAGGGCGTTGGACCCTTTTTGCAAAATTAAATTAAATGATGAAATTAATTAAAATTAAAAAGAAATTAGTTTTTGGTATTTTAAGATTTTTATGGAAAAAATAATTAATTAAAATAAAATGCTAACCCTAATCCTAGTTGTTTTTAGTTTATTAAGAAAAGATTAAATTTTAGCCTAAAATTAAACCTAATTATTTTACATGCAATTTAATTATAAAAAGAAATAATAGGAAATATTTAATTATTATGAAAGAAAATAAAAAGGGATAAAAAATTAATTCAACCCTAATTCTACCAATTTTAGATTTTTATTATGAAAATATTACAATTAAACCTAATTTAATAACTAAAATTAATTAATGCAATTTATTTAAAAAAACAAATACTAAAATAAAATATTTATTATTTTTTCTCTTTTCTGATTTTTTTTGGTGTTTTTTATATATTATGAAAATATTAAATTGATTAAAAAAACAATAATTAAAAGAAAGTAAAAATAATGAAAAATAAAGAATGTAAAAAAAATTGGAAACCTAAGGGGGTCTGCCCCTAATTTGGAGGGTTTTCTTTTAGCAATCTGGGCCCAATGCATTTTTGGCCTCACTGACTTTCCAGGATAGCGTGTAGCCTCTTTGACTCAAGTCTATTATACTCCTCCAATTATAGTCCTGGGATTGCTCTTAGCATACGCGTGGCAGGCGAGATGGTGGACTACATGGTAAACTCCTTGTGTTGAAACTGCATAGGATAAGAATTGAAAGAAAAATAATATGAAAGGGTGGGGACCTGGGGCTCGAACCCAGGTCCTGAACATTACCAACCAAGCGCTTCACCAACTGCTCCACTTTGTTTTCTTTGTATATTATATAATAAGCAATCAATATAAAACAAAACAAACGCGTTAGTGGATTCTTGGCGCGAACTTTCAAACGGACCAACCGCTGATAGCCACCTAAGCGTCTTCCTCGTTGGCTTGTTTTTTTCCTGAAATACAACAAACATAGGCAACGGTTTTGAATCGTTCTAAAAGGCATCATTAGAGAAAATAGCGAATAGCCCAGGAAGGCTCATAAATTGAGCGCGAGGGTTGCTTAGTGATCGTCTAATCGTGCTGAATCCATTCATGGTACTATGGTGGTCTAATTTTACCATATTAAGAAACACCCAATTTGGACCTCCAAGAACCCTAATCTGCATCCATGGTAGAATTGCATATAGTACACGAAAACACAATTAAAGTAGATGGTTAGCTTCAGAACACATCAATTAGTATGAATCCATTAAAAATATGCAATGAAAATGTCTAAATATGGAAACACGATTATGCATATAATTTGAAACAGTTTGAACCCCTTGTACCAATTCTGGGCGTGTAAGGGTTGGAAAATTATCCAGTTAGCTTCAGTGAGACACGAGGAAGCTTTTGCAATTGGTCTCTTGCTCTGAATTGACCTCTAACCTTGTTTTCATTTTTGAAATTTTTAGGCCAAAAGTCAAGTTTTGTTCTTCAGGTTCTTGCGCGGTTTTTTGGTTAGGAGGATTAGGTCTTGATCCAGCTTATGTATGGAGTGAATTAGGTCAAAGAAAACAATCAAAAACCTTGGCATTCATGTCTTGCAAGATTTGATTTCCAAAAATCTTTTCAAATATTTTTCATGCCTATTTGGTACAAATCATGGCCAATTGTCTTCAATTCTTTCCAAATCCAGCTATGCACGAAATATTGAGTATACATTATGCATAAAAAGATTTAAAACCTAGGTTTAGTATTTTTCATGTATTTTATTTAATTAAAATGAATTATTAATAATAAAATCCAAATAAATAAATAAATAATGAAGAAAAACTTCCCTTTGGGCCAAGTGGTCGTGCACATGCCTTGGATAATGAATTGTGGAAGAAAAATAGGCCCATTAGCAATTTTAGGTCATTTGAAGCAAAGTTGACTTTTCAAAATATCCAAAAATTTCCCAACTTCCACAAGGCATAACTTGCTCAATTTTTAAGCTTTGCTCATGTTCTTGGACATTTTGGAAAGGTCTTTGAGTCCTCTAACCAATGTCTTTGGTCCCATATCATTTTGATTTACCAATCTCAAGTTATGGCCTTTGACTTAAAGTCCCTTTTTGATGACTTTTGAAAATGACCTATAATGTTGAAATTGATAACTTTTTGTGAGAGCATTTCTTGGACTTTAAGTGTGAAGAGGAGTTGTAGTAAATGTCTTTCTCTTCAAAATGAGATTTGGATGGAATTTTTCTGATAATCCATGTGAAAGTTATGCCCTAGTCAATTTACAGTTGACTTTTTCAACTGTTCAAATAAGGAAACTTTTGCATTTTGATGATTTTTGAGCCTAGCTTTCAGAATCATGATCAAGAATTGATCCAATGATGTTTGTGGCTTCAAAATGAGATGTTGACCAAAAATTTGGACTTTTGACTGCCAAATGACCATTTTGCCCTTACAGTTGACTGTAGTGCAATTAGGGTTTTGACTGTGCAATTTTGTGCTGAAAGTCTTGAAACTTGGTATGAGGATGCTTGACCATATTTATAGGCATGTGGGACTTGATTGAACCCTTGGAAACTTCATTTTCTTGATCAAAACCAAAACCCTAATCTTGACTGTTAGGAGGCCCTTGAACTGTGCAACCCTTGGGGCATTTTGGAGCATGACTTGGCAATTTCTTGAAGAATATGGGAGGGAAAATTTTGGGGTACAACAGTTGCCCCTGTTCAATCTTCTTAGACCTGAGGATGCAGATTGGCTGACGTGCCTTTCGTAATCCGAGGGTGGAAGATGATTGAACACTAGAGTGCCCAGAAATTTGCACTCACATAGTAGCAGTGATGGTGGAAATGGGCTTATAGATGCCATTTAGAGATTGATTAATAGGATGATGGGCTTATAGATGCCATCTGGATGTTGATCACGTAAGAGTTTCCTTAGCGAGAACTTGCGTACCTGCAAAAGAAAAATGAGTACCTGACATGTTGCAGGAGCTGGTCTTCAGATGCTTTGTGTAGATATGTCCTGACTGGTTACAGGAATCGGATCTTCGAATTCTTCAGACGTGCCCTGGCGAGATACAAGAATCGAGTCTGGTAATGTTAGTCTTCAACGGATACACCCTGGCAAGATTCAGGTATCGGATCCTCGAACTCTTCAGACACACCCTGGCAAGATACAGGAATCGGATCTGGTAATGTTAGTCTTCAACGGATACACCCTGGCAAGATTCAGGTATCGGATCCTCGAACTCTTCAGACACACCCTGGCAAGATACAGGAATCGAATCTGGTAATGTTAGTCTTCAACGGATACACCCTGGCAAGATTCAGGTATCAGATCCTCGAACTCTTCAGACACACCCTGGCAAGATACAGGAATCGGATCTGGTAATGCTAGTCTTCAACGGATACACCCTGGCAAGATTCAGGTATCGGATCCTCGAACTCTTCAGACACACCCTGGCAAGATATAGGAATCGGATCTGGTAATGCTAGTCTTCAACGGATACACCCTGGCAAGATTCAGGTATCGGATCCTCGAACTCTTCAGACACACCCTGGCAAGATACAGGAATCGGATCTGGTAATGCTAGTCTTCAACGGATACACCCTGGCAAGATTCAGGTATCGGATCCTCGAACTCTTCAGACACACCCTGGCAAGATACAGGAATCGGATCTGGTAATGCTAGTCTTCAACGGATACACCCTGGCAAGATTCAGGTATCGGATTCTCGAACTCTTCAGACACACCCTGGCAAGATACAGGAATCGGATCTGGTAATGCTAGTCTTCAACGGATACACCCTGGCAAGATTCAGGCATCGGATCCTCGAACTCTTCAGACACACCTTGGCAAGATACAGGAATCGGATCTGGTAATGTTAGTCTTAAACGGATACACCCTGGCAAGATTCAGGTATCGGATCCTCGAACTCTTCAGACACACCCTGGCAAGATACAGGAATCGGATCTGGTAATGTTAGTCTTCAACGGATACACCCAGGAAAGATTCAGGTATCGGATCCTCGAACTCTTCAGACACACCCTGGCAAGATACAGGAATCGAGTCTGGTAATGTTAGTCTTCAACGGATACACCCTGGCAAGATTCAGGCATCGGATCCTCGAACTCTTCAGACACACCCTGGCAAGATACAGGAATCGGATCTGGTAATGCTAGTCTTCAACGAATACACCCTGGCAAGATTCAGGTATCGGATCCTCGAACTCTTCAGACACATCCTGGCAAGATACAGGAATCAGATCTGGTAATGCTAGTCTTCAACGGATACACCCTGGCAAGATTCAGGTATCGGATCCTCGAACTCTTCAGACACACCCTGGCAAGATACAGGAATCGGATCTGGTAATGTTAGTCTTCAACGGATACACCCTGGCAAGATTCAGGTATCGGATCTTCGAACTCTTCAGACACACCCTGGCAAGATACAGGAATCGGATCTGGTAATGCTATTCTTCAACAGATACACCCTGGCAAGATTCAGGCATCGGATCCTCGAACTCTTCAGACACACCCTGGCAAGATACAGGAATCGGATCTGGTAATGTTAGTCTTCAACGGACACACCCTGGCAAGATTCAGGTATCGGATCCTCGAACTCTTCAGACACACCCTGGCCAGATACAGGAATCAGATCTGGTAATGTTAGTCTTCAACGGATACACCCTGGCAAGATTCAGGTATCGGATCCTCGAACTCTTCAGACACACCCTAGCAAGATACATGAATCGAGTCTGGTAATGTTAGTCTTCAACGGATACACCCTGGGAAGATTCAGGCATCGGATCCTCGAACTCTTCAGACACACCCTGGCAAGATACAGGAATCGGATCTGGTAATGCTAGTCTTCAACGGATACACCCTGGCAAGATTCAGGTATCGGATCCTCGAACTCTTCAGACACACCCTGGCAAGATACAGGAATCGGATCTGTTAATGTTAGTCTTCAACGGATACACCCTGGCAAGATTCAGGTATCGGATCCTCGAACTCTTCAGACACACCCTGGCAAGATACAGGAATCGGATCTGGTAATTGGTCATCAACAGATACACCCTGGCAAGATACAGGAATCGGATCTTTAGTTGCGACCGTTGATGGTAATTATCTTTGTATTAACCTTTGTCCTGAAAAGACAAAACGTTAGTTGTATGAAATGTCATGATGTATGACATGCGTGATGTTCCCAGAATGAATGAGATTGTATGCGATGTTTATGAATGTATGTTTCGTCTAGGAAAGTAAATCCTTGACGGGTGCCGGGAAGTCACTCCTGGGCTGATGTTTGAAGAATGGATTTTGCTTCCGCTGGGGATGATGATTGCAAGTATACCGGTAGGAGAAGATAACTCCGTTGGGGAATAAACTTGGCGTATGGAATAACTCTGCGGGGAGGAAAGTACTCTAACGATTTTGTTGGGAAGCAATACTCTGTGGGGAGAGAGATACTTTGCTGAGTTGTTGATAATAACTTGCTGGGGATACCCTTGTTGTGCTCTGTTGGAAGTTTTGATGAACTCCGCTGGGGAATAAGAAGAACTTTGCCGAGGACGATCTTTTTGTGGCTTTTGGCTGAGGATAACCCAGTTATATCCTGGTAGGGAAATAACTCTTTGAATAAAGCCGGGCGACGCGTTCGTGCTCTGCGAGGATAAGCTTCCAGAATCTACTGGGGATAAGCTTACTGCTTGGCGGAGATGGATTCCACTTTCCTGGGGACACTGGGCTGGACTCTCTTGGGGAAGTTTTGAACTGCGGGGGAAGTGATTCCTTTGAATGTTTGATATACCGCCGGGGAACAATCTTTAGACCAAGATTGCCGGGGATGCTTGTTAAGAATATACGTGCTGCTGGGGAATGTTGAGATCTGCTGGAGGATACTCAACTTCTTTAAGGTTTGATAATAGCTTTGCTTGGGGAGAGTGTACTGACTTGCTGGCTCACTCTCTGGGGAATTAAGATGTCTGGTTATGTTCTTTAGCTGAACCTGCCTTGACACCTTGGAGGACAGAACAATTAGATTGCTTAGACAACTCTTTATTGCCCCTGTTTCAGAGGTGGGAGAGGAAGACCTGTGAGATGCTGATAATTGTTGATGGAACAACTTTCTTCTGGTTGGCAGGTGACAAGTTGACAGGACACATTCGTACGCTTTAATCCCTAACTTTTGCCTGGACCGCCCTTTCGGGTTTTCGGTCCACCGGGATACCCATTTTTGCCCAAGCCGCCTTTTCAGGTTTTCGACTTGCCGGGTGTACATATTTTTTTCATTTCATCCCTTATTTTTGCCCGAACCCTTTTGGTTCGCCGGGAAGCCCTTATTTTTGCCTAGGTGTGTCAACCTAGCGGGTCTTTGATTTTGTGTAGTATTTTTTCGACTATGTCCGTTCTCAGAAAGTAGGGAGTTGCCCCTGTTAGAAGTGTTTTGCCATGCCACCAGAAGGTGTTTGATCAGGCAAGATTCGTTGCTGGGGTGCCCAAAGTGACTCAGGCGGAGATTTTCCTCTGGCTATTTGGCCTTTAAGAGATTCTCCGAATCTTGATTGGACTGCCCCAGATGATGGACCATGGTCATGTCATGCCCCTTGATTGGAAATACTTCTGTTCATTAGGCATTCGTCGTGCGAATTTCTATGCTGTTCAAACAAAAAGTCATATGCAAACAAAGTTATGTTAAAAATGCAAAGCCTATGTCTGTTTTGAAGATTTTGAAGATGCATTCTTTTTCCATAAAAAAATGAATGTTTGTAAACGTGATGTCAACTCCGTATTTACCGTAGGCCTTAAGGAGTCAGGATACCTTTCGTAACAGTATGCTTTCGAACTAACCCATGCTTCAGCTAGGACTTTTAAGGGTTATAACGTGGCTTGGTTCACGGTTTAAGAAACAAAGGATAAAGGCTCAAATTTTATTTGTACCCACCCGCTCTTCGTGATGTTCTCCAAACCTAAACTCAGTTGATCATACGTTAGACCTTGTTTGAGTCTTTGCTCTGATTTTCTGGTGATGATTCGGATGTTGATGATTTATTTGGAATAGGCAGTCATTTCCTTTTTGTTGAGGGTTTATAAGACCTCTTTCTTTTTGATTTTGTTATCCCTGTTTTTTGCCTGAGCTGTTTCCTTTTTTGGAATTACAGTCAGCGGGATGCCCCAGTTTCGTAAGTCCCCTTTATAGGTTTTGACTTTTTGGGCTTTTCATTTATGAACTTTTTTGATAATGACTGCCTGTCTTTACGATTGTTCAGAACCATCACTGTCTTTCTTTTTTCGTAAGGATCTCTTTGGTGCCATTCGTTATGCACTTGGATCAACTGAGAGACTACCCTGCCCCAGGTTATGATTAAGGGTTTTAAATTTCGAAAAGAAAACTCCTACTTCTTTGGCTCAGAGGGGTTGACGAGGGATTATTATCCTTATAACTCCAGTGTTTAGGGATTGAAACAATGCCTATACCTCATCAGCGGGGTCTGTTCAAAAGCATACTGTAAAGATCGTGGTATCGTTTTCGTCATCCTCTCTCAAGAGGCTTAAAATTATTAATTAAGAGTTGATCATCAGAAAAAATATGAAAATAATTTGCATTTAGTGAATACGAATATATTGATTCAAAATAGACATAAGCGATGCATTAATGGAATAACAATGTTTAACATGAATAAATGTCTAAACAATCAAAGAGCAACACAACTTGAACATTCGAATGAACAAAAATCTTTTCATCTCAAGGCTTGTCACTTCAAATGGTGAGCCTTGGAGGGATGGTAGAAAAATTCAGCCTGACCATCTTGTGTGAATTCCAATGCTTCCTCATCAATCAGGTCTTGGATCTTGTTCCTCAGAGCCCAACACTCATTTGTATCATGTCCTGGACAGGCAGAGTGGTAGGCACATCTTTTATTGGGATCATAGACAGGAGATGCTGTGTTCTGGTTTCGGGGGTGAGCCCTTAATGTGATCAGGTTCAATCTTAACAGGCGTTGTAAAGCTTGGAACAACGACATGTTGAGCTGGGTGAATTGCCTCCTGGGCTTGTCTGGCTGAAGCCGGTGAGGTTGATGCTGAATTTGTTACACCGGAGCCTTTTGAGAAGCTCTCCCCTTATTTCCTTGTCTCAAAGGCGGTTGAACAATGACTGGCTCTTCAACCTTAGATGTTTGCCCCAGTTGGTTACCCTGACGCAGTTGGTGGATGAGAACTCCGAGCTCTTCTTGTCTTTGAGCTAAGCCTTGAATTGCAGTCACCTGCCCCAGCATCTGGGCTTTCATTGTATCCATTTCAGCTTGCAGATGTTTCAGCTGTTCATCCTCAGCACTGTTCCTGACCAAAGTCTCCATGAGAAGTGTCCTTAGCTCCTCCTGCCCCTTGGATAGATTCAGGAGGATTTCCCCGAACCGGGTCTCTTGAGCAAGAAAGTCCTGGTTGTCTTGTTGGGAAGCCATTGCTGAAATAAACAGCGGGAAAGGTAAGTGACCTGCAACAAGGGTACCTGTCATGCAATGATGTGTATGTATGCATATGCAATGTTTCCAAGGATCCCGCGGGGTAAACAAGAAAATTTGTTAGAACTCGGGTCCGGTAGTTTGATTGAAGGAACTGCATGTTGTTGAGAGTCCTTCTTCAAAGGGTCAAAGGCTCACCATATCCAGTGGGTCATAGCCCCTGACAACTTTGGCTAGAGGAAAATAAATCCTCTTTGCCCCTTGCTAGATGTTTGTTCATCATGACCTGCATCACAAGCCCTTGAGATCCTTGAAATGGGTTAGGATGTATGCAATGGTATGATGTCATGATGCATGGGGTAATATGGATAAACCCTGTTATGAGCCCTTATTAAGGACTGCAAACAAAACCTGCAAGAAATTCAGTAAACCCTGTCATGAGTCCCAGTTAAGGACTAAAAGACAAAACCTGCAAGAAACTCGGTAAACCCTGTTATGAGTCCTAATTAAGGACTATAAACAAAACCTGCAAGTAGTTCATGTTTCAGATAACAAGCATGCAAGTAGTCAAGTACGAAGGCACACAAGTCACACAAGAGAAACCCTTAGAGTTTAGGCCAGCATGGGGTCTGGGTATTACCCTCTTGAAGTTGGTGGGCTCAACCTGTCCTATTAGAAGTAACCGGGTTCTAAGGGTCCCAATATCACTGGATTGCTTTCATTGTTCATCGTTTCGATTTAGCCACTGAACTGGCGACCGAAATATTCCAGGAAAGCAACCCTCAATTGAGTGTAGTATCGAGTATCAACCAACCTCGGACAGCACCAAAGTCAGTTATCTCACTACCCTAAAGAGGCCAAGATTGTTCAATTAAGGTTCCTAAGGTCTGTTGATGCTTCGTGACACCACGCGGAGGCCCCGTACTCTCCTTGACTGAACTCAAGGGTTACCGGTACACACCAAAGTGCCACATCAACGTAGCAGACTGTTTCAACCATGTCGGTATACCCCGCACAGTTCCCTCACAGCCTTGTTGCTACTTTCTAAGAAGGTATCCCCAGATCCGGGTTAGGATCTATAGAACTCCCAAGACAGTCCCACAATTTAAAGCAAGCAAAGAAAGCAATTGAAAACACAGTTATGAACTAACCCTAAGGTACACCTCACTTTAAGTATCCCCAGCAGAGTCGCCAGTTCTGTGATCGATGGATCTGGAACTGACTGTTTAACGCTGGTTCGCGAAATGTCGCGGAAGCAAGAGTCGCCACCGTATTTTATTTTCTCCAAATGGAAAGGACAAAAGCACAGAAAAATTCCTTAAAGAGATTGCTCTCGGTTCGGGAGGTAGATTATAGAAAGGGAAGGTGTTAGCACCCTTTCTATCCATGGTTATCCATGGGCTCTTAGATACTTGCTCACTTGTGTTTTCAAAATAGTTGGTTTGCTTTTCAACTGTGGGTTTTAAAAAGTTTCTTTGAAAATTCCAGTTCGACTCTTGTATCAGTCTTCAAGAGTGTTTGAAAAATTGCTTTCGAAAGCTTTTTGAAAATGTGTTGGTGTGAAAAAGTATTTTGTTTTGTTTTGAAATTTAGAGCAAGTATCTAGAGTCGTCTACCTACCCTAAGGAATTCGTCTGTGTAAATGTCCTTAAAGTAGTGCCATCCCACCATTGAGAGGTAGGTAGCACCACCGTTGGAGGTGTTCGGGTCAATTCGAGGTTCGGGACATGGTGATCACCAGAGCAATGGGAAGACACCTTAGAAGCTACCCTCATGCCAGGTTCCCGGATCATGAGGACTTACTAAGACATCCTCTACTCAACGATCACCTTTCGAGGCAAGGCAACAGTGAGGCGTACCCTAGGGGTGGTGTGTGATTTGTGTGTCGTTTTCATTTGTATTTATCTTGTCATGTCAAAGTGATCTATCGTTTGTTTTTATTTGTTGTCATTCATTCTTGCATGCCTTGATTAACAGTTAAAAGTGCGAGAAGTAAAAGATTCTAAGCTATTACAAAAGGCGCGGGTCCACATCGCCAAAATTTCCAGAACCCGATTTGACAGAAAAATAAAGGAATAAAGAAAAATAAAGAATTAAAAGTGCGAGAAATTAATTACACGGCTTTGGGAGAGATACATAAATATTATAAAGAAATAAAAATAAATACGGGAATTAAATAAGAATTAAAAAACGAGGGCGTTGGACCCTTTTTGCAAAATTAAATTAAATGATGAAATTAATTAAAATTAAAAAGAAATTAGTTTTTGGTATTTTAAGATTTTTATGGAAAAAAGAATTAATTGAAATAAAATGCTAACCCTAATCCTAGTTGTTTTTAGTTTATTAAGAAAAGATTAAATTTTAGCCTAAAATTAAACCTAATTATTTTACATGCAATTTAATTATAAAAAGAAATAATAGGAAATATTTAATTATTATGAAAGAAAATAAAAAGGGATAAAAAATTAATTCAACCCTAATTCTACCAATTTTAGATTTTTATTATGAAAATATTACAATTAAACCTAATTTAATAACTAAAATTAATTAATGCAATTTATTTAAAAAAACAAATACTAAAATAAAATATTTATTATTTTTTCTCTTTTATGATTTTTTTGGTGTTTTTTATATATTATGAAAATATTAAATTGATTAAAAAAACAATAATTAAAAGAAAGTAAAAATAATGAAAAATAAAGAATGTAAAAAAAATTGGAAACCTAAGGGGGTCTGCCCCTAATTTGGAGGGTTTTCTTTTAGCAATCTGGGCCCAATGCATTTTTGGCCTCATTGACTTTCCAGGATAGCGTGTAGCCTCTTTGACTCAAGTCTATGATACTCCTCCAATTATAGTCCTGGGATTGCTCTTTGCATACGCGTGGCAGGCGAGATGGTGGACTACATGGTAAACTCCTTGTGTTGAAACTGCATAGGATAAGAATTGAAATAAAAATAATATGAAAGGGTGGGGACCTGGGGCTCGAACCCAGGTCCTGAACATTACCAACCAAGCGCTTCACCAACTGCTCCACTTTGTTTTCTTTGTATATTATATAATAAGCAATCAATATAAAACAAAACAAACGCGTTAGTGGATTCTTGGCGCAAACTTTCTAACGGACCAACCGCTGATAGCCACCTAAGCGTCTTCCTCGTTGGCTTGTTTTTTTCCTGAAATACAACAAACATAGGCAACGGTTTTGAATCGTTCTAAAAGGCATCATTAGAGAAAATAACGAATAGCCCAGGAAGACTCATAAATTGAGCGCGAGGGTTGCTTAGTGATCGTCTAATCGTGCTGAATCCATTCATGGTACTATGGTGGTCTAATTTTACCATATTAAGAAACGCCCAATTTGGACCTCCAAGAACCCTAATCTGCATCCATGGTAGAATTGCATATAGTACACGAAAACACAATTAAAGTAGATGGTTAGCTTCAGAACACATCAATTAGTATGAATCCATTAAAAATATGCAATGAAAATGTCTAAATATGGAAACACGATTATGCATATAATTTGAAACAGTTTGAACCCCTTGTACCAATTCTGGGCGTGTAAGGGTTGGAAAATTATCCAGTTAGCTTCAGTGAGACACGAGGAAGCTTTTGCAATTGGTCTCTTGCTCTGAATTGACCTCTAACCTTGTTTTCAGTTTTGAAATTTTTAGGCCAAAAGTCAAGTTTTGTTCTTCAGGTTCTTGCGCAGTTTTTTGGTTAGGAGGATTAGGTCTTGATCCAGCTTATGTATGGAGTGAATTAGGTCAAAGAAAACAATCAAAAACCTTGGCATTCATGTCTTGCAAGATTTGATTTCCAAAAATCTTTTCAAATATTTTTCATGCCTATTTGGTACAAATCATGGCCAATTGTCTTCAATTCTTTCCAAATCCAGCTATGCACGAAATATTGAGTATACATTATGCATAAAAAGATTTAAAACCTAGGTTTAGTATTTTTCATGTATTTTATTTAATTAAAATGAATTATTAATAATAAAATCCAAATAAATAAATAAATAATGAAGAAAAACTTCCCTTTGGGCCAAGTGGTCGTGCACATGCCTTGGATAATGAATTGTGGAAGAAAAATAGGCCCATTAGCAATTTTAGGTCATTTGAAGCAAAGTTGACTTTTCAAAATATCCAAAAATTTCCCAACTTCCACAAGGCATAACTTGCTCAATGTTTAAGCTTTGCTCATGTTCTTGGACATTTTGGAAAGGTCTTTGAGTCCTCTAACCAATGTCTTTGGTCCCATGTCATTTTGATTTACCAAACTCATGTTATGGCCTTTGACTTAAAGTCCCTTTTTGTTGACTTTTGAAAATGACCTATAATGTTGAAATTGATAACTTTTTGTGAGAGAATTTCTTGGACTTGAAGTGTGAAGAGGAGTTGTAGGAAATGTCTTTCTCTTCAAAATGAGCTTTGGATGGAATTTTTCTGATAATCCATGTGAAAGTTATGCCCTAGTCAATTTACAGTTGACTTTTTCAACTGTCCAAATAAGGAAACTTTTGCATTTTGATGATTTTTGAGCCTAGCTTTGAGAATCATGATCAAGCATTGATCCAATGATGTTTGTGGCTTCAAAATGAGATGTTGACCAAAAATTTGGACTTTTAACTGCCAAATGACCATTTTGCCCTTACAGTTGATTGTAGTGCAATTAGGGTTTTGACTGTGCAATTTTGTGCTGAAAGTCTTGAAACTTGGTATGAGGATGCTTGACCATATTTATAGGCATGTGGGACTTGATTGAACCCTTGGAAACTTCATTTTCTTGATCAAAACCAAAACCCTAATCTTGACTGTTAGGAGGCCCTTGAATTGTGCAACCCTTGGGGCATTTTGGAGCATGACTTGGCAATTTCTTGAAGAATATGGGAGGGCAAATTTTGGGGTACAACAATCATTATTATTATTACTAATTTATTTTGTAAATAAACATGTACATAAATTCTTTAGTAAATTAAGTTAAACTTTGACGTTTTTCATTAGTAATTAAAAATAACTTAGAATTAGGGTTTCTTTTAATTTCAATTTTCTTTATTTTCATTAAATACCAAAAACCTAAAAAACATTTCTTTCCTTTTATTAAATAATTAATTAACTTTTAATTCAATTTAATTTCAAAAGGGTCCAACGCCCTCGAACGTTCAACTTCAATTCTTTCGCACGTTATTTTATTTTATTGTGAATATTATGTAATTGCTCAAGCCTTGTAATAGTAATTAGGAATTTATTTTACTTTCCGCATTTTTATTCAAAACGGGTCTTTGTTAATTTGGCGATGTATAGACCCGCGCCTTGTAATAGCGTAGGATTTATCTTTCCGCATTTAAATTTCCGCACTTTTAAATTCTAATTGCATGAAAGAATGTATGGCTAATTAAAAACAATGCGTAGCTCACCATGTCATGATCAAAGATAATTGCTAAACATGAAAATAACACACAAATTCACACACCACTTCTAGGGTACGCCTCACTGTTGCATTGCCTTCGAAACGTGGTCGTCGAGTATAGGACGTTTTAGTAAGTCCTTATGTCCATGACATGATCCAGTTGCCTCGAAACGGTTGCCTCGGAATTAAAAGGATCAATGGCATAAGGATAGCTTCTAAGGTATCCTAATGTTGCTCTGGTGACCACACTGTCCTTAAACTCGAATTGACCCGAACACCTCCAACGGTGGTGCTACCTATCTCTCAATGGTGGGATGGCACTACCTTAAGGACATTTACACAGCCTAATTCCTTAGGGTAGGTAGATGACTCGTAGATACTTGCTCTATTAAAAAACAAATCAAAACTCTTTTCACACTGACACTTTCAAAAAGCTTTCAAAACAATTTTTCAAACACTCTTGAGGACTGATACAAGAGTCGATTTGAAATCTTTAAACGGAACTTTTTCTAACCCACTCACACTTTGAAAAGCAAACAATTTTGAAAACACAATGAGCAAGTATCTAAGAGCCCATGGATAACCATGGATAGAAAGGGTGCTAACACCTTCCCTTTCTATAAATCTACCTCCCGAACCGAGAAACTATCTCATAAGGAATTTTGCTGTGCTTTTGTCATGTCCATGTTGGAGAAAATAAAAGACGGTGGCGACTCTTGCTTACCGCGACATTTCGCGAACCAGCGTTAAACAGTCAGTTCCAGATCCACCAATCACACAGCTCAAGGAAGAACGAAACACTTTTGAAGCCAGCTTCTACGCCAGTGAGAAGAAGGTTTTGGAACTTACTCGTCGACTCCATAAAGAGCAGAATCTCAACACCTACATCGCACCAAAGAGGATGCGCAACGTCTTTTTACATTAGAATTTTGTATTTATTTTGCCCGTGGGGAACTTATGTACTAACAAATTCTATCTTATTAATATGACGTGTGTTCTTTTTGTTTACAACAAATTTGAATTTCTGAATCCTTGAATGCATTACATGAATACATATCATTCATCATATGCATAAACAGGTCTTCACACTAGGTTTCCTTATCTCTCTGTTGTTTATTTCAGCAAGATGGATATAGAGCAGACAGTCAAAGACTTACAAGCGCAAAATTCATAGTTCCAACAACTCCTCATGACCTTGGAAAAGGGTCAGGAGGATCTTAAAGCACTGTTAGAGAAGGAAAAGGAAAAAGAGAAAAAGAAAAAGAAAAGAGTTGGTGTGGCTACTCTGGGTAGAAGATTTGAGAACCAAGCTAGATGGGTCCTGGATTTCCCCTCAACATTTGATGAAGGGGTAGGTAAAGGAAAGGGAGTTGAAGTACCATCTGAGTCTGACGCTGAAGAAGAAGAAGAAGAGGATGAAGACTATTCTGAGCAGCAGTACCCTCCTGCAGACGACAAGTACAAGAATCTGGAAGAGCGTCTGGCACCTATGGAGGTACAAAGAGTTCCTGGGCTGGACTTCGAAGAGCTAGGGTTGGTTGCTTAGATTGTGATTCCCCCTAAATTCAAGGTACCTACATTTGCTAAATACGATGGTTTGTCTTGTCCAAAGATGCACCTACGGTCTTACGTCAGAAAGATCCAACCTTATTCTTCTGATAAGGATCTGTGGGTCCACTTTTTTCAAGATAGTCTTTTGGGGACGCAATTAGATTGGTTCTACCAGCTTGAGAGATCTGATGTACACAATTGGGAGGATTTGGCTGCTTCCTTCTACAGATAATATCAATATAATGTAGACTTAGTACCTACTCGTACTCAACTACAGAGTATGGGTATGGTCTCTAATGAAGGCTTTAAGGAGTATGCCCAGAAGTGGAGGGACTTGGTCGGAAGGGTGCAACCACCATTGTCTGAAAGAGAGCTTGTTGATATGTTTTTGGGGACGCTGTCAGGTACATTCTTTAATCACCTGATAGGGAGTTTGTCGGAAGGGTTCACCGAATTAATTCTGACGTGTGATAAAGTATAAGCTGGCATCAAGAGCGGTAAAATTCAAAAAGATACATCTGCTTCTGCTGCCGTCAAAAAACCTTTTTAATCCAAGAAGGAGGTGTCAGTTGTTTACTCTCAAAGAGGTCGAGGAAGAGTGGAGCGTCGGCCAGTGGTGGGGGCTTTAATGATTCAAAAGACTGCAGCTGATCAGCCTAGAAACGATCAACCCAGAACCAACCAACAAAGAGAGGGAAGGCCTGCTAGGCAATTCACCAAAATAAACATGACGCCTGCCTAGGTTCTCCCCCATCTCTTGAAGTTAAACCTTACAACCTTGAGGGAGCCACCACAAAATCCGAATACAACTTCTCCTTTTTACCATGCCAATGCTAAACGTGCTTATCATTCATACGACATAGGGCACGACACCAACAATTGTTGGCCCCTCAAAAACAAGATCCAGGATTTAATAGATGCCAAGGACGTGGAATTCGACACGCCCGAAAATCCGAATGTGATCTCCGCCCCAATGCCAAAGCATGGTCACAATGCCCATGCTATTGAAGAGGATTTGTATGTTGCTGCTGTTGATGACTTGATGACCCCTTTACCAATAATCAAGATGAATCTGTTGAAAGCCGGGATTTTCCCAGGCTGTGAAAAAGATTGTTACCTTTGTTCGTCCCTACAATCCGACTGTCCGTTATTGAAGTTAGGCATCCAACGCCTAATGGATAATCAAGAAATCCTCTTTGAGAAAACTCATGTTACTCCTGTTACTCCAACTCCTATCAACGATGTTACTATAATTACCATTTCCGCCAGTCTTTCCAAGGTCTCCAAAAGACCTGTTAAGATTACACCCGATCCAAAGTTTGTACCTCTGAAGATAACTATGTCGGGGCCTATCCCATACAAGTCCAACAAGACAATACCGTGGAATTATGGAGGAGAGATCTTCTACCACGGTGTTAAGCAGATTGAATCAGTGGAAGAGAATTTCAATGAAGAAACTCCTGACATAGGAAATATCGCGGGGACGAGTAAGATCACCCGCATAATAAGAATTTTCTCTCCGGAGATTGCTCCTCCAAGGGCAATCTTTGGACCCTCAAATGCTCCTAAGGTTATTCCTGTGCCGGTCAACATCTCTGTGCGAAGTCCAGTTATTGAAGATATTGTTACTCCCGTAGTTGTACCCTCTACTGTTGCTGCTGATAAAGGTAAGGGGATCCAGGAAGCGCCCGTCAGGACGAGGGCTCAGCCTTTGGTCATCCCGGAGACCACTCAAAAGGAAATGTAGGAGATTTTAAAAATAATTAAGAAAAGCGACTATGATGTCGTAGAACAACTAGGGAAAACCCCTTCAAAAATCTCTATGCTGGCCCTTTGCTCTGTTCCAAGGCTCATGCCAAAGCCTTGATCAAATTCCTGAAGACAGCCCACGTGCCTCAAGAAACCTCTGTGGACCAGTTCCAGGAGTGTGTATCCAACCTAACCGTCGACAATGCTCTTGGCTTCTCCAATGCCGATCTGACATCTAAGGGGAGAAAGCATAATGACGCGCTGCATGTCTCGGTGGAATGCAGAGGGACCACTCTTGCTCACGTTCTGGTTGATACCAGGTCGTCTTTAAATGTCCTGCCAAAGAAAGCATTGGACAAATTGGACTGTGAAGGTTTGACCCTAAAGCCCAGCAATATCATTGTTAGAGCCTTTGACGGTTCTAAGAGGATGGTCCACGGGGAGGTGGACATCCCAATTAATGTGGGAACATAAATTTTCAACTCTACATTTTAGGTGATGGATATCCTTCCTTCATATTCTTGCTTGTTGGGAAGACCCTGGATCCACAACGCTGGGGCAGTCACTTCTTCTCTACACCAAATGCTCAAATACCCAGTCCAGGGGAAAATCATAACAGTTTATGGCGAGGAGGAGTATATGATAAGCCATCTTAATTCTTTCCACTATGTGGAGTTAGGTGGTGAATTCATAGAAACCCCTTTCCAACACTTTGAAGAGGTTTCTCCTGAAGTTGCGGCAGCTAAGACAATGACGTCTGTACCCATCATTACCAAGCCTGTGTCCCGGATGTCATCCCTTAAAGATGCAAAGGCTGTGATCGAGGAAGGAGGAAGCACATTATGGGGTCAGCTACCATATTTTCCTTTCAAGACAAATAAGTTCGGCTTGGGTTTCACTGCTGCTAGTCAGAAGGTTGTGCGTCGCTCCCGGGCTGGAGGGCCACCATTAAAGATCACTCATCATGGAGTTCATGCTTTAGAGGATGTTGAATATGAGAGAAACTTTGAAGATTGGATTTTCCTGACTATTGAAGGAGGACTGAACAACTGGGAGGCGAAAGACTTTGTTCCCATTACTTTCATAAATCAGTAATTTATCTTTCGAACATTTCTGTTGGTCTGTAATAATTATTAAACAATTCGTACACTCTTTTTGCCTTGTGCCTTACCCGGGGCACATAGGTCCATTTGTAAGGGCTTGATTTTTCATCTTCATATGCCATTTTTAATGAATCATGGACGTTTTCATATATAAACTTTTGTGTTCATTTTATTTCTTTTTACTTTTTATTTGTTTAAAGGTGGCTATCCCTTACACACACCCACACTCACAAAATGCAAGTACCCTTCCATTTCGGATTCCATGGGCAATAATTCTGCTATGGCCTTCAGTGACTCTGAAGATCTGGTCAATCATGCCGAATACAAAGGTGATGAAGACTGTGAAGTGCCTGGAGAATTGGCTAGACTTCTACAACAGGAAGAAAGGGCTATTCTGCCCCATAAGGAGATGTTAGAGACTATCAACTTGGGTACCGCCGAAGAGAGAAAAGAGGTTAAGGTGGGTGCCAACCTAAAGCCAAATGTCAAAAAGCGTTTAGTTCAGCTGTTGAATGAATATGTTGAGATCTTCGCCTGGTCCTATGAAGACATGCCGGGACTCGATACAGATATTGTGGTTCACTGTCTCCCTACAAGAGAAGACTGTCCACCAATTAAACTGAAAGTCTGCCGAATGAGGCCCGATATATCTGAAAAGATCAAAGCCGAAGTGATGAAGCAGTTCAATGCTGGCTTTCTTGCAGTTACTTCCTATCCACAATGGGTTTCTAACATTGTGCCCGTGCCTAAGAAGGACGACAAAGTGAGAATGTGCGTGGATTACAAAGACTTAAACAGGGCTAGCCCTAAAGATGACTTTCCACTACCGCACATTGACATCTTGGTTGACAATACAACTCAGCATAAGGTATTTTCCTTCATGGATGGATTTTCAGGGTATAACCAGATCAAAATGGCCCCCGAAGACATGGAGAAGACTACCTTTGTTACGCAGTGGGGTACCTTCTGCTATAAAGTGATGCCATTCAGACTGAAGAATGCCGGGGAAACCTATCAGCGAGCCATGGTAGCTTTGTTTCATGACATGATACATCATGAGATTGAAGTTTACGTAGATGACATGATAGCCCGTTCATAGACAGAAGAAGAACACCTCGACCATCTACAAAAGCTGTTTGTCAGATTGAAGGAGTATAAGCTCAGACTGAACCCTAACAAATGCACTTTCGGAGTCAGGTCCGGTAAACTCTTGGGATTCATCGTCAACAACAAAGGCATCGAGGTTGATCCTGCCAAAGTCAAAGCCATACAAGAAATGCCTGCCCCTCGAACTGAAAATGAGGTCAGAGGTTTCTTAGGACGCCTAAACTACATTGCAAGGTTCATTTCTCACCTAACATCTACCTGTGAACCAATCTTCAAGTTGTTAAAGAAAGATCAGATGGTTGAATGGAATGATGACTGTCAAGTTGCTTTCGATAAAATCAAGGAGTATTTTCTAGAACCTCCTATCTTGATGCCACCCGTCGAAGGAAGGCCGCTAATCATGTATTTGACTGTTTTGGATAATTCAATGGGGTGCGTACTGGGTTAACATGAAGAGTCTGGCCGAAAAGAGCACGCCACTTATTACCTTAGCAAAAAATTTACCGACTGTGAGACTCGCTACTCACTGCTCGAGAAAACTTGCTGCGCTTTGGTATGGGCCGCTCGCCGACTAAGGCAGTATATGTTGACACATACCACTCTGCTGATTTCTAAAATGGATCTGATCAAGTACATCTTCGAAAAGCCTGCTTTATCTGGAAGAATCGCTAGATGGAAAATGATCCTAACTGAGTATGATATCCAGTACACAAACCAAAAAGCTATAAATGGGAGTGTACTAGCTGACCATCTAGCTCATCAAGCTGTCGAAGATTACCAATCCATGAAGTTCGACTTCCCCGACGAAGACATTATGACATTGGACAACATTGAAGGTAACAGACCGTTTGACGAAACTGAACAAGGATCCCGATGGACCCTGTACTTTGATGGTGCTTCAAATGCACTCGGCAACGGTATCGGTGCGGTACTTATCTCTCCAGAAGGTTGCCATACACCTTTCACCGCTAGACTCTGCTTCAACTGCACCAACAACATGGCCGAGTATGATGCTTGCATCTTTGGTCTCAAGGCTGCTTTTGACTTGGGAATCAAATCTTTGGTTGTGTTTGGAGACTCCGCTTTGGTCATCAGTCAGATCAAAGGGGAGTGGGACACTAAACATCCCAATCTCATCCCTTACAAAGAACATGTCCTGACATTGTTACCTCACTTCGAGCAGATTACCTTCGAGCACTTCCCGCGAGAAGAAAATCAGCTAGCGGATGCTCTAGCTACAATGTCTTCCATGTTTAAACTTAACTAGGATAATGAGGCTCCCCAAATTACCATTGAGCGGATGGACGAACCGACACATTGTCACGAGATTAATATCGAAGAAGTAGTGGACCAACCCTGGTTTCACGAAGTCAAAAGGTATCTCGAGACTCAAGAATACCCTGAAGGAGCTTCAGTCAATGACAAAAAGTTCTTGAGGAGATTTTTTGCCAAGTTTTTCCTGAGCAATGGTATCCTATACAAGCGCAATCATGATTGCGTTCAGCTTCATTGTGTGGACAAGGTTGAAGCTGAGTAGATCATAATTGAACTGCATAATGGTACATTTGGCACCCACTTGAGCGGACATACGATGGCTAAGAAGATTCTAAGGGCATGCTACTATTGGTCTACCATGGAAGCTGACTGTCATCAACATTCCCGTACTTGTCACAAATGCCAAATCTATGCGGACAAGGTACATATACCTCCAGTTCCTCTCAATGTCTTAACAGCTCCTTGGCCATTCGCAATGTGGGAAATCGACATGATTGGAGAGATCAAGCCTACAACATCCAATGGACACCGCTTCATCCTGGTGGCTATTGATTACTTTACCAAGTGGGTTGAAGCAGCTTCCTTTCCCTCCGTTACAAAGAATGCGGTTGCCTGCTTCATCAAGCAGAACCTCATATACCAGTACGGTATCCCCGACAGGATCATCACGGACAACGGTACAAACCTGAATAACACTATGATCATCTCTCTGTGCGAGCAGTTCAAGATTCAACATCACAATTCATCTCCCTATCGACCAAAGATGAACGGTGCTGTCGAAGCTGCGAACAAAAATATAAAGAAGATCATTCAAAAGATGACAGTCACCTACAAAGACTGGCATGAGATGTTACTGTTTGCTCGGCAAGGATACCGTACCACGGCGCGTACTTCAACTGGGGCAACCCCTTTTTCTTTGGTATATGGCATGGAAGCTGTTTTACCTATGGAGGTTCAAATTCCTTCCTTGAGAATTATGAAGGATGTTGGTTTAAGTGAGGACGATTGGATTCAGACCTGACTTGATCAACTTAACTTGATTAACGAGAAGCGACTTACTGTTGTCTGTCATGGTCAGACGTATCAAAAACGGATGATCAAGGCTTTCAACAAGAAAGTCAGACGTCAGGTGTATCAAGTCGGAGATCTTGTAATCAAGCAGATCATCTTGCCGCAAAGTGATCCCAGGGGCAAATGGACTCCTACCTATGAAGGACCATTTGTGATCAAAAACATCTTTTATGGTGGGGCTATGATTCTAACCACCATGGACGGAGACGACCTGCCGCACCTTGCAAACACAGACATAGTCAAAAGATACTACGCATAAATGAGCCGACAAGTTGAAAACCTGAAAGGGCGATTGGGAAAAAATGGGCATCCCGGTGAATCGGAAACCTGAAAGGGCGGTTCAAGCAAAAATTAGGGATAAAACAAAAAAATCTGTACACTCGGAAAGTTGAAAACCCGAAAGGGCGACTTGGGTAAAAAGGGGTTTCCCGGTGGTTCAAAAACCCGAAAGGGCGATCCAGGCAAAAGTTAGGGAACTAAAGCGTATGACTATGTCTCGTAGGATAACTTTAAGGACAATCTCTTCACGGACAATCTCCAAGCTTCTGTTCAATCCAATCATCTGCGGACGAAGCAACGAATGGACAAGATACTCAGAGTTACGAACGCTATAGCAGAATGGGAACCCCATGGAATTATTACACATAGCCATCTTTCTTTGTATAAATTTTTCTCAATTTTATGACAACATTCTCTTACTAGGATGTCTATCTCCTTTGTACAAAATACTTACACAAAGTTAATACAAAGATACTTCAAAGTGCAGAAAATTGTTTTCCTTTTCTTTCTTTTTTACACTTGTGTTTTATTTGAAAACGTCCAATGATTTATTAAATGAGCATATGCATTTGAATATAATCACTACTTAAAAATAAAACGAAATCAGAAAGAATAATTACTGATAGGTTGAAAGTATAGGAAAACGTCTTTAGGCTATTCCAGGAGAAATCCCCTGCAGTACATCATCCAGATCCTCAGCGGAACTAAAACTTTGAAATACATATCCCCAGCGGAGTTAAGTTTCAAAAAAATCCCCATCAGAGTTGAGTTTTTAAACTCCCAATCCCCAGCGGAGCAAAACTTTGAACTACAAACCCTCAGTGAAGATGAAACTTTCTTCCCCAAACAGAGTCAAAACTTCAACCTCTGAACATCATTGGAGACCATCAAGTTTCCTCCAATTTCCCCATAGAGTCGCTTTAAAAACCAGATAATTCCCCAGAGAGTTATTTTAAAACCTTCTTCCTCAATGGAGTCAAGTTTCCATGCACGATCAAATCAGCACGTCATTAAGGTCCCCAGCGGAGATGAAACTTTGAGCTACCAATCCCCAGCGGAAACAATTCAGTTTTCCCCTGATACCCAACAAAACGGAGATTCTCATTCTTGAAGTCCTCAGTAGATTGGCATACAACCCAAACTCCTGATCTCGCCAGCAGTATAGCTTCTCCCCACAGAGGTTGTCAAATATCTTGAATCTCCGACAGCGGTCATGGATTTGTTTTCTCGACAGTAGTCAAAGATTTTATTATCTCCAGCTATCCAGGATTTATTTTCCTCAGCAAAACAACTAATCAACTTACGTGCACATACATTACATTCATATCATAAACATTGATAAAACGCATCTTATTGCATCACACATTTCATGCAACATAACTTTGTGTTTCAAGTTAACCTTTTACCCTTTTCAGGATAAAATTAACAGCTATCTGAAACAGATATTCAAAGCTCAGAAAACGGCTTAGAGATGCTTCAGACACAAATGCTTTCCTATTTGCTTATTCAAATCAATGTGCAGATTCCTGTTCCAGTTATGAAACCTGGATTCGACCAGATAATATCTTGATTATACTAAATCCCAGAGATCGACCGAAAATAGTTAAATCCCCTGCAAGTTTTCGTGAAGCCTGAATGTTGACCAGATAGCAATACAAGACTGAAGCCTGGACGTTGACCAGATAACAGTAAGGTATACTGTGAAACTTGGATGTTGACCAAATTACAGTTTACTCGGCCAATTACTTTGAAGCCCGGATTCAACCGGATATTAGTAGGCCCCAAAATCAAAAGGAAACCCGGAGGCGACCGGATAACCATTTGATTTCCTTCTGAAACCTGGATGTTGACCAGATAGGAAGTAAAGTATCGTGAAGCCTGGATGTTGACCAAATAGCAATACAAGACTGTGAAGCCTAGATGTTGACCAGATAACGGTAAGGTATACTGTGAAACTTGGATGTTGACCAAATAACAGTTTACTCAGCCAATTACTTTGAAGCCCGGATTCAACCGGATATTAGTAGGCCCCAAAATCAAAAGGAAACCCGGAGGCGACCAGATAACCATTTGATTTCCTTCTGAAACCTGGATGTTGACCAGATAGGAAGTAAAGTATCATGAAGCATGGATGTTGACCAGATAGAAATACAAGACTGTGAAGCCTGGATGTTGACCAAATAACAGTTTACTCGACCAATTACTTTGAAGCCCAGAGGTGACCGGATAATAATTTAATTCCTTCTAAAGCCTGGAGCACGACCAGATAGTAGTTCATTTTCACCTCTTCAACCAAAAGATGACTCCCCAGTAGAATAACAGATGACTGAAGTTCTATTTCTACCACGACAGAGACCCTCATTCCCCGGTGTAGTCCTCCTCAACAATAGGTATACGGGCTCTCGCAAAGGAATCTCTTATGCGATCAATTTTCTTGGATGGCATCTTTAAGCCCATCTCCAACAAGATTCTGTCACATCTTCCAAATGGCATCCTTAAGCCCATTCCCTCAACTATATTTTGACGAGTGCAAATTTACGGGCACTTTAGTGTCCAATCCTCTTTTACCTTCGAGTCACGAAAGGCAAACTCGCCAATCTAACTCTTCAGGTTCAAGAAGATTGAACAGGGGAAGCTGTTGTACCTCAAAATTTTCCCTCTCATTTTTATCAATATATCTCCTCACAAGACTCTTTGAACTCAAGACCAAGCTAGGATTTGCTCTGCTCAGGACATCTCCTTGCACTTATGACCTAAATTAGGGTTTGAGTTTGCACAAGGAATTTTGGACTTCTAATGCTTAATGTGACTTTCATGCTTCATGTTGGACTTATAAGATTGCTCATACCAAGTTTCAAGCCTTGAATCAAATTTTTGGCCAGTCAATTGGACAGTTGACCTAAAAATCAGCTGTATTGGGGAAAAAGTCAATTGTGGCCAATTTACAGTAAAACCTCATAAATTTTGATCCACATCAATATTATAGGATCATATGAACCATTTGATCAAGTTTGGACCACAACTCCTCAAGAAATTTGATCAGATCATCAAAAGGTCAAAATGGTCATTTTTAGGGTTTTGACTGTAGAAGGGCAATTTCTGACTCTTAACCTAGCCCATGGAAAATTCAGTTCAAGCATGGATTCAAGGACTCAATGACATCTTCTTAACCATTTCACAAGGTTCAAAATATCTCAATTGCATTGGATTGACAAATGAATTTTCCAATCAACTAATCAAAAATCAATTGTACACTGAAAAGTCAAACTTTGACTTTTTGGTCAAAATCAAGTGCCAAGGGTCATTTTTCATCAAGATGTGTCAAAACATTAAACTTGTTCATCAATAAACCTAATTTTTCAAATTAGGGTTTAAGATTGAAAAATTTCATAACTTAGAATTTTTCTAAGTTATGAAATTTCCTTATTTTTTCCCAACTTTACCCAACTTTTTCACCATGATGCAATTCGATTCAAACAAAACTTTCAAAATGAAAGTTGTAGTCCTCCACAAAATATACAACTTTGATTCAAAAAATTTTCCCAAAATAAGCTTGGATCTCAAGTTATGATTTTTGGAACAAGGGTCCATGAAACTTTTAACTTAGTGAAATTTTGCCCTAGTTTAGCCAGGATTTTGACCTATCTTCATGGAAATTTTTCACATAGTTCCACTTGGAATCTCAAAATACATTTCAAATATGGATTGTAGATCATGTTACAAGCTTTCCAAAATGTCCAAGAACTCTCCAAAATCATTTATTTTTATGGAGAATCGAAGGTTTGAATTTGGCAAAAACTCACTTTGATCCATGGCATTTTCATGTTGACACAAGTTGCAAAATCTGTCCAACTTTGCTTTGTACTTGAATACAGGTCTCAAAACCCTTCCACACTCAAAAATTGAATTCAAAATCATTAGTTTAAGACATTATTTTGATTATTGGAAGTTTACACAAGGGTTTAATCTATTTTTGGCAAAAAGTGAACTATGCCATTTAGATAAAAGCAAATTTTTGTCAACTTGCTCCCCTTGAACCTTGAACCCCTCTCTTTGCAGCAAACAAGTTCCATAAACTTAGGCAAAGTACAACAAATCTTGTCCATGCTTGAAGATAGCCTGTACAGGCCTGTCTTATATCACTTCGTAACTTTTGCACATTGCCTTGAGTCAGAAGCACGAGCTCTTCAACCCTCAAGCCTTCCAAAACACAAAACACCATCTTCTTTCAAAACAGGGATTTTCTGCACTTTCACTTCCATCTCACAAACCACTCGCGCGTTTTGTCCCAAACTAGTTCCAATACATTCCATATAACCCACCTAAGTTATCCCAACCATTGGCCATTGACTGTAACTCCATTTGCAAGCTTCACCATTTCTGATTTCAGCTTGTGCAGGTTGACTTCTATAGGCTTATTAAAGCAAGCTCAAAGCAAACAAAGCATTAGGGAAGGTCAGAGGAAGTTCAGGCAAGCTCACAAACATCTCAGGCTTCACTGAAAACCCTTGCATTGCCATACATGAGTTCAACTGAAACAGGTATTTTCCAACTTTCTATCTCTCTATTTAGGAATCATTAGGCTTAGGTTTGTGAATAAATAATGTAGTACTCATAGCCCTTAAACTGTACATATGCATAGATTTCATTTAAGTTAAGTGTGCTGAAAGAATTTGATTGACGAACATTCTGAAAAAGTTAGGTTAGAAATTAGGGCCAGAGAAATTCTCTCTGGTCTTTGAGAGTTAGATTAAGTTCTTTATATGGTTGGAATCGTGTTGAAAAATGCTATAACTTTCATGTTGTGAGTTTTTGCTTTAGAGCACGTATACATGAGTTGGACATTTGTACACAGGTGCGCGTTTTGTTTGAATCAGAGGTTGAAGACGAAGCAAGTGGGCTGGGCTTGGTTTCTCCTTGCTTTTGGCACCCCTCAACTTGCTGATTGCACCCCCTTGGCCCATTGTTTTATATTTTTATTTTTTTCTTTTTCTTTTTCATTTCTGATTTTATTTTATTTTTTCTAAACAAAAAAAATTACCAAAAACATTTTCATAAATTTTCACATTTTATTTTGTATTTTTTTAGTATTTTTTTTCTAACATAAAAATAATTATTAAATAACATACTTTTATTTTCTTTAATAAAAACTTGAAAATAATACATAAAAATATTATACTTGTATTTTTATTATTATATACTTAAATAATATTTCGTCACTTTATTTTTATTTTTTATATTTGTATATATTTTATTTATTCTATTGTACATAAATAAATAATACAATATATATATATATATATATATATATATATATATATATATATATATATATATATATATATATATATATATATATATATATATATATATATATATATATATATATATATATATATATATATATATATATATATATATATATATATATATATATATATATATATATATATATATATATATATATATATATATATATATATATATATATATATATATATATATATATATATATATATATATATATATATATATGTTTCTTAAAACAAATTAGGGTTTCCACCCTTAATAAAAAATAATATTTCTATTATTTTTAAAACATTAAATTTCTTTTATTTTTAATACATTAAATAGTTTTATTTTTACATACATAAAAATAAACAAAAACATTTCTTTTTGCATATTTATATTATATTGCACATTTATTTAATTGTCCATTTAAATATTTGTTTATTAATTGTTTGATACAAAGAATTCAATTTGGATGTAATAGTTAATCTTAGGGTTTTATTTTCTTGCAAATACTCCCCATTCAAAATTGTATCCCCCTCCCCATATCAATATTGTAACAGTCGTAGATTTATTTTACGCATTTATAGCTTTCAAATATGCCATGATGGAGATTAGGGTTTGTATGCAAAATCCAAAATCAAAACAAATAGCTAGACCTAATAAAAGACATAAAAGCATGTAAATTGACCACACAATGCACACATACACCCCTAGGGTTTTCATACACTTGTTGCCTTTAAAATTGCCATGGTATGGATGTTGAGTATCTTGGCAAAACAAAGACAAAACAAAAGATCATAGTCCCTCGATGACGCTATCTTGGTTGCCAATACAAAAATGATCTACTCCCTCAAAAAATTGCTAAAGATACTTAGCACAATTGCTATCATGGTCAATACGATGACCCGCTCTTGTCCCGTTTAACATCCAAACACAAGTTTGTTTACCAAATACAATGGTAAAACAAAAATGTCAAAGGGTTAAAAATGTGTAGGAAAGATCTTTGAGTAGATAGGGTAGACAACTTTTAGTTACTTGATCAAAACTTGCAAAAACATCCTTGCTATTTTCAAACACACCTCACAACACAATTTCAAAACATTCTTTCAAAACATTGAAACATCTTTTCAAAAGACAAACACCTTTGTATATATTCAAACAAGAATCATTATAAAGGTTGCCACAACGATGGCCTCTTTTCAAAGAATTTTCAAAACCACACACAAAGCACCATTTCAAACAATTGAAAAGCAAAAGAATGTGATCTAAACAAGTAACTAAGAGCCCATGGATAACCATGGATGAAAAGGGTGCTTGCACCTTCCCTTTTCATAATCTACCCCTCGAACCCAAGAAAACATCTCAAAGGTCTTTCCTATGATTTTTGACCTTTCCTTTGGATAAAATAAAAAGTCGATGGTGACTCTTGCTAAACCGAACCATTTGCAAACACAAATGCAAAACCTCAAGTCAGTTCTCCCACTGTATCACACTGCAATAAAAACAAGGGGCTTAAAACAAAACAGAGGTGACGGAGGCATATGTAATGGAGGGTCTCGCGGGAGGGTTGTGACCGGTACATCGGCGATGATTGTTGCAAGTGAGAGGAGATGTTTAGAGTGATATTTTTGCAGGGTTAAGAAGTGAGGTTGTTGCGGATTAGTGTGTGAGGTTGTTGAAAGAAAATTCAGTGGTGGAGATGATGATGTGTTTGCGGTCAGTGTCGATGATTTCAAGATCTACTTTTCGGCGGCGCTTTCATTTTGATTTCTCTTCCTTTTACCTTCTGATTGTTGTAAGGAACTTGTGGTAGCTTGGATGAAATTCTGGCTGCAGATACTCAATGTCACGTTCAATGTTATGACACCGTATCTGACTTTCTATAAGACAGTAAATACAAAAACAGTAAAAAACACAGTCAATTGTTTACCCAGTTCAGTGTGCAATAACACCTACTCTGGGGGCTACCAAGCCAGGGAGGAAATCCACTATAAGAGATATTAATTCAGGAATAAACCAACCGATTTATCTCCTTCAATTAAGACCTACCCAATGCAACTTCAATATAAGTACAACTTAAACTTGAGTTCCTACTCACTCCCCCTCAATCACAGCAGTGATACATAAAACAATTTGACTAATGAATTGATGAAGACACTCTTCAAAACATACACTTGATTATGCTTCACAGCTTTTTAATCAAGCAACACAAACACTCTTGCTTCACAGCTTTGAGTGATACACAAACCTAACTTGACTTTGCTTCAAAGCTTTAGTCAAGAGACATACAAACACTCTTGCTTCAAAGCTTTGAGTGATACACAACCCTTACAATTAAAGCCTATCCCAAGTCACTTATCCTAATGATAATTGCTTGGATTACAATAGTTAAAACTATACAGCTTCTAAATGATCTTCTGTCAAAAAAGGGATTCATTCCAAAACAGCAGCTCTGTTGAATATATAGCAGCTGCATCTTCAGTTAGGGTTTCCACAAAAAGCTAGGATTAATTCCGTTTGACCTTAAGACTAGGTCACAGGACTTTATCAACCAGGTTAGGGTTGAGCTAGGTTAACCCCAAGTCCACGAGATTTTCTGTTCTGGAAAGACTGAGTCATAATCCTGAAAAAACTCAGAATTACCCAAACTGCATAACTGTTAGTTCAGAACAGGATGTCTTAACATTTGTTATGACATCTGAAAAACCTGTCTACTGATTTAGGTAAATGTGATCTTTTTGCAAAATGCTCAGATACACACTTATAAACAGCAGCACCTGTATGACAATATTTTTCTGCGAAGGTACCTAATGAATCAGTACATACTAAACTAGAATGTTATGACATCAGTCGTGACATTCACACACACACACACACACACACACACCTGGTTTTACCAAAAATGCAAGCCAATAACTAAACAACTACAAACTCCCCCTTTGGCAGATTTTTGGATAAAGACCTTAAGCAATCAGAGATAGATAGCAGCAGAATAAATATGACTGCAGAAAAATAGAATGACAAATTAAGTCTACCAAAATATATCTCCCCCTCTTTAGCCACAAATGGGCCAAATATACATGTTCTTAAAAGTTATACAGTCATCCCAAAAGTAAAAGCAACAAAACTAGCAAAAAGAAACTGAACACACTTTGCAAGCTCCACCATGAAACAACAACTCCACCAACATTTAAGCACTGTCATCAGACTCAGAAGGTTCGGGCTTCTTCCTTTTCTTGTGAGCAATGTCAGCATTCTTCTCTTTGTCTGATGTCTCAACATCCTTAGAGACATCTGGATTTGTTTCAGCATTTGAACTTTCTTGATTTAAAGGAACAGAAATGCCAGGAACTAAGTGGTTCTCGTTCAGAATTCTTGTAACAATTTTAGCTATTGCTTGACGAACATAGGCTGACCCTTCCCTATTTGCAATTTCAGAGGAAACAGAAGAAGGAGGATGAGAAGGATTACCAGAGGTAGTAGCTTGGGACCTTCCTGCATGCCTTGTTCTCAGCTCTTTGACCTTGATGGGGTTAGTTTCCACTTCTCTAAGAGGAGCGATCTCCAGGACTTCAGAATCCAGGCAAGATGAGATTGCCCTAGAATCTTGATCAGAGGAAGAGGACGAAATGGTCGTATTGGATGATGATGGTGTTTGAGACATTTTGATAGTCTTAGAAGACCAATAGCAACTGGAGAGAAAATTCTGATTGAGAGATTTGGTTTTGATGCGGAGACGAGAGAGGAAGGAAGAAAAGGAGTGTCTATTCAACTTCTTAAAAGAAATGAAGGAAATGGGAAAATATAAGTTTAACCCAATCAGAACAGACTTAACAAGCATAACTCCTTTAATCCTTGTTTTAAGCAAAATTGATTGCTACAATTCCTCATGTTGGCAAATACCCAACTTACCCCTTAAGTTTTCAAATTGATTTTCATCAAGTGCCTTGGTAAAAATGTCAGCCAGCTGTAGCTCAGTGGAAACATGTTCCAATTTGATTGTCTTCTCTTCTACAAGGTCTCTGATAAAGTGATGTCTTATGTCAATATGTTTGGTCCTACTATGCTGAATGGGATTCTTGGAAATGTTGATTGTACTCAGATTGTCACAGTACAATGTCATAACATCTTGTGTGACATTATACTCAGTAAGCACCTGTTTCATCCAGATCATTTGAGAACAGCTACTACCAGCTGCAATGTATTCAGCTTCAGCAGTAGAGAGAGACACACAATTCTGTTTCTTGCTGAACCAGGAAACCAGATTATTTCCCAAGAAGAAACATCCTCCAGAGGTGCTTTTTCTATCATCAGCACTACCAGCTCAATCAGCATCACAGTAACCAGTCAGAGTTGGTTCACAGCCATGAGAATATAGCAACCCATAGTTGTAAGTTCCACTCACATACTTCAGAATTCTCTTCACTTGATTGATATGACTGACTTTAGGATCAGCTTGGTATCTTGCACGGACTCCAAATGCAAAAGGAATATCAGGTCTGCTGGCTGTTAAGTACAACAAGCTTCCTATCATGCTTCTGTACAGACTTTGATCCACCTTAACCCCACTTGAATCTTTGGAAAGCTTTAAATGAGTAGGAGCAGGAGTCCTTTTGTGACTGGCATTCTCCATACCAAACTTCTTTACAATGTTCTTAGCATACTTGCTTTGAGATAGGAAGATTGAGTCCTCCATCTGTGAGACTTGTAGTCCAAGAAAATAAGTTAGTTCTCCCATGAGACTCATTTCAAATTCAGCTTGCATCTGGTAAGCAAAATGTTTAACCATAGGTTCTGACATTCCTCCAAACACTATGTCATCAACATATATTTGGGCAACCATCAACTTCCCTCCTTCAGTTTTGACAAAGAGAGTTTTGTCCAAGCCTCCTTTTCTGTATCCTTTGTCTGAGAGAAACTTTGTTAACCTGTCATACCATGCTCTAGGAGCTTGTTTCAGGCCATATAGAGCTTTTCTCAATTTGTAGACATGATCAGGGTGGTTTGGATCCACAAAGCCTTTAGGCTGTTCCACATAAGCTTCCTCATTCAAGTACCCATTTAGAAAGGCACTTTTCACATCCATCTGAAATAACTTGAACTTCAGAAGACAAGCAATTTACAATAGGAGTCTGGTTGATTCCAGCCTGGCTACAGGTGCAAAGGTTTCATCAAAATCAACCCCTTCAACCTGAGTGTATCCTTGAGCAACAAGTCTTGCCTTATTCCTGGTGACAACTCCTTCAGCATCTGATTTGTTCTTGAAAATCCATTTTGTGCCAATGATGTTAGTTCCTTCAGGTCTAGGAACCAGTTCCCAAACTTCATGTTGCTTGAATTGGTTCAGTTCATCTTGCATTGCACTAATTCAGTATTCATCAGTTAAAGCTTCCATGACATTTCTTGGTTCCATTTTGGACACAAAACAAGAGTTTGAGATGATTTCTCTGGATCTTGTAATGACTCCACTGTTGGGATCTCCTATGATGAGCTCTTTTGGATGATCCTTCTGAATTCTGATGGAAGGGATCTTGCTAGCTTCCTTTGATTCAGATTCTGTTGTGGTGGTGTTGGGTAGATCATTCTGTTGGGTTGAAGTCTCAAAGAATGTCTCAACATTACAAGGGACATCTATTTCCTCATGATAATCATCAATTATGACATTTATTGATTCCATCATGGCTTTGGTCCTGGAATTGAATACTCTATAAGCTCTGCTGTTTGAGAAGTATCCTAGAAATATGCCTTCATCACTTTTAGGGTCCAGTTTTCTTCTTTGTTCACGATCTGCCAGAATATAGAATTTGCTGCCAAACACATGGAAGTACTTCACAGTTGGTTTTCTTCCTTTCCAGAGTTCATATATGGTGGATGAGGTTCCCTTTCTCAAGGTGACCCTGTTATGGACATAGCAGGCTGTATTCATAGCTTCAGCACAAAAATACATAAGAAGTCTTTTGGCATGTATCATTGCTCTGGCAGATTCCTGTATGGTCCTGTTTTTTCTTTCCACAACTCCATTTTGCTGAGGAGTTATAGGAGAAGAAAATTCATGACTAATTCCTTCTGAGGAACAGAAATCATCAAACTTGCTGTTTTCAAATTCCTTGCCATTATCACTTCTGATTCTGACAATACATCCTTCCTTTTCTCTTTGAATTCTTTTGCACAATTCTCTAAAAACTTCAAATACATCAGATTTTTCCCTAATGAAGTTAATCCAGGTGAATCTGGAAAAATCATCCACAACCACATAGGCATATCTTTTTCCACCAAGACTCTCCACTTGCATTGGTCCCATCAGATCCATATGAAGAAGTTCTAGAACCTTGGAGGTGGTCAGATGTCTTGACTTTGGATGTGACATCCTAGTCTGCTTACCAACCTGACATTCACCACAAACTCTTCCTTCATCAATTTGCAGTCTTGGAATCCCTCTGACTGCCTCCATGGAGATAATCCTTTTCATACCTCTTAGATGAAGATGGCCAAGTTTTTGGTGCCACAGTTTCACCTCTTTTTCTTCTTTTGCAATGGAACACACAGAGGAGAAATTAGTGTTCTCAGGCTCCCACAAGTAACAGTTGTCTTTAGATCTGACTCCTTTCATTATAATTTCTTGTTTTTCATTAATTACAAGACATTCAGATTTTGAGAAATTGACCTTGAATCCTAGATCACATAATTGACTGATACTAATGAGATTAGCAGTCAGCCCTTTTACCAGCAGTACTTCACTCAGACTTGGAACTCCAGGGCAGTCCAAATTACCAACTCCTTTGATTTCACCTTTAGCACCATCTCCAAAGGTCACAAAACTGGTGGTGTGAGGTTTAACATTATTGAGGAGGTTCTTGATTCCAGTCATGTGTCTGGAACACCCACTGTCAAAGTACCAGTCTTCCTTTGCAGAGACCCTCAGGGAAGTGTGGGCTATCAGGGAAGTAGCCTTTTTCTTCCATTTAGGAGCATGTGGTACCTTTTTAGACTTAGGTTTGACACCTGAGTTCTGATTAGGGTATCCATGCAATCTGAAGCAGAAAGGCTTTATGTGACCATATCTCCCACAATGATTACATCTCCATCTTTGGTACCTTTTCTTCATGTGTCTCTGTTCCTGATGTTGAGAGTTGTGTTGAGACATCTGCTTTGACATTTGTTTAACAGGCCTGATCTTCTTGTCTGTACTAGATTTCTTGGCTTCCACAAATCTTAGTCCAAATTTGTTTCCCACATTTTGTCCAACTTGAAGAATCTCTTCCAATTTGTCTGTTCCATTAGTCAGCATCTTGACAGATTTGGTCATTTGGTTCAGTTGTGAGTTCAGCAATTGAACTTCCCCTTCTAGATGACTTATAGTTTCAAGATCTGCCCTTTTTTCAGCCTCCAGCTTTATGATGAGTTTTGATTGTTTCTCATTCTGCACACAGACTTCAGCACTTCTGATACAAAATTTCTTGTAGGTATCAGCCAGTTCTTCAAATGTCACTTCTTCATCACTAGTGTCACTTTCAGAGGTACAAACACCAGTTAGAGCAGTAACTAGTTTGGCAGATTCTTCTTCAGAATTACTTTCTGAATCACAGTCAGACCGAGTAACAGTCATTCCTTTCTTTTGTTTCTTAAGAAAGGTAGGACATTCAGCTCGAATATGCCCATATCCTTCACAGCCATGGCATTGAATTCCTCTGCCTTGATTTCCCTTCTCTTCTGACCTTGGTCTTCTGCTGGAACAGTCAATGTCAGAGGGAATGTTATGAACATTAGACCTTGACTTTGGATCTATTCTTTTGATGAGTTTATTGAACTGTCTTCCAAGCATGGCTATAGCTTCTGAAATATTTTCTTCTTCATCCTCCTTGTTTTCAACATCAGTGTTGGATACAAGTGTTATGCTCTTGTTCTTCTTGTCACCATTTTCAGTGATCCCCATCTCAAAAGTCTGAAGAGACCCAATTAGTTCATCCACTTTCAAGTTGCTGATGTCCTGGGCTTCCTCTATGGTAGTTACCTTCATGGAAAATCTTTTAGGCAAGGATCTGAGAATCTTTCTCACCGATTTTTCTTCTGACATCTTTTCTCCCAGTGCTCCTGAGGTGTTGGCAATCTCCAAGATGTTCATGTGAAACTCATGAATGGTTTCATCTTCCATCATTTTTAGATTCTCAAACTTGGTAGTCAACATCTGAAGTCTTGACATTTTTACTTTGGAAGTGCCCTCATGGGTAGTTTTGAGAGTGTCCCAAACTTCCTTGGCCAGTTCATATTGATGTACTAGTCTGAAAATGTTTCTATCAATTCCATTGAACAAGGCATTTAAAGCTTTGGAATTTCCCAGGGCTAACTCATCTTCTTCTTTACTCCAATCTTCCTCAGGCTTCAAACTGATTGTCCCATCTTTCTCAGTTATGGTGGGGTGGATCCATCCTTTGTCAGCATCTCTCCAAGCCTTTTTGTCCAGAGATTTTAAGAAGGCAATCATACGAGGTTTCCAGTAGTCATAATTAGTTCCATCCAGAATGGGTGGTCTATTTCCAAAAACTCCTTCTTTGTCCATAGTGCCAGAAAGTGATATCCCTAGATCTCACCCAGTAATACAGGCAGGGTGCCTGCTCTGATTCCAATTGAAATTCTGGCTGCAGATACTCAATGTCACGTTCAATGTTATGACACCGTATCTGACTTTCTATAAGACAGTAAATACAAAAACAGTAAAAAACACAGTCAATTGTTTACCCAGTTCAGTGTGCAACAACACCTACTCTGGGGGCTACCAAGCCAGGGAGGAAATCCACTATAAGAGATATTAATTCAGGAATAAACCAACCAGTTTATCTCCTTCACTTAAGACCTACCCAATGCAACTTCAATCTAAGTACAACTTAAACCTGAGTTCCTACTCACTCCCCCTTAATCACAGCAGTGATACATAAAACAATTTGACTAATGAATTGATGAAGACACTCTTCAAAACATACACTTGATTATGCTTCACAGCTTTTCAATCAAGAAACACAAACACTCTTGCTTCACAGCTTTGAGTGATACACAAACCTAACTTGACTTTGCTTCAAAGCTTTAGTCAAGAGACATACAAACACTCTTGCTTCAAAGCTTTGAGTGATACACAACCCTTACAATTAAAGCCTATCCCAAGTCACTTATCACAATGATAATTGCTTGGATTACAATAGTTAAAACTATACAGCTTCTGAATGATCTTCTGTCAAAAAAGGGATTCATTCCAAAACATCAGCTCTGTTGAATATATAGCAGCTGCATCTTCAGTTAGGGTTTCCACAAAAAGCTAGGGTTAATTCCGTTTGACCTTAAGACTAGGTCACAGGACTTTATCAACCAGGTTAGGGTTGAGCTAGGTTAACCCCAAGTCCACGAGATTTTCTGTTCTGGAAAGACTGAGTCATAATCCTGAAAAAACTCAGAATTACCCAAACTGCATAACTGTTAGTTCAGAACAGGATGTCTTAACATTTGTTATGACATCTGAAAAACCTGTCTACTGATTTAGGTAAATGTGATCGTTTTGCAAAATGCTCAGATACACACTTATAAACAGCAGCACCTGTATGACAATATTTTTTTGCAAAGGTACCTAATGAATCAGTACATACTAAACTAGAATGTTATGACATCAGTCATGACATTCACACACACACCTGGTTTTACCAAAAATGCAAGCCAATAACTAAACAACTACATTGGAGTTGGGATTGATTGTTGTCATTGTTTTGGATTTATTTTACAGGTTGTTTATGGAAGTTTGAAGTGGTGTCTATGGTGGATGTTATTGTTTAGTGAAACTTGGATATGGTGTTTAGATTAAAGACTTAAGAATGATGGCTAATGGTGATGATGAAAGTGAATCGAAACATTGTTGGAAATTATGGTTCATGTTTGTGAAGATTATGAGGTTTTGAATATTGGAAATTTGTGTAGAAAAGTATACTCTGTTTGTTGTGAATATGTGCGTGAGTTTTATGAATTAGATAGAAGAAAATGTACAAACGACACCAACATGTACAACAACAACGACGACATCTAAACTTGGTTCTTATCAAACAAACAAGTTGCAGCAACATTTAAGCATGACAAATAGCAACTCAAAATAGGAGAAATTGAAAATAGAGGATAATAAAGATATGATGGAGTACCTCTTCTTTTTTTATTCTCCGATTTTGTTTCAGTGACTCGGGGATGGCTTATTGAGGTTTTTTTTTGACAAAGAGTTGAGTAAGTTAAAGAACAAAGCTATTTTTTTTTGGGTGTATTGATTTGATTGTGCAGAAAGTTAAGGTTTTTTCTTTGTAAAGGCTTTTTCTTGTGTTTGGATAGAGTATCAGTAGTCTCCTCTTTCTTTGATCCAACACCACTGTTATATAGAGGAGTATGATGAAAAAATTGAGAGGGAAATAAGTTGAAATTTGGATCAGACTAAACCAAAGCTATAACTCTGTTCTTTTATTTTATCAAATACAGTTTATGTTTCTTCCAATTTTGTGTAATATCTGGACTGTTAAGATGCAGGTTTTGCTATTTTATTTTGGCATCTTACAACAGGCATTGGAGCAACAACAACAGATTTGGAGTGTTGTATTTGGCTATTTTGGACTGGTTTTAGAGCAGGGCAAATTTGTGGATTTTGACTGGTGTTTGGAGCATGTTTAAGACAAGTTTACCCGCTGGTTTTGGGGCTTATTGTTTGGACATTTTTCACAAGGAGACAAGAAAAATAGCATAATAATAATAATAACGATAATAACAATAATAATAACTAAAATAGTTAGTAACAAAATAAAAGAGATTAAACTAAATTAAAAAAAAATAAAAATTTAAAAAATTTAAAAAAAAAGAAATTAAAATTAATTTTAATTTTAACAATAATCCAACTTAAAAATTGAATTAAAATTAGAATCAAATCAAGATTAATATTGAAAGAAAGAACTAAAAATTATAATAACTAAAAGAATAAAAAGGAAAAGATATTACCTATATATTTTTTGATTTTTTTTGAATTAAAGTGAAATGCTAAAATAAAATAATGATAACACATATTTTTTTGAGATTTTTTTTAGTAAATTAAATCTAAAAGATTATAATTTTGGCTTAAATGATACAAGAACAAAAATCTAAATGAAATTTAAAGAGACTATTTTTTTTTGAATAAAAATGTAAATAAAATGAAGATGACATGAACTATATATATATATATATATATATATATATATATATATATATATATATATATATATATATATATATATATATATATATATATATATATATATATATATATATATATATATATATATATATATATATATATATATATATATATATTTAAGGATTTTTTCAGGAAATAAGAATAAAAGAAGAGAAAGTGTAAAATGTATGGTCGGACAAAACATAGTCCAAAATTAAAAATCAAATTCGTGAAACGACTTCTAACGTTAACAATTTTTCGTTGCTTCTCAATGCATGATTTGCCCCTTGACTTGAACAGAAAAGTTGTAGATGACGTCAAGGAGAATCATGTACAAAAACAACCGCTCAAAATGTCGAAATTTGAAGAAGTTATAAATTTTTAAAATTTGTTTTGAAAATTGATAAAAATATATCAAATCGCTTGTGAACACTTGCAATGTAATGATGCAGATGTGCAGGTTTTTTTTTGTGATTACATTCTTTGTTTGTAATCTGGAATTCACCTGTATGTAGCCGTTACTCTGCCCAATTTTTGTGAAGACTTAATAGACTTGAAGTTTGGTTCTCTCAAGAGGTCTAGTATCTTTGCTTGCTTGGTTTCAATCCAAAGAATGAGAATTCTATCTTGGCTCATAATGTTATGTTTTGGCTTATTGTTGGTTAGATGGTTCTTATCCCTAGCTTTTACCTTATGCTTTAGGATAGCCTCTTCTTCTCCTCCTATCTTCTTTAATTTCAAAAATCTTCTCCCTCCTTTTGAAAACTCTTCTTGTTTTTTAAACTTGAACCACTTTAGTAATAAACTTGGAATTATGTCCATGCATTTTCAAAATATTTTCATAAATAAACTTCAATCAATTTAACAATACCTTGACATTTTTGTGAGAAGACTAAAAGTCAATCAATCTCATTCCAAACCATTTTGCCACTTTGGCTTTTATATTTAAACTTTTCACAAAAGATTATACTCTTGTCAATCCTTGTAGTGATGCAAACAACTATACTTCTACAATATGTAGTGAAGTGAGATATTTTTCACTTGGGTGTTGAGTGAGGCATTGTTGATTTTAAAATCTAAGCCATATCCTCCACTTTGAGATGATGCAAATTCTCCTTTCTCGTGATTGTGGGTAGTAAGTATGTTTTCCACACGGACAATGACGATGATGTCTTATCTCATAAAAACAACCAACACACTTGTGTTTCAAATTTTTAAAAGAGGAACTACGTGTACCCTGATCCCCTATTGCACAGAAGACGGTACATAAGAACTAAAGGTTCGCAACCGCGGCGGGTGCAAAAATCATAAAAAATATTTCTCTTCTCACCTCCACCCTCTATTTCTATACAACACATTTTTATAGCCAAAATATACAGATTTTTCAAAGAGGTTCCTGTGGAGTACCGTAGATGTTTAGGGTGCTGATACCTTCCCTTTGCATAACCAACCCCCTTACCTTGAATCTTTCCCCCTCTTTTTGGGTTATTCGCTCTTTCCCATTCCTTTGAAAACAATAAAGCGTGGTGGCGATTTTTATTTTCATTTGTATGAAGTCTAGTCAATCCAATGGCTTAGTCTTGAATATTTCTACCTGTTGTACCCCAAATTTTTCCCCTAAGATCCCTTTATCATACCATATTGTTTCAATCATCACAAAATCACATTAGGGACTTTGGTTCTTCTTCCTATCTTTTGCTTTGCTCTTTGAGGAGTCACCAAGCACCTTGTTTTGTTTGCTTTTGTGATCATAGATATTGTACTTTGATTTTTCTCTAATTAACAAAATGCAATATTGGTTTGTCTTACTTGTTGATAATGTAGGTAAAGGCAATGAGGTTTAGCAAGTTTGCTTCATGGGTTCATGAGTTTATTTCCATGCCCTAGTCAAAAACTTAAGAGATTCAAACCTCACCATTGAAGTTGTTTTGAAGTTGGTATGAAATTGGTTTTGGTGGACATACGTCCTCATCATCATCCTCAACAATTTCTATTCACAAAGGAAGAATATTGGCACAAAAAGTTTGTTCAAACTTGGCAAAGTTCCACCAAGCATTCTCTTGATCTAGAGGCTATGGTTTTGGACTTCAAAGGGGCATATCTTACTCATCTTTTGGTATTTTTGAATTATTCCAAAAACACTCTTCTCTTCAAAGAGTTACCAACAAATCACTTCAAAAGTTCCAAGGAGTTTTCATGTGGAAAGAACTTGGTGAAGAAGAAAGATTACAAGTCATCTAGATGAATCCTTAATTTTCCATATGTGACTTCAAATAGTCATAACTTGGTCAATTTTTGCCACCTTGAGCCCATTATTTTTCCATGATGATCTTAAGGATGTGTACTTCATGCCTTCTTTTATGTTAAAAGTAAGAAAATGGATGGAAGTTTCCTTAAGAATGAAAAATATTATAGGTCATTTCATGATTTTTGGCCAACTTCAACAAGTCATAACTTGCTAAATTTTTGGATATTTTGAGTGGTTCAAATTGAAAAATGTCATTCAAGATATCTACTTAATTCCATCTTTTGGGGTCAATAGAAAATTCTAAGTGGAAGGCCATGTTTGGATGCAAGAGCAAATTCTAATGGAAAGTCAACTCTTTTTCTTCAACTTTGACTCCGTGTAATTTTCATCTCAAGCCTCCATTTGATTCCATTCTTTTTACATTTCAAAGCTTGTTACCTCATCTTTCCAAAGCATCAAGAATTATGTCCTAAGACCCTTTGAGGTGGAAATGTCGTGGATTTGAATTTGGTAGTTTGAAACTGAATTTTGCACAAAGTCAAAATTTTGAAATCTTTGTTTTGGCTTCTAATCACAAGATTTCCACGCGTGTTTGTATCTAATCATGTTTAGCAACTTTCCAGAAGTGATTAGCATCATGAAACACACAATTTGGCTGAGTTTTGATCAAGTTTGAGTCACACTTTCTTCATGATGCAGACCCACACGATTTCCCTCCATTTTACATCATTCCACACGCTTAAGCATCCCATTTTATTCCCTATAAATAGAGGGTCATTCTCCATTCAATTTCCCAAGCTTAGATAGCCATAATCACCCTGCCAAACTTGCTTCACAACTAAGAATTCAGCTACTTCGAATCCTATTCTCAAGCCTTTTTCAATCCATTTTCTTTATCAATTCACCTTCCTTGATCTTCCCTGAAGCTAACCTTATAATAACATTCAAGAATCGTGCCCTATATTGCTCCATAGAAGTCCAGTTTCAGAGCTCTGCAACTCAACTTCAATAGGTAGATTCCTTCATCAATTCTTCGAAACATTGATACCATTGTGTTGGTCTCATTGCCCTGATTCTAGTCACAACACTTACTTTTATCTAGAAGCACGTTTTGACCATGAATTTTCAAATCCCTTTTCAAAACATTCTTTCCAAATTGCTTGAGTTACAGTTTATATAAAAATGGCGCGAGGGTATGGTTCTCTTCGTCTTGAAGAGACGAAGCGAATGGCATAGGTCTGAGCTTCTGATTTTACAGTTTGAGAGACCTGCAATTCGTGAGGGCTGGAGGTTGAAGATGACCAACGTGTCACCTTCTAACCAATGAAAGCGTGCCATTTGTTTTTTTTTAAAATCTGATTAATTAATGATTTTGTACATTATTCACTAAAGACCATGATATGCACAACGCGCCAGATCCTTTGGATTTGATTATTAACGCGTTTTGACTCTCATCTAATGATCCACATCTTTTTCTTTTATTTTATTTTTCTGATTTTTATATTTTAATTGTTTTAAATTTCAAAAAATCATAGAAAATTCGTTTTTAGTCCAAAAAATCCAAAATAATCATGACAAATATTTTTGATTATTCTCTTTCTGATTTTTATTTTTTCACAATTTAATTTTGTGTTTTGGTATTTTTTTATGAATTTTACACTTATTTGATTGATTTAAAATGTTTAAAAATACTTTTACACATTTTTAAATTCTGAAAAAATTATGGAATGATCCAATGATATTGTGACAAATATTGGTGACCTTATTTTATTTTTTGTTTCTGACTTTACTATTTTTTTCTATTTTTGTTTATTTTACCCATTTATTTTAATTTTTAAAAATAGTTTCTGAGTTTTAAAAATTCCCAAATTTTTTTTAAAACTACTTGGCACCTTTACTGATTTTTCTATGGTTTTACTTTTCATTTCTTGATTAATTTGAATATAATTGACATTTTCGTTATTATTTTCTTTTTTTAAGTTTTAAAAAAAACCTTTAATGTATATATTAAATATATTATTATTTTGTGAATATTTTCTGGCTGTCTTGGGTTGATTTTTTTTGGTCATGGCTTTATTAACATCATTGGATCCTTGGTGTTGAGTTTAACTCCACAAAAAATGGATGAATGATTTTAATAATAGTTTGATTAAATATTAATTCAAATGTGGTTTCTCTTTTCACCCTAATCCCTCTTCATCTTATCCTCTTCTCAAAACAAATGGTGTATAGATTGCTATTGACCGGCCTCAAAATAGGTGCGACTTCTATATAAGTCCACTTACGATTGCTTAACATAACGCTAAATTTTGTCCTGATTCGAATAAATGATCATTCGTGGCCCAAACTTAGGATTGTAAGCCCAAGTATGTTAATTTGATCTCTTTAATTCAATAACCTTGAGATTCATTGTGTGGAGGCTTTGGTTCTACCAATCCTCTAATGGATCTACAACACCTTTGGTCAATGCGGATCACTTAAACATCATTGATCATTAAATGGCACTTGTGAGAATTCCAAATGGATGATATACTTGACAAAAAGCAAATGTAACTTGTTGTGTGGAGGCTTTGGTTCTACCAATCCTCTAATGAGTTCCAAATTCAAGTTTCAAGATGGTCATCCAACTAACCACTAATTATTGACTTGTTTATTTTTTGCTTTATTCTTTTTATGCTTTATTCTTTTTATGCTTTATGTACCATTTACTTTTAGCATTTTACTTTTCATGCCATTTTTATCTTTGCTCATTTGAGCATTTATTATTCTTGTCATTTTTATTTTGCTCACTTGAGCTTTTCTTTTCTTTTTTCTAAGATACTTAATAATCAACTTAAACCCAAAAAAAACACTTAATGGTACTTGGACTATTTGGTTACTATACTTGGCATTATGGAGCAGTGGACCTTTTTTTTGGACTTAGGATTAGAAACCTTGGCCTATCTTGGAGACCTTGTGATCTTATCTGATTATTTTGTATGGAATTCTTGAGGTTTACCTCAAGACATTTGGTTGCTTGTTTGTTTTTGTGTGCATGTTTTTTGTGATTACACTCTTTGTTTGTAATCTGGAATTCACCCGTATAGAGCCGTCACTCTGCCCAATTTTTGTGAAGACTTAATACAATTGAAGATTGTTTCTCTCAAGAGGTCTAGTATCTTTGCTTGCTTGGTTTCAATCCAAAGAATGGGAATTCTATCTTGGCTTATAATGTCAAGTTTTGGCTTCTTGTTGGTTAGATGGTCCTATCCCTAGCTTTTACTTTATGCTTTAGGATAGCCTCTTCTACTCCTCCCATCTTCTTTAATTTCAAAAATCTTCTCCCTCCTTTTGAAACTCTTCTTGTTTTGAAACTTGAAACATTTTCATAATAAACTTGGACTTATATCCATGCATTTTCAAAAAAATTTATAAATAAACCCCAATCAACTTAATAATACCTTGACCTTTTTTTATGAGAAGACTAAAATTCAACCAATCTCATTTCAAACCATTTTGCCACTTTGGCTTTTACCTTTAAACTTTTCTTAAAATATTAGACTCTTGTCTATCCTTGTAGTGATGCAAACAACTATACTTCTACAATATGTAGTGAAGAGAGATATTTTCTACTTGGGTGTTGAGTGAGGCATTGTTAATTTTAAAATCCAAGCCATATCCTCAACTTTGAGATGATGCAAATTTTCCTTTCTCATGATTGTGGGTAGTAAGTATGTTTTCCACACTGACAATGGCGATGATGTCTTATCTCATAAAATTAACCAACACACTTGTGTTTTAAAATTTTAAAAGAGGAACTGCGTGTACCCTGATCCCCTATTGCACGAAAGGTGTTACGTAGGCATTAAAGGTTCACAACCGCGGCGGGTGAAAAAATCATAAAAAATATATTTCTTTTCTCACCTCCACCATCCGTTTTATATATAACACATTTTTATAGCCAAAATATACAGATTTTACAAAGAGGCTCCTGCGGAGTACCGCAGATTTTTAGGGTGATAATACCTTCCCTTTGCATAACCAACCCCTTACCTTGAATCTTTCCCCCTTTTTGGGTTATTCGCTCTTTTCCCATTCCTTTGGAAACAATAAAGCGCGGTGACGATTTTTATTTTTGATTTGTATAAAGTCTAGTCAATCCAATGGCTTAGTCTTCAACATTTATACCGCTACACTACCGCTACAGAAAAATGGCGACTTCACTGGGGAAAGATTGACCTCTTGCTGGTACATCCCTAAGTGGGTTGAGCCTATCTTTGTTTATATCTGTATGTGTGCTATTGTTGTTTATGTGTTATATTTTGTATATAAGTTTGTTTGGATTTTCCTAGTTTTCAGGATGCTTGGTGATTACTCATAAGTCCTATACCCGGACTTGGGCAAACTTTAAGATAGGACGGGCGGTGTAGTCATGTTAACTTTGAGGGAGTAATCCCAAAAAAGGAGGCATGATATCCCCCACTCAGTGGAGGCCCCTTTGACTATAGTGTCGTTTACCGAGTAATCGGGAAGACGTACTGCTTTCGACCTGGGAGCCTGCTGAAACTGAGGACCGTAGAATACCAAACCCATATTGGCCTTTTAGGTGTATTGCGGAAGCCATGACAAAGTTTTGTACCCCAAAATTTTCCCTCCCATATTTCTCAATACATTTCAAGTGAGGTCCTCAAATTTCTCAAGGAAGTCCAAGAGTTGATCAGACAAATCCTCTCCTAAGGCAGACTACCTCAAATTAGGGTTTCAGTTTGCATCAAGATGTTTGAATCCAAAGGGTCCCAAATGATAAATATTTCCCTAATATGTTCTCAAGATCATCCATGTCAAGTTTCAAGCCCTGCAGAGGAAGTTTACTCAGTCAACTACTCAAATGCCTGAAAATCGACTATGTTAGGGCAAAAGTCAACTGTGGTCCACATACAGTCAAACTTCAAGATTTTTGGTGAACATTATCATTTTTAAGTATTATTCATCATTTTATCAAGGGTTGATCATGATTCCTCAAGGATTGCTCAAAATTCATCAAAACCCAAAAGTTGCTAAATTAGGGTTTTGTAGGAAAAGTCAACCCAACTTTGACCAAGCATAACTTTCTCATAATTTATCAAAAATGACCCATCCAAAGCTCATTTTGAAGAGGATGCAATTCCTTACAATACATCTTTAGCTCCCAAGTTCAAAATATGCACTCAAAATAAGATATAAATTTGGACATTATAGGTCATTTTGAAAAGTCAACAAAAACACCTTTTATGTCAAAGCTTCATACATGAACATGGAAGACTACTTTGAGTTGAGACAAAAATAGTAGCTTAGAGGTCATATTAAGCTTTCTAAAAATTACAAGAACACATCTCTAGGGTCAAAATTGAAAGAGTTATGCATTGGTAAAGTTGACCCTTTTTGCAAAATTGCCAAAAGTCAAATGTGGCCAAAATTTTAATTTTTGCTAAATGGGCCCAACTTTTTATTCTTCCATTGAGTTTGTAACATGACCCACAACCCATGATACTTCCCATTTGTCATTCTTTTATTTTTATCATTTATTTTGATTTTATTTCAATTAAATTAAATAAAATCAAAATAAAATCATGAAAATATCAAAAACTAATCAAAGATTGAGATTTTTTGCATGTTTAGGTCTATTATACAGCTGGAGATGGAATCAAATCATGCAAGCTTCAAATGGACACAAAAAGATTTGACTTGCTTGATTTGGAAAGATTTGCACAAAGGATCAAATCTTGAATCAATGATCATAATTGGAGAAGATTTGAAACCAAATTGCAACCCTAATTCGTTCTAGGGTACATAAGGAACATTGGCAGACCATAAACAAAGGGATTGGAGGCGTGCAAAGAAGAGAACAAATCTCAAAATTTCAAGGAAAAGTTGCAATTTGATTTCCCAGTTCCAGGCTTCCTCAAGCCATTCCGGGCACACCAATCGATTGCAGGACATCCAGGGATCAAGATTCAACCACTAACAAGCTTCATAACATCCAGAAACGCACTGTAAGAGTCCCACGATTTCCATGTTTTTTTGAATTCGTATATCATGATTATGGCATAGTTAGCATGTTTTATTGACATATCCTTAATCCATGAGTTATTTACAAGCTAATGGTGGTACTTAATTGCATTTTCATTAACTGTACAACAAGATGCCATAGTTAGGGTTCTTGCTTCGTTTTTAGGGTTTTTGTGTACAGGTACAATTGGCCATGGATAAGGGTACCATGATGCTCGTGAGGTTGCCACGAGTTGATTGGTACCATTGTTTTGCATTTATCACGCTTGTATAGGATTTTGGAAAGGTACAGGGCTGTACCTACGCCCATTTGTCCGTAGGTAAAAGTTCTTAATCTAAAATGATGGAGGCACGAGGACGATGATGGTGTGGCAGGTGGTGAATGGCCCATTCAAATCTGCGCGCGTTTCAGAATCTAGCTTTATTATTTTATCATATAATATTATTTTGTCATTAGGTATACAACTAATACAACCAGCCCAGCTGGCAAGCGTGCAATGGATGAATGCTGAAGGACCTGGGTTCGATCCCCAGGTCCCCATATTGTTTCATGTTATTTTTTCTTGCATAATCAGGTACACGTGTATACAATGAGTTTACCATATGTACTCAGCATCCAGCCAAAAGATCTTCAATAAGGCAGATCCAATGCCTTATCCCTGAGAGTCCAACATGGGCATAAGTCAAGCTAGCAACATGGGATCTGGAAAAGTTAAATAAGGCCATCAGCATTTGGGCCCAAAAGTGCAATCAGCACCCCTCCTTTGCTATTCAAACACCAGGCCCATTCTATTTCTTTTCTATTTTTTCTTTTATTTAATTTATTTTGTTTATTTATTTTCTAACCACAAAATTAATTTCTTTTTTCATAAATAATCATAAAATCAATTTTCACAAAATTAGATTTAGGTTTTATTTTTATTTTTATCAAAGTTAATTTAATATTATTTGAATATAATTTTAGGGTAATTCTAACTTTTTGTAAATAATTAAAACCAAATTAGCAAAATTAGGGTTGCTTTTGATTTAATTTTTAATTCTTTTTACAATAAATTAAAAAAAATACAAAAATAGGTTATTTTAATCATTTTTCTTAAATCTTAATTAATTAGAAATTAGGTTTTTATTTATTCAACTAAACTTTATTTTCTCAAAATAATCAAAAACACAAAAACAATGATCTTTCCTTTAATTAGGCTTAGTCGGGGTCAAAACCCTAATTCTCTCATTTTCAATTTATCGCGCGCATTTATTATTTTTGCAAATATTAATGTATCTGTCCATGGTATCTAATAGCGTAATTAGATTTTTTTCTTCTTTATTTATAGTTTTATGGGTTTTTGGCTATTTAAATTAATCCCTCTCGCGAAGCCTTATAATAGCGTAGGTTTTATTTCTCGCATTTTAATTCTCGCAAATATTAAATGTTAGATGTATGTTAATAGGATTGTATGACAAGATTGCATGTAAATTTAAAATGGCTAGCAAACCCTAATGTGCAAAGATAATAATTTGAAATCAATCACTCGCACATGTGCACTCTTAGGGTATACTCTCACTTCGGTTGCCTTTGGTAAATGATCATTAAGCATAGGGTGTTTTAGTGGTCGCCCTCTAGTCTAACAAAGATCAAAAGTCCCGTTCGGAAATGTTGCCTCAGAAATGTTGCCTCGAATATGATCTTAGGACTCTAGGGTTATTACTAAGACGTCCTAACATTGCTTTAGTTATCATATGTCCCTTACGAATTGACCCTTACAACTCCAACAACGATGCTACCTATTTCTCAATAATGGGATAGCATTGTCTAAAGGAAATAAGAATAGAAATAATCCTTTTTCGAGTAAGTAGATGCTAGTAGGTACTTGCTCAAATCAAAACCTTTTCACACTTACACATTGCAAAACAATTTTCAAAAACAACTTCGTAACACTCTTGAAGACAGAAGCAAGGGTTAAAACAAAGTAAAACAAAACTTTTCAAGACAAACACACACAAGCAATTTTAAAATGATGAGCAAGTACCTAAGAGCCCGTGGAAAACCACGGATATAAAGGGTGCTAATACATTCCCTTTCTATAATCTACCCCCCCGTACTCAGAGTATCTCGAAAACGGAATTTTTCTGTGCTTTTTTCCTTTCCAGTTGGATAAAATAAAAGTCGGTGGCGACTCTTGCTTACCGCGACATTTTGCGAACATAAACGCAAAATGCAAACCAGCATTTTCCAAAATAGTCGGTTCTGCTACCGTATCACAGAACTGGCAACTCTACTGAGGATATATAAGTGGGGTATACCTTAGGATTTAGTTCATCATAATTGCTTCTCTTGTTTGTTTTGGTTGCTTTATTTTTAAGGGTTTTTGTTTGGGAGTTACTATAGATCCTAACCCAGATATGGGGAAACCTTTTAGGTAAGTAGCAATAAACTGTGAGGGAACTGTACGCCGTAGATCGATACAGTTGAAGCAGTAGCTATGTTGATGTGGCACATTGGTTGGTATCGGTCCCCCTTATGGAGAAACAAGGAGAATAAGGGGCCTCTATGTGTGTCGTTAAGCATCAATTGACCTTAGAACCTTTAATCGACCAACTTGGCCATTAGAAAGTAGTGAGATAGCCAGCCTCGGTATAAAGCTGAGAACTCGTTGATACTCAATGCAACACTGATTGAGACCATACTCTCGAGATAGTTTCGGCCGCAAGAAAAGATCACGTGAGCTGAAACTATGACCGATGGAGGATGGTCAATGATATTGAGAACCTCTAGAACCCGGTTACTTTCTCTAGGACAGGTTGAAACCAACTGAAATTCATGAGGGTAATACCTTTGACTCCATGCAAGCCTTAAACTTAAGGGCTTTTGTGTGACTTGTTTGCCTTTGCCATGACTGTTATCTGCTATACATGTTTGTTTTTATCATGACATCATGCATCATAACATAGCATACATACTTCATTATACTAACTATTTCAAAGACCGAGGGGATTTATCTTTGTTCTGTTTTGCAGATTATGGCTTCCATGCACAGAAATACCATCCGAGTTAACTTTGTGCAAATACCTGCTCAACTTAAAGAGTTAGCCTCAAGAGTTTCTGAGACTTCTAGGTTCATTAAGAGACATGGTCAGCTTCTTAGACTGGTTACCTCAAAGTTTGATGAGCAGATGATGAGTGTGCTTTTCCAGTTCTTCGATCCTGTACATCATTGCTTTACCTTTCCAGATTACCAGCTGGTTCCCACTTTGGAAGAGTTTTCTCACTTATTGGGCATATCCATCCTTGAACAGATGCCCTTCACAGGTATGGAAGAGACTCCTAAACCAGAGGACATTGCCTTAGCTCTGCATCTGAAATGGGCTGATGTAGTATCCAATTGGGAGACACGGAGCGAGGTTGAAGGTTTCTTAGCCAAGTTTCTGATAGATCTGGCTCAACTATTCTAGGATAATTTGGACTTTTAGGCTTTTGAAGACATCTCGGCTCTCCTTATATATGGTCTGGTTCTCTTCCCGAATCCGGATTCCTTTGTAGATGTTCATGCTGTCAAGATTTTTCTTTCTCGCAATCATGTGCCTACTCTACTGGGTGATATCTTGCATGCCCTCTACACTCGTATTGTGCATAGAAGAGGGACTCTTATGTGGTGTATGTCGTTGCTGTCGAGGTGGTTTATTTCACACCTCCCTAATTCCATGATGAAGAACGAAGAAGGTTTGGGTTGGTCCTACAAAATAATGTCACTTGCCCACACAGACATTCTTTGGTGCTCCCAGGCTATGGAAGATACTGCTGTCATTGATCATTATGGGAGATATCCTAATGTCCCATTGCTAGGAATCAGAGTGGGTATAACCTACAACCCTTGTTTAGCTTTGCGATAATTTGGTCGTGCTCGAAGAGACGATCCCCATGAGCTACTTCTTGAGGATATTGTCTTTGACTACAAGGAAGACATTAAGGAGCATCGCCAAAGGTTCATACGAGCTTGGGGCATGGTAAAAAGATCTGACCCTCAAGAGTTGGGACCAAAGACTTCCCTTCCTATGCAGCCTTATTTCCAATGGGTCCGAGCTCGTGCCCAGAAGCTTGGGATGCCTTATGAAGCTGTATTGCCTGTAATTGTGGAGCCCACTAATGAAGAAGTCGTTCCTTACACGGTTCTTTATCCTTACATGCCTACTGATCTTGGGGAATTGAAGAGGTCTTGGATTCAGCTGAGAGAGGAAAGGGTTACTTACCGGGAGAAGTACCATGAGCAAGAAAGGAAGATTTTGAAGCTCACCAGGCAGCTCGAGAAAGAAAAAGTGATTAATTACTACGTCAGCACGAAGGGGAAGCGTCCCTGGGATTTTTGATTTTTGCTTTTCTAGTTTTAGATTTTGTTTTTTTAATTTACTTCTTTGTAAACGCCTTGAAGGCATTGTTGAACCTGTTACAAGTTATTCTAATAAAGTTTGTTTAATTTTTATTTTAAAAATTTAAATCTCCCAAAGTTTTTGAAATCATTACATATACATCCCATTATCATGCGCATCATTACAGGTACCATTACAGGTTTCTCATCTCCTTCGCTATTTATTTCAGCAGAAATGTCTTCTGATCAAGCCATCAAAGATCTTCAGGCATATAACACCCAGTTCCAAGAGATGTTCTTGAGCTTGGCTAAAGGGCAAGAGGATTTGAAGACTCTCATTCTGAAAGAGAAGAAGAAGAAGAAGAAGAAGAAGAAGAAGAAGAGGAAGAAGGTCGTTCTTTTGAGTATGGGCAAATGGTTTGGGAATAGGTTTCAATAGCAAGCTAATCTGATCTCCTCGTCCAAAGACGGGGAAAACCAAGAAGAAGAAAAGGGCTTCAGTCCTGCAATTTCTGATAATGATACTGATTTTGATGATGAGCAATATCCTCCTGCTGAGGATAGGTACAAGCAACTAGAAGACCGTCTGAGTGCTATAGAGATTCAGAATATCCCTGGTTTGGATTTCGGAGAACTGGGATTGGTATCGGGAGTGGTGATCCCTCATAAGTTCAAAGCTCCGGTTTTTGGTAAGTATGATGGAATGTCTTGCCCAAAACTCCATCTCCGCTCGTATGTCAGGAAAATCCAACCCCACACTGTTGATAGAAATTTGTGGGTGCATTTCTTTCAAGATAGTCTGTCAGGGACTCAGCATGAATGGTTTTACCAATTGGAAGGATCTAATGTCCGAAACTGTGAAGACCTTGCTGCTGCTTTTTACAGGCAGTATCAGTATGACGCCGACCTTGCTCCCAGTCGTACTCAACTTCAGGGTATGTCAATGGGTGCAAGTGAAGGTTTTAAGGACTATGCTCAGAAGTGGAGAGACTTGGCTGGAAGAGTCCAACCCCCTTTGTCTGATATGGAGTTGGTTGACATGTTTCTAGGGACGCTATCTGGTCCATTTTTCAATCATCTGATCGACAGTTCGTCATCTGGGTTTACTGAGTTGATTTTTACTGGAGAGAGAGTAGAAGCTGGTATCCGAAGTGGTAAAATACAGAAGGATACTTCATCAAGTGCATTGAAGAAGCCTTTCACCGGTAAGAAAGAAGCTAGTGCAGTATACGGCCCGAGGGGCCAAAGCAGACCTAAACACCGTCAAGCAGTGAGTGCGGTAGTGATATCAAGACCCACAGTTGCTCCACAATGCAACAATCAACAAAGGGTGGAAAGACCACAGAGGCAATACACTCGGCTCAATATGACCTTGTCTCAAATTCTACCATAATTATTGAAGACCAATCTGGTAACTCTGAGGGAAGCTCCGAAGAACCCCAACACTACATCTCCTCACTATAATCTGAATGCCCGCTGCGCCTATCACTCCGAAAGTCCAGGTCATGATATAAACAAATTTTAGGCCTTAAAAAATAAGGTGCAAGACTTGATCGAAGCCAAAGAGATTGAGTTTGACGCTCCGGAGAAGCCCAACATCATAACTGCTTCCATGCCCAAACATGGTCATGGAGTAAATGATGTGGCTGATGATATATTTGTGACCTCCGTGGAAGAAATTTCTACTCCTTTGATGACAATAAATAAGAATTTGTTGTTGGCCGGTTTATCTCCGGGTTGTGGTGAAGGTTACCACATATGTTCAATTCTGCCTGCTGGTTGCCACTTATTGAAATCAGGTGTTCAGCGCCTGATGGATAACAAAGATATTTTGTTCGAAAAGACTTTGATTCCGTTAGTTCCAATTCAAAATGTTTCCATCATAACCATTTCCGCCAATACTTCCAAGGTTTCCTCGAGAAAACCTGTTAGGATTACATCCGCCCCAAGAATTGCTCCGTTAATAATTACTATTCCCGGTCCTATCCCATACACTTCAGACAAGGCTGACCCGTGGCACTATGGTGATGATGTGTACTACCATGGAGTTAAACAAGACTTTAAAAGTAAGAAAGCTGATGTTGATGTCAGTAATATTGTTGGGGCCAGCAAGGTAACCAGAAGCAGAAGACTCTTTTCTCCTGAGATTTCCCCTCCGACTGCCCAAAAACCTATTGTTATTCCATCTGCTAGTACATCAACTACTATTCTAGTTCTTACTCCAGTTATCACCCCTGTCGCCGAGCCATCTAGGACTCGGGGTAGAGAAGTCACAGGTGAGCCTTCCTGGATGGAGGCACCTAAGAAGATCATCGTAGAAACCTCTAAGCAAGAGATAGAAGAAATTCTGAAGATTTTCAAGAAGAGCGACTACAACATAGTCGAGCAGCTGGGGAAGATCCCATCAAAAATCTCTATGTTGTCCTTTTTGTTGTGTTATGAAGCCCATGAAAAGGCTTCAATTGCATTCCTCAAGATTGTGCATGTGCCGCAGGAAACTTCAGCCGATCAATTCAAAGATTGCGTAGCTAGTTTGACTGTTGACAATGGGCTAGGTTTCTCAGATGCAGATCTGACTGCTAAAGGAAGGAATCATAATGATGCTCTACACGTCTCGATCGAATGTAGGGGCACTATTATGGCTCATGTCCTGGTGGATACCGAGTCTTCATTGAATTTTTTGCCAAAGAAAGCATTAGATCGGATGGATTGTGAAGATTTGATTCTGAAGCTGAGTAACATTGTGGTCAGGGCCTTCGATGGGTAAAAAAGGATGGTGCACGGGGAGGTGGACATCCCCGTCAAGGTTGGCTCTCAGACTTTTGGATCCACCTTCTATGTAATGGACATCAGACCATCATATTCTTGCTTGCTGGGTCGTCCATGGATTCATAAGGCTGGGGCAATGACTTCCACACTCCATCAGATGCTGAAATATCTTGTAAAGGGAAAGATTGTCACGGTACGAGGTGAAGAGGAGTACATGGTGAGTCATCTCAATTCTTTTCTCTATGTGGAGATGGATGGGGAGTTCATCGAAACCCCTTATCAGAACTTTGAAGAGGTCCCTCAGACTTTGGCGTCAACTGAAGTTGCTACTGACAAACCTCCAATGAAGATGGCTTCTCTCAAGGATGCCATGGATGTAACCGAAGAAGGTGGGTGTACCAATTGGGGTCGGCTCCCTGATTTCATACAGAAAACTGACAGATTTGGTTTGGGCTTTACTATAGGGGATTAAAGGGCTATTAGGGGCGCACAGATTGGATGACCTCCTCTACATATCAGCAATCAGGGAGTTAATGCAATTGAAGGTGATAAAGAAGATTCAGATATCGACAGCTGGATCTACCCTACAACCAATGGTGGATTGAACAACTGGACGGCGAAAGACTCCATACATGTTTCTTTTATTCCACAGTAATTGACTTTTGTTTTAAAAGTTGTAATAAACATTTTGAAACTTTACGGCCTGGTGCCTTGCCCGAGGCACCTTGGCTTTGCTTGTGAGGGCTTATTATTTGTCATTTTCATATATCATTAATAAAGCATTGGACGTTTCTTGCATCACAAATTTTGTGCTCTCACGGATCATAATGCAGATCCATATCCACTCTGGATCCCATTCATAACAACTCTGCTACTGCCAGTTATGACTTTGAAAATCCGGTCAACCAAGTTGAGGACGAAGGTGAGGATGATTGTGAGGTTCCTAGAGAACTTGCTACACTTCTACTACAGGACGAAAGGGCCATACATCCCCATGAAGAGCCAGTTGAATCAATAAATTTGGGTACAGAGGAAGACAGGAAGGAGGTTAAAATAGGTGCGAATCTGGAGCCTAGTGTCAAGCAGAGGTTGATACAGATGCTACGCGAATATGTTGAGATCTTCGCTTGGTCTTATGAAGATATTCTTGGTTTGGACACTGATATTATGGTACATTGCCTACCAACTAAAGAAGATTGTCCCCCGGTAAAGCAGAAGGTTCGTCGTATGCGCCCTGAGATGTCTGAGAAAATCAAAGCTGAGGTCATGAAACAGTTCGATGCAGGATTTTTAGCTGTCACTTCTTATCTGCAGTGGGTTCCCAATGTTGTTCTGGTACCTAAGAAAGATGGTAAGGTACGGATGTGTGTGGACTATAGAGATCTGAATAGGGCAAGCCCCAATGATGACTTCCACTTCCTCACATCTATGTTTTGGTCGACAACACCGTGCAACTTAAGATCTTCTCCTTCATGGATGGTTTTTCCGGTTACAATCATATCAAGATGGCTCCCGAAGACATAGAGAAGACAACCTTCGTTACACAGTGGGGCACCTTCTGTTACAAGGTAATGCCTTTTGGGTTGAAGAATGCTGGGGCAACTTACCAGCGCGCCATGGTCGCTTTGTTCCAAGACATGATTCACCATGAGATCGAGGTTTATGTTTATGACATGATCACAAGGTCCCAGACTGAGGAAGACCACCTTGACCATCTCCAGAAACTGTTCGACAGGTTGAAGACGTACAAGCTGAGGTTGAACCCGAACAAGTGCACCTTCGAGGTAAGTGAAACAACCGGCTGAAAATCATCAAACAATGAAGTCGCCATCGAACGTCTTTTATCCCAAAGGTAGGGAAAGGTAAACATCGAGAAAACCCTAGAAGGATGAAATCAAGGTCTTGCGACCGAGAGATAAGGGTAAGGGAGTCATTTACGCGAGGGGAAGGTATTAGCACCCCACACGCCCGTAGTACTCTACGGTATCCACTCTTGTTGTCTATCTTATGGGTGTGTTCAATCTATGCTTACTGTTTATTATTGCTAAAGGAGAATGCATGCGAAAGAAAGGGGGAAAATGTAGGGAAAATAAAAGTTGTGCTCGTTCGGGCCCTACCCCGATGCCTACGTATCCCTTTTAAAGAATTAGAGCAGTCGTAGTTCGGCTTATATGTTTTTTTTGGTTGGTATTTTTTTTAATGAACAACATTAATTTCGCCTTCTGCCGCAACTCGACCGTTGGAGACTTACGCGTCAGCACAGAAGTGAATTAACATGGTCTTCTGAAAAGGGTTTGAAAGAAAGGAATGTGCCTGGGGGCACAAAAAAGGTTTGAACTTGTTTGTTTTTGAATGAACAATATTAATTTCGCCTTCTGCCGCAACTCGACCCTTTGGAGATTTACGCGTCAGCACAAAAGTGAATTAATATGCTCTTTCGGAAAAGGTTTGGAGAAAATGTGCCTGGGCGCACAAAAGTTTTGAATTTGTTTGTTTTTGAATGAATGATATTAATTTCGCCTTCTGCCGCAACTCGACTTTTGGAGATTTACGTGTTAGCACAGAAGTGAATTAATATGCTCTTTTGAAAAAGGTTTTTTGAAAGGAAGGCCCGAAGACAAAAAGAATTTTATGTTTGTTGGTGTTTTTTGTTTGTAGAGAATAACTAGTTAATCTCAAGGGAGAGATTTTAGCCATGTCTCTACTTATTCGTGAAATGATTCTTTGAGACTTGAACCATGCCGAAGCCTAGAATAAGAGAATAATAAGGTCGAGAAAAGACCCGCTTATCGTCTCACATACTTAACGAAGACATGATTCTCGTCAGTAAATTTTAGTATTTTGAAGTTTGAAAAGAAAAAAAAGAAGTTTTAGTTTTAGTGCGAATGCAAAAGGGAAAGAAAAGTCACAGGGAGGCTAGTCTATTTCTAAACCTAATGTTATTGTGCATTAATAGTCTTAAGGTTAGAATGAAGGGGAAACATCCACCTAATGTTAGCATGCACATGGATTGCGGTAAAGTACGAAAATGAAGAATAAAATAGGGTTGTGACGATACCGAACGGAGAAGGTCCGTTGCCTCTTCGAAACTGTGCAAGCGGTAAGAGAATTCTACCAAATCTTCCTTGAACGAGCGATCAAAGAATTAACCCCGAGCATTCCACATTGCAAGAATTACATCGATGCTATCACAAAAATCTTGGCTAAAAAAATGAAAATGACAATGATTATTAAACATAAACACTAATAGAAAATTCTAAAAAAAGAAATTCTAGAAAAATTCTATTATATACTGCCACTTTTTATTATTATTATTTATTTTATAGAGAAAATTCTACCAAACAAACAAGAATTAATTTCTAAATCAAAACTAACAAGTTTTTATGGATTTTTGAATTTTTACCATAAAAAAAATAGACAAAATTATATACAAAGATAAAACCCTAAAGATTATGAGGACAAGGGGTGTAGTATTGACATCAGGGTGCTAGGCCCAAAAAAAAAAGGTCCAATATCAATTCTGTCTAGCAAGGCAATTCTACCAAAAATGCATATGGGCTCAAGGCAATGCAGTCCAGCCCGGTGACTATCAACAACAATTAAAGTTTATGTTTTTTTTTTTCTTTAATTAATTTTTTTTACTAGGAATCAATAACTAATAAAATAAAGAAAAGAAAAAAAAAGAAAAGAAAATTGAAAGGGAATTAGAATGTGACTTTAGGGTTAGAGGAGTTATCCTCTTCGTCCGTTAACGGCGGAGCGATACCCCTCTTCATCTTCTTCGCTCGATGCTTCCTCCACCTCACTCTTCATCGTCGTCGGTCCTCTTCTTCTTCTCTGATGCGGCTCAACCTTCTATCATCTTCGCTTTAGTCGTGCTCTTCTCTAACACAACACCGACCAAACTCAAGCCTCCGCCTTATTTGATACCTCTTCACTAATCAACTTCACCGTCACGGTGAACACCTCTGTCTTATTTTACTCGCGGTCTCGGTGATGATTTATAAGCTCTTGATTAATGCTTTCAAACACAAAACTGAAAATGCCTAATGGAATGGATGAGACTTATCGACCGGAGAACTCCGGTGACTCTTCCATAGCGGCGAAGATGAGAAGTCTAGAGGTAAATTCTTCACTCTATTCTTCTTCTTCTGTATGTCTTTGATTCTTCTTTTGCGATTTTTATTGTTTATCTGTTACGATGCGTGAGATGTTGTTGTTGTGTTACGATTTACATAAATTCTGCAGAGAAATGATGATGTTGTTTAATATGTGATTTGTAGATTGATGGTGCAGTGATGAAGATGACGATATCAGGTTGTGGAAGATTGAAGGTTGGTAGTGATGATGATGAATACATTTTGCAGAGAGCCTTAAGGATTTTGGAGTTTAAAGATCCTTCTCAGAAATCAAGAACAAATGAGAGAAGATGAAGATTATGCTTGAAGCAGAGAGAGAACTGAGAGTTTTTCTGGATTTTTATGATGGAGATTCTTCCACCGATTGAAGAAATGAAGATGAAAAGAGAAGAGAGAATTGTGTGGTTCTTCTTCCAGTTGAATAATGAAGGTTAGAGGAGCAGAGAGAAGGTTGAATGTTCATTTTGCAGAATTGAAGAATGAAGATGAGAGGAGAAGAGATAATTTTTTTTTATGTGATTCTTCTGCAAGTTCCAGAATCAATGTGAATTGGTAAGTTTCTATAGTTAAATCTATTATGTATGAGTTCAGAAAATAATGAATCTGAAATTCTGTTATATAGATTGTTGTGAGTTGATTAAGAGTTAGTTAAGCGGTTAGGAAGTTAGTAAACCTGTTAGAAAGCAGTTAGAAAAGTTTGTTATGGTTACAAGTTAGTTGTATTGAAATTCTGTTTGCAGTTAGTAGTTAGTTTGTTATGTGCAAGGCTTTCTGTTGCAAATATGCTATGGGTTGGTTATGGATTTTGTTAGCAATTAGGAAGTTAGAAGTTTGTTAGAATTTGTTAGAAATTGTTACTTGGCAAGCTGAAGGTTATGTCATTGGATTGTTAGTTTGTGAAAGTTAGTTAAAAAAATGCTAGAATTCAGTTAGGGCAGTTGACTGAGTTAATTAGAAATTGGTTAGGCAGTTAGAAGGTAGTTTATGATTGGTTGTTAGAGATGAGCTGGAAAATTAGTTACTGAATTAGTTTGCGGGTTTTTCTTTGTTTTGGCTACATTATTTTCCTTATTCACAGAGATAACCTTAGATTCATTAGGATGATCCAATTTCACAACTTTCCCTTCTACTTTTTTTTTCTTTATCTTGTCTCTTCTACTTTTCCTGCTCTCGTGTTTTTGTTGCGTTGAAACTGAGAATGCAGAAATTATTGTGTTGATACATTCTTATAACATCGATGTTTCCCCTTTTTTTTTATCTGTGCAGAAAAATTGAACGAAAAGATTTGACTTTGAATCAGTAGTAGAGATTGAAGATGAAAAATGCTAAAGCGATGAAGATGGCGAGGTTGCAGAGGCTCGGGGTGTTAAGGTTCAAGAGTGGCAATTGAGTGGTTGTGTTTTTCTGTCGCAACAAACTCCAAAGTAACTGCAAATACTTTCCACTGAATTAGAAGCTTGAGCTGAGATGAAGCAGACAAATCAGAACAAACAATCTCAGGAGAAGCGAAGGAAAATGATTCTTCACATTCAAGTTCGATTTTTTTATCCAGAGTTTGGTACTATTTTCGTCACAGATGAACTCACAGAGGATATTCGCAATGAAATCATGGACATCGCTCATGTCTTTCCATTGTACAGCCATAAAACTCAGATTTGTAAGAGAATTTTCATTTTGGCTAATAAGCCATTAAGTGAAAGATGACTTTGTAGCATAAATGGACCCCTTCAAGCATGATGTCAATAGCAGTAACCATTCAACAAGATACATAAAGCAACCAGGAGCTACATAGTCGACTTCCACTACCCAATTCACGTCGCAAGTATCCTTCAATGCTTCCTGAAGCTTAACCATGCAATGCATCTCTAAAACTGCCTTATTGCCCGGTACATTTTCATGTTCTGAACACAAACGTAAGCTCTCAATGAAATATTTCCATGGTTTGTTTGCTGATTTTTCAACATATTGTGCAGCAAGGCCTGAATGGGTAAACAAAACTTAAATTGTTGAAAAGGGTTGATGATGCTGTTCAAGAAATCATATTCATCATGCATAGAGGAACTTCCTGTGGTTTTCAGACAACCTGAATCATCACTCTTACTTAGACATTTAATTGCTTGTAGCAGTGAAACACTCATTAACTTCAATATGGATGCAAGAAGATAAATATCTTCAGCATTAGTGTTTTTCTTTAAATACAATAAATCTCCAGCAACATCTTGAGAAAAAGCTTGATGAATTATGTAATCTAAGGTTGAGGCAGCCTTACCTCGGCATGAATCAGCAAATATGTATTGTCTCCCTTTCATATATTCTATGTACTCAGTCAAAAAATCAACTTTTATTTTAGATGACATTTTGCAACCGTAAGAGTCCAATGAACTATTTGATTTTGATAAGACTTGATTTAATTTAGTGTGTGTTCCTTCCTGAATATAAGATTCAAAAATTGGAAGACCTCTCTCAAACATGGTTCTATTATAGGCACAACTCAATTCGATGCAACAACTACCCATTTGCAAGCTAGACACATGCTTAGAGTATAAACTGACAGATTTTTGAAATGTCGCTAAGTAGTAGCTTATATCTAGAGTCAAATTCCCCGAAGACGAAGATAAGCCAGAATCAATGACTTTAGAAACCAATGAAATTACATGTGCCTGGAACATCTTTGTTGCAGAATACACAACAGGGTCGAGCAGCAACGCCATGGCACTAGCAATTCCAAGTTCATGAAATCTAAAATCTCTGTTCCAATGCAAACATAATCTACCGATGAAATTCTCAAATGCTTTCTCATATCTTAAAATATCTTTAGATGTCAAGTATATCCAATAATTTTCAAATAACCTCTAAATCACGAAATATGGAATAATTTAGTCCACAAGAGTTAACTTGGTTTTCATCCACGAAGTCTCGCTGGAATCTTCCAATTCTGCTTGAATCAAATTATTGAACAAAACTGAAGCTCATTCTCACACAAATATAATATTTTGAGGAACTGATAACGAAGATGGAAATATGGAAGAAGTATAACCAAGATATCCTTAAAACTACTAATCCACCTTGACTTGTATTGTGAGCAAAAACTAACAATGATGAGAACAAAAATGGCCTTGTACTTTTCAATTCAACCCCACAAGTTCTTTGTCTTGTCAAAAAAATCTTTATGGGATCCTTGAAGAAGATAAAATTTGAAGCTTAGAAGGATATCCTCTAATCATTCCTCATTAATGAACATCAACAAACTCACACACAAAATGCGAAACCTTAACCCGCTTGTATTAGGTGCCCAGTGATGACCTCGTAGCTTGATAAAGAAGAAATCCCCAACAACCATTAATCACAACCCTAAACTCACAGTTCAATGTTCCAGAAGAATCAGTCTTGTTTGATAAACACCTCGAACCAAAAGAAAACCCGAGCTTCACAATCAATGATTCTTGAATCATGATTCAACAAAGCCTGAATTGGATGAATGCCATGCCAAAGTCATTAAGCCTGATCAAATGATAGGCACACCTGTATGAGGAGACATATTGATTCAAAGACCATGTATGCTAAGTCACGCCCCTGAGTTCTTGACAAGACAAACCCGTAACCTGTTGTTTATCAGCAAATAATAGCCTTGCTGCTTGAGGGGGAAGAAGTCCAAAAATGAGAATGAACCAGAACCCTAAATCCACAGCTTGCTGCCTGGATAAGAAATCATCCTTTATTGGATACGAGAGCCTTAACCACTGTGAAACCCTAGTATCGCATAACCACTGAACTTTGAACCTTAGAGCTATATTGAATGAAATGTATGCCATGTTAGTGACCTAATGAAATAGATGCAGATGAATGCAAAAGCTTAAGCCAAAGTAAAAGAAATTAGGAGGGCAAATTTTGGGGTGCAACAGCTGCCCCTATTTAATCGTCTTCAACCTGAAGGGGAGATTGGCGCCAACCTTTCGAACTTTCAAGGTAGAAAAAGATTAAATACTAAAAGAACCCGAAAATTTGCACTCCGAAGCCAGTCAGGTATCATTTTTGGTTTTTATTCTGTATTTTATTATTTTTTTCTTGCTAGATAAAAGGGGTTATCAGGGTTAGATGTATGTTTAACCAGGGTTTGACACACAGCAGAATAACTTGGTTATCAAGGAACGTCTGTTGGGATTCAGTAACAAACACCTGTAAGAAAGATATCAAAAGATATATGCCTGAAGTCTGTAGCAGACATACGGAAAAAATATCAGAAATACATATCCGGGGTTTGTAGCGGATATACAAGAAAGAGACATCAAAAATACATATCTGTGGTCGGTATCGGACACGTAAGGAAGAGATGGAAAAGATACATATCCGTGGTCGGTATTAGATACGCACAAAAGAGATATCAAAGATACATATCCGTGGTCGGTATCGGATACGCACAAAAGAGACATCAAAGATACATATCCGTGGTCGGTATCAGATACGCACAAAAGAGATATCAAAGATACATATCCGTGGTCGGTATCGGATACGCACAAAAGAGATATCAAAGATACATATTCGTGGTCGGTATCGGATACGCACAAAAGAGACATCAAAGATACAAGAATATGTGTCTGGGGTTGGTAGCAGACATATAAAACAGGTATCAAAAATACATATCCGTGGTCGGTATCGAATACGCGCAAAAGAGATATCAAAGATACATATCCGTGGTCGGTATCAGATACGTATGCCAGAGACATCAAAGATACAAGAATATATGTCTGGGGTTGGTAGCAAACATATAAAACATGTATCAAAAATACATATCCGTGGTCCGTATCGGATACGCGCAAAAGAGACATCAAAGATACATATCCGTGGTCGGTATCGGATACGCACAAAAGAGACATCAAAGATACAAGAATATGTGTCTGGGGTTGGTAGCAGATATATAAAACAGGTATCAAAAATACATATTCGTGGTCGGTATCGGATACGCGCAAAAGAGACATCAAAGATACATATCCGTGGTCGGTATCGGATACGCACAAAAGAGACATCAAAGATACAAGAATATGTGTCTGGGGTTGGTAGCAGACATATAAAACAGGTATCAAAAATACATATCCGTGGTCGGTATCGGATACGCGCAAAAGAGATATCAAAGATACATATCCGTGGTCGGTATCAGATACGTATGCCAGAGACATCAAAGATACAAGAATATATGTCTGGGGTTGGTAGCCAACATATAAAACAGGTATCAAAAATACATATCCGTGGTCGGTATCGGATACATACGAAAGAGACAGATACATATCAGTGGTCGGTATCGGATACGTACGAAAGAGACAGATACATATCCGTGGTCGGTATCGGATATGCGCAAAAGAGATACCAAAGATACATATCCGTGGTCGGTATCAGATATGTAAGAAAGAGACAGACCGAAGAAAGCTCTTGCAAAGAGACACCAATCAAAGGTGAACTTACTGAGGGAAGAGACCAAGCAAATGGGACTCCTGACAAATGATACCAATCGACGATGGATTTTAACAAATGATACCAGCCAAAGCGGGTTTTTTAGAAAGATACCAGCCGAAGCGAGATTTTGAAAGATACCAGCCGAAGCGGGATTTTGAAAGATACCAGCCGAAGCAGGATTTTGAAAGATGCCAGCCGAAGCGGGATTTTAAAGGATGCCAGCCAAAGGTGGACTTTAGGATAAAGAAACCAGCCGAAGGGGAATCTTCACAAATGGTACCAGCCGAAGGTGGATTTTAAAGGGTGCCAGCCGAAGGTGGACTTTAGGATAAAGAAACCAGCTGAAGGGGAATCTTCATCCAGGAATACTATGCCGAAGGTAGATTCCTAAGAAAAGAACGCCAGTCGAAGGCGAACTTACAACTGCAAAGAGACCAGCCCAAGGGGACTCTCAACAAAATGATACCAACCGAAGGTGGATTTTAAAGGATGCCAGCCGAAGGTGGACTTTAGGATAAAGAAACCAGCTGAAGGGGAATCTTCATCTAGGAATACTATGCCGAAGATAGATTCCTAAGAAAAGAACGCCAGTCGAAGGCGAACTTACAACCGTAAAGAGACCAGCGGAAGGGGACTCTCAACAAATGATAAAGGTATGCATATCTGGTCAGAGTTAGATACACTAGAGCAAAGTTGATCATCAAGAAATAAATGTTTAGAATTGCTAGCGAACACAGGAATGAGACTATCCGAAGAAAGCCCCAATAAAAAGGACGCATTCGTCTAAACAAGGGAGCCAGACAACTGGAATTTGAAGAGATATTGAAAGACTCTTAATCATAAAAAGTTAGTTAGGCTAACGAAAGGAGGACCCGACTGACGCGGATAAACCAAAACAAGGAACCGACTAAGCAGGACCTTCAAAGAGCACTGATAGAAGGTGAACTTTACAAGAGAAAGAGATTGGTCAAAGCAGACTCTAACTAAGATTGCCAAAACACATTGGGCTTTCGATAAGAAGGATTACAAAAATCCCTCAGGCCAAAGGCGAGGCGTTAATTCTTCAAGAGTGGCAATTATCAGAATTACCACACACCAAGTATGGATACTCAAACACTTGAAAATCAAGAAAGGTTATAAGCCAACTCTTACTCATACTCTAACGACAAAGCAAACGCGGGTAAAATAACCGAAGGCTTGCAAAGAAAAGTGCAAACCACAAACTTACTGGGGAAATGGAGAAATACCAAAGACCCGACTGGTGGTGAATCCAAACAAACTCTGCTGGGGAAACATAATAGAATTACCCTAAGCTTCTTTTGGAGGTAAATCAAATCTGAGCGCATAACAATCTGGTTGCCACAGGTGGACACAATTGGCTTACTCATGCATGTTTGAATTTTTTTTTTAGCGTAATGCTCCATACAATAGAAATGCTACGCGTTTTAGTAGATGCAATGTAATGATGCAAGTTTAGTAATGCATTATGAAAACATATCAATAATCGGCTGTTGAGAAGTCAGTGAACTTTCGAACGATTGTTCTTGCACATCTGATTTTTTTGTAGAGAAAGAGCAATTTGTACTTTAATGGGGAACCGAGATTTGAAATCATCAATGTTTAAACGATTGATCTCACTGGGGAAGTAACTTCTTGGGGAGAATACTACAAAAATGAAATTGTAGTTCAGAGAAAAACTTGAATTCTGATCAAACTCCCTACTTCACGGGGAATGAATTTCTTATCCTCTGTTGGAAAGAGGAAAGCTTTACTAGGAACGGAAATTTCTGGCATAGAAATTCTTGACGAAGATAACTTCCATTGGGGAGTATATAAATTCTTAAATAAAAATAATTCTACTCAGGCCGCACTGGGGATAACATTGTTGGGGGGTAAAAGATCCTCACTTGGGGAAGAAACAACATCCCGAGATATAAACTCCATTGGGGATACCTCAATAAAATCTTCTACGACTGATAACGACAAAGTTATGACCAGAATTTTCCTGTACATCTCACCAGAGAGATAAGACACTTGCTCCATTAGGGAAAGAAGAATAATTCCACTGGGGAAATTGGGTCTCATTATACGAACATCTTTATGTTAGTCATATACAGACCCTTCTTGATTCATTTGCTGGTATGCATCTTGTCATACAAAACCAACAATACTTGCAAAACAGAAATTGGGGCGACATGCCCCTGTTTGGAATGGAAAACCTTACTGAAGAATATACAACTTGAACGATCAATCATTGGGTAAAAACCGCGATTCAAGATTGCTACTTCAACATTTCGACTCCGAGGAGGAATGCCACTAAAAACTGGACTTTAGAGGAGATGCTGCAAAAATAAATTGCAGTCCAATGAAAAAGGGGTCAACTAGACTTTAAACAACTTCTATATTTCCGGGGAGAAAGAACATTCTCCTCCTGCAGAGAAACGAGGATACTTCACTGGGGAGAAAATATCTTAGAAAAGAAACCCCCTGGTAGATAGGTCTATGTCAAGTAGCAAAAGGTCTTTTACTGGGAGTAGGCATCCCCCTAGGAAGCAATATTTCCATCGCATCTTGTACGTGTAAACAATCTTCAAATGATCTTTGTGTTACAGCTCATATCTCACTGAGGATAACAATCCAAACTTCAACTGGGGGTAATAACCTTGACTTAGGACAAAGGATATCAGTAAGTGGACTTGAGTCCCTGATAAGTCGAAGATAACAATCCTGACTTCTCGGCATGATTTTCAAATTCATAGGCCGTTTAGCCTGCGTATGGACTTGATCTGATCAACTACTCAAGAAGAGAGAAAGCCCTTACATGAATTCTTGCCCCGGTCTGTAAGGATTTTGCAGAAAAATTGCCTCGAAAGGACTTTTTGAGATTTACACCACCAAGATAGACTGCCCCAGTGTTATGAACTTCAGAATACTGCCCATGGCTGACCAAAGTTGGAAATGACTTCAACAATGCTTGATTGAATTCTCGTGCATCTCTGAATTCTAAAAAAGATTCTCCCCTAATCAACAAATTCTTAGAGAGATTTATCAAATCTCGACGTAACTGCCCCAGTGCTATGAACTTTGGAACATGATGTTCAGATAACCGAAATTGGAGAGGATTCCAACTATGCTTGAGCGAGTGCTCATACACCTTCAAATTCTGGGAAGATTCTCCTCTGATCAATGCATTCTTAGAGAGATTTGTCAGATCTCGACGTAACTGCCCCAGTTTGACTGCCCTTTGAGGGATGAAATCCTGACTTGAATGCCTCAGATTGGCTGAATACCTACTCGACGAAGTACTTGACATGCTTTCCCCTGCTCAACAGAGTCTTGACAGATCTTTTCCTTGTCCCATGCTCACAGATGGATGTGAAATTTGAGTATTTTCAAAGGCATCATAACCTTAGAGTGGTTGGCTCTTGAATATAGGTTACCTCACAACCATACTCCTTGACTTGAACTGCTTCAATCTCTAATCAGATACTTGAAGAAATATGTCCCTTGGGACCAACTGAAAGTAATGCACCACTGCTTATCAGAAACTTTGGGCGACCAACTTTTACAATCTACTTCAGATCATTTCTCAGACTGAGATTCTTTTACTCGACGGAGTCGATAGAAGATTTGCCCCAGGTTAAGACCATTCCCACAAATGATTTACCTTTAAACGGTGTCCTGAAGCAATTTGTCCTTTGAGATAATTAAATTCTCATATGATGCTCATTATGCAAACTTACTCGATATTTAAGCACTTGCTCATATGCAAAGAATGTTTATTATAAGAATGATAATTGTAATGCAAAGCTCATGTTTGTCTTGAAGTTAAAAGATTTATATAAAAAATATTTTGAAACATCAAAAATTTGTACAAAAGATAGTAAAAAGATAGAGTGATACCAACTCAAAAATTTTTGCAAGCCTCCCCAGGAGTCAGATTACCGTATTTCTTGTTACAGTGTGCTTTCGAATTAACCCTTGCTTCAGTTAGGACTTTTCAGGGTTGTAACGTAGCCTGGTTCATGGTTTTAGAAAAAACGGATTTAAGGCTCAAAATATTTGGTGCCCACCCATTCTCCATGATGTTCTCCAATCCTAAATTCAGTTAAACTAATACGAGCACTCAACCCTCAAAAGAGTTTACCATGGTTGAGGAGGATATGACAGTCACTCACCGTTTCATTCTTGGTATTTTGATCACACGACTTTATTTTTTGTGGAGAATCTTTATTTGGTAATCCCCTTTTTCTCTTTTCGCGCTTTTCGCTTTCTTTTTGTATTCCCTAACTTTTGCCTGGACAAATTCCTCTTGAATTTGATTTTGAAGTCCAGCGGGATGCCCTGACTTTTGCCTAAGCGACTTGTTTTCCAAGTTTTGACTTAGCAAGGTTTTTTGTCTCTTTCTTTTACTATTTCTTTTAGTTTGAACCAGTCGTGTGATTTCGAGTCTTTCTTTGATTTGTTGAAAAAGGTGTGACTGCCTTGCTGTTTGGTTGACGGGAAATAGCCATTATGGTATCGTCACCTTTTGACCTTTTGATGTGCGAGAGATATCTATTAGGATATCATTATCATTGATGCACACTGCTGATATATAAGAGTTTAACCATTGTGGTTTTGTTCTTTTCTCAACCTTCTGAAGGATAACCTTTGTTGTATCCTTTGATGTGCACTTTTAATGAGTTTTGAATGCCCAATCAGATTAACTGAAATCTACCCTGCCCCAGGTTAAATGTGAGGGTTTTTCTGAAAAGAAAAGAAACTCCTACTTCAAGGCTCAAAGGGGTTAACGAGGGTCTATCTCCCTTATATCTCCGGTGTTTGGGGATTGAAACAAGGCCTGTACATCGTCAGCAGGGTCCTACTTAAAAGCACACCGTTTGAAATTTTTGGTATATTACTCATCATCCTCCATCCGGAGGTTATTTGCTTTTTTTAACACGAGTTAAGTATCAAAAAGTCAAAGAAAACATTCATGAGTGAATACGAATGGACTAATTCAAAACAAACATACTCAATGCATTATAATTAATATTCAATAATAAGCAAGTTTTGCATACAAGAAAGTACTGAACCAAAAGCAAGAAAGATCACAAATGAGAATGCAAAATGTAATTTGAAAATGCCATGTTTGAGGAGACTAGTCTCCGTATGGACTTATTGCTTCAGACGATGATCCGGTAGTCTTGATATCCACTGAGTCAATGGAGACTTCAAATCTGTTTGGCTAGCATGAAATTAATAGCCTTTGCATCCAGCAGGTATTACACATTTTCTTTGAAAGCCCAACAGTCTTTAATGGAATGTCCTAGTGCCCCAGTATAGTAATTACATCAAGTTCCTTCACCATGTGTGATGAGGTACTTATCAAGCGAACTTGCATAAATTACATCACAAAGCATCTCCTACCATAAAGAAGAAACGCCAACCATCTTCTATCACACATAAGAGAAATCCAGCCACTGAATTCCGGAGCGTGTCCTAAAAGAAGCGACTTCTTATATTACATAGAAGCGACATCCAGCAACCATACCGAAGAATCTTCTACTACACAAAAGAGAGGAAGCTTCATCTCCTACTACACAAGAGAGACGTTTTAGCAACTGAATCACGAAGAATCTCCTACTTCACAAAAGAGCCTCCGTCTTCTACTACACAGAAGCAAAGTTCAGAGACTGTAACAAAGAATCTTCTACTACACAGAAGAAAGGAAGCTTCATCTCCTACTTCACAAGAGAGAAGTTTTAGCAACTGAATCACGAAGAATCTCCTACTTCACAAAAGAGCCTCCGTCTTCTACTACACAGAAGCAAAGTTCAAAGACTGTAACAAAGGATCTTCTACTACACAGAAGAAACTAAACTCTGAATATAGCATTCGACTTTTGAGGTATTTTTTCTTCTACACAACAACAAATATCCGAGAACTCGACGTCTTATACTTCTTCATCATAGAAGCATCACCCCCATCTTAAACTTACACATAGAAGCAATCAGCTGAGGAAAAAGAGTCTGAAATGTTTTTCCCAAACATGGACTGAACCTTGGAAAAGAATCCAAACAAGTACCAAACTTCATACTTCAACCCCTTGCAGTATTCAATATCTTGACTAAATGCCCCAGAACGGGAGACACATCAAGCATTTGTATCAAAATCAGGAGAGAAATTTGTTGGAGGATGGCTCAAAGTGCGAAGCTTAATCAACTGAGCTTCCAACACCACGAGGAAGTAACTGGATACAAGGTATAAAGATTGTATCAACCTGTTTCTCAAGCTTTCTCTGTCTCTGCTGGTAAGTTTTACCCCATGGGTTCACTTGGAGACCAGAAACTAGCTGCTAGCAAGAAAATCCGAGAACACGAAGCTCTGGGTGAGACCCACAAAACAAAAGTCCCATATGCTGGGGATGAATGACAACTCCTGTTGCAACAACGTATATATGATCACTTTTCTTTGCCGACACTGTCTTGAAAACTTCCATACCCGACCCAACTAAGTCTTCAACTGGCTATTTTTCCTCTTGGGGATTTCTGACTACAGGCTATTGCTTGCGTACCCCTAATGCTCAGAAGATTCATAACTTGAATCTTCTGAGTACCTGCTATGGGTGCATGAAGGTTCATGAAGATGCATGAGGTGAGTGAGAGAATTCCAGAATTGGACACCACAGTCTCTGGATTGATCTCGTTTTAGACCTCGTCTCTAGATGACGTACTCTCTTCAATCGAATGATCAATTGCCCCAGAATAATATGCCTAGAAGATTCTTTCAGGAGAACAACTTAATGCCTCTCTAAGTGAAAACTGCATCATCAGGCATACTACGCCACAAATAACTAATACAGTTTGTCTTCTATCAAAACAAAAGAGACATCCACCTGGTGAAAGAGAGTTTGGAAGAGAATCCAAACGGGTGTTGGGCTTTTATAACCTCTTTGTAGTCTTCAATATCAAAACCGGGTACCCCCGAATAGGAGATGTATCAAGCATACATATCGTAGTCAAAAGAGATGTTTGTGGGAGGAATTCCTCAAAGGTCAGAGCTGGGAAGAACTGGGAATAATAGGATGTAATGCATTGGGCTCGCATTGGCATGCTCATCAGAGTTCTTGTGTTAAAAACTTTCCCCATGAATTCACTTGGGGAATAAAGACTGGTTCTTGTCGAACAAATTAGGGAACACAAAGTTATGGAGGATGCCCCTGATTAAAAGGTATGATGCCCCGGCGTGGTAACCACATCTGACGTTGGTCAATAAGAACGAAGCACTGATATAAGATCCTATGGTAAAATGGGGAGCATCTGTTGATAAGATGTTCCAAGAACTCAGGATTGCGTAGCACTCCATGGTTGGAAGCAATTTTCAAAAGGCGAGGAGAAGAGAGAACCCAATGTGGCAGTAGGTGCAAGATTGTTGACATCGTCATTTAGAGCTTCCATGACCTATCTCATCTGAGTCTTTAATCAATTATCTTCCTGTTCGAAGAAATTTCTGACCACAGACCAAAGCTTGTAGGTATACCATATGGAATTATTCCCTAACCGATCCCTGAACAAGTGCAGTAAGAAATCAAAGTTAAACCTCCAAGGAGAACCATGTCTGAATAAGAATCCCCAATCTTTGAGTACCCGTTATGGATGCATGAATATGCATGGAGTGCATGAATAGATGCCATGTTATGTCCCTTCATTCCCACGGAATTTACGTGCTTTGATTTTGATTTTACGTAAGTAAAAGATGGAAAAGTTTGGCACAAGGCTTACAAACACGATTCCTTGGAAATCACAGAACATGTATGTTAAGTATGCGGTTAACCATGTTATATATGCATAGGCATGAGGTTAAATGGGATCAAGGTTCCATCATTTCTGGGTATGATTGTTGTACTGCTTCTGAACCAAATGAATATCACCAATTTAGAGGTCTGGCACAACTTCTACACATATAAGATCTAAGTACTATGTAGATCTAAGTAGCATAAGATCAAGGCTTCAGGAACATCAGGTACTGTTTGAGCTTTTTTGAGTATGCTGGGAATGCTAAGATCAAAGGCTTGAATGAACTTCCAAGTAATCAAGTCAGGAACTCAGAAAATAAATCTGAGAACCAAATAGTCACCAACAGAATACCATATGCATAAGTCATTGACAGAAATCCATAACATGATCATTAGAACCACTAATCACCATCTGATCACAGTCTCCATCTGAGCACGAGTAACCATTTGAATATAGCACCAACTGTACCTGTAATGACAAATCCCTCCCCACTCACGGGTGAAGACTAGGTCAGGGTAAGACAATGGTAAACTCGAAAATCACGGGCCCGCCTGAAAGTACTATAGGCTTACCCACAGACGTGGGTGCCGATAGTAATCCATTTGAACCTCATCCGAGCGTGGTATATGACAAGACTGCATTAATCGGACCACTTCCTATAGCCGTCATGCCCCCACTCTATTCCTAGTGTCCTAGTGCACTCTGGCCTGGGTACTGGGCCTTTTACCTCAATAGTGACATCCCCACCCAACATGCAAAACAGAGTCCAGCATAATAGATAACAAATAGGGAAAGCAATAAAATGCAATGCAAACTTATGCTCAGATAAACATGTACAAACGAGTAAACTGAAAGCATAAAAATAAACACCCAAAGAAAAGAAAACAAGAGCTAGGAGCGACTCTGGGATGGACCAGCATTTCGTCGACCTATCCCCAGTGAAGTCGCCAGCTGAAACAACCGGCTGAAAATCATCAAACAATGAAGTCGCCATCGAACGTCTTTTATCCCAAAGGTAGGGAAAGGTAAACATCGAGAAAACCCGAGAAGGATGAAATCAAGGTCTTGCGACCGAGAGATAAGGGTAAGGGAGTCTGTTACGCGAGGGGAAGGTATTAGCACCCCACACGCCCGTAGTACTCTACGGTATCCACTCTTGTTGTCTATCTTATGGGTGTGTTCAATCTATGCTTACTGTTTATTATTGCTAAAGGAGAATGCATGCGAAAGAAAGGGGGAAAATGTAGTGAAAATAAAAGTTGTGCTCGTTCGGGCCCTACCCCGATGCCTACGTATCCCTTTTAAAGAATCAGAGCAGCCGTAGTTCGGCTTATATGTTTTTGTCGGTTGGTATTTTTTTTAATGAACAACATTAATTTCGCCTTCTGCCGCAACTCGACCGTTGGAGACTTACGCGTCAGCACAGAAGTGAATTAACATGGTCTTATGAAAAGGGTTTGAAAGAAAGGAATGTGCCTGGGGGCACAAAAAAGGTTTGAACTTGTTTGTTTTTGAATGAACGATATTAATTTCTCCTTCTGCCGCAACTCGACCCTTTGGAGATTTACGCGTCAGCACAGAAGTGAATTAATATGCTCTTTCGGAAAAGGTTTGGAGAAAATGTGCCTGGGCGCACAAAAGTTTTGAATTTGTTTGTTTTTTAATGAATGATATTAATTTCGCCTTCTGCCGCAACTCGACTTTTGGAGATTTACGCGTCAGCACAGAAGTGAATTAATATGCTCTTTTGAAAAAGGTTTTTTGAAAGGAAGGCCCGAAGGCAAAAAGAAATTTATGTTTGTTGGTGTTTTTTGTTTGTAGAGAATAACTAGTTAATCTCAAGGGAGAGATTTTAGCCATGTCTCTACTTATTCGTGAAATGATTCTTTGAGACTTGAACCATGCCGAAGCCTAGAATAAGAGAACAATAAGGTCGAGAAAAGACCCGCTTATCGTCTCACATACTTAACGAAGACATGATTCTCGTCAGTAAATTTTAGTATTTTGAAGTTTGAAAAGAAAAAAAAGAAGTTTTAGTTTTAGTGCGAATGCAAAAGGGAAAGAAAACTCACAGGGAGGCTAGTCTATTTCTAAACCTAATGTTATCGTGCATTAATAGTCTTAAGTTTAGAATGAAGGGGAAAAATCCACCTAATGTTAGCATGCACATGGATTGCGGTAAAGTACGAAAATGAAGAATAAAATAGGGTTGTGACGATACCGAACGGAGAAGGTCCGTTGCCTCTTCGAAACTGTGCAAGCGGTAAGAGAATTCTACCAAATCTTCCTTGAACGAGCGATCAAAGAATTAACCCCGAGCATTCCACATTGCAAGAATTACATCGATGCTATCACAAAAATCTTGGCTAAAAAAATGAAAATGAAAATGATTATTAAACATAAACACTAATAGAAAATTCTAAAAAAAGAAATTCTAGAAAAATTCTATTATATAGTGCCACTTTTTATTATTATTATTTTTTTATAGAGAAAATTCTACCAAACAAACAAGAATTAATTTCTAAATCAAAACTAACAAGTTTTTATGGATTTTTGAATTTTTACCATAAAAAAAATAGACAAAATTATATACAAAGATAAAACCCTAAAGATTATGAGGACAAGGGGTGTAGTATTGACATCAGGGTGCTAGGCCCAAAAAAAAAAGGTCCAATATCAATTCTGTCTAGCAAGGCAATTCTACCAAAAATGCATATGGGCTCAAGGCAATGCAGTCCAGCCCGGTGACTATCAACAACAATTCAAGTTTATGTTTTTTTGTTTTTTTTTATTTAATTAATTTTTTTACTAGGAATCAATAACTAATAAAATAAAGAAAAGAAAAAAAAAGAAAAAAAAATTGAAAGGGAATTAGAACGTGAGTTTAGGGTTAGAGGAGTTATCCTCTTCGTCCGTTAACGGCGGTGCGATACCCCTCTTCATCTTCTTCGCTCCATGCTTCCTCCACCTCACTCTTCATCATCGTCGGTCCTCTTCTTCTTCTCCGATGCGGCTCAACCTTCTATCTTCTCCGCTTTAGTCGTGCTCTTCTCTAACACAACACCGACCAAACTCAAGCCTCCGCCTCATCTGATACCTCTTCACTAATCAACTTCACCGTCACGGTGAACACCTCTGTCTTATTTTACTCGCGGTCTCGGTGATGATTTATAAGCTCTTGATTAATGCTTTCAAACACAAAACTGAAAATGCCTAATGGAATGGATGAGACTTATCGACCGGAGAACTCCGGTGACTCTTCCATAGCGGCGAAGATGAGAAGTCTAGAGGTAAATTCTTCACTCTATTCTTCTTCTTATGTATGTCTTTGATTCTTCTTTTGCGCTTTTTATTGTTTATCTGTTACGATGCGTGAGATGTTGTTGTTGTGTTACGATTTACATAAATTCTGCAGAGAAATGATGATGTTGTTTAATATGTGATTTGTAGATTGATGGTGCAGTGATGAAGATGACGATATCAGGTTGTTGAAGATTGAAGGTTGGTAGTGATGATGATGAATACATTTTGCAGAGAGCCTTAAGGATTTTGGAGTTTAAAGATCCTTCTCAGAAATCAAGAACAAATGAGAGAAGATGAAGATTATGCTTGAAGCAGAGAGAGAACTAAGAGTTTTTCTGGTTTTTTATGATGGAGATTCTTCCACCAATTGAAGAAATGAAGATGAAAAGATAAGAGAGAATTGTGTGGTTCTTCTTCCAGTTGAATAATGAAGGTTAGAGGAGCAGAGAGAAGGTTGAATGTTCATTTTGCAGAATTGAAGAATGAAGATGAGAGGAGAAGAGATAATTTTTTTTTATGTGATTCTTCTGCAAGTTCCAGAATCAATGTGAATTGGTATATTTCTATAGTTAAATCTATTATGTATGAGTTCAGAAAATAATGAATCTGAAATTTTGTTATATAGATTGCTGAGAGTTGATTAAGAGTTAGTTAAGCGGTTAGGAAGTTAGTAAACCTGTTAGAAAGCAGTTAGAAAAGTTTGTTATGGTTACAAGTTAGTTGTATTGAAATTCTGTTTGCAGTTAGTAGTTAGTTTGTTATGTGCAGGGCTTTCTGTTGCAAATATGTTATGGGTTGGTTATGGATTTTGTTAGCAATTAGGAAGTTAGAAGTTTGTTAGTATTAGAGTTATAAGAGTAGTTCTGTTATATCCTGTAGAAAGGGAATTAGACACAAGTCTAATTCCATCCCTAACGCCTATTCCTACTGTATAAAGGAAGATAATGTAACAGAATGATAACTGAATAATAACAACTTTCGGTTTTCCCTCTCTCTCTCTCTCTCTCTCCTTTCTCTTCCTTTCACTCTTGCTTCTCTATTTCTAACATGGTATCCAGACAGAAGAAGAACCACACAATTCACTCTTGCTTCTCTATTTCTAACATGGCAGCACCGCCGCTGGTAGCTCCACCTTAAAACAGAAAATTTCAGTCAAGCTTGATGAGAACAACTATCGACAGTGGAAACAACAGGTTGAAGGAGTTCTTCGTGGCACGAAAATGGTGCGGTTTGTCGTCTCACCGCAGATACCGGAACGATACCTCACTGTTGCCGATCGTGACACCGAAAGTGAGAACCCTAGCTTCGTCGCATGGGAAGAACAGGATGCGTTGTTGTGCACGTGGTTGTTATCCATGATTTCAGACTCGCTTCTCTCTCGATTCGTTCTCCTTCGTCACTCGTGGCAAGTCTGGGAAGAAATTCATGCATTCTGCCATACGCAAATGAAGACTCGGTCTCGCCAACTCAGATCGGAACTTCGATCTCTCTCGAAAGGTACTAAAACCATTTCTAATTTTCTTTCTCGAGTTCGCACTATTGTCGATACTTTAATGTCGATTGGTGATCCAGTCCTTCATCGTGACCAAATTGAACTGATTCTTGAGGCGTTACCATCGGAATGTGACTCAGTTGTTGCTGCTGTTAACTCCAAGACTGATTTCATTTCAATTGATGAATTAGAATCGCTTCTCCTCACTCAAGAAGCCAGAATTGAGAAATCCAAGAAAGAAGTTGTTGAGACTGTCTCTGTGAACCTCACTCAAGGTAATATGCCAAGTTCCAATCTCAGTCCCCAAGATTCTGATATCCCTGACTCCAGTGGTGGAAACTTCCAAAGCTTTGGTCGTGGCAGCTATTCTCGTGGCAAAAACAATAGAGGAGGAAGGTTCAGAGGACGTGGTGGCCGCAACGGCTATAGAAACTCTGTGCAATGTCAGATATGCTATAAACCAGGTCATGATGCTAGCTATTTCTATTACAGACACTCTCAAGACACTTATGGTGTCTATCCTCCTTATGGTGCTCCTGCTTCCTTTGGAAATTTTAGCTTCAGTCAACCAAATGTGTGGACTCAACCTGGTTTTAGGGCTCCAGGTTCTTCAGCTGTGAATCAAGCTAGATCTGTGGCGCCTGTCTTGGCATCTCAGTACTCTGGTACAAGGCCTCAGGCACTGATTACTGGCACTGACTACTCTCCCTTCTACAACCAGGCGTGGTATCCTGACTCCGGAGCTTCACATTATGTGACTCCAGATGCTACAAATCTTACTGATTCTGTATCCTTGCCTGGTAATGATCAGGTTCACATTGGTAATGGCCAAGGTCTGTCCATAACTTCTCTTGGCCCTATGAATTTCTCTACAAATTTATGCCCTAAAACTTCTTTGAAACTAAATAATCTTCTTCTTGTTCCATCCATTACTAAAAATTTGCTGAGTGTGAGTCAATTTTCCAAAGATAATGCTGTATTCTTTGAGTTCCATGCTAATGCCTGTTTTGTAAAATGTCAGGATACTTCTAAAGTGCTTTTGAGTGGTTCCCTTGGGAGTGATGGTCTTTATAAGTTCGACTGCACTCCTCCTCCCATTTCCTCTCAAGTCCTCAGTGTTGTTTGCAAGACATCTTGCCCTCAACATCCTTTTTTGCAGTCTAACTTTGTGTTCAATTCCAGCTGTAATAATAGGAACTTAGATTTTGTTTCCAGTCTGTACAAACTGTGGCACCACAAGTTGGGTCACCCTCATCCTGAGGTTCTTAACCAAGTTCTAAAATTGTGTAATATTTCCATTCCTAATAAACAGTTTTCTGATTTCTGTAATGCTTGTTGTTTGGGTAAGGTACATAGGTTACCATCTACTTCATCTAAATCTGTTTACTCCAAACCCCTTGAACTTGTGTTCTGTGATTTGTGGGGGCCCTCACCAGTTCCCTCCATCTCTGGCTATTCATACTTTCTCACCTGTGTTGATGCTTACAGTCGTTACACCTGGATTTATCCTCTAAAATTAAAATCTGCCACACTTGCCACCTTTATTCAGTTTAAAGCTCTTGTTGAACTACAACTTAACTTCAAAATCAAATCTGTGCAAACTGATGGTGGAGGTGAATTCAAACCTTTGACACACTTTTTAACCATGCATGGCATAACACACAGAGTCACATGTCCACATACTCATCACCAAAATGGCTCTGTGGTACGTAAACACAGACATGTTGTGGAGACAGGTCTTACTCTTCTTGCTCAGGCTAACCTACCCTTAAAATTCTGGGATCATGCTTTCCTCACTGCTACCTATCTCATAAACAGGCTTCCCTCTCCTTCCCTACATAATAAATCACCCTTTTTCTTGCTGTATTTTCAATTTCCTGACTATAAATTCTTAAAGACCTTTGGCTGCTCCTGCTTTCCTCATCTCAGACCCTATAATTCTCACAAACTTGCTATGCATTCTAAGGAGTGCTTATTTCTTGGCTATTCTCCATCCCACAAAGGCTATAAATGTCTTGATCCTACTGGCAGAATATTTGTGTCTAAGGATGTTATATTCAATGAGCAATGGTTCCCTTACACTTCTCTATTTCCTGACTCACCATCTACACCTGCTTCAAAATCCTCCTCTACTCCCTTTTCTGGACCTTCATCTGGCCACCCTATTCCCCTTACCTCTGTTGGTCCTCACTCACACTTCTAGTCACCTACTAATTCCCCTGGTTTTTCTAACAGGAAACCTTCTTTAAGCAGCATTAATTCTGATCCTGGTTCACCTGTTTCTCCCTCCCAGTCTGCTTCTACTTCTTCACATTCTGTTCATCCTGAGACATCTTCAGCTGATTCTTCAACTGTGCCTCCTCAAGTTGATATTGAGTCCTCCCCAGTAGGCATTAGCAACAGCATAATCTCTTCTCCATTCACTGAACACTCCTCCCCTGCTACCTCTGTTCATCAACTTAACACTCATCCCATGGTCACTGATCGGTGGATCTGGAACTGACTGTTTAACGCTGGTTCGCGAAATGTCGCGGAAGCAAGAGTCGCCACCGTCTTTTATTTTCTCCAAATGGAAAGGACAAAAGCACAGAAAAATTCCTTATAGAGATTGCTCTCGGTTCGGGAGGTAGGTTATAGAAAGGGAAGGTGTTAGCACCCTTTCTATCCATGGTTATCCATGGGCTCTTAGATACTTGCTCATTTGTGTTTTCAAAAAATGGTTTGTTTTCTTTTCAACTGTGGGTTTTAAAAAGTTTCTTTGAAAATTCCAGTTCGACTCTTGTATCGGTCCTCAAGAGTGTTTAAAAAATTGCTTTCGAAAGCTTTTTGAAAAGGTGTCGGTGTGGAAAGTATTTTTGAATTTTGTTTGAAATTTAGAGCAAGTATCTAGAGTCGACTACCTACCCTAAGGAATTCGTCTGTGTAAATGTCCTTTAAAGTAGTGCCATCCCACCATTGAGAGGTAGGTAGCACCACCATTGGAGGTGTTCGGGTCAATTCGAAGGTTCGGGACGTGGTGATCACCAGAGCAATGGGAAGACACCTTAGAAGCTACCCTCATGCCAGGTTCCCGGATCATGAGGACTTACTAAGACATCCTCTACTCGACGATCACCTTTCGAGGCAAGGCAACAGTGAGGCGTACCCTAGGGGTGGTGTGTGATTTGTGTGTCATGTTCAGTTATTTTGTCTTGTTCATGTCAAAGTGATCTATGCGTTTGTTTTTATTTTTGTCATTCATTCTTGCATGTATTTTATTAGCAGTTAAAAAAGTGCGGAAGGATAAAATTCCTAAACTATTACAAAGGCGCGGGTCCACATCGCCGAAATTAAAATCCAGGACCCGATTTGACAGAAAGTAAATAAAGTGCGAGAAATAAAATGTCCGAGTTTACAAGGCTTTGGGAGAATTACATCAATATTATAAGAAATAAAATAAAATGCGCAAATTGGAATTAAAATTGGAAGCGAGGGCGTTGGACCCTTTTTAATGAAATTAAATTAAATTATTAAATTAATTAAATAAAAATGAAAAAAGAAATTATTTTGAGATTTTTTGGATTTATGGTTTTTTATGTGAATTAAATGAAATAAACTAATTAACCCTAATTCTACAACTTTTATTTATTAAGAAAAGATGACAATTACCTAAAATTTAAACCTAATTAATTAATGCAATTTGGTTTATAAAAATAAATAATTAATTATTAGTGAAAAAAAATAAAAGGAAAAAAGGTAATTAAAGTAATTTAAACCTAATTTCTACAAATTTTTAAATTTATTAAGAAAAATGTTTGAAATTAAGCCTAGAGCTAAATTAATTAATGATTTATTTACAAAGAAATATTTTATTTTTTGTCCTTTCTGTTTTTTTTTATATTATTTTTATGTTTTTTATGAAAATATTAAATCAAAGAATTAAAGGAAATTAATTAAAACAAAGAAAGGAAAAATATAAAAAGGAATAAAAGAAGCAAACCCTAGGGGGTTCTGTCCCCAATAGGGAGGTATTATTGTAGCAATTATGGCCCAATTATCCTTGGCCTTATTGACTTTCCAGGGTAGCATGCCTATGCGTTGACTCAGGTCCATTATGTTCTTCAGATCATAGGCCTTTGATTGATCTTGATATGTGTGTGGCAAGCTTGAGACTGTGGATGTATGATGCACCCTTGTAATGAAACTGCACAGAAGCGTGAGTAGAAAAATAATATGGAAAGGGGTGGGGGACCTGGGATTCGACCCAGGTCCCAGGGGTTACCAACACGTTCCTTGCCAGCTGCGCTGCTGATGCACTTTGTATGTATAATGGGTAACAATTAACATAAGGTAAAATAAGCGTTAGTGCTCTTTTTTCGCGCGAAATTCAAACTACTCAATCAGATGGTGCCACCTACTCTTCTTCTTCCTCGTTTTGCTTTTTTCCTGAAACATAAAAGGGTTAGCGGGGGTTTTAAACCCCCCCAAAATATGCCGTTTTTCAAAATAACGATTAGGCTATGGTATCACATAAATTAGGCGCGAGGGGTGTGTTGTATTCGTCCAAGCTCCCTGATTTCATCCATGGTATTAAGGTGTCCTAATTTTACAAGATTCAAAAACGCCCAATTCCACAGCTTGGTAACCCTAGCATGCATCCATGGTGAAATCACGCACAATGCTTAAAAACTCAATTAAATCATGTAGTTAGCTTCGTAATGAGTCAAATAACACAAATCAAATATTAAAAACTACAGAAAACGCATGAATCATGATGCAAGAATGTGAAAAAAATTCTGTACAGGACACGATTGTTCTCACGTTTCTTGGTGTTAGAGCTTATGGTTTTGATTCAAACTCCTTCCTTGAAGCTTCAGCAAGACAATGGAACAATTCTTTTGGCTTGAATCGCACTAGAACCTAGTTTTCAGTTTTGGAATTTCTTGTCAAAAACTCAAACTTGGTTATGGATGTATGGCGCAGCTTAGAGGTTCTGATCACTAGGGTTAGCATGTATATATATGTATGAGTGATTAGGGTTGAGAAATTGATCCAAAGAGCCTTTTGCATTGATGGAATGGATATTGATTTTCATGGCATATATTTTCCAATCTTTTACATGCATATTTGCTTCAAATCATGTCCAATTACCATGATTCTTTCCAAATCTGATCATGCACGAAATCTTGAGGCTATTTCATGTATAAAAAGATTTGATTGCATTGGTTTGGTATTTTCCACATATTTATTTTAATTAAATGAATTATTGGCAATTAAAAATCCAAATAAGTAAATAAAAATGATGAAAAACTTCCCTTTGGGCCAAATGGTCGTGCACATGCTTTGGATGATGATTCTTGGAAGAAAATGTGGCCCATTAGCATTTTTAAGACATTTGAAGCAAAGTTGACTTTTCAAAATATCCAAAAATTTCCCAACTTCCACAAGGCATATCTTGCTCAATTTTTAATCTTTGCTCATGTTCTTTGACATTTTGGAAAGGTCTTGAAGTCCTCTAACCAATGCCTTTGGTCCCATGTAATTTTGATTTACCAATCTCAAGTTATGGCCTTTGACTTAAAGTCCCTTTTTGTTGACTTTTGAAAATGACCTATAATGTTGAAATTGATAACTTTTTGTGAGAGCATTTCTTTGACTTGAAGTGTGAAGAGGAGTTGTAGGAAATGTCTTTATCTTCAAAATGAGCTTTGGATGGAATTTTTCTGATAATCCATGTGGAAGTTATGCCTTGGTCAAGTTACAGTTGACTTTTTCAACTGTCCAAATATGGAAACTTTTGCATCTTGAAACTTTTTGAGCCAAGCTTTGAGAATCATGATCAAGCATTGATCAAATGATGTTTGTGGCTTCAAAATGAGATGTTGACCAAAAATTTGAACTTTTGACTGTCAAATGACCATTTTGCCCCTACAGTTGACTGTTGAGCAATTAGGGTTTTTGACTGTGCAATTTTGTGCTGTAAGTCTTGAAACTTGGTATGAGGATACTTGACCATGTTTGTAGGAATGTGGGACTTGATTGGACCCTTGGAAACTTCAATTTCTTTGTCAGAACCAAAACCCTAGTTTTTGACTGTTAGGAGGCCCTTGAACTGTGCAACCCCTGAGGAGATTTTGAAGCTTTGACTTGGCAAATTTTGAAGAATATGGGAGGGCAAATTTTGGGGTACAATAGTTTCCCCTGTTCAATCTTCTTAGACCTGAGGATGCAGATTGGCCGACGTGCCTTTCGTAATCCGAAGGTGGAAGATGATTGAACACTAGAGTGCCCAGAAATTTGCGCTCACATAGTAGTGTGATGATGGGAATGGGCTTATAGATGCCATTTGGAGATTGATGGATAGGATGATGGGCTTATAGATGCCATGCTGAGAGATGATGGATAGTGGATGGGCTTATGGATGCCATCTGGATGTTGATCGCGTAAGAGATTCCTTAGCGAGAATTTGCGTACCTGCAAAAGAAAAATGATTACCTGACCTGTTACAGGAGTGGTCTTCAAGCTCTTTGTAAGGATGTATCCTGACTGGTTACAGGAGCTGAATCTGGAGCTTCAAACGGTGATGAATCAACCAGGGATGGTTACTACCTCAACATGAACGGTGAGAGAACCTTGGATGATTACTACCTCAACAGGAACGCTGAGAGAACCTTGGGCGACTTCAACCTCAACAGTAACGCTGAGAGAATCTTGGGCGACTTCAACCTCAACAGTAACGCTGAGAGAATCTTGGGCGACTTCAACCTCAACAGTAACGCTGAGAGAATCTGGGGACGATTACTACCTCCGCAGTAACGGGGAGAGAACCATAGGCGACTTCTACCTCAACAGTATCATTGAGAGAATCTTGGACGACTTCAACCTCAACAGTAATGCTGAGAGAATCTGGGGACGATTACTACCTCCGCAGTAACGGGGAGAGAACCATAGGCGACTTCAACCTCAACAGTATCATTGAGAGAATCTTTGATGACTTCAACCTCAACAGTAACGCTGAGAGAATCCGGGGACGATTACTACCTCCGCAGTAACGGGGAGAGAACCACAGGCGACTTCAACCTCAACAGTATCATTGAGAGAATCTTGGATGACTTCAACCTCAACAGTAACGCTGAGAGAATCTGGGGACGATTACTACCTCCGCAGTAACGGGGAGAGAACCACAGGCGACTACAACCTCAACAATATCATTGAGAGAATCTTGGATAACTTCTGCTGAGTCTTTATCAGGGAAATCTGTTAGGGGTCGATTTAACTGGACTAGAGAAGGCCTTGGACTGGATAAGAAACAGAGAAATCTTAGGGTCGATTTAACTGAACCGGTCTAGGTCTTGAAATGTCTTCAACTGGATAAGAAACAGGGAGATCTTAGGGTCGATCTGACTGAACCAGAGAAGGCCTTGGACTGGATAAGAAATAGAAAAGTCTTAGGGTCGACTTAACTGAACCGGTCAAGGTCTTGAATATAGCTGGGAACTTAACTGAATTCTTCCTGAAAGGTAAAGGTCAGTTATACTCAATGCGTGATATGGGTCAAGCAATGATGTTCTCAACATAAATGAGATTTGTAAGGTGTAATGCCTATATGCATACTATAATGTATGAAAATGCGATGTTTATGAATGTATGTTTTCGTCTTTAGGAAGATAAATCCTTGACGGGTGCCGGGAAGTCACTCCTGGGCTGATGCTGAAGAACAGATTTTGCTTCCGCTGGATGATAGTTGCAAGAATATCGGTAGGAGAAGATAACTTCGTTGGGGAATAAACTTGGCGAATGGATTACTCTGCAGGGAGAAAATTACTCTAGCGATCTTGCTAGGAGGCAATGCTCTATGGGGAGAGAGATACTTTGCTGAGTGTTGATGATAACTTGCTGGGGATACCCTTGTTGTGTTGGAAGTGTTAATAGACTTCGCTGGGGGTAAGAAGACTTCGTCGAGGACGCCCTTTCCGTGGCTTTTGGCTGAGGATAACCCAGTTATATCCTGGTAAGGAAATAACTCTTTGAATAAAGCCGGGGGACGCGTTCGTGCTCTGCTGGGATAAGCTTCCAGAAGCTACTGGGGATAAGCTTACTGCCTGGGGAGATGGATTCCAACTTTCCTTGGGAACTAGATTGGACTCTCCTGGGGGAGTTTTTGAACTGTGTCTTGTAAGCTGAAAGGGGGAACCTATGGAGGGTTGCCTAATGATGAGCTCGTGTAAAACCGCATCTTGAAAAGAAGGACACCTATGTAGGGTTACCTTGAGGTTGGGCTCGTGTGGAGCTGCATCTTTGAAGAGGTAAAACCTGGGTAGGGTTTCTAATGACGAGTCCGTGTAAAACTACGTCTGGAGAGAGAGAACCTGTGTAGGGTTTCTTCGGAATAAGTTCGTGTAAAACTTCTGGAGGAACCGGGGTAAGGTTACTTCGGGATAAGTCCGTGTAAGACTTCTGGAGGAACCGGGGTAAGGTTACTGCAGGGTAAGCTCGTGTAGAACTTCTGGTTAAACCGGGGTAAGGTCGTCTTGAGATAAGTCCGTGTAAGACTTCTGGGAGGAACCGGTGTAGGGTCACTTTGATGATAAGTCCGTGTAATACTTTTTCTGAAAGAAAAAGAACCGGTGTAGGGTTACTTGTGGATGAGTCTGTGCAATACTTTGTCTGAAAGTTGAGCAGATAGGGTTACTGATGACGAGTTTGTGTAAAACTTTTGGCGGAACCGGGGTAAGGTTACTGCAGGGTAAGTTCGTGTAAAACTTCTTGATGAACTGGGGTAAGGTCATCTTGAAATAAGTCCGTGTAAGACTTCAGGAGGAACCGGGGTAAGGCTACCTGGAGGTAAGTTCGTGTAAAACTTCTTGATGAACCGGGGTAAGGTTATCTTGGAGGTAAGTCCGTGTAAGACTTCTGGGGGAACCAGGGTAAGGTTACTGCAGGGTAAGTTTGTGTGAAACTTCTTGATGAACCGGGGTAAGGTTATCTTGGAGGTAAGTCCGTGTAAGACTTCTGGAGGAACCGGGGTAAGGTTTCTTGTGGAGGGTGAGTCCGTGTAAGACTTCGTCTGAAAGTTGAGAAGGAACCGGTGTAGGGTTACTTTGATGATAAGTCCGCGTAAGACTTTTTCTGAAAGAAAAGGAACCGGTGTAGGGTTGCCTGTGGATGAGTCCGTGTAAGACTTTGTCTGAAAGTTGAGAAAGAACCGGTGTAGGGTTGCCTGACGGTGATTAAGTGGATGATTGTCCTGTTTGGTTTCGGATGTTAACCCATGATCTGGAATTTGTAAAGGCAGATGGTAATCATCTTTGTATTAACCTTTCCTTGGTACTTTGGTTGACAGAGCAACTGGATCGCCTGGACGACTCATTATTGCCCCTGTTTCTGAGGTGAGGGGAAAAGATACCTTGTGGAGGTAGTTGACTAATCTTCTGGTAGACAGGTGATTAGATGCCGGGACATAGTCGTACGCTTAAATCCCTAATTTTTGCCTGGACCGCCCATTCGGGTTTTCAGTCCACCGGGATACCCATTTTTGCCCAAGCCGCCTTTTCAGGTTTTCGACTTGCCGGGTGTATAGATTTTTTCATATTCATCCCTTATTTTTTCCCGAACCCTTTTGGTTCGCCGGGAAGCCCTTATTTTTGCCTAGGTGTGTCAACCTAGCGGGTCTTTGATTTTGCGTAGTATTTTTTTCGACTATGTCCATGCTCTCAGGATGTAGGGAGGTGCCCCTGTCAGTAGTGTCGTGTCTCCATACCAGAAGATCTTCGTTTGATCGTCCAATGCCCCAAGTGATCCAGATGGAGGTTTGCCCCTGGCTGTTTGGCCTCGTTGAGAGATTCTCTGGATCTTGACTTAACTGCCCCAGATGGTAGACCATGATCATGCCGTGCCCTTTGATTGAAGATACTCTTGCTCATTAGACTTTCGTCATGCGAATTTCTCTGCTGTTCAAACAACTAGTCATATGCAAGCAATGTTATATTAGAAATGCAAAGCTTATGTCTGTCTTGAAGTTTTTTAAAAATGCATTTTTTTGTAAAAACAAGTGAATTTTGTAAACTGTGATGTCAACTCGTTATTTTACCACAAGCCTTAAGGAGTCAGGATACCTTTCGTAACAGTATGCTTTCGAACTAACTCGTGCTTCAGCTAGGACTTTTAAGGGTTATAACGTGGCCTGGTTCATGGTTTAAGAAACAAAGGATAAAGGCTCAAATTATTTGTACCCACCCGCTCTTCGTGATGTTCTTCAAACCTAAGCTCAGTTGATCGTGCGTTAGACCTTGTTTGAGTCTTTGCTTTGATATACCAGTGATGGTTCGGATATTGACAATTTATTTTGAATAGGCAGTCATTCTTTTTTGTTTTTGTTGAGGGTTTGTAAGACCTCTTTTTTTTAGTTTTGTTATCCTTGTTTTTTGCCTGAACTGTTTCTTTTTGGAATTACAGTCAGCGGGATGCCCCAGTTTTGTAAGTCTCCTTCATAGGTTTTGACTTATTGGGTTTTTATTTTGAGAAGTAATGACTGCCTGTCTTTATGATTATAGGGAACCATCACTATTTTCTTGTTTCGGAAGGACTCCTTTGATGTCGTTCGTTGTGCACCTGGATCAACTGAGAGAACTACCCTGCCCCAGGTTATGATTAAGGGTTTTAATTTTTTTGTGAAAAGCAAAACTCCTACTTCTTTGGCTCAAAGGGGTTGACGAGGGATTATCTTCCTTATAACTCCAGTGTTTAGGAATTGAAACAATGCATGTACCTCATCAGCGGGGTCTGTTCAAAAGCATACTGTGGATTATGGTATCGTTTTCGTCATCCTCCCTCAAGAGGCTTAGAATTATTAATCGAGCGTTGATCATCAGAAAAAATATGAAAACAGTTTTAAGTATGGTAAACATAATTAATTCAAGACAGACATGTGTAATGCATTCATGAAAATAAAAGAGTTTAACATGACAATTGTTTATTTGAACCAGAAAAGAAAAATACAACTTGAATTTAAATGAACAAAAATCTCTCAATCCTAGCCATGTTTTGGCAAGGGAGCAATGGTCACATTAGGAGTCTCAGCAGGCTCGAATTCAATCTCCTTAGCATCGATCATATTCTGGATCTTATATTTCAGCGCCCAACAGTCCTCAGTGTCGTGCCCCGGGCTATTAGAATGATAAGCACATCTCGCCTCTGGATTGTAGTTTGGAGAGGAGGTCTTGGGATTCGCAGGAGGGTTGATCACCGCAATCAGATTCATTTTCAACATGTGCTGCAATGCTTGTGACCACGACATGTTGATGTTGGTGAATTGTCTTTTAGGCTCGTCCGGCCTTCGCTGATTTCCCTTTTGTGGTTGTCGGCGTGGTGCAGAACCAGAGATCATGACTGCCCCTGCCTGTTGGTCACGACGACCCTTTTGACCGTATGCAGCGTTAGACTCTTTCCTGCCCGTGTAAGGCATTTTGTGAGTATCAGAAGGTGTGGCCTCTTGAATTTTCCCACTCTTGATACCAGCTTCAATTCTTTCCCCAGTCAGAATGAGGTCAGTAAATCCTGCAGATGAATTACCAATGAGATGATTGTAAAATGGCCCAGATAGGGTCCCCAAGAACATATCAACGAGCTCTCGGTCAGTTAATGGAGGCTGTACCCTACCAGCCAGGTCCCGCCACTTCTGTGCGTACTCTTTAAAACCTTCACTTGACCCTAGCGACATACCCTGGAGTTGGGTACGTGTAGGAGCAAGGTCGGCATTATATTGATACTGCTTGTAAAAAGCAGTAGCCAACTCCTCCCAGTTACGAAATTTGGTCCCATCTAGCTGATAGAACCATTCGAGGTGAGTCCCTGAAAGACTCTCCTGGAAGAAGTGGATCCACAAGTTCTTGTCCACAGTGTATGGTTGAATCTTCCGCACGTAAGATCTGAGATGCAGCCTGGGACAGGATGCCCCATCATACTTAGCAAAAGAAGGAACCTTGAATATGTGTGGGATCACCACACCAGAAGATAGACCCAGGTCTCTGAAATCCAACCCCGGCACTTGTTGAATTTCCATGGCATTCAGACGATCCTCTAGTTGTTTGTATCGGTCCTCAGCTGGAGGGTACTGCTCATCATTGAACTCCGTATCATTGTCGGAGACCACTGGACTAGGCACCTCTCTCTCATGGGGACTGCCTTTCCCCACAGATGGAGTTGTCCTTTCAGCTTCATCCTGCAGTGTGTTCCCAGATCTGCGTCTAGGGCTGAACAAAACAATCCTCTTCTTCTTCTTCTAAATCAGAGTCTTCAATTCCTTTTGACCCTGATCTAGGCTCGCAATCAACTCCTGGAACTGGGTGTTCTGGGCCTGGAGAGCCTTGATGGATTGCTCAGTAGACGATTCAGGATTCATGACGATCGGCTGAAATAAACAGCGAAGAAGGGTAAGTGACCTGCAACAAGGATACCTGTTATGCAATGATGTGTATGACATGCATGTAATGTTTTCAAGGACCTCTCGGGATAAACAAGAAAAATTATTAGAGTCTGGTAACTGGTGGCTTGATGGAAGGCACTTCATGTTGTTGGGAGTCCTTCTTCAAGAGTCAAAGCTCACCATATCAAGTGGGTCATAGCCCCTGACTTTAGTCATCATGTCTGGTTTTGGTTTCCAAACAAACTTGGTTAGGGGAACCTTCTTTAAGAGTCAGAGCTCACCATATCAAGTGGGTCATAGCCCCTGACAACTTTGGCCAGAGGAAAATAAATCCTTTTTGCCCCTTGCTAGATGTTTGATTTATCATGACCTGCATCACAAGCCTTTGAGATCCTTGAAAGGGGTTAGGATGTATGCAATGGTATGATGTCATGATGCATGGGGTAATGTAAGTAAACCCTGTTATGAGTCCCCATTAAGGACTAAAACCTGCAAGAAAATCAGTACACTCTGTTATGAGTCCTAATTAAGGACTATGAACAAAACCTGCAAGAAACTCAAGTGTCAGATAACAAGCATGCAAATAGTCAAGTTGGAAGGCACACAAGTCACACAAGAGAAACCCTTAGAGTTTAGGCCAGCATGGGGTCTGGGTATTACCCTCTTTCAGTTGGTGGGCTCAACCTGTCCTATCAGAAGTAACCGGGTTCTAAGGGTCCCAATATCATTGGATTGCTTTCCTTATTCATCGTTTCGATTTAGCCACTGAACTGGCGACCGAAATATTCCAGGAAAGCAACCCTCAATTGAGTGTAGTATCGAGTATCAACCAACCTCGGACTGCACCAAAGTCAGTTATCTCACTACCCTAAAGAGGCCAAGATGGTTCAATTAAGGTTCCTAAGGTCTGTTGATGCTTCCCGACACCACGCGGAGGCCCCGTACTCTCCTTGACTGAACTCAAGGGTTACCGGTACACACCAAAGTGCCACATCAACGTAGCAGACGGTTTCAACCATGTCGGTATACCCCGCACAGTTCCCTCACAGCCTTGTTGCTACTTTCTAAGAAGGTATCCCCAGATCCGGGTTAGGATCTATAGAACTCCCGAGACAGTCCCACAATAATAAAGCAAACAAGTCAAAGCAATTGAAAACACAGTGATCTTAGTCCTAAGGTACACCTCACTTTAAAGAGTCCCCAGCAGAGTCGCCAGTTCTGTGATCGGTGGATCTGGAACTGACTGTTTAACGCTGGTTCGCGAAATGTCGCGGAAGCAAGAGTCGCCACCGTCTTTTATTTTCTCCAAATGGAAAGGACAAAAGCACAGAAAAATTCCTTATAGAGATTGCTCTCGGTTCGAGAGGTAGGTTATAGAAAGGGAAGGTGTTAGCACCCTTTCTATCCATGGTTATCCATGGGCTCTTAGATACTTGCTCATTTGTGTTTTCAAAAAATGGTTTGTTTGCTTTTCAACTGTGGGTTTTAAAAAGTTTCTTTGAAAATTCCAGTTCGACTCTTGTATCGGTCCTCAAGAGTGTTTGAAAAATTGCTTTCGAAAGCTTTTTGAAAAGGTGTCGGTGTGAAAAGTATTTTTGAATTTTGTTTGAAATTTAGAGCAAGTATCTAGAGTCGTCTACCTACCCTAAGGAATTTGTCTGTGTAAATGTCCTTTAAAGTAGTGCCATCCCAGCATTGAGAGGTAGGTAGCACCACCATTGGAGGTGTTCGGGTCAATTCGAAGGTTCGGGACGTGGTGATCAGCAGAGCCATGGGAAGACACCTTAGAAGCTACCCTCATGCCAGGTTCCCGGATCATGAGGACTTACTAAGACATCCTCTACTCGACGATCACCTTTCGAGGCAAGGCAACAATGAGGCGTACCCTAGGGGTGGTGTGTGATTTGTGTGTTATGTTCAGTTATTTTGTCTTGTTCATGTCAAAGTGATCTATGCGTTTGTTTTTATTTTTGTCATTCATTCTTGCATGTATTTTATTAGCAGTTAAAAAAGTGTGGAAGGATAAAATTCCTAAACTATTACAAAGGCGCGGGTCCACATCGCCGAAATTAAAATCCAGGACCCGATTTGACAGAAAGTAAATAAAGTGCGAGAAATAAAATGTCCGAGTTTACAAGGCTTTGGGAGAATTATATCAACATTATAAGAAATAAAATAAAATTCGTGAATTGTAATTAAAATTGGAAGCGAGGGCGTTGGACCCTTTTTAATGAAATTAAATTAAATTATTAAATTAATTAAATAAAAATGAAAAAAGAAATTATTTTGAGATTTTTTGGATTTATGGTTTTTTATGTGAATTAAATGAAATTAACTAATTAACCCTAATTCTACAACTTTTATTTATTAAGAAAATATGACAATTACCTAAAATTTAAACCTAATTAATTAATGCAATTTGGTTTATAAAAATAAATAGTTAATTATTAGTGAAAAAAAAATAAAAGGAAAAAAGGTAATTAAAGTAATTTAAACCTAATTTCTACAAATTTTTTTATTTATTAAGAAAAATGTTTGAAATTAAGCCTAAAGCTAAATTAATTAATGATTTATTTACAAAGAAATATTTTATTTTTTGTCCTTTCTGTTTTTTTTTTATATTATTTTTATGTTTTTTATGAAAATATTAAATCAAAGAATTAAAGGAAATTAATTAAAACAAAGAATGGAAAAATATAAAAAGGAATAAAAGAAGCAAACCCTAGGGGGTTCTGTCCCCAATAGGGAGGTATTATTGTAGCAATTATGGCCCAATTATCCTTGGCCTTATTGACTTTCCAGGGTAGCATGCCTATGCGTTGACTCAGGTCCATTATGTTCTTCAGATCATAGGCCTTTGATTGAACTTGATATGTGCGTGGCAAGCTTGAGACTGTGGATGTATGATGCACCCTTGTAATGAAACTGCACAGAAGCGTGAGTAGAAAAATAATATGGAAAGGGGTGGGGGACCTGGGATTCGACCCAGGTCCCAGGGGTTACCAACGCGTTCCTTGCCAGCTGCGCTGCTGATGCACTTTGTATGTATAATGGGTAACAATTAACATAAGGTAAAATAAGCGTTAGTGCTCTTTTTTCGCGCGAAATTCAAACTACTCAATCAGATGGTGCCACCTACTCTTCTTCTTCCTCGTTTTGCTTTTTTCCTGAAACATAAAAGGGTTAGCGGGGGTTTTAAACCCCCCAAAATATGCCGTTTTTCAAAATAACGATTAGGCTATGGTATCACATAAATTAGGCGCGAGGGGTGTGTTGTATTCGTCCAAGCTCCCTGATTTCATCCATGGTATTAAGGTGTCCTAATTTTACAAGATTCAAAAACGCCCAATTCCACAGCTTGGTAACCCTAGCATGCATCCATGGTGAAATCACGCACAATGCTTAAAAACTCAATTAAATCATGTAGTTAGCTTCGTAATGAGTCAAATAACACAAATCAAATATTAAAAACTACAGAAAACGCATGAATCATGATGCAAGAATGTGAAAAAAATTCTGTACAGGACACAATTGTTCTCACTTTTCTTGGTGTTAGAGCTTATGGTTTTGATTCAAACTCCTTCCTTGAAGCTTCAGCAAGACAATGGAACAATTCTTTTGGCTTGAATCGCACTAGAACCTAGTTTTCAGTTTTGGAATTTCTTGTCAAAAACTCAAACTTGATTATGGATGTATGGCGCAGCTTAGAGGTTCTGATCACTAGGGTTAGCATGTATATATATGTATGAGTGATTAGGGTTGAGAAATTGATCCAAAGAGCCTTTTGCATTGATGGAATGGATATTGATTTTCATGGCATATATTTTCCAATCTTTTTCATGCATATTTGCTTCAAATCATGTCCAATTACCATGATTATTTCCAAATCTGATCATGCACGAAATCTTGAGGCTATTTCATGTATAAAAAGATTTGATTGCATTGGTTTGGTATTTTCCACATATTTATTTTAATTAAATGAATTATTGGCAATTAAAAATCCAAATAAATAAATAAAAATGATGAAAAACTTCCCTTTGGGCCAAATGGTCGTGCACATGCTTTGGATGATGATTCTTAGAAGAAAATGTGGCCCATTAGCATTTTTAAGACATTTGAAGCAAAGTTGACTTTTCAAAATATCCAAAAATTTCCCAACTTCCACAAGGCATATCTTGCTCAATATTTAAGCTTTGCTCATGTTCTTTGACATTTTGGAAAGGTATTGAAGTCCCCTAACCAATGCCTTTCGTCCCATGTCATTTTGATTTACCAATCTCAAGTTATGGCCTTTGACTTAAAGTCCCTTTTTGTTGACTTTTGAAAATGGCCTATAATGTTGAAATTGATAACTTTTTGTGAGAGCATTTCTTTGACTTGAAGTGTGAAGAGGAGTTGTAGGAAATGTCTTTATCTTCAAAATGAGCTTTGGATGGAATTTTTCTGATAATCCATGTGGAAGCTATGCCTTGGTCAAGTTACAATTGACTTTTTCAACTGTCCAAATATGGAAACTTTTGCATCTTGAGACTTTTTGAGCCAAGCTTTGAGAATCATGATCAAGCATTGATCAAATGATGTTTATGGCTTCAAAATGAGATGTTGACCAAAAATTTGAACTTTTGACTGTCAAATGACCATTTTGCCCCTACAGTTGACTGTTGAGCAATTAGGGTTTTTGACTGTGCAATTTTGTGCTGTAAGTCTTGAAACTTGGTATGAGGATACTTGACCATGTTTGTAGGCATGTGGGACTTGATTGGACCCTTGGAAACTTCAATTTCTTTGTCAGAACCAAAACCCTAGTTTTTGACTGTTAGGAGGCCCTTGAACTGTGCAACCCCTGAGGAGATTTTGAAGCTTTGACTTGGCAAATTTTGAAGAATATGGGAGGGCAAATTTTGGGGTACAACAGTCACTAGAGCCAAGAATGGCATTGTTCGACCTAAGCTGCACCCCACTCTCCTTCTCACTCAATTGGAACCAACCTCACATAAACAGGCTTTATCCATTCCTGAGTGGCAAACTGCTATGCAAGCTGAGTATGAAGCATTACTTAAGAACCACACTTGGTCTCTAGTTCCTGCTCCTGATCACAGAAAACCTATTGGCTGTAAGTGGGTTTTTAGGGTCAAGGAAAATGCAGATGGGACAATTAACAAATATAAAGCAAGATTAGTTGCTAAGGGTTTCCATCAAGTTGAAGGATTTGACTACACTGAAACTTTTTCACCAGTTGTGAAACCTATCACAGTGAGGACTGTTTTAACGCTTGCCATATCTAAAGGATGGATCTTACAGCAAATTGATGTCAACAATGCTTTTCTAAATGGAGTGCTTAATGAAGAGGTTTATATGGTTCAACCACCAGGATTTGAAAAGGGTGAACCTGGTCTTGTCTGCAAGCTTCACAAAGCCCTCTATGGCCTTAAACAGGCTCCTAGGGCCTGGTTTGATAAGCTCAAAGGGTCTCGTCTCCAACTGGGTTTTACTGCCAGCAGGTGTGATCCCTCCTTGTTCATGATGCTCACACCATCCTGCTACACCTTAGTGTTGGTATATGTTGATGACATTATCATCACTGGCTCTTCCTCTTCTTTCATCAAGCAGTTGGTCACTAGACTCAACCTTGCCTTTTCTCTCAAAGACTTGGGCACGCTTGATTATTTTTTGGGCATAGAGGTATCTCATCTTCCCAATGGTTCTCTTCTGCTTTCTCAAAGCAAGTATGTCAGGGATCTGCTTCACAGAGCCAACATGGCTTCTGCCAAAGGAATTGCTTCCCCTATGGCCTCCAGCACCAAACTATCCAAAGTGGGCTCTGCTCCTGTTACTGATTCCACCTACTTCAGATCTATAGTGGGAGCCCTACAGTATGCCACTGTCACACGACCTGAGATTTCCTTTGCTGTCAACAAAGTGTGCCAATTTCTCTCAAACCCTCTTGAGGATCATTGGAAAGCTGTTAAGCGCATTCTCCCGGTATCTCCAAGGGACAGTTTCACATGGTCTTCTTCTCTCACCTGCTAACCTCACTTTGCCTATCACTATCACAGACCTATGTGATGCAGACTGGGCATCTGATCCTGACGATAGAAGGTCTACCTCTGGGGCTTGCATCTTCCTAGGACCTAATCTTGTTACTTGGTGGGCAAAGAAGCAAACACTTGTTGCCAGATCCAGTGCTGAGGCAGAATACAGAAGTCTGGCCTTAGCTACAACAGAGATTCTCTGGCTTCAGTCTCTTCTGCAGGAACTTCAGATCACCCATCAGACTCCCAAGATACTATGTGACAATCTCAGTGTTGTATCTCTAGCTCACAACCCTGTTCTGCACTCAAGAACCAAGCATATGGAACTTGACATTTTCTTTGTTCGGGAGAAAGTGATTGGCAAGAACCTCATTGTTTCCCACATTCCTGTAGTAGATCGGTGGGCTGATGTGCTAACCAAGCCTCTCTCCACCAACAGATTCTTATTTCTTAAATCCAAACTTAGAGTTGTTGACAAGCTCAAACTTGATCAACCACCCTAAGTTTGAGAGGGGAGTATTAGAGTTATAAGAGTAGTTCTGTTATATCCTGTAGAAAGGGAATTAGACACAAGTCTAATTCCATCCCTAACCCCAATTCCTACTGTATAAAGGAAGATAATGTAACAGAATGATAACTGAATAATAACAACTTTCGTTTTTCCCTCTCTCTCTCTCCCTCTCTCTCTCTCTCTCTCTCTCTCTCTCTCTCTCTCTCTCTCTCTCTCTCTCTCTCTCTCTCTCTCTCTCTCTCTCTCTCTCTCTCTCTCTCTCTCTCTCTCTCTCTCTCTCTCTCTCCTCTCTCTCTCTCTCTCTCTCTCTCTCTCTCTCTCTCTCTCTCTCTCTCTCTCTCTCTCTCCTTTCTCTTCCTTTCACTCTTGCTTCTCTGTTTCTAACAGTTAGAATTTGATAGAAATTGTTAGTTGGCAAGCTGAAGGTTATGTCATTGGATTGTTAGTTTGTGAAAGTTAGTTAAAAAAATGCTAGAATTCAGTTAGGGCAGTTGAATGAGTTAATTAGAAATTGGTTAGGCGGTTAGAAGGTAGTTTATGATTGGTTGTTAGAGATGAGCTGGAAAATTAGTTACTGAATTAGTTTGCGGGTTTTTCTTTGTTTTGGCTACATTATTTTCCTTATTCACAAAGATAACCTTAGATTCATTAGGATGATCCAATTTCACAACTTTCCCTTCTACTTTTTTTTTCTTTATCTTGTCTCTTCTATTTTTCCTGCTCTCGTGTTTTTGTTGCGTTGAAACTGAGAATGCAGAAATTATTGTGTTGATACATTCTTATAACATCGATGTTTCCCCTTTTTTTTTATCTGTGCAGAAAAATTGAACGAAAAGATTTGACTTTGAATCAGTAGTAGAGATTGAAGATGAAAAATGCTAAAGCGATGAAGATGGCGAGGTTGCAGAGGCTCGGGGTGTTAAGGTTCAAGAGTGGCAATTGAGTTGTTGTGTTTTTCTGTCGCAACAAACTCCGAAGTAACTGCAAATACTTTCCACTGACTTAGAAGCTTGAGCTGAGATGAAGCAGACAAATCAGAACAAACAATCTCAGGAGAAGCGAAGGAAAATGATTCTTCACATTCAAGTTCGATTTTTTTATCCAGAGTTTGGTACTATTTTCGTCACAGATGAACTCACAGAGGATATTCGCAACGAAATCATGGACATCGCTCACGTCTTTCCATTGTACAGCCATAAAACTCAGATTTGTAAGAGAATTTTCATTTTGGATAATAAGCCATTAAGTGAAAGATGACTTTGTAGCATAAATGGACCCCTTCAAACATGATGTCAATAGCAGTAACCATTCAACAAGATACATAAAGCAACCAGGAGCTACATAGTCGACATCCACTACCCAATTCACGTCGCAAGTATCCTTCAATGCTTCCTGAAGCTTAACCATGCAATGCATTTCTAAAACTTCCTTATTGCCCGGTACATTTTCATGTTCTGAACACAAACGTAAGCTCTCAATGAAATATTTCCATGGTTTGTTTGCTGATTTTTCAACATATTGTGCAGCAAGGCCTGAATGGGTAAACAAAACTTAAATTGTTGAAAAGGGTTGATGATGCTGTTCAAGAAATCATATTCATCATGCACAGAGGAACTTCCTGTGGTTTTCAGACAACCTGAATCATCACTCTTACTTAGACATTTAATTGCTTGTAGCAGTGAAACACTCATTAACTTCAATATGGATGCAAGAAGATAAATATCTTCAGCATTAGTGTTTTTCTTTAAATACAATAAATCTCCAGCAGCATCTTGAGAAAAAGCTTGATGGATTATGTAATCTAAGGTTGAGGCAGCCTTACCCCGGCATGAATCAGCAAATATGTATTGTCTCCCTTTCATATATTCTATGTACTCAGTCAAAAAATCAGCTTTTATTTTAGATGACATTTTGCAACCGTAAGAGTCCAATGAACTATTTGATTTTGATAAGACTTGATTTAATTTGGTGTGTGTTCCTTCCTGAATATAAGATTCAAAAATTGGAAGACCTCTCTCAAACATGGTTCTATTATAGGCACAACTCAATTCGATGCAACAACTACCCATTTGCAAGCTAGACACATGCTTAGAGTACAAACTGACAGATTTTTGAAATGCCGCTAAGTAGTAGCTTATATCTAGAGTCAAATTCCCCGAAGACGAAGATAAGCCAGAATCAATGACTTTAGAAACCAATGAAATTACATGTGCCTGGAACATCTTTGTTGCAGAATACACAACAGGGTCGAGCAGCAACGCCATGGCACTGGCAATTCCAAGTTCATGAAATCTAAAATCTCCGTTCCAATGCAAACATAATCTACCGATGAAATTCTCAAATGCTTTCTCATATCTTAAAATATCTTTAGATGTCAAGTATATCCAATAATTTTCAAATAACCTCTAAATCACGAAATATGGAATAATTTAGTCCACAAGAGTTAACTTGGTTTTCATCCACGAAGTCTCGCTGGAATCTTCCAATTCTGCTTGAATCAAATTATTGAACAAAACTGAAGCTCATTCTCACACAAATATAATATTTTGAGGAACTGATAACGAAGATGGAAATATGGAAGAAGTATAACCAAGATATCCTTAAAACTACTAATCCACCTTGACTTATATTGTGAGCAAAAACTAACAATGATGAGAACAAAAATGGCCTTGTACTTTTCAATTCAACCCCACAAGTTCTTTGTCTTGTCAAAAAAATCTTAATGGGATCCTTGAAGAAGATAAAATTTGAAGCTTAGAAGGATATCCTCTAATCATTCCTCATTAATGAACATCAACAAACTCACACACAAAATGTGAAACCTTAACCCGCTTGTATTAGGTGCCCAGTGATGACCTCGTAGCTTGATAAAGAAGAAATCCCCAACAACCATTAATCACAACCCTAAACTCACAGTTCAATGTTCCAGAAGAATCAGTCTTGTTTGATAAACACCTCGAACCAAAAGAAAACCCGAGCTTCACAATCAATGATTCTTGAATCATGATTCAACAAAGCCTGAATTGGATGAATGTCATGCCAAAGTCATTAAGCCTGATCAAATGATAGGCACACCTGTATGAGGAGACATCTTGATTCAAAGACCATGTATGCTAAGTCACGCCCCTGAGTTCTTGACAAGACAAACCCGTAACCTGTTGTTTATCAGCAAATAATAGCCTTGTTGCTCGAGGGGGAAGAAGTCCAAAAATGAGAATGAACCAGAACCCTAAATCCACAGCTTGCTGCCTGAATAAGAAATCATCCTTTATTGGATACGAGAGCCTTAACCACTGTGAAACCCTAGTATCGCACAACCACTGAACTTTGAACCTTAGAGCTATATTGAATGAAATGTATGCCATGTTAGTGACCTAATGAAATAGATGCAGATGAATGCAAAAGTATAAGCCAAAATAAAAGAAATTAGGAGGGCAAATTTTGGGGTGCAACAGTAAGGTCTGGTAAGCTGCTGGGTTTCGTCGTCAGTGATAAGGGTATTCAGGTGGACCCTTCCAAGGTAAAAGCCATATGTTGTACAATAAAATTTTCCCTCTCATATTTCTCAAAACATTTCAAGAAAATTCTCAAGTTGCTCAAGGAAGTCCAAGGGTTGACCAGACAAGCTCTTTCCTAAGGCAGTCTACCTCAAATTAGGGTTTCATGTTGCATCAAGATAATTGAGTCCAAGGGATCCTAAATTCTCACCATTGTCCTAATATGTTCTCAAGATCATCCATGTGAAGTTTCAAGCCTTGCAGAGAAAGTTTGCCCAGTCAATTGCTCAAAGGCCTAAAAATCGACTGTGCTAGGGCAAAAGTCAATTGTGGCTCACATACAGTCAAACTTCAAGATTTTTGGTCAACATCCTCATTTTAAAGTATATTTCGTCATTTGATCAAGGGTTGATCATGATTCATCAAGGATTGCTCATAATTCATCAAGAACCAAAAGTTGCTAAATTAGGGTTTTGTAGGAAAAGTCAACTCAAATTTGACCAAGAATAACTTTCTCATACTTTATGATAAATGACCCATCCAAAGCTCATTTTGAATAGGATTAAATTCTCTACAATTGATCTTCATCTCCCAAGTTCAAAATATGCACTCACAAGATGTTATGAATTTGGACATTATAGGTCATTTTGAAAAGTCAAAAAAACACCTTTTTTGTCAAAGCTTCATACATGAACATGGAATACCAAATTGATATGATACGAAAAGGGTTACTTATAGGACATCTCAAGATTTCTAAAAAGTCAAAGAACACCTTCAAAGAGTCAAAATTGAGGAAGTTATGCATTGGTGAAGTAGACCCTTTTTGCAAAATTGTCAAAAGTCAATTATGCCTAAAATTGCAATTTTTGCTAAATGGGCCTAACTTTTTGCACTTGTCTTGAGTTGGTAGCATGGTCCACGATCCCTAGCTCTTGCCACTTGTCTTTATCTTATTTTTATTTTTTATTTTTATTTTTATTTGAATTAAATAAATTTTAATCAAAACAAATGATGAAAAATTCTAAAACATTGAAACCTCAAGATATTGTGCATGTTTCAAGTCTTATATCCAGTTGGCAAGTGATTGAATTCGTACAAGGCCTTTGTGTGCATAAAAATATTGAATTTGGCCTATTTTTGGAAGGATCTTCAAGTGAATCAAATACAAATCAAAAGCTATAATGGAGAAAGATTGAGATCATGTTTTTAACCCTAATCCATTCCTCAGTATATAGTATACAATTGCAGACCTAAAACAAGGGGTTAGAGAGGCGCACAAAGTCATAACAAACTATAAAAAATCAAAGAAAAGTGGTGATTCTATTTTGTACTTCCAGACAATTTTAAGGTCCTCTAGCCATCCCAATTGCTTCCTGTGATCACAAGCAAGCGAAACTAATCAAGAACAAGGAGTTTCCAGCACTATAACTCACTGTAAGTCAGCCACGACAATGGCTTTTTCTTGAATTCGAATTGCATAATTTTGGCATCTATAGCATGAAATAATTATATATTCTTGCGCCTTGAAACATTTCCAAACTATCTATAACATTTAATTACGTTTTTGTGGACTATATCAAGATTTTCCATTGTTAGGTTTTCTTGGTTCGTTTTAGGGTCTTTTCATACAGGAACAATTGGTCCAAACGGGGAAGACCATTGTGATCAGCGGATCAAACCCAGTTGATCCATGGTCTTGAATTTTATTTATATTGCTCGTATGTAATTTCTGAGATGCATATGGTTACAATTACAATGCCATATCCGTAGGTAAAGGTTATGAGTTTTAAACCACAGATCCAGGGAAGAAGACGATAGCGTGTCACCACTTTACTAGCCGGTTTAAATTCTGGCACATTTGTTCTGGCCAGAAACCCATAGTTCGGATCTGTTTGTTTGTTCTGTTGTATTGTTAAACTAACACCCAGCGCAGTTGGTCAGAAGAAGGAAGTCAGAAATTCATGATTTTGGGTTCGATCCCAGGCGTGACCCTCTGGCACTTTTCCCCTTTGTTTTCACCAGATCCAGCGCTTACATCTGCTGGAGATTATCCTTTGATTTCATCAAGCAGGACTAGACCGAGCATCCCCTGGGCATTATCCTCTGGATCCATCAGTCTCAGCCAGATCCAGCGCATCTCATCTTCTGACAGTCACAATCTGCTGGATCCACTATCCGGGAGTAGGCCCAGTACCACCATCCTTTGGACCGTAATCTTCTGGACCTTCATCCTCTGGACCACCATCATCTTCTAGATCATCATCCTCTGATCAGAGCCGCTGGCAGTGGTCCCTTGGGTTATTTCTTTTACTTTTTTTTATTATTCTTTTTCAATACTAAAATAATTTCTTTTTTAACCAATCAAAAATTCATAAAATCAACTTTTCACCAAATTAGGTTTAGATTTTATTTTTTATCAAAAATTAATTTAATTTAATTAGTGTAATTTAATTTTAAGGTAATTTTAATTCTTTTTGTGAATAAATTAAAACAAACTAGAAAATTAGGTTTTATTTGATTTAACTTTTATTTTATTTTCTTAAAAATAACCAAAAAAATATTTTTTCCTTTAATTAGATTAGACGGAGTCAAAACCCCAATTTCCCTTCGTTCTTTATTCTTCGCGCGCTTATTAATTTTTACCATATTGATGTAATTGCTCACAAGTTGTAATAGATTAATTAGGATCTTTTACTTTCATTTATCGCTTTTTTACGGGTTTGTTTTTGGCTATGTAAATAGCCGAAGCCTTGTAATAGCGTAGCTTTACTTTCCGCACTTTAAATTCCGCAAACTATTAACTGTTAGATGTATGAATATTAGGGATGCATGACGAGAATGTATGATTAACTTTAAAACGGTTAGCAAACCCTAAATGTGCAAAGATAAATAACTTGAAATTGACTCACTCGCACATGCGCACTCCTAGGGTATACTCTCACTTCGGTTGCCTTCGGTAAATGATCATTGAGTATAGGATATTTTAGTGGTCTCCCTTTTGTCTCAAAGATCAAATTTTCCTCGGAAAGGTTACCTCGGAATTGTTGCCTCGATTATTGATCTTAAGACATTAGGGTTATTACTAACACGTCCTAACATTGCTTTAGTGATTGTACGTCCCTTTCGAATTGACCCTCAAGACTCCGACGACAGCTTTACCTACTTACTAATAGTGGGATAGCGCTGTCTAAAGGAAACGGACATAAAACGATTCTTTTTTTGAGTAGGTAGATTAGCTCCTAGGTACTTGCTCAAACAAAACAAACTTTTTCACACTTAAACTCTTTTCTCAAGCAAGGGTTAAATCGAAGTAAAACAAAAACTTTTCAAATCACACAAACACAGAAGCAATTTTGAAAATGATGAGCAAGTACCTAGGAGCCCATAGATAACTACGGATAGAAAGGGTGCTAATACCTTCCCTTTCTATAATCTACCCCCCGTACTCAGAATATCTCGAAAAAGGAATTTTTATGTGCTTTTTTCCTTTCCTGTTGTATAAAATAAAAGTCGGTGGTGACTCTTGCTTACCGCGACATTTTGTCAACACAAACACAAAACACAAAACACAAACCAGCATTTTCCAAACAGTTCCGGTTATGCCACCGTATCACAGAACTGGCGACTCTGCTGGGGATATAATAAGTGGGGTATACCTTAGGATTAGTTCATCATACTTGCTTCTATTGTTTGATTTGATTGCTTTATCTATGTGGCCTTTGTATCGGAGTTACTATAGGTCCTAACCCGGATCTGGGGGACACCTTTTAGGTAAGTAGCAATAAACTGTGAGGGAACTGTACGGTGTAGACTGATACGGTTGAAGCAGTAGCTACGTTGATGTGGAACATTGGTTGGTATCGGTATCCCTTATGGAGGAACAAGGAGAATACACAACTGCTATATGGGTCATTAAGAATCAACTGACCTTAGAACCTATAACTGACCAACTTGGCCATAGGAAGTAGTGAGATAGCCGGCCTCGGTATAGAGCTGAGAACTGGTTGATACTTGATACTACACTCATTGAGACCATACTCTCGAGATAGTTTTGGCTGCAAGAAAAGATTGCGTGAGCTGAAACCATGACCGGTGGAGGATGGTCAGTGATATTGAGAACCTCTAGAACCCGGTTACTATTATTAAGACAGGTTGAACCAACTGAACTTCAAGAGGGTAGTACCTGGACTCCATGCAAGCCTGAAACTTAAGGGCTATTGTGTGACTTGTGTGCCTTTACCATGTTTGTTACCTGCTATACCTGTTGTGTGTTTTATCATGACATCATGCATCATAACATAGCGTGCATATTTCATTAGACTAACCATTTCAAAGACCGAGGGGATTTATCTTTGTTTTGTTTTACAGATTATTGCTTCAGTACGCAGAAATACCATTCGAGTTAACTTCGTGCAGATACCTGCTCATCTCAGAGAGTTGGTCTCAAAAGTTCCTGATACTTCCTCATTTGTTAGAAGACATGGTCTTCTCCTTAGCCTGGTCACTTCAAAGTTGGATGAGAAGATTATGAGCGTCCTTTTCCAGTTCTTTGATCCGTTGCATCACTATTTCACCTTCCTGGATTATCAGCTAGTCCATACTTTGGAGGAGTTTTATGATTTACTAGGCATATCTATCCTCGAGCAGACACCCTTCACAGGTTTGGAGGAGGTTCCTAGACCTGAGGACATTGCTTCAGCCTTACATCTAAAAAGGGCTGATGTAGTATCCAATTGGGAGACACAAAGAGGGGTTAAAGGTTTCTTAGCTAAGTTTCTAATGGAGGAAGCTCAACAGTTCTGGGATAACTTGGATTTTCAAGCATTTGAAGACATCTTGGCTCTCCTCATCTACAACTTGGTTCTTTTCCCGAATCCGGATGCCTTCATAGATGTGCACGCAGTTAAGATCTTCATGTCTCGTAACCCGATGCCTACTCTTCTAGGTGACATTCTGCATGCTCTCTATACTCGTAATGTGCAAAGAAGAGGGACCCTCATGTGTTGCATTCCGCTGCTGGCAAGGTGGTTTATTTCGCACCTCCCCAAGTTTGTATTGAAGAATGAGGAAGGGTTAGGTTGGGCTTACAAAATCATGGATCTTGCTCATACGGACATTCTTTGGAGTTCCAAGGATATGGAAAGAGTAGCTGTCATTGATCGATGTGGGGAATACCCTAATGTCCCATTGCTTGGAATTAGAGGGGGAATAACTTACAGTCCTTGCTTGGCTTTACGACAGTTTGGCCGCGCTCAGAGAGATGGTCCTCATGAGCTACTTCTTACAGACATTGTCTTTGACTACAAGGTGGACGTGGATGAGCATCGCCGAAGGTTTATACAAGCCTGGGACAGGTTGAACAGGTCTGACCCTCACGAGCTAGGACCGAAGACTTCTCTCCCAATGCAACCTTATCTCCAGTGGGTTCGAGCCCGTGCTCAAAAGCTGGGGATTCCATATGAAGTTGTTTTGCCGGTGATTGTAGAGCATACTAATGAAGAAGGTGTTCCTTATACAGTCTTGTATCCCTACATGCCTACTGATCTGGGGGCATTGAAGAGATCTTAGATCCAGTTGAAGGAAGAAAGGGATACCTATCGGGAGAAGTATCATGAGCAGGAAAGGAAGATCTTGAAGCTCACAAGGCAACTTGAGAATGAAAGGACAATCAATGATTATGTCAGCACGAAGGGAAAACGACCATGGGATTTCTGATGTTTTTTATTGTTTCTAGTTTAGATTTTCTTTTCAGTTATTTCTTTTGTAACGCCTTGAAGGCATTGTTAAACATTGTTACAAGTTTAATTTAATTAAGTGTGTTTTATTTTGGTTTACAAATTTGAATCTCCCAAAGTCTTTGAAATCATTTCATACGCATTCCATTACCACGCACATCATTACAGGTACCATTACAGGTTTCTCATCTACTTCGCTATTTATTTCAGCATAAAATGTCTTCTGAAACACCTACCGATCAAGCCGTCAAAGCTCTTCAGGCTCAGAATGCTCAATTTCAGGAGATGTTCTTGAACTTGGCTAAAAGTCAACAGGATTTGAAGGCTCTCATCTTGAAGGACAAGAAGAAGAAGAAGAAGAAGAAAGCGGTTCTGCTGAATATGGGTCACAGATTTGGGAATAGGTTGCGACAGGAAGCTGATCTGTCTCATTCATCTGGAGGAGGAGAGAATCAAGAGGAAATAAAGGGTCCTAGTCCTGTGGTCTCTGATAATGATACTGATTTTGATGATGAACAGTACCCTCCTGCTGAGGATAGGTACAAACAACTTGAAGACCGTCTAAGTTCTATGGAGATTAAGAAGGTTCCCGGTTTGGACTTTGGAGATTTGGGACTAGCATCTGGGGTGGTGATTCCTCACAAGTTTAAAGATCTGGTTTTTGCTAAGTACGATGGAGCATCCTGTCCAAAGCTCCACCACCGCTCGTACATCAGGAAAATTCAACCTTACACTGCTGATAGGAATCTGTGGGTCCATTTCTTTCAAGATAGTCTGTCAGGGACTCAGCTTGAGTGGTTTTATCAATTGGAAGGAGCGAACGTCCGCAACTGGGAGGACCTTGCTGTTGCTTTCTACAAGCAGTACCAGTATAACACTGACCTTGCTCCCACGCGTACTCAGCTTCAGGGTATGTCTATGGGTGCAAGCGAAGGCTTTAAGGACTATGCTCAGAAGTGGAGAGATCTGGCCGGAAGATTCCAACACCCTCTGTCTGATAGGGAGTTAGTGGATATGTTTCTTGGGACTTTGTCTGGTCCATATTTCAATCATTTGATCGGTAGTTCATCGTCTGGGTTCACTAAATTGATTATGACTGGGGCGAGGGTAGAAGCTGGTATCAAAAGTGGCAAGATACCGAAAGGTGCTTCATCAAGTACAGAAAAGAAGCCTTTTAAGAAGGAATCTAGTGTCATTTACAGCTCAAGGAGCCAAAACCGACATGAACACTGCCAAGCAGTGAATGTGGTGGTTATATCAAGACCTACAGTTGCCCCACAATGCAAAAATCAACAAAGAATGGATAGGCCGCAGAGACAGTATACTCGGCTTAATATGACCTTATCACAAATTCTACCCTAATTTTTGAAAACCAACCTGGTAACTCTGAGGGAAGCCCCGAAGAATCCCAGCACCACACCTCTGCTGTATAGTCTGAACACCCGTTGTGCCTATCACTCCGATAGCCCGGGTCATGATACGAACAACTGTTGGGCTTTGAAGAACAAAGTGCAAGACTTGATTGAAGCTAAGGAGATTGAGTTTGATGCTCTGGAGAAACCCAACGTCATAACTGCTCCCGTGCCCAAGCATGACTCAGGCGTGAATGCAATTGAGGATGATGAAGAAGAGTCAGATATCGACAACTGGATTTACCCGACTACTAACGGTGGCTTGAACAATTGGACGGCGAAGGACTTCGTGCCAGTTTCTTTTATTACATAGTAATAGACTTTTGTTTTGAGATTTGTAACAGACAATTTGAAACTTTTACGGCCCGGTGCCTTGCCCGAGGCACTTTGGCTTTGTTTGTGAGGGCTTATCATTTGTCATTTTCATATATCATCAATAAAACATTGGACGTTTTCTTGCATTACAAATGTTGCGCTCCGTTTTTTTCTTCTTTTCTATCTTGCACTTTATTAAAATAGATATTGTCTTACACACACTCACATATCATAATACAGGTCCACATCCACTCTGGGTCCCACTGATAACGACTCTGCTACTGTCAGTTATGAGTTCGAAAGTCCGGTCAACCAAGCCGAGGACGAAGGTGAGGATGATTGTGAAGTTCCTGGGGAACTTGCTAGACTGTTACTTCAGGAAGAGAGGGCCATACAGCCGCATGAAGAGCCGGTGGAAACAATAAATCTGGGTACAGAAGAAGACAAGAAAGAGGTCAAGATCGGTGCAAATTTAGACTCTAGTATCAAGCAACGGTTGATACAGATGCTACGTGACTATGTTGAGATCTTCGCTTGGTCTTATGAAGATATGCTGGGTTGGATACTGATATTGTGGTACACCGCTTGCCAACCAAAGAAGATTGTCCTCCACTGAAGCAGAAAGTTCGCCGAATGCGCCGAGAAATGTCTGAGAAAATCAAAGTTGATGTCATGAAACAGTTTGATGCCAATTTTCTAGCAGTTACTTCTTACCCGCAGTGGGTTGCAAATGTAGTTCCCATGCCCAAGAAGGATGGTAATGTTCGAATGTGTGTGGACTATAGGGATCTGAATAGGGCGAGCCCCAAGGATGATTTCCCATTGCCTCACATCAATGTTCTGGTCAACAACACCGCGCAGCATAAGATCTTCTCCTTTATGGATGGTTTTTCTGGTTACAATCAGATTAAGATGGCTCCCGAGGACATGGAAAAGACGACTTTCGTTACGCAGTGGGGTACCTTTTTCTACAAGGTCATGCCATTCGGGTTGAAGAATGCTGAGGCAACGTATCAGCGCACCATGGTCGCTTTGTTCCACGACATGATTCACCATACGATTGAGGTATACGTTGATGACATGATTGCAAGGTCCAAGACTAAGGAAGAACATCTTGACCATCTCCAAAAACTGTTTGATAGGTTGAAGACGTACAAACTGAGGTTAAACCCGAACAAGTGCACCTTCGGGGTAAGGTTTGGTAAGCTGCTGGGTTTCGTCGTTAGTGATAAAGGTATTCAGGTGGATCCTGCAAAGGTAAAGTCTATACAGGAAATGCCATCTCCCCGAATGGAAAAAGAAGTCAGAGGCTTTTTGGGACGGTTGAATTACATTGCCCGATTCATTTCACATTTGACTGCTACTTGTGAGCCGATCTTAAAGCTGCTGAAGAAAGATCAAGTGGTAAAGTGGAATGATGAATGTTAGGCGGCATTCAAAAGGATCAAGGAGTACCTCCAAGAGCCACCTATTCTGATGCCTCCAGTTGAAGGAAGACCTTTGATCTTATACTTGACAGTACTGGACAATTCAATGGGGTGTGTGCTGGGGCAGCATGACGAGTCTGGCCGAAAAGAGCAATCTATTTACTACCTTAGAAAAAAGTTTACCGACTGTGAGACCCGATACTCGTTGCTCTAGAAAACTTGTTGCACTTTGGCATGGGCTGTTCGCCGGCTGAGACAGTATATGTTGACTCACACTACCCTATTGATATCAACGATAGATCCAATCAAGTATATCTTCGAAAAGCCTGCCTTGTCCGGAAGAATAGCAAGACGGCAGATGATCTTAAATGAGTATGACATCTAATATGCAACCTGTTGTACCCCAAAATTTGCCCTCCCATATTTCTCAAGACATTTTTAGAAGAATCTCCAAGTTGCTCAAGATGGCCCAAGAGTTGGACAGTCAAATCATCTCCTAAGGCAGTCAATCTCAAATTTGGGTTTTGTGTTGCATCAAGGTCCTTACATCCAAATGATCCCAAATGCTCCCAATGTCCTAATATATTCTCAAGTTCATCCATGTCAAGTGTCAAGCCTTGCAGAGGAAGTTTGGTCAGTCAATTGCTCAAGAGGCCCAAAAATCGATTATGCTAGGGCAAAAGTCAACTATGACCTACAAATAGTCAAACCTCAAGATTTTTTGTTAAAATTCTCATTTTGAAGGATAATTCATCATTTTATCAAGGGTTGATCATGATTCATCAAGGATTGCTCAAAATTCATCAAGATTCAAAAGTTGCTAAATTAGGGTTTTGTAGGAAAAGTCAACTCAAATTTGACCAAGCATAACTTTCTAATACTTTATGAGAAATGAGCCATCCAAATCTCATTTTTAAGAGGATGAAATTTCCTACAATCCATCTTCACACCCCAAGATCAAGAAATGCACTCACAAGAAGTTAAAAATTTGGACATTATAGGTCATTTTTGAAAGTCAACAAAAACACCTTTTTTCCAAAGCTTATAACTTGAGCATGGAATATCAAAATGAGATTAGACCAAAAGGGTTGGTTATAGGACATCTCAAGTTTTCTAAAAAGTCCCAGAACACTTCCAAAAGTTCAAAATTGAAGAAGTTATGCATTGTTGAAATTGGGCATTTTTCCAAAATTGCCAAAAGTCAACTATCCCCAAAACTTCAAATTTTGTCAAATGGGCCCACTTTTTTCAACTTGATTTGATCTTGTCACACTACACACGTGCTCTATCTTTAGTCTTGGGTCCATTTATTAATTTTTTCATTTTATTTGATTTTTATTGAATTAATTCATTTTAAATTAATTTAAATCCAAATAAAATCTAAACATTGATAACATGGCATCTTTTTTATTGATACAGGTCTTAAATGTCATCATGTACACAATCAAACTCGTATCAAGCTATATCATGCACAAAATATTGAATTTTTGATCAAATTGGAAATATTTTCATGGAGGATCATATCAAATCCTGAATCATCAATGCATAATGTTTGAAAGCCCAAAACTTAACCTAATTGCTTCCATGTTACATATACAACACAAAGCATACGAGAAAAGGACCAAGAGGCTGCCAAATCACAAAAGCAAAAACTTGGAAAAAACTCAAAAAAGCTTGAAACTGAAATCCATTCTAGAGGCAGATTCAAGGTCAAATCTCAACGTAGACCTCTTGCTGAACATCCATTGAGCCTAAACCAATCCTTTACAAGCTCTGAAACCTCATCAAACGCGCTGTAAGTCTCCCTAAACACGACCCTGTAAATCATATTCTCATATTCATGCGTTTTTCTGGCAAAATCTTTACACCATCATCTTTATCGTTCCATTTAGAACATTTCTGCATCATTCAATTGTGTTTTCATGAGCCATAGCCCCATACCCGAACCTAGGGTTTTGGAAGCTTGTTTTTGGGCATTTGTTTTGCAGGAAAAATTGGAACCAATAATGGACATGGATGAAATTAGGAGGAAGAAACGATCATGAATATGGCCTTAGTTTGCATTTTTATGGCTTAGGGCTTATTTTAGGATGAACCTAGGGATTTAGCTGCGGATAAAAATCCGCAGGTAAACAACCAGGTTGTAAAGAAAAAGACGAATGCGTGGCCTCTCCCCATTTGTTGGTTCATAATTTCGCACTTTTTATTTTTTTAATTCAGGTATATGACTTGTTTCTAATATAATGATTAGTGTGTATTCCACTAACAAGTAAACACCTTGGCTCAGCTGGTAGAGTCGCTAGTGCAAAGTCTAATGGGACCTGGGTTCGAATCCAAGGTCCCCCATATATTTGTTGTATTTTATTTCCAGGAAATCCAGTGCAAATTCAAAAGCGTGGCTCACCATACACTCTCATGCCATCAGTGAACAGATAGCCTCCAAGACAAATCTGATGGTCCCAAGGGGATGTGCATCATGGTCCCTAGTCAACAGGCCATAGAGAATCTGGAAAGGTCAACAAAGGGCCAATTCGTTTGGGCCATCCAACTGCTGATCACACATCCAGATCTAGGCCCAAACCCCCCCCTTTGGGTTATTTCTTTTTCTCTTTATATTTTCTTTTTATTTATTTGTTTTATTTAATTATTATCATTATTATTTAACTAACCAATTAATTTTTTCTCATAAAATCAAAAACACAAAATATATCTTATTTTATTAAAATTAAATTCAACTTTATTTTTGTAAATAAATTAATTCCATTAACTTAGTTTTAATTAGGTATAATTTTTAACATCTTTTGCAAATAATTAAAATTAATGTAGAAAAATTAGGTTTTTATTAACTTTGACCAAATTTATTTTATTTCCTTAAATATAAAAAATCCAAAAATGTATTTTTTAATTAATTAATTTAATAATTAGCTTAGGTTTAATTCCATTTAATTCAAAAATAACTAAAAATACTTTCTTTTCAAAAAGGGACAAAACCCTAAAAAATATGCTCGATTTAATTTTCTCGCACGCGATCCATATTTTCATATTATTGTACTTGCTTCCGGAATGTAATAGCTTTTAATTAGGACTTTATTTTATCGCTTTATTTTATTTTCCGCAATTTAAATTAAATGGTTGTTTTTGGCGATGTAAATACCCGATGCATTGTAATAATTTAGATTTAATTTCCACAATTTAAATTCCGCAACTATACATTGTTAGATGTTTGATATTAGGGAATGCATGACAAGATCAAAATGTATGAACTTAAAATCAACATAGCTTACCCATGACATGTACAAAGATAGCATAACCGAAACAACACACTCGCACATGCGCACTCTTAGGGTACACCTCACTTGGTTGCCTTCGAACGTGGTCATTGAGTATAGGAAGTTTTAGAGGTCGCCCTCTTGTCCAAAGATCATAAGTTGCCTCGAAACAGTTGCCTCGGAAAAATTATCTAAGACATTAGGGTTACCGCTAAGGCGTCCTAACATTGCTTTAGTGACCATACGTCCCTTAATCGAATTGACCCTTAAACTCCAACGACGGTGATACCTACTCATTCATAGTGGGATAACATTGTCTAAAGGACATTAGCACAGATTGATTCCTCTTTCGAGTAGGTAGATGATTCTTAAGTACTTGCTCTCTTCAAAACAAAAACTTTTCGCACTTACACTCCTTTCAAACAAAAACTCCTTTTAAACCCACAAACACAAAGAAAAGCAATTTTGAAAACACTTTGAGCAAGTACCTAAGAGCCCATGGATAACCACGGATAGAAAGGGTGCTAACACCTTCCCTTTCTATAATCTACCCCCCGGACCCGAGAAACATCTCGAAAAAGGAATTTTTCTGTTCTTTTTTCCTTTCCTTGTTGGATAAAATAAAAGTTGGTGGTGACTCTTGCTTACCGTGACATTTTGCAAAAACAAACGCAAAACGCGAACCAGCATTCCAAAAACAGTCAGTTCTCTTCCCACCGTATCACAAAATTGGCGACTCTGTTGGGGATTTCTATAAGTGAGGTGTACCTTAGGATTAGATCATTGTGTTTTCAATTGTATGCTTTGTATGATTTACATTTGTAGGCTTGTATCGGAGTTCTATAGATCCTAACCCGGATCTGGGGATACCCTTTAGGTAAGTAGCAATAAAATGTGAGGGAACTGTACAGCGTAGACCAATACGGTTGAAGCAGTAGCTACGTTGGTGTGGCACTTTAGTCTGTACCGATATCCCTTGTGTTGGAACGAGGAGAATATGGGTTTTCTAAGGGGTCATTAAGCACCAACTGACCTTAGAACCTTTAAATTGACCAACTTGGCCATAGAACAGTAGCAGTATGCTACACTCATTGAGACTAAACTCTCGCGATGATTCCGGCTGCAAGAAAAGGTTGCTAAACTGGAATTATGACCGATTGAGGGTAGTCAGTGATATTGAGATCCTCTAGAACCCGATTACTATTTTTAGGACAGGTTTAAACCAACTGAACTAAAAGAGGGTAGTACCTAAGCTCCTTGCCAGCCTGAAATCTAAGGGCTCTCTGTGTGACTTGTGTGCCTTTACCATGTTTGCTATTTGTGGGTACTAGTGGTGTGCTTACTATCATGACATCATAACATTGCATACATCCTGCATTGGACTAACCTATTTCAAAGATAGGAGGGATTCATCTTTGTTCTGTTTTGTAGGTCATCATGATGCCCATGCGTAGGAATACCATCCGGATTAACTTTGTCCAGGTTCCCACCTTGCTTAAAGAGTTGGTTGCAAAGATGCATGATACTACTTACTTCCTCAGGAGACATGGTTATCTTCTCAGTTTGGTCACCTCCAAATTGGATGAGCAGATGATGAGTGTCCTAGTCCAGTTCTATGATCCTTTGTACCATTGCTTTACTTTCCAGGACTACCAGTTGGTTCCCACCTTAGAAGAATTCTCTGAGCTGCTCGGTATCTCTGTTCTGGAGTAGACCCCATTTACTGGTTGGGAGAAGATTCTTAGGCCCGAAGAGATTGCTGCAGCCCTTCATATGACCAAGGAAGAGGTAATGGCTAATTGGGAGACTAGAAGTGGAGCAAAGGGCTTTCTGACTAAGTTTTTGGTTGGTAAGGCTAACTATTTCTGGGATAGTCTGGATTTCAAGGTGTTCGAGGATATTCTGGATCTTCTGATATATGGCTTGGTATTGTTTCCGAACTCTGACTCCTTTGTTTATGTGAATGCGATAAAGATCTTCATCTCTCGGAATCCGGTACCCACTCTCTTGGGTGATATCCTTCATCAGCTTTATGCCCGTACTGCCCGAAAGCGGGGAACCTTGATATGTTGTGCTCCATTATTGGCAAGGTGGTTTATTTCGCACCTTCCCAAATCAGTGCTGAAGAACAAAGAAGGCATGGGCTGGGCCTATAGGGTTATGTCTCTCTCGCATAACGACATCATTTGGACTCTTAAGGGTATGGACGAGGTGCCTTCATTGATCGATGTGGTGAGTACCCCAATGTTCCACTGCTAGGAACCCATGGAGGAATTTCTTACAACCCATGCTTAGCTCTACGTCAGTTCGGGCGTGCCAGAAGAGAAGGACCTCATGAGATGTTAATGCTTAGTATTATCTTTGATTATTCAAGGAGATAGCGACGAGCAACGTCGCAGATTCATAAGGGCCTGGGATAGATTCACCAATCTGATCCACATGAGATGGGTCCAAAGACTTCACTTCTAATGGAGCCATATCTCTGATGGGTTCGCATTCGTGCCCAAAAGCTGGGTATGCCGTATGAAGCCGTCCAGCCTGTCACTCTTGAAGTTGCTAATGAAGATGGAGTTCTTCCAACCATCCTCCATCCTTATATGCCCATCGACATTAGGGCACTGAAAAGATCTTGGATGCAATTGAGGGAAGAACGGGATTCTTACCGAGAGAGGTTCAACGAGCAAGATCAGAAGATCCAGAAGCTAACTAGGAAGCTGGAGAATGAGCGAATTCTCAATGACTATGTCCGTACTGATAAGAAGAGACCATGGGAGCATTGATTGACCTTTGATGATTTCCTTTCCAGTTTTTATTTACTTTTCAGTATTTCCTTTCATGTAACGCCTTAAGGGTGATTTGTTGAACAACTTGAATTACAAAGTTTAATCTAATAAAGTGTGTTTCCTTTCTGGTTTACAAATTTGAATCTCTCGATTGTCTTTGAAATCATGTCATACGCATTTCATCCCATGCACTTCATAAACAGGTACCCATTACAGGTCTCTTATCTTCTTCGCTGTTTATTTCAGCACTCATCATGCCTGCTGAACCTTCAACTGAGCAAGCTATCAAGGCCCTCCAGGCCCAAAATGCCCAATTTCAAGAGCTGTTCATGAATCTAGCTAAGGGTCAGCAAGATCTGAAGACCCTGATTCTGAAAGATAAGAAGAAGAAAAAGAAGAGGACAATCCTGTTTAATACAGGGCACAAGTTTGGAAACAGGCTTCAGAATGAAGTTGATTTGACCACCTCATCTGGAGGGAAAGATAGTCAGGAAGAAAGGAGGGCTCCTAGCCTTGTGGTCTCCAAAAACGAGACGGACTTCGACGAAGAACAGTATCCTCCGGCCGAGGATAGATACAAGCAACTGGAAGACCGGTTGAGTGCTATGGAAGTTCAAAAAGTGCCTGGCCTGGACTTTGGTAATCTGGGTCTATCATCTAGGGTGGTGATTCCCCATAAGTTCAAGGCACCAGCCTTTACTAAGTATGACGGAGTTTCTTGTCTGAAGCTGCACCTCCGGTCATATGTGAGGAAGATTCAGCCTTACACTGCTGATAAGAACTTATGGATCCATTTCTTTCAAGACAATCTCTCAAGGACTCAACTTGAATGGTTCTATCAGTTGGACGGAGCCAGTATTCGCAGTTGGGAAGATTTGGCTACTGCATTCTACAGGCAGTATCAGTACAACTCCGACCTTGCTCCCACGCGTACCCAACTTCAGGGTATGTCAATGGGAACGGGTGAAGGATTCAAAGATTATGCTAAGAAGTGGAGGGACTTAGCCAGTAGAGTGAAACCACCCTTGGCTGATCGGGAGCTTGTGGACATGTTTCTGGGGACCCTCTCCGGTCCATTTTTCAACCACTTGATTGGAAGCTCTTCGTCTGGGTTTACAGAGCTTATTTTGACCGGTGAGAGGGTTGGGGCTGGTATTAAGTCTGGTAAAATACAAAAGGGTGCCTCATCAAGCACCAAGAAGAAGCCCTTTAAGAAAGAGTCCACTGCTGTCTACAGTTCAAGAAACCAGAATAGACCTGAACGTCGCCAAGCTGTTAATGTGGTTGTTATTTCAAAACCTGCTGGTGCTCCTCAGCACAACAATCAACAGAAGGATGATAGACCTCGAAGGAAATTCACCCGTCTCAGCATGACTTTGTCTCAGATTCTGCCACAGTTACTGAAAACTAATCTGGTGATTCTAAAGGAAGCCCCGAAGAATCCAAACACAACGTCACCAAAGTACAACCCTAATGCCTGCTGTGCGTTTCACTCTGATAGTCCGGGGCATAATACAGATGATTGTTGTGTTTTGAAGAACAAGGTACAGGATTTGATTGATGCAAAGGAGATCGAGTTCGGAGCACCAGAGAAGCCTAAACAAGATACAGGGGTAAATGCTATAGGGGATGACGATGATGAAGAGTTTGACATCGACAGTTGGATCTACCCGACCGCCAATGGTGGTGGTGTACCCCAAAATTTGCCCTCCCATATTCTTCAAAGTTTTGACAAGCATCATCTCAATTTGCTCAAGACTACTCCAGGGTTGCACAGTCAAACCATCCTCCTAAGCCAGTCAAAATTAGGGTTTTGGCTCTTGCAAGGAAGTTGAGGTTTTCAAGGGCTCAATCAAGTCCCATATGCCTATACACATTGTCAATCATCTACATGCCAAGTTTCAAGGCTCACAAGGTCAAGTTGCCCAGTCAAAAACCGTAATTGCTTCACAATCAACTGTAGGGGCAAAATGGTCATTTGACAGTCAAAAGTCAAAATTTTTGGTCAACATCTTATTTTGAAGCCACAATCACCATTTGGTCAAATCTTGACCATGATTTCACAAGAATGACTCAAAAATCATCAAGGTGTCAAAAGTTTCTATTTTTGGACAGCTGAAAAGTCAACTGTAACTTGACCAAGGCATAACGTTTTCATGGTTCATCATAAAAATCCCATCCAATGCTCATTTTGAAGGGGAGGACATTTCCTACAATTCATCTTCACATTCCAAGTCCAAGAAATACTCTCACAAAAAGTTATCAATTTCAACATTATAGGTCATTTTCAAAAGTCAACAAAAAGGCACTTTAAGTCAAAGATCATCACTTGAGATTGGTAAATCAAAATGACATGGGACCAAAGGCATTGGTTAGAGGACTTCAAGACCTTTCCAAAATGTCCAAGAACATGTCCATATGATCAAAATTGAGCAAGATATGCATTGGAGAAGTTGGGAAATTTTTGTGAAATGGCCAAAGTCAACTATCCTTGAAACTTCAATTTTTGACAAAAGGGCCCACTTTTTTCCACTTGGTTCAGCCTTGTGATGCCACCCACGTATCCCATGATTAATTTCAGGATTAAACATTAATTTTTCTATTTTTTATTTAATTTTATTGATTTAATTCATTTTAAATCCATAATATTCAAATAAAAATCAAAAAAATTAATTCAATGATATCTTGTGGTTTGAATGACCTTGATGAAGCATAATGCACCTACCAAATTCATGTAAGGTCCATTTTAAGCATAAAATTCAAATTTTGAACAAAATTGGCAAGTTCCTTTAATGGTGGTTATGGAGAAATCCAAAGTTTAATTGCAATGGTTAAGAGCTCATAATAGTGACTGATTCTCACTCATTACTATATATACAAGCCTTGCAAGCCTCATTGAAAAACGAAAAAAAAGTGCACAAACGGCCAGAGCAAAGTTCAAAATTCGTCAAAAAAAGTGTGAGATCAAAAGGAGTTTTGCAAGCATTTTCAGGCCAAAAGGAGAACGTGACTCTCTTCTTTGCCATACCCTGAAGCTAAAGCAACCCTTGCCACGTCCTAAGGTCCATTATCAAGCATTGTAAGTATTCCCAGGTCCCCTCAAAATCCCATATTATTTTTTCTTACATACTTGTGTGCAGGCTTCAAAGAAGGCTTCTCATGCGCCTCACAAATCCAAAGCGCCAAGTGTCTCCAAGTGCAAATCCAATGGCCACAAGGGAAGGAGCATCATGTTCTCAGGTCAACACAGGCACAGGCAATCTCCAAAGTCAAACAAAGCTGGTTTCTTGATGGGTTTCAGATTCCAATCAAAACACCCCAATCTGGCCCAAAACCCCCCTTGGGTTTGCAATTTTTATTTTGTCATTTTTTTATTTTGTTTGTCTTATTTTATTTTTTCCCTTTTATTAACTATTAACATAACTAACTATTTTTCATAAAAAATCAAAAAAGGAACTAATATTATTATTATCATTAATTTCATTTTATTTTTGTAAATAAATACTAATAAATTGAATTAATTGTAATTAGACTCAAACAAGGTCTAACGCACGATCAGCTGAGTTTAGGTTTGAAGAATATCACAAAGAGCGGGTGGGTCCAAATAAAGTTTGAGCCTTTATCCTTTGTTTCTTAAGCCGTGAACCAGACCACGCTACAACCCTTAAAAGTCCTAGCTGAAGCATGGGTTAGTTCGAAAGCATACTGTTACGAAAGGTATCCTGACTCCTTAAGGTTTGCGGAAAAATAATGAGTTGACTTCACAGTTTACAAAATTCACTTGTTTTTACTGAAAATGCATTTTCAAAAACTTCAAGACAGACATAAGCTTTGCATTTCTGATATAACATTGTTTGCATATGACTATTTGTTCGAACAACAGAGAAATTCGCACGACGAATATCTAAGTGAACAAAAGTACTTCCAACCAAGGGGCAGACATGATCATGGTCTATTATCTGGGGCAGTTAAGTCAAGATTCGGAGAATCTCTCAAAAGGCCAACCAACTTGGGGCAAATCTCCATCTGGATCACTTGGGGCATTGGACGATCAAACGAAGATCTTCTGGTAGTAGGGTAACGCAGCACTACTGACAGTGACAACTCCCTGCATCCTGAGAGCGTGGACATAGTCGAAAAGATACTACGCACAATCAAAAACCCGCTAGGTTGACACACCTAGGCAAAAATAAGGGCTTCCCGGTGAACCAAAAGGGTTCGGGCAAAATAAGGGACGAAAATGAAAAATTTGTACACCCGGCAAGTCGAAAATCTGAAAAGGCGGCTTGGGCAAAAATGGGTATCCCGATGGACTGAAAACCCGAAAGGGAGGTCCAGGCAAAAGTTAGGGATCAAAAGCATACAACTATGTCCCGTCAACTCGTCACTTGCCTACCAGAAGGAGATTTGTCAGAACGGCGGTTATCAAGACTTCCACAAGTACCTTCTCCCACAGGAACTGGGGAAATAAGAATTGTCTAAGTGATCTGGTTGCTCTGTCCACCAAGGTACCAAGGTAGGCTCGACTGAAGCACGTAACCAAGATGCTTTCACTCCCCGCGAGTAAGATAAGAATCAACAACACTCTCTCCAAGCAGAGTTGGTCTCCCATCAACCCTGAAAAGGCACAATATCTCTAGCAAGTCAACCCTCTCCCCAAGCAGAGTTAATCTACTGTCAGCCTTAAGGAAGTGGGGCATCCCCAGAAGATCTCAATATTCCCCAGCGGAGTATACAGATGTTCCTAAGCAAAGCATCCCCGACAGTCTTGATCTAAGATTGTTCCCCGGCGGAATACCAGACACCCCAGCGGAGCCACCTCCCCAGTACAGTCCAAAAAAGTCTCCCCAGGAGAGTTGAATCAATCTCCCCAGTAGGAAGCTTATCCCCAGTAGATTCTGGAAGCTTATCACCTGCAGAGTACGAACGCGTCTCCCCGGATTTATTCAAAGGTTATTCCTCACCAGAGCTTATAACTGGGTTATTCTCAGCTAATTGCCACGGAAAGATCGTCCTCGGCGAAGCTCTTCCCATCCCCCAGCGGAGTTCATCAAATCTTCCAACATAAAATATCAACGGTATCCCCGGCGGAGTTATCATCAATTTCAAAACCTCAGCGAAGTATCTCTTCCCACAGAGTATTCCCCGCAGAGTAATCTCTCCAACAAGTTTATTCCCCAATGGAGTCATCTTCTCCTACCGGATTATTCTTGCAACCATCATCCCCAGCGGAAATGAAGAACTTCACTCTTCAACAGCAGCCCAGGATTCAAGCTCCCGGCATTCGTCAAGGATTTATTTTCCTAGACGAAAATACATTCATAAACATCACATCATGATACATGCATATACGCATCATGTCATACAATCTCATTTATGTCAAGAACATCATTGCTTGATCCATATCATGCATTGTATACGACTGACCTTTACCTTTCAGGAAGGATACAATTAAATAATAAGCTATGTCAAAGTAGACAAATACAGTCAAAAGAGACCAAACACAGTCAAAAGAGACCAAATCCAGTCAAAGAAGACAAATTCAGTCAAAGAAGACAAATCCAGTCAAAGAAGACAAGTCCAGTTAAATCCCAAAGGTTTTTCTGATGCTCATCCAGTCAAAGAAGACAGGTCCAGTTAAATTACTTCCTAAAGTCAAAGAAGACACTCCGTCATTATAGACACCCGTCATTATAGACAACTCGTCATTAAAGACAACTCGTCATTGAAGACAACTCGTCATTGAAGACAACTCGTCATTGAAGACATCTCGTCATTGAAGACAACTCGTCATTGAAGACAACTCATCATTGAAGACAATCCGTCATTATAGACACCCGTCATTGAAGACAACCCGTCATTATAGACACCCGTCATTGAAGAAAATCCGTCAGTATAGACAACCGTCATTATAGACACCCGTCATTGAAGACAATCCGTCATTATAGACACCCGTCATTGAAGACAACCCGTCATTATAGACAACCCATCAGTATAGACACCCGTCATTGAAGACACCTCGTCGTTGAAGACTACCCGTCATTGAAGACAACTCGTCATTGAAGACAACTCGTCATTGAGGACAACTCGTCGTTGAAGACAACCCGTCCATGAAGATAACCCGTCCAAAGAGACAACTCGTCAAGAAAGACAAAACCTCCTCTGGTTCAGTTAAATCCCAAAGATTTTTCTGAGATAACCTGTCAGTAGAGACAACCCATCAACCTTTTGAAGTTCCAGATTCGATACCTGTATCTAGCCAGGGCATGTCTGTGAGCGACTGAGTGAAGATCAACCTCTGTAACAGGCCAGGTAATTATCTTTCTTTCTCAGGTACGCAAGTTCTCGCTAAGGAATCTCTTATGTGATCGACACCTAGATGGCATCTATAAGCCCATCGTCCCATTACAGTTCCAAATGGCATCTATAAGCCCATTCCCGACAAGGTTCTGTCACACCTCTAGATGGCATCTATAAGCCCATCCTCCTATCCATCATCTCTCCAAATGGAATCTGTAAGCCCATTCCCGCCATCACACTGCTGATACTCTACTATGTGAGTGCAAATTTCTGGGCACTCTAGTGTTCAATCATCTTCCACCTTCGAATCACGAAAGACACGCAAGCCAATCTATATCCTCAGGTCTAAGAATATTGAACAGGGGAAACTGTTGTACCCCAAAATTTTCCCTCCCATATTCTTCAAAGTTTTGACAAGCATCATCTCAATTTGCTCAAGACTACTCTAGGGTTGCACAGTCAAACCATCCTCCTAAGCCAGTCAAAATTAGGGTTTTGGCTCTTGCAAGGAAGTTGAGGTTTTCAAGGGCTCAATCAAGTCCCATAGGCCTATACACATTGTCAAGCATCTACATGCCAAGTTTCAAGGCTCACAAGGTCAAGTTGCACAGTCAAAAACCCTAATTGCTTCACAATCAACTGTAGGGGCAAAATGGTCATTTGACAGTCAAAAGTCAAAATTTTTGGTCAACATCTTATTTTGAAGCCACAATCATCATTTGGTCAAATCTTGACCATGATTTCACAAGAATGGCTCAAAAAACATCAAGGTGTCAAAAGTTTCTATTTTTGGACAGATGAAAAGTCAACTGTAACTTGACCAAGGCATAACTTTTTCATGGTTCATCAGAAAAATCCCATCCAATGCTCATTTTGAAGGGAAGGACATTTCCTACAATTCATCTTCACATTCCAAGTCCAAGAAATACTCTCACAAAAAGTTATCAATTTCAACATTATAGGTCATTTTCAAAAGTCAACAAAAAGGCACTTTAAGTCAAAGACCATAACTTGAGATTGGTAAATAAAAATGACATGGGACCCAAGGCATTGGTTAGAGGACTTCAAGACCTTTCCAAAATGTCAAAGAACATGTCCATATGATCAAAATTGAGCAAGATATACATTGGAGAAGTTGGGAAAGTCTTGTGAAATGGCCAAAGTCAACTATCCTTGAAACTTCAATTTTTGACAAAAGGGCCCACTTTGTTCCACTTGGTTCAGCCTTGTCTTGCCACCCACGTGTCCCATGATTAATTTCAGGATTAAACATTAATTTTTCTATTTTTTATTTAATTTTATTGATTTAATTCATTTTAAATCCATAAAATTCAAATAAAAATCAAAAAAATTAATTCAATGATATCTTGTGGTTTGGATGACCTTGATGAAGCATAATGCACCTACCAAATTCGTGTAAGGTCCATTTTAAGCATAAAATTCAAATTTTGAACAAAATTGGCAAGTTCCTTTAATGGTGGTTATGGAGAAATCCAAAGTTTAATTGCAATGGTTAAGAGCTCATAATAGTGACTGATTCTCACTCATTACTATATATACAAGCCTTGCAAGCCTCATTGAAAAATGAAAAAAGTGCACAAACGGCCAGAGCAAAGTTCAAAATTTGTCAAAAAAAGTGTGAGATCAAAAGGAGTTTTGCAAGCATTTTCATGCCAAAAGGAGAACGTGACTCTCTTCTTTGCCATACCCTGAAGCTAAAGCAACCCTTGCCACGTCCTAAGGTCCATTATCAAGAATTGTAAGTATTCCCAGGTCCCCTCAAAATCCCATATTATTTTTTCTTACATACTTGTATGCAGGCTTCAAAGAAGGCTTATCATGCGCCTCACAAATCCAAAGCGCCAAGTGTCTCCAAGTGCAAATCCAATGGCCACAAGGGAAGGAGCATCATGTTCTCAGGTCAACACAAGCACATGAAATCTCCAAAGTCAAACAAAGCTGGTTTCTTGATGGGTTTCAGATTCCAATCAAAACACCCCAATCTGGCCCAAAACCCCCCTTGGGTTTGCAATTTTTATTTTGTCATTTTTATATTTTGTTTGTCTTATTTTATTTTTTCCCTTTTATTAACTATTAACATAACTAACTATTTTTCATAAAAAATCAAAAAAGGAACTAATATTATTATTATCATTAATTTCATTTTATTTTTGTAAATAAATACTAATAAATTGAATTAATTGTAATTAGGCAAACTTTAACCTTTTTTCTTAATAATTAAAATAAATTTAGAATTAGGTTTATTAACTTTTAATTTTAATTCCTTTATTTTATTTTCATTAAAAATATAAAAACGCAAAAACATTTTTTCTTTTAATAAATTAATTAATTAATTTAATCATTAGTTTTAATTCCATTAATTACAAAAAAGACAAAAATTCAATTCTTTCTTAAAAAAGGGTCAAGACCCTTAGGACGTTCCCGATTAAATTTCTACTCGCGCGTATTTATTCATTTTGATTATTTATGTAACTGTCTCCGGATATGTAATAGTTAAATAGGAATTTTACCGCTTTATTTACTTTTCTCGCATTCTTATTTCAAAACGGGTTTTTGTTTTTTGGCGATGTATAGACCTGCGCCTTGTAATAGCTAGATTTACATTTCTGCAATTTATTTTCCGCACTCCTAACTGTTAAAAAATGCATGAAAGAATGTATGAAAAATAAAACCAATCCGTAGCTCACAAATAACATACAAGATAACCTTAACTGAAAAACAACACACAAAGCACATGCCACTTCTTAGGGTACGCCTCACTGGTTGCCTCGAATGTGGTCATCAAGTATAGGGTGTCTTAGAGGTCGCCCTTCTGTCCAAAAGATCCAGTTGCCTCGAAACGGTTGCCTCGGATACAAAAGGATCTAGGACATTAGAGTTACTTCTAAGGTGTCCTACCATTGCTTCGGTGACCACACTGTCCCGATAATCGAATTGACCCGAATAACTCCAACGATAATGCTACCTACCTCTCAATGGTGGGATAGCACTATCTAAAGGACTCTTACACAGCCTAATTCCTTAGAGTAGGTAGATTCTCATGGGTACTTGCTCTTTCTCAAAACAAACAAAAATACTTTTCACACCTCACACTTTCTAAAAGTTTTCAAACAAATTTTTCATACACTCTTGAGGACTGATACAAGAGTTACTTAGAAATTTTTGAAATAAAACTTTTTTTTTCAAACCCACACACACATTTGAAAAGCAAACATCTTTTGAAAACATAAGAGCAAGTACCTAAGAGCCCGTGGATAACCACAGATAGAAAGGGTGCTAACACCTTCCCTTTCTATAAATCTACCTCCCGAACCGAGAAACATTCTCAAAGAAGGAATTTTGCTGTGCTTGTGTCCTTTCCATGTTGGAGAACATAAAAGACGGTGGCAACTTTTGCTTACCGCGACATTTCGCGAAACCAGCTTAAAAACAGTCAGTTTTATTTCCACCGATCACAGGTGGATTAAGCAACTGGACAGCGAAGGATTCTATGCCCGTTTTTGTTATCACCCAGTAATGAAACTTTTGTTTTGAATATGTAACAGACAACGTTTTAAACTTTATGGCCCGGTGTCTTACCCAGGGCACTGTGGCTTCATTTGTAAGGGCTTTATGTGTGTCATTTTCATATATCATTAATAAAAGCATTGGACGTTCTTGCATTTCAAAATGTTACGCTCCTTGTTTTTCTTTATTATATATTGCAAAACAGCTATTTTACACACGCTCACATATACAGGTCTACATCCACTCTGGATCTCACTGGTAACGACTCTGCTACTGCCGGTTATGACTTCGAAAATCCGATCAACTTAGCCAAAGACGAAGGTGAAGATGATTGCGAAGTGCCTGGTGAACTTGCAAGACTATTACTTCAGGAAGAGAGGGCTATTCAGCCGCACGAAGAGCCGGTGGAATCAGTGAATCTGGGTACCGAGATAGACAAGAAAGAAGTTAAGATTGGTGCAAATCTGGATCTTAGTGTGAAGCAACAGTTGATTAAGATGCTGCATGACGATGTTGAGATCTTTGCCTGGTCTTACAAAGATATGCCTGATTTGGATACTGATATTGTGGTTCATCGCCTGCCTACCAAGGAAGATTGTCCTCCAGTGAAACAGAGGGTCCACCGAATGCGCCCAGAGATGTCTGAGAAAATCAAGGCTAAGGTTATGAAACAGTTTGACGCAGGTTTTCTAGCAGTTACTTCTTACCCTCAATGGGTTGCCAACGTGGTTCCAGTGCCGAAGAAGGATGGTAAGGTTCGAATGTGTGTTGACTATAGGGATCTGAACAGGGCAAGCCCCAAGGATGACTTCCCTCTGCCTCACATCGACGTTCTGGTTGACAACACCGCTCAGCATAAGGTCTTTTCCTTCATGGATGGTTTCTCCGGTTATAATCAGATCAAGATAGCTCCCGAAGACATGGAGAAGACGACTTTTGTTACTCAGTGGGGTACCTTTTTCTACAAGGTCATGCCTTTTGGACTGAAGAACGCTGGGGCAACGTATCAGCGTGCCATGGTTGCTTTATTTCATGACATGATACATCATGAGATTTAAGTATACGTCGACGATATGATTGCAAGGTCCCAGACTGAGGAGGAACACCTTGACCATCTGCAGAAGATGTTTGACAGGTTGAAGTTGTACAAGCTGAGGTTAAACCTGAACAAGTGCACCTTCGGGGTGAGATCTGGTAAACTTCTAGGTTTCGTCATAAGCGATAAGGGTATTCAAGTGGAACCTGCAAAAGTGAAAGCCATACAGGAGATGCCAGCTCCCAAAACAGAGAAAGAAGTCAGAGGTTTCCTGGGACGACTAAACTACATTTCCCGATTCAACTTGCACCTGACTGCTACTTGTGAGCCAATCTTCAAGTTGCTGAAGAAAGATCAAGTAGTACGTTGGAACGATGAATGCCAGGCCGCTTTCGAAAGGATCAAAGAGTATCTCCAAGAGCCACCCATTCTAATGCCACCAGTTGAAGGGAGACCTTTGATCTTATACTTGACAGTACTCGACAACTCAATGGGGTGTGTGCTGGGGCAGCATGACGAGTCTGGCCGAAAAGAGCATGCTATTTATTACCTTAGCAAAAAGTTTACCGACTGTGAGACCCGATACTTACTGCTCGAGAAAACTTGTTGCACTTTGGCATGGGCTGCTCGCCGGCTGAGACAGTATATGTTGACTTACACTACTCTATTGATATCAAAGATGGATCCAATCAAGTATATCTTCGAAAAGCCTGCCCTGTCCGAAAGAATAGCAAGATGGCAGATGATCTTGACTGAGTATGACATCCAGTACACGACTCAGAAGGCAATCAAGGGAAGTGTGTTGGCAGACCATTTGGCACATCAGGCAGTGGATGATTACCAGTCTATGAACTTTGAATTCCCGGATGAGAATATCATGTTGGTAACTGATTGTAAGACACCTGGACCGGATGAAGGACCTGAGGAAGGATCCAGATAGTCTATGTACTTTGATGGAGCTTCAAACGCTTTGGGTAACGACATTGGCGTTGTGATCATATCTCCTAAAGGCTCTCATACTTCGTTCACCGCCCGACTATGTTTCAACTGCACCAACAATATGGCGGAGTATGAAGCATGCATTATGGGTCTTTGAGCAGCAATTGACCTAAGGATTAAGTTTCTAAGTGTCTTCGGAGATTCCGCTCTCGTGATCAGTCAGATCAAAAGCGAGTGGGATATGAAACACCCAAATCTTATTCCTTACAAGGAGTATGTGTTGACGTTGCTTCCCCATTTCGAGGAGATAACCTTTGAACACTTCCCTAGAGAGGAGAATCATTTGGCAGATGCGCTGGCTACGATGTATTATATGTTCAAGGTCAATTGGGACAATGAGGCTCCCCGGATCATCATTAAAAGATTGGACGAACCTACACATTACTGTGATATTGAGACTGAAGAAGTAACGGAGAAGCCCTGGTTTCATGAGGTGAAGAGGCATCTTGAAGCTCAGGAGTATCCCGAGGGTGCATCTATTAATGACAAGAAGTTTCTGAGAAGGTTCGCAGCGAAATTCCTCATCAGCAATGGCATTCTTTACAAGCGCAACCATGATTTGACCTTACCGTGTTGTGTGGATAAGAATGAAGCAGAAAGGATCATGGCGGAGTTACATGAAGGTACTTACGGAATTCATTCCAGTGGACATACCATGGCAAAGAAAATCCTTCGGGCAGGATATTATTGGTCCACAATTGAAGCCGACTGTTATCAGTATTCTCGGACATGTCACAAGTGCCAAGTCTATGATGATAAGGTGCACATACCTCCAGTACCTCTGAATGTCTTGACAGCTTCGTGGCCTTTTACAATGTGGGGCATTGATATGATCGGCGAGATCAGACCTACGGCATCCAACGGGCATCGTTTCATCCTGGTAGCAATTGATTACTTTACGAAATGGGTTGAAGAAGCTTCTGTTGCTACAGTAACCAAGAACGTCGTGGCGCAGTTCATTCGGCACAATTTGATCTGTAGATACGAGGTACCAGAGAGGATCATTACAGACAATGGTAACAATCTCAACAATAAGATGATCACTGAGCTCTGCGAGCAATTCAAGATACAGCATCACAACTCTTCTCCCTACCAGCCAAAGATGAATGGGGCTGTAGAAGCGGCTAATAAGAACATTAAGAAGATCGTGCAGAAGATGAGAGTGACATACAAAGATTGGCACGAGATGTTACCATTTTCTCTTCATGGATACCGTACCTCGGCACGGAGGTCAACAGGGGAAACACCCTATTCCTTGGTATATGGCATGGAGGCAGTCTTGCCTATTGAAGTTCAGATACCGTCTCTTCAGATTGTGAAGGATGCAGGTTTGAGCGAAGATGACTGGATTCAGACCCGGCTTGATCAACTGAACCTAATCGACAAAAAGAGACTTACTGCTATTTTTCATGGTCAGACGTACCAAAAACGGATGATCAAGGCATTTAACAAGAAAGTCAGACGACAAGAGTATCAAGTTAGGGATCTGGTTATCAAGCGCATCATCCTACCTCAAGGTGATCCCAGGGGCAAATGGACCCCTACTTACGAAGGACCATTTGTGGTTAAGAACATTTTCTCAGGAGGAGCTATGATTCTGACCACCATGGATGGTGACGACCTTCCTCACCCCGTCAATGCAGACATAGTGAAAAGATACTACGCATAATCAAAGACCCGCTAGGTTGACTGGCCTAGGCAAAAATAAGGGCTTCCCGGTGAACCAAAAGGGTTCGGGCAAAAATAAGGGATGAAAATGAAAACAAATCTGTACACCCGGCAAGTCGAAAACCTGAAAAGGAGGCTTGGGCAAAAAAGGGTATCCCGGTGGACTGAAAACCCGAAAGGGTGGTCCAGGAAAAAATTAGGGATCAAAGCGTAACACTATGTCTCATTGGATCACCTTGCATCCAGACTTCGGTATCGACTATCAAGCTCGGACGACACTAATCAATTTGATTCATCTTCAACCAAGCAGCAAAGTGATGAGATGCTTGAGGACAAAAAGGCAATAGCAGAGTTGAAACCCAGTGGGATTATTCACATAGCTGTTTTGTTTTCTTTTAACAAATTGTGTAAAATTCTATTTGATTCGGCGGTGTTCTCTTACTAGGACGTCAGCCTCTTGTACAAAAAATGCGTATTTACAGGCTAAACTTCAAATCAATACAATTCATTTTCAGACAAATTTCAAACTGTTTTTCCTTTATCTATTTTGTTTTGCAAAGAACGTCCAATGTTCATTTCTGATATATACATTTGACATTAATTGCTGATCATAAATATTTACATGCGAAACAAAAGATGAATTACTGGTAACATCAGAAACAGGGGCAATAAGAATTGTTCGAGCTGTATGGTTGCTTTGTTCACCAGGTACGAAGGTAGATTCAGCTGAAGAATACGACTAAGATACCTTCACTCCCCGCAGAGTAAGATAGTAATGGTAGCTCTCCCCCAGCTGAGACTTACAACCATGAAAGAATCAGCAATACTTTCTCCAAGCAGAGTTAGTCTACCATCAGCACTAAAAGGGGATTAATATTCCCTAGCGGAGTATAAGAATATTCCCCAGTAAGTATAAGAGTATCCCCGACAGTCTTAATATTCCTCAACAGAGTATAAGAATGTTCCCCGGCAGCATACAAGATACCCCTAGTGGAGTTAATTTTCCCAGTACGGTCTGAAAAAGCTTCCCCAATAGAGTTAAATCAACATCCCCAGTAGACTCTAGAAATTTATCCCCAGTGGAGTACGAAAATAAATCTCCCCATCCAAGTTCAAAGGATCATTCCCAGCAGAACTCAAAGATTATCCCCACAAGAGTCTAAAAGGGATATCCCCAGCAAGTTGCAAATGAAAGATCATCCCCAGCGAAGTTCTTCCCTTTCACAAATATGAATTCAATCCTCAACAAACTCAATATCACCAGCAACGGTAATCCATCCCCAGCGGAGTTTATCAATGGAATCCCCAGCAGAGTTTATCATTGAAATCCCCAGCGGAGCTTATCAGCGGAATCCCCAGCGGAGTTTATCGTTAAAATCCTCAGCAGAGCATCTCTTCCCCACAGAGTAATTCCCCTCGGAGTAATCTCCTCATCAGTTTATTCCCCAACGGAGTTCTCCTCTCCTGCAGGTTTATCACCTTTGTTCACCATCCCCAGCGGAAATGAAGAATTCAACTCTATTCTCCAGCAACTATCCGGGATTTATTTTCCCCAGCTAAAACATCACATTTCCATACATCATGATACATGCATATACGCATCATACCATACAATCTCATTTATGTTGAGAACATCATTTCTTGATCCATATCATGCATTGCATATGACTGACCTTTACCTTTCAGGAAAGATGCAATTAAAATTCTCAACTATGTGGAAGACCTTCTTTGGTCCAGTTAAATCGATTCCTAAAGATTTTCCTTATGCGGATCCAATTGAAGTTAATCCAGTCAAAGGAGACAAAACCAGTTAAATCGATTCCTAAAGATTTTTCTGAGGCCAACCCAGTCAAAGGAGACAAAACCAGTTAAATCGATTCCTAAAGATTTTTCTGAGGCCAACCCAGTCAAAGGAGACAAAACCAGTTAAATTGATTCCTAAAGATTTTTCTGAGGCCAACCCAGTCAAAGGAGACAAAACCAGTTAAATCGATTCCTAAAGATTTTTTTGAGGCCAACCCAGTCAAAGGAGACAAAACCAGTTAAATCGATTCCTAAAGATTTTTCTGAGGCCAACCCAGTCAAAGGAGACAAAACTAGTTAAATCGATTCCTAAAGATTTTTCTGAGGCCAATCCCGTCAAAAGTGACAAGACCAGTTAAATCGATTCCCAAAGATTTTTCTGATGCCAATTCAGTCAAAAGAGACAAGACCAGTTAAATAGATTCCTAAAGATTTTTCTGATGCCAATTCAGTCAAAAGAGACAAGACCAGTTAAATCGATTCCTAAAGATTTTTCTGATGCCAATTCAGTCAAAAGAGACAAAACTAGTTAAATCGATTCCTAAAGATTTTTCTGATGCCAATTCATTCAAAAGAGACAAGACCCGTTAAATCGATTCCTAAAGATTTTTCTGACGCCAATCCAGTCAAAGAAGACAAGACCTCCTCTGGTTCAGTCAGATCGACCCTAAGATCTCCCTGATTCGTAATCCAGTCGAAGTTCAGACCACCTACCAAAAATCTCCAACTGGCATCTGTAAGCCCATTCCCGACATCACAATGTTGATACCACTTCATGCGAGTGCAAATTTCTTGGCACTCTAGTGTTCAATCATCTTCCACCTTCGGATCACGAAAGGCACGAAAGCCAATCTATATCCTCAGGTTTAAGAAAATTGAACAGTGCAACTGTTTTACCCCAAAATTTGCCCTCCCATATTTCTCAAGACATTTTAAGAAGAATCTCCAAGTTGCTCAAGATGGCCCAAGAGTTGGACAATCAAATCATCTCCTAAGGCAGTCAATCTCAAATTAGGGTTTTGTGTTGCATCTAGGTCATTACATACAAATGACTCCAAATGCTCCCCAATGTCCTAATATATTCTCAAGTTCATCCATGTCAAGTTTCAAGCCTTGCAGAGGAAGTTTGGTCAGTCAATTGCTTAAGAGGCCCAAAAATCGACCGTGATAGGGCAAAAGTCAACTGTGACCTACAAATAGTCAAACCTCAAGATTTTTTGTCAACATTCTCATTTTGAAGGATAATTCATCATTTGATCAAGGGTTGATCATGATTCACCAAGGATTGCTCAAAATTTATCAAGATTCAAAAGTTGCTAAATTAGGGTTTTGCAAGAAAAGTGAACTCAACTTTGACCAAGCATAACTTTCTCATACTTTATGAGAAATGACCCATACAAAGCTCATTTTGAAGAGGATTCAATTTCCTACAATCCATCTTCACACCCCAAGATCAAGAAATGCACTCAAAAGAAGTAACTAATTTGGACATTATAGGTCATTTTTGAATGTCAACAAAGACACCTTTTTTACGAAAGCTTATAACTTGAGCACGGAATATCAAAATGAGATGAGACCAAAAGGGTTAGTTATAGGACATCTCAAGGTTTCTAAAAAGTCAAGGAACACTTACTAAAGTTAAAAATTGAAGAAGTTATGCATTGTTGAAGTTGGGCATTTTTCCCAAATTGCCAAAAGTCAACTATCCCCAAAACATCAAATTTTGTCAAATGGGCCCACCCTTTCCCACTTTATTTGATCTTGTCAAACCAAACATGCTCTATCTTTAGTCTTGGGTCCACTTATTAATTTTTCCATTTTATTTGATTTTTATTGAATTAATTCATTTTAAATCAATTTAAATCCAAAAAAAATCTAAACATTGATAACTTAGCATCTTTTTGATTGATACAGGTCTTAAATGTCATCGTGTACACAATCAAACTCGTATCAAGCTATATCATGCACAAAATATTGAATTTTTGATCAAATTGGAAATATTTTCATGGAGGATCATATCAAATCCTCAATCATCAATGCATAAGGTTTGAAAGCCCAAAACTTGACCTAATTGCTTCCATGCTACATATACAACACAAAGCATACGAGAAAAGGACCAAGAGGCTGCCAAATCACAAAAGCAAAAACTTGGAAAAAACTCAAAAAAGCTTGAAACTGAAATCTATTCTAGAGGCAGATTCAAGGTCAAATCTCAACGTAGACCTCTTGCTGGACATCCATTGAGCCTAAACCAATCCTTTACAAGCTCTGAAACCTCATCAAACGCGCTGTAAGTCTCCCTAAACACGACCCTGTACATGAAATCATATTCTCATATTCATGCGTTTTTCTGGGAAAATCTTTACACCATCATGTTTATCGTTTCATTTAGAACATTTCTGCATCATTCAATTATGTTTTCATGAGCCATAGCCCCATACCCGAACCTAGGGTTTTGGAAGCTTGTTTTTTGGCGTTTGTTTTGCAGGAAAAATAGGAACCAATAATGGACATGGATGAAATCAGGAGGAAGAGACGATCATGAATATGGCCTTAGTTTGCATTTTTATGGCTTAGGGCTTGTTTTAGGATGAACCTAGGGATTTAGCTGCGGATAAAAATCCGCAGGTAAATAACCAGGTTGTAACGAAGAAGCTGAATGCGTGGCCTCTCCCCATTCGTTGGTTTATAATTTCGCGCTTTATATTTTTTTAATTCAGGTATATGACTTGTTTCCAATATAATGATTAGTGTGTATTCCACTAACAAGTAAACACCTTGGCTCAGCTAGTAGAGGCGCTAGTGCAAAGTCCAATGGGACCTGGGTTCAAATCCCAGGTCCCCCATATATTTGTTGTATTTTGTTTCCAGGAAATCCAGTGCAAATTCAAAAGCGTGGCTCACCATACACTCTCATGCCATCAGTGGACAGATGGCCTCCCGGCAAAATCTGATGGTCCTAAGGGGATGTGCATCATGGTCCCTAGTCAACAGGCCGTAAAGAATCTGGAAAGGTCAACAAAGGGCCAATTCGTTTGGGCCATCCAACTGCTGATCACACATCCAGATCTAGGCCCACCCCCCCCCCCTTTGGGTTATTTCTTTTTCTCTTTATATTTTCTTTTTATTTATTTGTTTTATTTAATTATTATCATTATTATTTAACTAACCAATTAATTTTTTCTCATAAAATAAAAAACACAAAATATATCTTATTTTATTAAAATTAAATTCAACTTTATTTTTGTAAATAAATTAATTCTATTAACTTAGTTTTAATTAGGTATAATTTTTAACATCTTTTGCAAATAATTAAAATTAATGTAGAAAAATTAGGTTTTTATTAACTTTGACCAAATTTATTTTATTTCCTTAAATATAAAAAATCCAAAAATATCTTTTTTAATTAATTAATTTAATAATTAGCTTAGGTTTAATTCCATTTAATTCAAAAATAACTAAAAATACTTTCTTTTCAAAAAGGGTCAAAACCCTAAAAAATATGCTTGATTTAATTTTCTCGCACGCGATCCATATTTTCATATTATTGTACTTGCTTCTGGAATGTAATAGCTTTTAATTAGGACTTTATTTTATCGCTTTATTTTATTTTCCGCAATTTAAATTAAAGGGTTATTTTTGGCGATGTAAATACCCGACGCATTGTAATAGTTTAGATTTAATTTCCGCAATTTAAATTCCGCAACTATACACTGTTAGATGTTTGATAATAGGAATGCATGACAAGATCAAATGTATGAACTTAAAATCAACATAGCTCACCCATGACATGTACAAAGATAACATAACCGAAACAACACACTCGCACATGCGCACTCTTAGGGTACACCTCACTTGGTTGCCTTCGAACGTGGTCATTGAGTATAGGAAGTTTTAGTGGTCGCCCTCTTGTCCAAAGATCATAAGTTGCCTCGAAACGGTTGCCTCGAAAAAATGATCTAAGACATTTGGGTTACCGCTAAGGCGTCCTAACATTGCTTTAGTGACCACACGTCCCTTAATCGAATTGACCCTTAAACTCCAACGACGGTGCTACCTACTCATTCATAGTGGGATAGCATTGTCTAAAGGATATTAGCATAGATTGATTCCTCTTTCGAGTAGGTAGATGGTTCTTAAGTACTTGCTCTCTTCAAAACAAAAACTTTTTCGCACTTACACTCCTTTCAAACAAAAACTCCTTTTAAACCCACAAACACAAAGAAAAGCAATTTTGAAAACACTTTGAGCAAGTGCCTAAGAGCCCGTGGATAACCACGGATAGAAATGGTGCTAACACCTTCCCTTTCTATAATCTACCCCCCGGACCCGAGAAACATCTCGAAAAAGGAATTTTTCTATGGTTTTTTCCTTTCCTTGTTGGATAAAATAAAGGTCGGTGGCGACTCTTGATTACCGCAACATTTTGCGAAAACAAACGCAAAACGCGAACCAGCATTCCAAAAACAGTTAGTTCTCTTCCCACCGTATCACACAATCCAAAAAGCAATCAAGGGGAGTGTATTGGCAGATAATTTGGCGCATCAGGTAGTGGATGATTACCAGTCTAGGAATTTCGAGTTTCTGGATGAGAGCATCATGTTGGTAACCAACTTTGAAAAACCTGGACCGGATGAAGGACCTGAGGAGGGATCCCGATGGTCTATGTACTTTGATGGAGCTTCAAACGCATTGGGTAATGGCATTGGTGCCGTGATCATATCTCATGAAGGCTGTCATACTCCGTTTACCACCCGACTATGTTTTAACTGCACCAACAACATGGTGGAGTATGATGCGTGCATCATGGGTCTTCGAGCAGCTATTGACCTTAGGATTAAGTTCTTGAGTGTCTTCGGAGATTTCGCTCTCGTTATCAGTCAGATTAAAGGCGAGTGGGATACGAAGTACTCAAATCTTATTCCTTATAAAGAGTATGTATTGACGTTGCTCCCACACTTCGAGGAGATAACCTTTGAACACTTCCCAAGAGAGGTGTATCAGTTAGCGGACGCGATAGCTACCATGTCTTTTATGTTCAAGGTCAGGTGGGACAATGAAGCTCCCTGGATTACTATCGACAGGTTGGACGAACCTGCACATTGCTGTGACATTGAGACTGAAGAGGTAGCAGATAAACCCTGGTTTCACGAAGTAAAGAGGTATCTTGAGGCTCAGGAATACCCCGTGGGTGCATGTATTAATAATAATAAGTTCTTGAGGAGGTTCGCGGTGAAGTTCTTCATCAGTAATGGTATCCTTTACAAACGTAACCATGACTTAACCTTACTGCGATGTATGGACAAGAACGAGGCAGAAAGGATCATGGCAGAGTTACATGAAGGTACTTTCGGAACTCATTCCAGTGGACATACCATGGCGAATAAAATCCTACGGGCAGGATTTATTGGTCTACTATGGATGTCGACTGTTATCAACATTCTCGAACTTGTCATAAGTGCCAAGACTATGCTGATAAGGTGCATATGCCTCCAGTTCCTCTGAATGTCTTGACGGCACCTTGGACTTTTGCAATGTGGGGCATCGACATGATTGGTGAGATCAGACCTACTTCGTCTAACGGGTATCATTTCATCCTGGTAGCAATTGACTATTTTACAAAGTGGGTTGAGGCATCTTCCTTTGCTACAGTAACCAAGAACTTCGTGGCGCGGTTTATTCGACACAACTTGATTTGTCGATACGGTGTACCAGAAAGGATCATTACGGACAATGGTACAAATCTCAACAATACGATGATCACTGAGCTCTGCAAACAGTTCAAGATACAACATCATAACTCTTCTCCCTACCGGCCGAAAATGAATGGGGTTGTTGAAGAGGCTAATAAGAACATAAAGAAGATTGTGCAGAAGATGACGGTGACATACAAAGACTGGCATGAGATGTTACCATTTGATCTTCATGGGTACCGTACCTCAGCACGGACGTCAACTGGGGCAACAACTTATTCCTTGGTATATGGTATGGAGGCAGTCTTGCCCATTGAAGTTCAGATACCCTATCTTCAGATTATGAAGGATGTAGGTTTGAGTGAGGACGACTGGATTCATACCCGGCTTGACAAGCTAAACTTAATCGACGAAAAGAGGCTTACTGCTATTTGTCATGGTCAGACGTATCAAAAGCGGATGATCAAGGCATTTAATAATAAAGTAAGACGACAGGAGTATCAAGTTGGGGATCTGGTGATCAAACGCATCATACTGCCGCAAGGTGATCCCAGGGGAAAATGGACCCCTACATACGAAGGGCCATTTGTGGTTAAGAACATTTTCTCAGGAGGAGCTATGATTCTAACCACCATGGATGGTGACGACCTTCCTCACCCCGTCAATGCAGACATAGTGAAAAAATACTACGCATAATCAAAGACCCGCTAGGTTGACTGGCCTAGGCAAAAATAAGGGCTTCCCGGCGAACCAAAAGGGTTCGGGCAAAAATAAGGGATGAAAATGAAAAAACCTGTACACGCGGCAAGTCGAAAACCTGAAAAGGCGGCTTGGGCAAAAAAGGGTATCCCGGTGGACTTAAAACCCGAAAGGGGGGTCCAGGTAAAAAATTAGGGATTAAAGTGTAACACTATGTCTCATTGGATTATCTTGCAACCAGACTTCGGTATCTACTATCAAGCTCGGCCGGCGCCAATCAATCTGATCTACCTTCAACCAAGTAGCAAAGTTATGAGACGCTCGAAGACATGGGGGCAATAGCAGAGTTGGAATCTAGTGGGATTATGAACATAGCTGTTTTTCTTTTTTTGCCACAAATTGTATAAATTCTATCATTCGACGGAGTTCTCTTACTAGGACGCTAGCTTCTTGTACGAAAACGCCTATTTACAGGCCAACTTCAAAATCAATACAATTCATTTTCACAAAGAAATTTAAAATTGTTTTTCTTTTTCTGTTTTGTTTTGCAAGAACGTCCAATGGTTCATTTTTGATATATGTATTTGACAATAATTGCTGCTCATAAATATTTACATGCAAATCAAAAGACGATTACTCGTAATTTCAGAAATAGGGGTGTTGCACCCCAAAATTTGCCCTCCCATATTCTTCAAGAAATTGCCAAGCCAAGTCAGAAAATTCCCCAAGGGTTGCACAGCTCAACTGTCCCATATGCAGTCAAAACTAGGGTTTGTGTTCTGATCAAAGAAAGGAAGTTTTCAAAGGCCCAATCAAGTCTCATATGCCTACAAATGTGTTCAATCATGCTCATGTCAAGTTTCAAGGCATTCAGCTCAAGATTGCACAGTCAAAACCCTAGATTGCACTACAGTCAACTGTAGGGGCAAAATGGTCATTTGGCAGTCAAAAGTTCAAATTTTTGGTCAACACATCATTTTAAAGCCACAAACATCATTTGATCAATGCTTGATCATGATTCTCAAAATTTGGCTCAGAAATAATCAGAGATGCAAAAGTTGCTATATTTGGACAGCTGAAAAAGTCAACTGAAATTGACCAGGGCATAACTTTCACATGGATTATCAGAAAAATTCCATCCAAAGCTCATTTTGAAGAGAAAGACATTTCCTATAACTCATCTTCATACTTCAAGTCCAAGAAATGCTCTCACAAAAAGTTATCAATTTCAACATTATAGGTCATTTTCAAAAGTCAACAAAAAGGGACTTTAAGTCAAAGGCCATAACTTGAGATTGGTAAATCAAAATAACATGGGACCAAAGGCATTGGTTAAAGGACTCAAAGACCTTTCCAAAATGTCCAAGAACATGTGAAAAGCTTAAAAATTGACCAAGTTATGCCTTGTGGAAGTTGGGAAATTTTTGGGAATTTTGAAAAGTCAACAATGGTTCAAATGACCTAAAAATGCAAATGGGCCCATTTTTCTTTCAAGTTTCTTCATGCCAAGCCTATGCACGACCATTAGGCCCAAAGGGAAGTATTTTCTCATTTTTTAATTATTTATTTGAATTTATATTAATATTAATTCATTTAAATTATTTAAATATATAGAAAATATCTAACTTGACCTAATGAATCTTTTTGTACACATTTTAGGCTCAATAATTCGTGCTTAAGCCAATTTGGAAAGATTTGGAGCATTGGGATATGATTTGTGCAAAAACAACATGAAAAAAGATGTGAAAAGATTCTTAACAAAATCAAATATCCAAACAATGAATGCCTTGGATTTTGTCAAGTTTTGTTGACCTAAAAGCCTCCATACATATTCAGAAGCACAACCCTAAGCCAAAAAGACTCTCAGCTGCGCTCAGAAGCAATATACAAACTTGGAAAATTGCTTGAAAAACTCAAAACTGAAATCAACTCTAGAGGTCGATTCAAGCCCTAATCTTGATCTCATTAGCTTCCTTGGGTAACTCTGAACGGGTACCAATCACAAACTACAACCAAAGCCCCAGGAATTGGTAGTTAGAACTCAAACTGTACCAAGAAATTTTTGAAATCGTATAGCATAATTCCAGCATCTTTTTGCATTTTTCTTTATTGATTCATGCTCATAATGATGTTTCTAAGCTAACCAACGTATTCAATTGTGTTTTTGTGCCACATATGCGATTTTACCATGTTTGAACATTAGGGTTTGCAGGTTTTAAAATTGGGGTTTTTGCAGTCAAGAAAAATTAGAGGCTGGGACTAAGACCACTAAGTTCAACGCGTCTGGACGATGAGAATGGTGTATTCGCGATGAATTTATGACCAATAGATTCCTATTCGCTATTTTTTGATATGGCCTCTATGGCAACGGGTTAAAACCGTTGCCTTCTGTTTTTATGTTTCAGAAAATAAAAAAGAGAATGAGGAAGATGGAGTCGTGGCAAGGAACGATTGGTCCGTTTGAATTGTGCACGCGAATTCATAAATACCGGTTGTTTTCCCATATTATATTTGTTTGTTTATTTTATATTAACAACGTGCAAATGGATCAGGTGGCAAGCATGAAGACTGGCAAAGCTCTTGACCTGGGTTCGAACCCCAGGTCTACGTTATCTTAATATTGTTTTTTATTATGTATTCAGGTGCAGGCTCCATGCTATGGTTCACCATGTACCATCACAATCCAAGCATGACACGTCCTCCTGGGAATCAATCCAAAGGCATAAGATGGATGAATACGCTAAACCCCAGTCAAAGCATCATACAGGATTCAAAAAGTCAATGGACTCAAGCTTAATGGGCCTGAAATGCTAAGGCCTTACCTCCTAAATTGGGGCTACCCCCCCTGGTTTGCTTTTCTTTTCATGTTTTATTGTTTTTTTAATTATTATGTTATTTATTTTATTGCTTTAATTTAATTAAATATTTTTTACAATACATAAAAAAATACAAAAAAAATCAGAAAAAGATAAAATATAATAAATTATTTTATTTAATTATTTTTAGAAATAAGTTAACATGTAAATATTTAGTTTAATTAGGTTATAAGTTTAATCCTTTTAATAACTAAAATCCAAAAATAGAATTAGGTTTAATTTTTTTTTTATTCTTCTTAATTTCCCTTTTTATCATAATATTATTATTTTATTTATTTTCATAAATTGAATTTTGTACATAAATAAATTAGATTTAAATTAGGTCAAATTTCAATATCTTCACAATAAACTTAAAAAACATTAGAATTAGGGTTTAGCATTTCATTTTAATTTTAATTAATTTTTCTTTTTTCTTTTAAATCTTAAAAAACACAAAAATACCAAAAACATTTAATTTTTTCATTTTTTTTATTTTAATTCCCTATTAATTTTAATTTTTGCAAAAGGGTCCAACGCCCACATTATTAATTATTTTATTTCGCGCATTTACTTTATCGCTTATTATAATTTTGTACCTCTCCCAAAGCATTGTAATTTAAATTTCTCGCACTTTTATTCTGCTTTATTTATTTTCCGCTAAATCGGGTCCGGTTTAATTTTGGCGATGTGGACCCGCGCCTTTGTAATAGCTTTAGATTTATTTTCTCGCAAACCTTATAATTGTTAAAAAAAAAGCATGAAAGAATGAATGTCAAAATAAAATCAAGCGTAGATCACAACAAACATGACAAGACAAATATCAATGAAAACGACACACAAATCGCACACACCACCCCTAGGGTACGCCTCACTGTTGCCTTGCCTCGAAAGGTGATCGTCGAGTAGAGGATGTCTTAGTAAGTCCTCATGATCCGGGAACCTGGCATGAGGGTAGCTTCTAAGGTGTCTTCCCATTGCTCTGGTGATCACCATGTCCCTAAAAATCGAATTGACCCGAACACCTCCAACGGTGGTGCTACCTACCTCTCAATGGTGGGATGGCACTACTTTTAAGGACATTTACACAGACGAATTCCTTAGGGTAGGTAGTTTCTCAAGGATACTTGCTCTCTTCAAAACAAAAATTCAAAGACTTTTCACACCAACACTTTTCAAAAGCTTTCAAAGCAAACTTTTCAAACACTCTGACGTACGAGTCGAACTGAAATTTTTCAAAGAAACTTTTTTTAAACCCACATTGAAAAGCAAACAAACCAATTTTGAAAACACATTGAGCGAGTATCTAAGAGCCCATGGATAACCATGGATAGAAAGGGTGCTAACACCTTCCCTTTCTATAACCTACCTCCCGAACCGAGAGCAATCTCTATAAGGAATTTTTCTGTGCTTTTGTCCTTTCCATTTGGAGAAAATAAAAGACGGTGGCGACTCTTGCTTCCGCGACATTTCGCGAACCAGCGTTAAATAGTCAGTTCCAGATCCACCGATCACAGAACTGGCGACTCTGCTGGGGATATCTTATAAAGTGAGGTGTACCTTAGGGTTAAGATCACTGTGTTTTCAATTGTCTTCTTTGCTTGCTTTACTATTGTGGGTTGTATCGGAGTTACATAGATCCTAACCCGGATCTGGGGATACCCTGTTTAGGTAGCATAAGCTGTGAGGGACCTGTCCGGCGTATACCGACATGGGTGAAGCAGTGGCTACGTTGGTGTGGCGCCTTGGTCTGTACCGATATCCCTCGTGTTGAAACGGGGAGAATATGGGTCTTCCAAGGAGTCATCAAGCACCAACAAACCTTAGAACCTTAAATGACCCAACTTGGCTAATAGAAACAGTAGCAGTATGCTACGCCCATTGAGGCTAAACTCTCGTGATGGTTCTGGCCGCAAGAAAAGATTGCGATGCTGGAGTTATGACCGATTGAGGGTAGTTAGTGATATTGGGATCCTCTAGAACCCGGTTACTTCTGATAGGACAGGTCTTAACCAACAAACTGAAAGAGGGTACTACCCAGACCTCATGCTGGCCTAAACCTTAAGGGCTCTTTTGTGTGACTTGTGTGCCTTCGTACTTGACTATCTGCGTGCTTGTTACCTAACACTTGTTTCTTGCAGGTCATGTTTATAGTCCTCAATTGGGACTCATAACAGGGTACTAAATTTCTTGCAGGTCTTGTTTATAGTCCTTAATTGGGACTCATAACAGGGTACTAAGTTTCTTGCAGGCCTTGTTTATAATCCTTAACTAGGACTCATGACAGGGTTTACCAAATTTCTTGCAGGTGTTGTTTATAGTCCTTAACTGGGACTCATAACAGGGTTTACTAGATCTCTTGCAGGTTTTGTTTATAGTCCTTAATTAGGACTCATAACAAAGTATAATGAATTTCTTGCAGGGTCTGTTTATAGTCCTTAGTTGGGGCTCATAACAGGGTTTACCTACATCACCCCATGCATAGCATGACATCATACCATTGCATACATCCTAACCCATTTCAAGGATCTCAAGGGCTTGTGATGCAGGTCATGATAAATCAAACATCTAGCCAGGGGCAAAGAGGATTTATTTTCCTCTAGCCAAGGGCGTCAGGGGCTATGACCCACTGGATATGGTGAGCCTTTGACCCTTGAAGAAGGGCTCTCTACAACATGAAGTTCCTTCAATCAAGTTGCCAGTTTCCAACTCTAACAAGTCTCTCTGTTTACCCCGCGAGGTCCTTGAAAACATTGCATGCATATCATACATCTCATTGCATTGCAGGTATCCCTTTGACAGGTTGCTTACCCTTCTCCGCTGTTTATTTCAGCCGCTCGTCATGAATCCTGAATCATCAGCCGAGCAGACTATCAAGGATCTCCAGGCTCAGAACGCCCAGTTCCAAGAGCTGATCATGAATCTGACCCAGGGGCAACAAGACCTGAAGGCTCTGCTTCTGAAGAAGGACAAGAAGAAGAAGAGGACTGTCTTGTTCAGCCCTAGGCGCAGATCTGGGAATACACCGCAGATTGAAACCGAGAGGACAACTCCATCTGTGGGGAAGAGCAGTCATCCAGAGGAAAGGGTGCCCAGTCCAGTGGTATCTGACAATGAAACAGATTTCGACGACGAACAATACCCTCCGGCTGAGGACAAGTACAAACAGTTGGAGGATAGGTTGAAGGCTATGGAGGTTCAACAGGTACCTGGGCTGGATTTCGGAGATCTAGGTTTGTCAACTGGCGTGGTTATTCCTCGGAAGTTCAAAGTACCACCCTTCTCTAAATATGATGGGGCGTCTTGTCCCAAGCTGCATCTAAGGTCCTATGTTCGGAAGATCCAACCATATACGGTGGACAAAAACTTGTGGATCCACTTCTTCCAGGAAAGTCTTTCAGGGACTCACCTCGAATGGTTCTATCAACTGGATGGGACCAAAGTTCGTAACTGGGAGGAGTTGGCAACTGCTTTCTATAAGCAGTAACAGTACAATGCCGACCTTGCCCCCACGCGTACTCAACTCCAGGGTATGTCGTTAGGCGCAAGCGAAGGTTTTAAGGAGTACGCTCAGAAATGGAGGGATCTTGCTGGAAGGGTACAACCACCTCTGACTGATCGGGAACTGGTGGACATGTTCTTGGGGACCTTGTCTGGTCCATTTTATAACCACCTGATTGGGAACTCGTCTGCTGGATTCACAGATCTTATCTTGACTGGAGAGCGAATAGAAGCTGGCATCCGGTCTGGGAAAATTCAAGAGGCTGCACCTTCTGATAAAAAGCCTCATCATGGAAAGAAAGAATCCAATGCTGTGCACGGTAAAAAGAGCCGTCATGAGGCAGGGGCAATCCAGATTTCCAATTCCGGACCTTCTCAACAAGGACAAGGGCAACATCGAAAGGAGAAATGGCAGTACACCAAACTCAACATGTCGATGGATCAAGCACTGCAACAACTGTTGAAGACAGGGCTGATCACCTTAAGGGCTCCTCTCCGGAATCCGAACATTTCTGCACCCAACTATCATCCCAACGATAGGTGCGCATATCATTCAGATAGCCCGGGGCATACTACAGACAATTGCTGGCCTCTCAAGAATAAGATTCAAGATATGATCGACGCTGGAGAGATTCAGTTTGAAGTGCCAGAGACTCCGAACATAATCACTGCTCCGTTGCCCAATCATTGAAGCCTTTTGTTTATTTGAATTTTTGAGTTGTACTTTTCTCTGCTTACACAAACAATTAATGTCATAGCAAACTCTTTTATTCTATCAATGCATTGCATATGTCTGTTTTGGAAATTAATACAATTATTTTCATTATGTTCAAATATCTTTTCATATTTTTTCTGATGTCGACTCTTGATCTAAAATTCTAAGCCTCTTGAGGGAGGATGACGAAAACGATACCATGATCTATAGTATGCTTTTGAACGGACCCCGCTTATGAGGTACAGGCATTGTTTCAAATCCTAAACACTGGAGCTATAAGGATGATAATCCCTCGTCAACCCATCCGAGCCAAAGAAGTAGGAGTTTTTATTTTCGAAAATTAAAACCCTTTATCATAACCCGGGGCAGGGTAGTCTTCTCAGTTGATCTAAGTGCATGACGAATGGCACCGAAGAGATCTTTACGAAACGAACAAAGACAGTGATGGTTCAGAACAATCATAAGGACAGGCAGTCGTTATCAAAAAAAAAATCATCAATGAATAGCCCAAGAAGTCAAAACCTGTAAAAGGGACTTATGAAACTAGGGCATCCCGCTGACTGTAATTCCAAAAAGGAAACAGTTCAGGCAAAAAGAAAGGGATAACAAAAATCAAAAAGAAAGAGGTCATACAAACCCTCAACAAAAACAAAGATGACTGCTTATTTGAAATAAATTGTCAACATTCAAACCATCACTGGTATACCAAGAGCAAAGACTCAAACAAGGTCTAACGTATGATCAACTGAGTTTAGGTTTGGAGAACATCACGAAGAGCGGGTGGGTACAAATAATTTGAGCCTTTATCCTTTGTTTCTTAAACCGTGAACCAGGCCACGTTATAACCCTCAAAAGTCCTAGCTGAAGCATGGGTTAGCTCGAAAGCATACTGTCACGAAAGGTATCCTGACTCCTTAAGGCCTACGGTAAATACGGAGTTGACATCACGTTTTACAAACATTCATCTGTTTTATGAAAAAGAATGCATTTTCAAAATTCTCAAGACAGACATGCGCTTTGCATTTTTAACATAACCTTGTTTGCATATGACTTTTTGTTTGAACAGCATAGAAGTTCGCACGACGAAAGTCTAATAAACAGAGTACTTCCAATCAAGGGGCATGGCATAACTATTGTCCATCATCCAGGGCAGTTAAGTCAAGATTCGGAGAATCTCTCAAAAAAGGCCAAAAAGCCTGGGGCAAATCTCCACCTGAGTCACTTGGGGCACTCCAGCAACGAATCTTGCACGATCAGCCACCTTCTGGTAATATGGCAACACCAGCAGCCAGGGGCACCTACCTGCATTCTAAGAACGTGGACATAGTAAAAAAAAAATACTACGCAAAATCAAAGACCCGCTAGGTTGACATACCTAGGCAAAAATAAGGGCTTCCCGGCGAACCAAAAGGGTTCGGGCAAAATGAAGGGATGAAACGAAAAAACATGTACACCCGGCAAGTCGAAAACCTGAAAGGGCGGCTTGCGCAAAAATGGGTATCCCGGTGGACTGAAAACCCGAAAGGGCAGTCCAGGCAAAAGTTAGGGATTAAAGCGTACGACTATGTCCTGCCATCTGCCTACCAGAAGAAGGTTTGTCCGTCAACGACTATCAGCACCCCACAAATGCCTCCCCCATAAAAACAGGGGCAATAAAGAGTGGTCTAAGCAGTCTGATTGTTCTATCCTCCAAGGTATCAGGGTAGTTTCCGTTGAAGAACTTAACCAATACAGTTCGATACTTCCCCAGAAGAGTCCAACCCCGTTTCCCCAGGAAAGTTGGAATTCATATCCCCAGGCAGTAAGCTCATCCCCAGTAAATTCTGGAAGCTTCCCCTCGCAGAGCACGAACGCGTCGCCCGGCTTTATTTAAAGAGTTATTTCCTTAACAGGATATAACTGGGTTATCCTCAGCCAAAAGCCACGGAAAGAGCGTCGTCGACAGAATCTTCTTATCCCCAGCGAAGTCCATTCATACTTCCAATACAGCAAGGTATCCTCAGCGAGTCATCCTCAACAATTCAGCAAAAGCATCTCCCCACAGAGCATTTCTTCCCAGTATGGTCGCTAGAATATCTTTTTCTCCCCGCAGAATTATTCATTCGCCAAGTTTATTCCCCAACCGAGTTATCTTCTCCTACCGGTATACTTGCAACTATCATCCCTAACGGAGGCAAAGCTACTTTTCAACATCAGCCCAGGATACGACTTCCCGGCACCCGTCAAGGATTTATTTTCCTGAGACGAAAACATATGTTCATAAAACGTCACATACATCATCATAGCATGCATATGCATCATACTACGCTAATCTCATTGATTTTGAAGACATACAGTTCATGCATCATGATTTTGCATACAATTATGTTTTACCTTTTCAGGAAAAAGATCAATACAAAAATGACTACTATCAACTATCGCAATTCATTCTAGATATAGTTTCAGATGTAAACCCAGCGATGGTGACGTTCTGATACTGCTTCCAGATTTCCTTCTAGATATAGTTTCAGATGTAAACCCAGCGATGGTGACGTTCTGATACTGCTTCCAGAATTCCTTCTAGATATAGTTTCAGATGTAAACCCAGCGATGGTGACATTCTGATACTGCTTCCAGAATTCCTTCTAGATATAGTTTCAGATGTAAACCCAGCGATGGTGACGTTCTGATACTGCTTCCAGAATTCCTTCTAGATATAGTTTCAGATGTAAACCCAGCGATGGTGACGTTCTGATACTGCTTCCAGATTTCCTTCTAGATATAGTTTCAGATGTAAACCCAGCGATGGTGACGTTCTGATACTGCTTCCAGAATTCCTTCTAGATATAGTTTCAGATGTAAACCCAGCGATGGTGACGTTCTGATACTGCTTCCAGATTTCCTTCTAGATATAGTTTCAGATGTAAACCCAGCGATGGTGACGTTCTGATACTGCTTCCAGATTCCCTTCTAGATATAGTTTCAGATGTAAACCCAACGATGGTGACGTTCTGATACTGCTTCCAGAATTCCTTCTAGATATAGTTTCAGATGTAAACCCAGCGATGGTGACGTTCTGATATTGCTTCCAAATTTCCTTCTAGATATAGTTTCAGATGTAAACCCAGCGATGGTGACGTTCTGATGCTGCTTCCAGATTTCCTTCCAGATATAGTTTCAGATGTAAACCAGATATGGTGACGTTCTGATACTGCTTCCAGAAGTCCTTTTTAGATGTTTCCCTCTCCGACGATGAGTGTGAGGTGATATTCTCCTATGGTTCCCTTTCCAACAGCGTGTGAGGTGGTAAGCCCTTTTCAAATGTTTCCCTCTCCGACGATGAGTGTGAGGTGATCATTCCTTTCAGATTATAATTGGCTATGGTTCTCTGCCCAATACTGCGAAGATAATAATTCCCATCAAGATTTTTCTCAACGAGCATTGTTGAGATTAAAGTCACCCAAGGTTCTCTTATCATTCATGCTAAGGCAGTAACCATTCCTGGTTCATTCATCAACGTTTGAAGCTCCAGATTCAGCTCCTGTAACCAGTCAGGACACATCTATACCAAGCATCTAAAATCAGCTCCTGCAACGTGTCAGGTACTCATTTTCTCTTTTGCAGGTATGCAGGTTCTCGCTAAGGAATCTCCTACACGATCAACATCCAGATGGCATCTATAAGCCCATCACCCTATCCAGCAACCTATAAATGGCATCTATAAGCCCATTCCCCCATCATCACTGCTACTATGTGAGCGCAAATTTCTGGGCACTCTAGTGTCCAATCATCTTTTACCCTCGGATTACGAAAGGCATGTCTGCCAATCTGCATCCTCAGGTCTAAGAAGATTGAACAGCGGCAACTGTTGCACCTCAAAATTTGCCCTCCCATATTCTTCAAGAAATTGCCAAGCCAAGTCAGAAAATTCCCCAAGGGTTGCACAGCTCAACTGTCCCATATGCAGTCAAAACTAGGGTTTGTGTTCTGATCAAAGAAAGGAAGTTTTCAAAGGCCCAATCAAGTCTCATATGCCTACAAATGTGGTCAAGCATCCTCATGTCAAGTTTCAAGGCATTCAGCTCAAGATTGCACAGTCAAAACCCTAGATTGCACTACAGTCAACTGTAGGGGCAAAATGGTCATTTGGCAGTCAAAAGTTCAAATTTTTGGTCAACACATCATTTTGAAGCCACAAACATCATTTGATCAATGCTTGATCATGATTCTCAAAATTTGGCTCAGAAATAATCAGAGATGCAAAAGTTGCTATATTTGGACAGCTGAAAAAGTCAACTAAAATTGACCAGGGCATAACTTTCACATGGATTATCAGAAAAATTCCATCCAAAGCTCATTTTGAAGAGAAAGACATTTCCTATAACTCATCTTCATACTTCAAGTCCAAGAAATGCCCTCACAAAAAGTTATCAATTTCAACATTATAGGTCATTTTCAAAAGTCAACAAAAAGGGACTTTAAGTCAAAGGCCATAACTTGAGATTGGTAAATCAAAATAACATGGGACCAAAGGCATTGGTTAAAGGACTCAACGACCTTTCCAAAATGTCCAAGAACATGTGAAAAGCTTAAAAATTGACCAAGTTATGCCTTGTGGAAGTTGGGAAATTTTTGGGAATTTTGAAAAGTCAACAATGGTTCAAATGACCTAAAAATGCAAATGGGCCCATTTTTCTTTCAAGTTTCTTCATGCCAAGCCTATGCACGACCATTAGGCCCAAAGGGAAGTATTTTCTCATTTTTTAATTATTTATTTGAATTTATATTAATATTAATTCATTTAAATTATTTAAATATATAGAAAATATCTAACTTGACCTAATGAATCTTTTTGTACACATTTTAGGCTCAATAATTCGTGCTTAAGCCAATTTGGAAAGATTTGGAGCATTGGGATATGATTTGTGCAAAAACAACATGAAAAAAGATGTGAAAAGATTCTTAACAAAATCAAATATCCAAACAATGAATGCCTTGGATTTTGTCAAGTTTTGTTGACCTAAAAGCCTCCATACATATTCAGAAGCACAACCCTAAGCCAAAAAGACTCTCAGCTGCGCTCAGAAGCAATATACAAACTTGGAAAATTGCTTGAAAAACTCAAAACTGAAATCAACTCTAGAGGTCGATTCAAGCCCTAATCTTGATCTCATTAGCTTCCTTGGGTAACTCTGAACGGGTACCAATCACAAACTACAACCAAAGCCCCATGAATTGGTAGTTAGAACTCAAACTGTACCAAGAAATTTTTGAAATCGTATAGCATAATTCCAGCATCTTTTTGCATTTTTCTTTATTGATTCATGCTCATAATGATGTTTCTAAGCTAACCAACGTATTCAATTGTGTTTTTGTGCCACATATGCGATTTTACCATGTTTGAACATTAGGGTTTGCAGGTTTTAAAATTGGGGTTTTTGCAGTCAAGAAAAATTAGAGGCTGGGACTAAGACCACTAAGTTCAACGCGTCTGGACGATGAGAATGGTGTATTCGCGATGAATTTATGACCAATAGATTCCTATTCGCTATTTTTTGATATGGCCTCTATGGCAACGGGTTAAAACCGTTGCCTTCTGTTTTTATGTTTCAGAAAATAAAAAAGAGAATGAGGAAGATGGAGTCGTGGCAAGGAACGATTGGTCCGTTTGAATTGTGCGCGCGAATTCATAAATACCGGTTGTTTTCCCATATTATATTTGTTTGTTTATTTTATATTAACAACGTGCAAATGGATCAGGTGGCAAGCATGAAGACTGGCAAAGCTCTTGACCTGGGTTCGAACCCCAGGTCTACGTTATCTTAATATTGTTTTTTATTATGTATTCAGGTGCAGGCTCCATGCTATGGTTCACCATGTACCATCACAATCCAAGCATGACACGTCCTCCTGGGAATCAATCCAAAGGCATAAGATGGATGAATACGCTAAACCCCAGTCAAAGCATCATACAGGATTCAAAAAGTCAATGGACTCAAGCTTAATGGGCCTGAAATGCTAAGGCCTTACCTCCTAAATTGGGGCTACCCCCCCCCCCCCCCCCCCTGGTTTGCTTTTCTTTTCATGTTTTATTGTTTTTTTAATTATTATGTTATTTATTTTATTGCTTTAATTTAATTAAATATTTTTTACAATACATAAAAAAATACAAAAAAAATCAGAAAAAGATAAAATATAATAAATTATTTTATTTAATTATTTTTAGAAATAAGTTAACATGTAAATATTTAGTTTAATTAGGTTATAAGTTTAATCCTTTTAATAACTAAAATCCAAAAATAGAATTAGGTTTAATTTTTTTTTATTCTTCTTAATTTCCCTTTTTATCATAATATTATTATTTTATTTATTTTCATAAATTGAATTTTGTACATAAATAAATTAGATTTAAATTAGGTCAAATTTCAATATCTTCACAATAAACTTAAAAAACATTAGAATTAGGGTTTAGCATTTCATTTTAATTTTAATTAATTTTTCTTTTTTCTTTTAAATCTTAAAAAACACAAAAATACCAAAAACATTTAATTTTTTCATTTTTTTTAATTTTAATTCCCTATTAATTTTAATTTTTGCAAAAGGGTCCAACGCCCACATTATTAATTATTTTATTTCGCGCATTTACTTTATCGCTTATTATAATTTTGTACCTCTCCCAAAGCATTGTAATTTAAATTTCTCGCACTTTTATTCTGCTTTATTTATTTTCCGCTAAATCGGGTCCGGTTTAATTTTGGCGATGTGGACCCGCGCCTTTGTAATAGCTTTAGATTTATTTTCTCGCAAACCTTATAATTGTTAAAAAAAAAGCATGAAAGAATGAATGTCAAAATAAAATCAAGCGTAGATCACAACAAACATGACAAGACAAATATCAATGAAAACGACACACAAATCGCACACACCACCCCTAGGGTACGCCTCACTGTTGCCTTGCCTCGAAAGGTGATCGTCGAGTAGAGGATGTCTTAGTAAGTCCTCATGATCCGGGAACCTGGCATGAGGGTAGCTTCTAAGGTGTCTTCCCATTGCTCTGGTGATCACCATGTCCCTAAAAATCGAATTGACCCGAACACCTCCAACGGTGGTGCTACCTACCTCTCAATGGTGGGATGGCACTACTTTTAAGGACATTTACACAGACGAATTCCTTAGGGTAGGTAGTTTCTCAAGGATACTTGCTCTCTTCAAAACAAAAATTCAAAGACTTTTCACACCAACACTTTTCAAAAGCTTTCAAAGCAAACTTTTCAAACACTCTGACGTACGAGTCGAACTGAAATTTTTCAAAGAAACTTTTTTTAAACCCACATTGAAAAGCAAACAAACCAATTTTGAAAACACATTGAGCGAGTATCTAAGAGCCCATGGATAACCATGGATAGAAAGGGTGCTAACACCTTCCCTTTCTATAACCTACCTCCCGAACCGAGAGCAATCTCTATAAGGAATTTTTCTGTGCTTTTGTCCTTTCCATTTGGAGAAAATAAAAGACGGTGGCGACTCTTGCTTCCGCGACATTTCGCGAACCAGCGTTAAACAGTCAGTTCCAGATCCACCGATCACAAGGGGAAAACAAGAAATGTACATACCTTACAGTTACTCTATTCACCAGGTACAGGGATAGACCCAGCTGAAGAAAATGACTAAAAATGCATAAACTCCCCACAGAGTAGGAAGTACCAGAATACAATATTATCAACTCTCCCCAGCTGAGGTTTGCAATCGCGAATGAGTCGGTAAGATTCTCCCCAAGCAGAGTTCATTTATCACCAACAATGGAAGACTATCCCCAGTGGAGTTTATGTCTTCCACAAACAGAAACTTTATCCCCGACTGAGTTTAGCATCACCACCACCGGTAATTCATCCACAACCGAGGTTATTTCTCCAAAGTCAGCGGATCTTCTAACCGAGTATGTCTTCCCTACAGAGTCAGTCTCTCACCAATGTATTCTCCAGCAGGATTATTCTCCCAATCATTTTCAGTCGTTATCCCCAGCGAGCGAAACTCTCTATATTCTCCAGCAGCAGCCAGGTATTTATTTTCCCCAGCTAAAAAACATCACGAGAACATTGCATACATCATGACATGCATATACGCATCACATAACACAATCTCATTTATTTTGAGAACATCATTGCTCGATACATGTCATGCATCATGACATTACATACGACTAACCCTTTACCTTTCAAGGAAAGATACAATTAAATTCTCACAAAGTCCAAGCTATGATGCCCGGGTAAGACCGGATAGTATCTTGATTACTACATCATATTGTGAAGCCCGGAGAACGACCGGATAACAATATCAGAATACCGCGAAGCCATTCGACCAGATAGTGGTATCTCTTAAAAGCAAGTTATGAAGCCCAGATTCGACCGAATAATAGTTTAATCCCCAGCAAGCCGTGAAGCCCGGATTACGACCGGATAATAGCTCAGCAAGTACCATGAAGACTGGATTCGACCAGATAGTGGTATATCATAAACATAAGCTGTGAAGCCCGGAGTCGACGGGATAGCAGCTTAACAAGTTATTGTGAAGCCTGGATTACGACCAGATAGCAATACAAGACCATGAAGCCTGGATTATAACCAGATAATGGTAGAAGATGTTGTGAATCCTGGATTACGACCAGATAACAATGTAAGTTTCAGTGAAGCCTAGATTACGACCAGATAGTAGCCAAGAGTACTATGAAGCCTGGATTACGACCAGATAGTGGTATATCTTTAATGCAAGTTATGAAGCCCGGGTTCGACCAGATAGTATCTTGATTTCCCCGAACACCATGAAGCCTGGATTCAACCAGATAATGGTATATTACATCGTGAAGTTTGAATTACGACCAGATAGCAGTAGAAAGACACTGAAGCCTGGGTTACGACCAGATAACAATAAGGGACATTGTGAAGCTTGGATTTCGACCAAATAGTAGTTCACCCAGCCAATTACTATGAAGCCGGGAGTCGACCAGATATTAGTAGGCCTTTAAATCAAATGGAATCCCGGATGCGACTGGATAACCACTTGATTTCTTCTGAAGCCTGGATTTCGACCAGATAAGAAGTAAGGTATTGTGAAGCCTGGATTATGACCAAATAGCAGTACAAGACACCATGAAGACTGGATTTGACCAGATAATGGTATGGAACATCGTGAAGCCTGGATTATGACTAGATAACGCTAAAAGACATTGTGAAGTTTGGATTTCAACCAAATAGCAGTTTACCTGGACAAATACTAAGAAACCCGGAGTCGACCAAATATTAGTGTGCCCTAAATTCAAGTTAAAGCCCGGATGCAACCTGATAACAACTGAATTCCTTCTGAAGCCTGGATTACGACCAGATAAGAATTGAGAAATTGCAAAGCCTGGATTATGACCGGATAGAAAGTTTAATCTAATCTCCCCAGTAAGTCACTGTAAAGCCTGGATTACAACCAGATAGCAGTCGATCTTATCACTATGAAGCCTGGATCACGTTCAGATAGTAGTTCATTTTCTCCTCTTCGACCAAGAGATGATTCCCCAGTAGAATAACGGATGATTGAAGATCCTAAAATTCAACTTTTCTTCTCAAAACAGAGATCGGCATTCCCCAGCGGAATCTTCCTCAACAACAGGTATACAAGCTCTCGCTAAGGAATCCCTTATTCGATCGACCCTCCTTTGAATGGCATCTTTAAGGCCATCTCCTATCACTCCTTCCAAATGGCATCTGTAAGCCCATTTCTGGGCACTCTAGTGTTCAATCATCTTCCACCTTCAGATCACGAAAGGCAGACAAGCCAATCTAAATCTTCAGGTTTAAGAAGATTAAACAGGGGCAGCTGTTGTACCCCAAAATTTTCCCTCTCATATTTCTCAAAATATTTCAAGAAAAATTCTCAAGTTGCTCAAGGAAGTCCAAGGGTTGACCAAACAAGCTCTTTCCAAAGGCAGTCTACCTCAAATTAGGGTTTCATGTTGCATCAAGATACTTGAGTCCAAGGGATCCCAAATGCTCACCATTGTCCTAATATGTTCTCAAGATCATCCATGTGAAGTTTCAAGCCTTGCAGAGAAAGTTTGCCCAGTCAATTGCTCAAAGGCCTAAAAATCGACTATGCTAGGGAAAAAGTCAACTATAGCCCACATACAGTCAAACTTCAAGATTTTTGATCAACATCCTCATTTTGAAGTATATTTCATCATTTGATCAAGGGTTGATCATGATTCATCAAGGATTGCTTATAATTCATCAAGAACCAAAAGTTGCTAAATTAGGGTTTTGTAGGAAAAGTCAACTCAACTTTGACCAAGCATAACTTTATCATACTTTATGGGAAATGACCCATCCAAAGCTCATTTTAAAGATGACTCAATTCACTACAATTCATCTTCATCTCCCAAGTTCAAAATATACACTCACAAGAAGTTATGAATTTGGACATTATAGGTCATTTTGAAAAGTCAACAAAAACACCTTTTTTGTCAAAGCTTCATACATGAACATGGAATACCAAATTGAGATGAGGCCAAAAGGGTTACTTAGAGGACATATCAAGCTTTCTAAAAAGTCTAAGAACACCTTCAAATAGTCAAAATTGAGGAAGTTATGCATTGGTGAAGTTGACCCTTTTTGCAAAATTATCAAAAGTCAACTATGCCTAATATTGCAATTTTTGCTAAATGGGCCTAACTTTTTGCACTTGTCTTGAGTTGGTAGCATGTTCCACGAGACCTAGCTCTTGTCGCTTGTCTTTATCTTATTTTATTATTTATTTTGATTTTGATTTGAATTAAATCAATTTTAATCAAAACAAATCATGAAAAAATCTAAAACATTGAAACCTCAAGATATTGTGCATGTTTCAGGTCTTATATCCAGTTGGCAAGTGATTGAATTCGTGCAAGGCCTTTGTGTGCATAAAAAGATTGAATTTGGCCTATTTTTGGAAGGATCTTCAAGTGAATCAAATCCAAATCAAAAGCTATAATGGAGAAAGATTGAGATCATGTTTTCAACCCTAATCCATTCCTCAGTATATAGTATACAAATGCAGACCTAAAACAAGGGGTTAGAGAGGCGCACAAAGTCAGAGCAAACTTGAAAAATTCAAAGAAAAGTGGTGATTCGATTTTGTACTTCTAGGAACTTTCAAGGTCCTCTAGCCATCCCAATTGCTTCCTGGGATCACAAGCAAGCGAAACCAATCAAGAACAAGGAGTTTCCAGCACTATAACTCACTGTAAGTCATCCACGACAATGGCTTTTTCTTGAATTCGAATTGCATATTTTTGGCATCTATAGCATGAAATAATTATATATTCTTGCTCCTTGAAACATTTCCAAACTATCTATAACATTTAATTGCATTTTTATGGACTGTATCAAGATTTGCCATTGTTAGGTTTTCTTAGTTCGTTTTAGGGTCTTTTCATACAGGAACAATTGGTCCAAACGGGGAAGACCATTGTGATCAGCGGATCAAACCCAGTTGATCCATGGTCTTGAATTTTATTTATATTGCTCGTATGTAATTTCTGAGATGCACAGGGTTATAGTTACAACGCCATATCCGTAGGTAAAGGTTCTGAGTTTTAAACGACAGATCCAGGGAAGAAGACGATAGCGTGTCACCACTTTACTGGCCGGTTTAAATTCTGGCGCATTTGTTCTGGCCAGAAACCCATAATTTTGTTCTGTTTGTTTGTTCTGTTGTATTGTTAAACTAACACCCAGCGCAGTTGGTCAGAAGAAGGAAGTCAGAAATTCATGATTTTGGGTTCGATCCCAGGCGTGACCCTCTGGCACTTTTCCCTTTTGTTTTCACCAGATCCAGCGCTTACATCTGCTGGAGATTATCCTTTGATTTCATCAAGCAGGACCAGACCGAGCATCCCCTGGGCATTATCCTCTGGATCCATCAGTCTCAGCCAGATCCAGCGCATCTCATCTTCTGACAGTCACAATCTACTGGATCCAATATCCGGGAGTAGGCCCAGTACCACCATCCTCTAGACCATCATCTTCTGGACCTTCATCCTCTAGACCACCATCATCTTCTAGATCATCATCCTCTGATCAGAGCCGCTGGCAGTGGGCCCTTGGGTTATTTCTTTTACTTTTTTTTATTATCCTTTTTCAATACTAAAATAATTTCTTTTTTAAACAATCAAAAATTCATAAAATCAACTTTTCACCAAATTAGGTTTAGATTTTATTTTTTATCAAAAATTAATTTAATTTAATTAGTGTAATTTAATTTTAAGGTAATTTTTATTCTTTTTGTTAATAAATTAAAACAAACTAGAAAATTAGGTTTTATTTGATTTAACTTTTATTTTATTTTCTTAAAAATAACCAAAAAAATATTTTTTCCTTTAATTAGGTTAGACGGGGTCAAACCCTAATTTCCCTTCGTTCTTTATTCGTCACGCGCTGACTTAGTTTTACCATATTGATGTAATTGCTCACAAGTTGTTATAGATTAATTAGGATCTTTTACTTTCATTTATCGCTTTTTTTACGGGTTTGTTTTTGGCTATGTAAATACCCGAAGCCTTGTAATAGCGTAGCTTTACTTTCCGCACTTTAAATTCCGCTAACTATTAACTGTTAGATGTATGAATATTAGGGATGCATGAGGAGAATGTATGATTAACATTATAACGGTTAGCAAACCCTAAATGTGCAAAGATAAATAACTTGAAATTGAATCACTCGCACATGCGCACTCCTAGGGTATACTCTCACTTCGGTTGCCTTCGGTAAACGATCATTGAGTATAGGATATTTTAGTAGTCTCCCTTTTGTCTCAAAGATCAAAGTTGCCTCGGAAAGGTTGCCTCGGAATTGTTGCCTCGATTATTGATCTTAAGACATTAGGGTTATTACTAAGACGTCCTAACATTGCTTTAGTGATCGTACATCCCTTTCGAATTGACCCTCAAAATTCCGACGATGGTGCTACCTACTCACTAATAGTGGGATAGCGTTGTCTAAAGGAAACGAACATAGAACGGTTCTTTTTTCGAGTAGGTAGATTAGCTCCTAGGTACTTGCTCAAACAAAACAAACTTTTTTACACTTACACTCTTTTTTCAAACAAAGTTTTCAAAACGACTTCGTAACACTCTTGAAGACAGAAGCAAGGGTTAAATCGAATGTTGTACCCTAAAATTTGCCCTCCCATATTCTTCAAGTTTGACAAGCATCATCTCAATTTGCTCAAGTCTACTCAAGGGTTACACAGTTCAAACACCCTCCTAAGCCAGTCAAATTAGGGTTTTGGTTTTTGCAAGGAAGTTGAGGTTTTCAAGGGCTCAATCAAGTCCCATATGCTCATATACATTGTCAAGCATCTACATGCCAAGTTTCAAGGCTCACAAGGTCAAGTTGCACAGTCAAAAGCCTCATTTGCTTCACAATCAACTGTAGGGGCAAAATGGTCATTTGGCAGTCAAAAGTCAAAATTTTTGGTCAACATCTTATTTTGAAGCCACAATCATCATTTCGTCAAATCTTGACCATGATTTCACAAGAATGGCTCAAAAATCATCAAGATGCAAAAGTTTCTATTTTTGGACAGCTGAAAAGTCAACTGTAACTTGACCAAGGCATAACGTTTTCATGGTTCATCAGAAAAATCCCATCCAATGCTCATTTTGAAGGGGATGACATTTCCTACAAGTCATCTTCACATTCCAAGTCCAAGAAATGCTCTCACAAAAAGTTATAAATTTCAACATTATAGGTCATTTTCAAAAGTCAACAAAAAGTCATTTTAAGTCAAAGACCATAACTTGAGATTGGTAAATCAAAATGACATGGGACCAAAGGAATTGGTTAGAGGACTTCAAGACCTTTCCAAAATGTCACAGAACATGTTCATATGATCAAAATTGAGCAAGATATGCATTGGAGAAGTTGGGAAATATTTGTGAAATGGCAAAAGTCAACTATCCTTGAAACTTCAATTTTTGACAAAAGGGCCCACTTTTTCCACTTGATTCAGCCTTGTCATGCCACCCACGTGTCCCATGATCAATTTCAAGACCAAATAATTATTTTTCTATTTTTATTTAATTTTTATGGATTTAATTCATTTTAATCCATAATAATTCAAGTAAAATCAAAAAAATTGATTAAATGGTATCTTGTAGTTTGATTAGCCTTCATGAAGCATATTCTAGTTGCCAAATTCGTGTAAAGCTCATTTATGCATGAAAATTCAAAATTTGGACAAAGCTTTGAAAGGCCTTTAATGGTGGTTATGAAGAAATCCAAAAACTTAATTGCAATGGTTAAAGGCTCATCATATGACTTGATTATCATTCAAACATACATATACAAGCCTTGCAGACCTCAAGCACGACCTAGAACTCATTGAAACGGCCATAACCATTTCCAAAAATTCCAAAGAAATTTGCAAATTGAAATCCACTTTTCAGCACGAATTAAAGTCTTTTCTTGATCCAAACACATTCCTTACACTCCCAGGAATCTATTGTAATCACAAACACGCTCTAACACTCAAAGAATCATCCACAACAAGTCCCACAGTTTGAATATTTTTCCATAATCGCATATCCTTATTCATGCATTTTTAACCTCTTTTTTGGATTGATTTGTGTTAATAGGACCATTCTGAAGCTATTGGTATGATTCAACTTGATTATGGTGCTCTGAATTAAAAAACACCATTGAAGCAACCTAGGGTTTCGAAGCTTGGATTTTAGGGCTTTGCACATACAGAAAAATTGGACCTTGAGACGTATATGGTTGAATTCGTCAAGGCCAGACGAATTCAACCCAACCATCGCGCCTTTTTTATATTACCTGTAGCCCTAATCGCTATTTTTGACGTTTGCATTTTGTGGGGGTTTAAAACCCCCGCTATTTGATTGTTTTTTGTTACAGGCCAGGTGAAGAAGATGATATGTGGAAGCATGTGACTGGGGCATTCAAACTTAGCGCGCGTGTTTTTTTATTATTTCCAAGATATTGCCTTTATTCCATATAACGTTATTTTCTTATTATTATTACAACTGAGTCATTTGGTGTAGTGGCAGGGCGAATGAGCTTTGAGTGCTGGGACCTGGGTTCGAATCCCAGGTCCCCCATAATTTCCATGCATTTTTTCTTTATGTACTTATGTGCAGGCTCACAAGAAAGGTGCATCATACACCTCACACCCAAACACGCCATGTGTCCTCAAGCATGCATCCAAAGGCCAGGAGCTGATCCCCACCATGTACCCTGGTCAACCTTGTGCATAGGCAAGAAAGGAAGTCAACAGGCCTGGAAGCTTAATGGGCGGGAATTTCTGAACACACACCCAATTCTGGCCCAAACCCCCCTTGGGTTTGCAATTTTATTTTGTCATTTTTTTATTTGCCTTATTTTATTTCTTATTCTTTTTTATTAACTATTAACATAATTAATATTTTTCATAAAAAATAAAATAAACTAATATTATTTTATTTATTAATTTCATGTTATTTTTTGTAAATAAATTCTAATATTAATTAATTAGTTGTATAATTAGAACAATTTTAACATTTTTTTAATAAGTAAAATTAATTTAGAATTAGGTCTTTCACTTCCAATTTTTAATTTCCTTTTTTTATTTCATTTCATTAAAAACATAAAAACACAAAAACATTCTTTTAATTAATTAATTAATTAGTTATTAATTTTAATTTCATTAATTACAAAAAAAGGGGACAAAATTCAATTCTTATTCAAAAAAGGGTCAAAACCCTAAGACGTTCCAATTTATTTCTACTCGCACGTATTTATTCATTTTGATTATTTATGTAACTGTCTCCAGATATGTAATAGTTAATTAGGTTTTTTACTACTTTATTTACTTTTCTCGCACTTTATTTTCAAAACCGGTTATTGTTTTTGGCGATGTATAGACCCGCGCCTTGTAATAGTTAGATTTATCTTTCCGCAATTTACTTTCCGCACTCCTAACTGTTAAAACAATGCATGAAAGAATGTATGTAAATAAAATTAATCCGTAGCTCACAAATAACATGTACAAAGACAATTAACTGAAAAACAACACACAAAGCACATGTCACTCTTAGGGTACGCCTCACTGGTTGCCTCGAACGTGGTCATCAAGTATAGGGTGTCTTAGAGGTCGCCCTTCTGTCCAAAAGATCCAGTTGCCTCGAAACGGTTTCCTCGGATACAAAGGATCTAGGACATTAGGGTTACTTCTAAGGTGTCCTACCATTGCTTCGGTGACCACACTGTCCCGATAATCGAATTGACCCGAATAACTCCAACGATGGTGCTACCTACCTCTCAATGGTAGGATAGCACTATCTAAAGGACTCTTACACAGCCTAATTCCTTAGAGTAGGTAGATTTCTCTTAAGTACTTGCTCTTTTCAAAACAAACAAAAAAAATACTTTTCACACCTCACACTTTCTAAAGGTTTTCAAACAAATTTTTCATACACTCTTGAGGATAGATACAAGAGTTACTTGGAAATTTTTTCAAACGAAACTTTTTCAAACCCACACACACACATTTGGAAAGCAAACATCTTTTGAAAACATAAGAGCAAGTACCTAAGAGCCCGTGGATAACCATGGATAGAAAGGGTGCTAACACCTTCCCTTTCTATAAATCTACCTCCTGAACCGAGAAACATCTCGAATAAGGAATTTTGTTGTGCTTTTGTCCTTTCCATGTTGGAGAATATAAAAGACGGTGGCGACTCTTGCTTACCGTGACATTTCGCGAAACCAGCTAAAAAACAGTCAGTTCTATTTCCACCGATCACATCGAAGTAAAACAAAAACTTTTCAAATCACACAAACACAGAAGCAATTTTGAAAATGATGAGCAAGTACCTAGGAGCCCGTAGATAGCTACGGATAGAAAGGGTGATAATACCTTCCCTTTCTATAATCTACCCCCTGTACTCAGAATATCTCGAAAAAGGAATTTTTCTGTGCTTTCTTCCTTTCCTGTTGGATAAAATAAAATTCGATGGCGACTCTTGCTTGCCGCGACATTTTGCGAACACAAACGCAAAACGCAAACCAACATTTTCCAAACAGTTCCGGTTCTGCCACAGTATCACACCATATAAGAGATGCCGACTCCCCGCATAGAAAAGGAAGTTAGAAGTTTTTTGGGACGTCTGAATTACATTCCCAGGTTCATTTCACACCTAACCGCTACCTGTGAGCCAATCTTCAAGCTGCTGAAGAAAGATCAAGTGGTAAAGTGGAATGTCGAGTGCCAGACCGCTTTCAAAAGAATCAAGGAATATCTCTAAGAGCCACCCTATTATGATGCCTCCAGTTGAAGGAAGACCTTTGATCTTATACTTGACAGTACTGGATAGTTCAATGGGGTGCGTGCTGGGGAAGCATGACGAGTCTGGCCGAATAGAGCATGCTATTTACTACCTTAGCAAAAAGTTTTCCGACTGTGAGACACGATACTCATTGCTCGAGAAAACTTGCCGCGCTTTGGCATGGGCTGCTCGCCGGCTGAGACAGTATATGCTGACTCACACCACCTTATTGATATCAAAGATGGATCCAATCAAGTATATCTTCGAGAAGCCTGCCTTATCCAGAAGAATAGCAAGATGGAAGATGATCTTAACCGAGTACGATATCCAATACACAACCCAAAAAGAAATCAAGGGGAGTGTATTGGCGGATCATTTGGCACATTAGGCCGTGGATGACTACCAGTCCATGAATTTCGAATTCCCGGATGAGAACATCATGTTGGTGACCGACTGTGAAGAACCTGGACCGGATGAAGGACCTAAGGAAGGATCCCGATGGTCTATGTATTTTGATGGAGCATCAAACGCATTGGGTAATGGCACCGACACTGTGATTATATCTCCTGAGGGCTGTCATGCTCCATTCACCGTCCGATTATATTTTAACTGCACCAACAATATGGCAGAGTATGAAGTATGTATCCTGGGTCTTCGAGCTGCTATTGACCTGAGGATTAAGTTCTTGAGTGTATTCAGAGATTCTACTCTAGTGATCAGTCAGATCAAAGGTGAGTGGGATACGAAGCACCCAAATCTTATTCATTACAAAGAGTATGTACTGACATTGATCCCACATTTTGAGGAGGTAACCTTTGAACACTTCCCAACAGAGGAGAACCAGTTAACGGACGCGCTAGCTACCATGTCTTCTATGCTCAAGGTTAGGTGGGACAATAAAGCTCCCCAGATTACCATCGAGAGGTTGGACGAACCCGCACATTGCTGTGACATTGAGACTGAAGAAGAAGCAGATAAACCTTGGTTTCACGAGGTAAAGAGGTATCTCGAGGCTCAGGAATACCCCGAGGGTGCATCTGTTAATGATAATAATTTCTTGAGAAGGTTCGCCGCGAAGTTCTTCATTAGTAATGGGACCCTCTATAAGCGTAACCATAATTCAACCTTATTGTGATGTGTGGACAAAAGAGAGGCGGAAAGGATCATGGCAGAGTTACATGAAGGTACCTTCGGAACTCATTCCAGTGGACATACCATGGCAAAGAAAATCCTACGGGCTGGATATTATTGGTCCACTATGGAAGCCTATTGTTATCAGCATTCTCGAACATGTCATAAGTGCCAAGTCTATGCCGATAATGTGCATGTACCTCTAATTCCTCTGAATGTTTTGACGGCTCCTTGGCCCTTTGCAATGTGGGGCATCGACATGATTGGTGAAATCATACCTACTGCTTCTAACGGGCATCGCTTCATTCTGGTAGCAATTGATTATTTCACAGAGTGGGTTGAGGAAACTTCCTTTGCAACAGTAACCAAGAACGTCGTGGCACGGTTTATCCGACACAATCTGATCTGTCGATACGGTCTACCAGAGAGGATCATTACGGACAATGGTACAAATCTCAACAATACGATGATCACCGAGCTCTGCAAACAGTTCAATATACAGCATAATAACTCTTCTCCCTACTGGCCGAAGATGAATGGGGTTGTTGAAGTAGCTCATAAGAACATCAAGAAGATTGTGCAGAAGATGACGGTGACGTATAAAGACTAGCACGAGATGTTACCATTTGCTCTTCATGGGTATCGTACCTCAGCATAAACGTCATCAGGGGAAACACCCTACTCTCTGGTATATGGCATCGAGGAAGTCCTACCCACCGAAGTCCAGATACCCTCTATCCGAATTAAGAAGGATGCGAGTTTGAACGAGGACGATGGGATCCAAACCCGGCTCGATCAGCTGAACTTAATTGATGAAAAGAGACTTACTACTATTTGTCATGGTCAGACGTATCAAAAGCAAATGATCAAGGCTTTTAACAAGAAAGTCAGATGCCAAGAATATCAAGTCGGGGATCTGGTGATCAAACGCATCATTCTACCGCAAGGTGATCCCAGGGGAAAATGGACCCCCACATACGAAGGGTCATTTATGGTTAAGAACATTTTCTCGGGAGGAGCTATGATTCTAACCACCATGGATGATGACGAACTTCCTCACCCCGTCAATGCTGACATAGTGAAAAGATACTACGCATAATCAAAGACCCGCTAGGTTGACTGGCCTAGGAAAATATAAGGGCTTCCCGGTGAACCAAAAGGGTTCAGGAAAAATAAGGGATGAAAATAAATAAAAAAACTGTAAACCCGGCAAGACGAAAACCTCAAAAGGCAGCTTGGGCAAAAAAGGGTATCCCGGTGGACTAAAAACCCGAAAGAGTGGTCCAGGAAAAAATTAAGGATCAAAGCGTAACACTATGTCTCATTGGATCATCTTACAACCAGACTTCAGTATTGACAATCAAGCTCTAATTACGCCAATAAATCTGATCTACCTTCGACCATGTAGCAAAGTGATGAGACGCTTGAAGATATAAAGGCAATAGCAGAGTTGGAACCCAGTGGGATTGTTTCACATAATTGTTTTTCTTTTACAGAAATTGTATAATTTCTATTCTTCGGCGGCGTCCTCTTACTAGGACGTTAGCCTCTTTCGTATAAAGCGCCTAATCACCAGCAACGCTAACTCATCTCCAGCGGAGTGGTTTCTCCAAATCATTAGATCATCCAGTAGAATATATTTCTTCCCCAAAGAGTCTCTCTCGGCGAAATGTTCTCAAGCGGAACAGACGCAATCTCCATCTAATCATCTTCGGTCACTATCCTCAGCGAGAACGAAGAACTCAATTCCTTGAACTCTCCAAAAGAAGTCCAGGAATTATTCTCCCCAGCTAGAGAATGTCACAAGAACATTGCATATCCATACATCATGTCATACGTATAAGCGTCATACAACACAGTCTCATTTATTTTGAGAACTTCATTACTCAATATATTTCATACATCATGACATTACGTATGGCTAACTCATTACCTTTCAGGGAAAGATACCATCAAATTCTCACAAGTTTTCTCTGGTTCAGTCAAATCGATACTAAGATTTCTATTCAAGATCAAGCTATGAAGCCCGGAAATCGACCGGATAATATCTTGATTTCTCCATAATACTACAAAGCATGGAATCCACCAGATAGTGGTATATCTTAAATACAAGATTGGAAGCCCGGAAATCGATCGGAAAATAGCTTAATCCTTAGCAAGTTATTGTGAAGCCTGAAAATCGACCAGATAGCAATAAGAAACACCATGAAGCTTGGAATCGACCAGATAATCGTATAAGACATTGTGAAGCCTACGACACGACCAGATAACAGTATAAGGTATTGTGAAGCTTGGAATTCGACCAAATAGCAGTTCACTCGGCCAATTACTAGGAAGCCCGGAAAATCGACCTGATATTAGTATGCCTTAAAATCATATGGAAGTCCGGATGCGACCGGATAACCACCTAATTCATTCTGAAGCATGGAGCACGACCAGATAAGAATTGAGAAATTGCAAAGCCCAAATTACGACTGGATAGAAAGCTTAATCTCATCTCCCCAGTAAGTCACTGTAAAGCCTGGAGCATGACCAGATAGCAGTCAGTCTTATTTTCTTCAGCAAATCACTGTAAAGCCTGGAGCACGACCAGATAGCAGTTCATTTTCACCTCCTCAACTAAGATATGATTCCCCAGTAGAGTAACGGACAACTGAAGCTCCAAAAATTCTACTTCTCTCAAGACAGAGACCATCATTCCCTAGCGTACTCCTCCTCAACAACAGGCATACGGGTTCTCGCAAAGGAATCTCTGATGCGATCGACACTTCTTTGGATGGCATCTTTAAGCCCATCTTCCGACATCGACCTCCAAATGGCATCTATAAGCCCATTCCAGATAACGCAAGGCCAGTACCACTTCATGCAAGTGCAAATTTCTGGGCACTTTAGTGTTCAATCATCTTCAACCTTCAGATCACGAAAGGCAGGCAAGTCAATCTACATCCTCAAGTTTAAGAATATTTAACAGGGGCAGTTGTTGTACCCCAAAATTTTCCCTCCCATATTTCTCAATACATTCCAAGTGAGGTCCTCAAATTGCTCAAGGAATACCAAGAGTTGATCAGACAAATCCTCTCCTAAGGCAGTCTACCTCAAATTAGGGTTTCAGTTTGCATCAAGATGTTTGAATCCAAAGGGTACCAAATTCTCATGATTTCCCTAATATGTTCTCAAGATCATCCATGTCAAGTTTCAAGCCTTGCAGAGGAAGTTTGCTCAGTCAACTACTCAAATTCCTGAAAATCGACTATGTTAGGGCAAAAGTCAATTGTGGTCCACATATAGTCAAACTTCAAGATTTTTGGTGAACATTCTCATTTTGAAGTATTATTCATCATTTGATCAAGGGTTGATCATGATTCCTCAAGGATTGCTCACAATTCATCAAAACCCAAAAGTTGTTAAATTAAGGTTTTGTAGGAAAAGTCAACCCAACTTTGACCAAGCATAACTTTCTCATACTTTATCAAAAATGACCCATCCAAAGCTCATTTTTTAAGAGTATGAAATTCCTTACAATCCATATTCAGCTCCCAAGTTCAAAATATGCACTCACAAGAAGATATAAATTTGGACATTATAGGTCATTTTGAAAAGTCAACAAAAACACCTTTTATGTCAAAGCTTCATACATGAACATGGAACACTCATTTCAGATGAGACTAAAAGGGTTGCTTATATGAAATCTTAATCTTTCTAAAAAGTCAAGGAGAACACATCTCTAGGGTCAAAATTGAAAGAGTTATGCATTGGTAATGTTGACCCTTTTTGCAAAATTGCCAAAAGTCAAATGTGGCCAACATTTCCATTTTTGCTAAATGGGCCCAAATTTTTATGCTTGCATTGAGTTTGTAACATGACCCAAGACCCATGATCCTTCCCATTTGTCATTATTTTATTTTTATCATTTATTTTGATTTTATTTCAATTAGATCAAATAAAATCAAAATAAAATCATGAAAATATCAAAAACTAATCAAAGCTTGAGATTTTGTGCATGTTTAGGTCTATTATACAGTCGCAGATGGAATCAAATAGTGAAAGCCTCAAATGGACACAAAAATATTGGATTTGCTTGATTTGGAAAGATTTGCACAAAGGATCAAATCTTGAGTCAATGATTATAATTGGAGAAGATTTGAAACCAAATTACAATCCTAATTCATTCTAGGGTACATAAGGAACATTGGCATACCATAAAAAAGGGATTAGAGGCATGCAAAGAAGAGAACAAATCTCAAAATTTCAAGGAAAAGTTGCAATCTAATTTCACAGTTCTAGGCTTCCTCAAGCCATTCCGGGCACACCAATCGATTGTTGGACATCCAGGGATCAAGATTCAACAACTGTTGTACCCCAAAATTTGTCCTCCCATATTTCTCAGTACATTTCAAGTGAGGTCTTCAAATTGCTCAAGAATGTCCAAGGGTTGACCAGACAAACTCTCTCCTAAAGGCAACCTACCTCAAATTAGGGTTTCATGTTGCATCAAGAAACTTGAGTTCAAAGGATCCAAAATGCTCACCATTATCCTAATATGTTCTCAAGATCATCCTTATCAAGTTTCAAGCCTTGCAGAGGAAGTTTGCTCATTTAATTGCTCAAAGGCCTGAAAATCGACTATGTTAGGGCAAAAGTCAATTGTGCCCCACATACAGTCAAACTTCAAGATTTTTGGTCAACATCCTCATTTTGAAGTATTATCCATCATTTGATCATTGGTAGATCATGATTCACCAAGGATTGCTCACAATGCATCAAAAACCAAAAGTTGCTAAATTAGGGTTTTGTAGGAAAAGTCAACTCAACTTTGACCAAGCATAACTTTCTCATACTTTATGAGAAATGACCCATCCAAAGATCATTTTTAAGAGCATGCAATTCCTTACAATTCATCTTCAGCTTTCAAGTTCAAAATATGCACTCACAAGAAGTTATGAATTTGGACATTATAGGTCATTTTGAAAAGTCAACAAAAACCCCCTTTTTGTCAAGGCTTCATACGTGAACATGTAAGACTCAATTGAGATGAGACGAAAATGGTTTCTTAGGGGACATCTCAATATTTCTAAAAAGTCCTAGAACACCTTCAAAGAGTCAAAATTGAGGAAGTTATGCATTGGTGAAGTTGACCTTTTTTGCAAAATTACCAAAAGTCAAAAATGCCTCAAATTGCAATTTTTGCTAAATGGGCCTAACTTTTTGCACTTGATTTGAGTTGTTAGCATGGTCCACGAGCCCTAGCTCTTCTCATTTGTATTTATCCCATTTTTGATATTTATTTTGATTTTTTATTTCAATTAAATCATTTAAATCAAAACAAATCATGGAAAAATCCAAATCATTGAAACCTTAAGATCTTGTGCATATTTTAGGTCCTATATTCAGCTCGCAAGTGAGTGAATTCATGCAAGGCATAGGTGGGCACAAAAAGATTGGTTTTGGCCTATTTTTAGAAAGATTTTCAAGTGAATCAAATTAAGATCAAAAGCCATAATTGATAAAGATTGAATGGACTTTTGTATACCTAATTCATTCCTTAGTATATAGTGAACAATTGCAGTCCAAAATCACAGGTTTTTGGAGTCGTGAAAAGGCAGAACAAACTTGGAAAAATCACAAAAAAGTGTTGACTTGATTTCACACTTCCAGGTGGTTACAAGACTCCTTGACTATCTCATTCACTTCCTGGGATTGCAAGCAAGCCATAGCGATCAGAAACAAGGACCCTCGCGTGCTAGAACTCACTGTAAGTTGTCCACGGTTGGCCATTATTTTCAGAATCGAATCTTGTCATTCTTGCATATTTATCATGTTTCAATAGTATATTCTGAATCCCTAACACATTTGCATGCTATCTATATCATTTAATTGCATTTTTGGAAGTTGTATCAGAATCCACCATTGTTAGGGTTCTTGGTCTCGATTTGGGATCTTTTTACACAGGTAAAATTAGGCCACGAGAAGGGCACCATCATGCTCAGCAGGCCAAGACGAGTTGATTCATGGCATTCGATTTTGTTTATCATGCCTATGTTTGATTTTAAGATATGCAGGGGGTATAGCTACAGACATTTGTTCGTAGGTAAAAGTCACTGCATCTTTTAGCCACGGAGAGAGGACATGGATGAAGGCGTGGCATTACTCTATTTGCCCATTTGAATTTGCGCGCGAATGAATTTTGTTTTCGCTTGTTTTTAATATAATGATTATTGTTTGTTTGACATACAACGCGCGCATGTAGCCCAGTTGGTGTGGAGGTGAATGTAAAAGGCCTTAGGACCTGGGTTTGAATCCCAGGTCCCCCATGATCTTCAATATTATTTTTCTGTACATATTTCCATGCGTAGGCTTCTAAGAGGTCCACCATACACCCTTAATGCACCACCAACCAGATATCCACAGGCCTGATCTAGCGCCCATCATGTGGAGGACCATGATACACCCCAGTCAACAGGCAACACAGAATCTGGGAAAGTCAACATGGATCAGTTTCTCTTGGGCCCAGATTTTCCATTCACACCCCCTCCAATTTGTTGTTTAACTAGGCCCAATATCTCTTGTTCTCTACTCTTTTATAATTCCTTTTATTTAATTCATTTAACTTATTTTTATTAACACCAAATTAATTCTTTTTTCATAAAAAACCATAACACCAATTTTCATCCAATTAGATTTAGAATTTATTTTTTATACAAAAATTAATTTAATTAGTTTATTTAATTTTAGGGTAACTTTAATTATTTTGTAAATAAATTAAAACAAGTTAGAAATTAGGGTTTTGTTTAATTTAAATTCTATTTTCTTTTTCTTAAAAAATAACCAAAAATACAAAAATAGGTCATGTAATTTAATTTTATCCGATTTAATTTCGTTAGTAATTAGGTTTTTGCATGTTTAATTCAAACCTTATTTTTCTTAAAAATAATTAAAAACAATCTCAAAAATAATTTTTTTCTCTTAATTAGGTTAAACGGTGTCAAAATCCTAATTTCTCTCTCGTTCTCGATTCTACGCGTTTATTTATTTTTACCATATTGATGTAATTGCTCACAAGTTGTAATAGATTAATTAGGACTTTTTACTTCCATTTATCGTTTTTTTACGGGCTGTTTCTGGATATGTAATTAATACCTGAAGCCATGTAATAGCGTAGCTTTACTTTTCGCACTTTAAATTCCGCAAAATATTAACTGTTAGATATATGAATAATAGGGATGCATGACAAGAATGTATGTAAACTTTAAAACGGTTAGCAAACCCTAAATGTGCAAAGATAATAACTTGAAATTGAATCACTCACACATGCGCACTCCTAGGGTATACTCTCACTTCGGTTGCCTTCGCTAACCGATCATTAAGTATAGGGTATTTTAGTGGTCGCTCTTTTGTCTCAAAGATCAAAGTTGCCTCAAAAAGGTTGCCTCAGAATTGGTTCCTCAAATATTGATCTTAAGACATTAGGGTTATTACTAAGACGTCCTAACATTGCTTTAGTGATCGTACATCCCTTTTGAATTGACCCTTAAAACTCCAACGACGGTGCTACCTACTCACTAATAGTAGGATAGCACTGTCTAAAGGAAACGAACATAGAACAATTCTTTTTTCGAGTAGGTAGATGCTAGTAGGTACTTGCTCAATACAAACAAACGTTTTCACACTTACACTCCTTTTCAAACAAAGTTTTCAAAAACACTTCGTAACATTCTTGAATACAGAAGCAAGGGTTAAATCGAAGTCAAACAAAAACTTTTTTTCACACAAACACGGAAGCAATTTTAAAATGATGAGAAAGTACCTAAGAGCCCGTAGAAAACTACGGATAGAAAGGGTGCTAATACCTTCCCTTTCTATAATCTACCCCCCGTACTCAAAATCTCAAAAAAGGAATTTTCTGTGCTTTTTTGCTTTCCAATTTGATAAAATAAAAGTCGATGGCGACTCTTGCTTACTGCGACATTTTGCGAACAACACAAAACCCAAACCAGCATTCAAACAATTACGGTTCTGCCACCGTATCACAGAACTGGCAACTCTGTTGGGGAGTTAATAAGTGGGGTATACCTTAGGATCTAGTTCATCATATTTGCTTCTCTTGTTTGTTTTGATTGCTTTACTTTTGTGGGTCTTGTCTTGGGAGTTACTATAGATCCTAATCCGGATCTGGGGGATACATTTTAGGTAAGTAGCAATACACTGTGAGGGAACTATATGGCATAGACCGATACGGTTGAAGTAATAGCTACGTTGATGTGGCACATTGGTTGGTATCGGTATCCCTTATGGAGAAACGAGGAGAATACGGGGCTGCTATGTGTGTCATTAAGCATCAACTGACCTTAGAACCTATAATTGACTAACTTGGCCATAGGAAGTAGTGAGATAGCCGGCCTCGGTGTAAAGCTAAGAACTGGTTGATACTCGATACTACACTCATTGAGACCATACTCTCGAGATAGTTTCGGCCGCAAGAAAAGATTGCGTGAGCTAAAACCATGACCAATGGAGGATAGTCAGTGATATTGAGAACCTCTAGAAACCGGTTACTATTATTAGGACAGGTTGAACCAACTGAACTTCAAGAGGGTAGTACCTAGACCTCATGCAAGCCTAAGACTTAAGGGCTCTTGTGTGACTTGTGTGCCTTTACCATGCTTGTTACTTGCTATACCTGTTGTGTGTTTTATCCTGACATCATGCATCATGACATAGCATGCATACTCCATTGTACTAACCATTTCAAAGACCGAGGGGATTTATCTTTGTTCTATTTTGTAGATTATGGCTTCAGTACACAGAAATACAATTCGAGTCAACTTCGTGCAGATACCTGCTCAACTCAGAGAGTTAGTCTCAAAAGTTCCTGATAATTCTTCATTTGTTAGAAGACATGGTCATCTCCTTAGCCTGGTCACTACAAAGTTGGATGAGCAGATGATGAGCGTCCTTTTTCAGTTCTTTGATCTGGTACATCATTGTTTCACCTTCCCGGATTATCAGCTAGTTCCCACTTTGGAGGAGTTTTCTAACTTACTAGGTATTTCAATTCTCGAGCAAACACCCTTCACAGGTTTAGAAGAGGCTCCTAGGCCAGAGGATATTGCTTCAGCCCTACATCTAAAAAGGGTTGATGTAGTATCCAATTGGGAGACACAGAGCGGGGTTAAAGGTTTCTTGGCCAAGTTTATAATGGATCAAGCTCAACAGTTCTGGGATAACTTGGAATTTCAAGCTTTTGAAGACATCTTGGCTCTCCTCATCTACAACTTGGTTCTTTTCCCGAGTCTAGATTCCTTCATAGATGGAAACGCAGTTAAGATCTTCATGTTCTGCAATCTAGTGCCTACTCTTCTGGGTGATATTTTACATGCTCTCTATACTCGTACTGTGCGAAGAAGGGGGACTCTCATGTGTTGCACGCCACTGCTGGCGAGGTTGTTTATTTCACACCTCCCCAAGTCTGTATTGAAGAATGAAGAAGGGTTAGGTTGGGCTTACAGGATAATGTCCCTTGCCCATACGGACATTCTTTGGAGTTCTAAGGATATGGAAAGAGTAGCTGTCATTGATCGATGTGGGGAATACCCTAATGTCCCGTTGCTTGGAATTAGAGGGGGAATAACCTACAGTCCTTGATTGGCTCTACGAAATTTTGGTCGCGCTTGGAGAGACGGTCCTCTTGAGCTACTTCTTTTAGACATTGTCTTTGACTACAAAGGGGACGTTAATGAGCATCGTCGAAGGTTTATACGGGCCTGGGGCATGGTGAACAGTTCTGACCCTCACGAGATAGGACCAAATACTTCTCTCCCTATGCAACCTTATCTCTAGTGGGTTCGAGCCCATGCTCAAAAGATGGGGATTCCTTATGAAGTTGTGCTGCCGGTGATTGTGGAGCATACTAATGAAGAAGGTGTTCCTTATACAGTCCTCTATCCCTATATTCCTATTGATCTTGGGGCATTGAAGAGATCCTGGATTCAGCTGAAGGAAGAAAGGGATACCAACCGGGAGAAGTATCATGAGCAGGAAAGGAAGATCTTGAAGCTCACGAGGCAACTTTTGAATGAAAGGACAATTAATGATTATGTCAGCACGAAGGTAAAACGACCATGGGATTTCTGATGTCTTTTATTATTTCTAGTTTAGATTTGCTTTTCAGTTTACTTCTTTTGTAAATACCTTAAAGGCATTGATAAACATTTTTACAATTTAATCTAATAAAGTTTGTTTCATTTCTGGGTTTACAAATTTAAATCTCCCTAAGTCTTTGAAATCATTTCATACGCATTCCATTACCATGCACCTCATTTCATGTACCATTACAGGTTTCTTATCTTCTTCGCTGTTTATTTCAGCATATAATGTCTTCTGAAATGCCTACCGATCAAGCCATTATAGCTCTTATAGCACAGAATGCTCAATTCCAGGAGATGGTCTTGAACTTGGCCAAAGGACAACAGGATTTGAAGACTCTCATCCCGAAGGAGAAGAATAATAATAATAAGAAGAAGGTGGTTCTGCTGAATATGGGTCACAGGTTTGGGAATAGGTTGCGACAGGAAGCTGATCTGTCTCATTCATCTAGAGGAGGAGAGAATCAAGAGGAAGAAAAGGGTCCTAGTCCTGTGGTATCTGATAATGATACTAATTTTGATGATGAACAATACCCTCCTGCTGAGGATAGGTACAAACAACTTGAAGACCGTCTAAGTTCTATGGAGATTCAGAAGGTTCCTAGTTTGGACTTCGGAGATTTAGGACTGGCATCGGGAGTGGTGATCGCTCACAAGTTTAAGGCTCCGGTTTTTGCTAAGTACGATGGAGTGTCCTGTCCAAAGCTCCATCTCCGCTCATATGTCAGAAAAATTCAACCCTACACTGCTGATAGGAATCTATGGGTGCATTTATTTCAAGATAGTCTGTCAGCGACTCAGCTTGAATGGTTTTATCAATTGGAAGGAGCTAATGTCCGAAACTGGGAGGACCTTGTTGCTGCTTTTTACAAGCAATACCAGTATAATTCCGAACTTGCTCCCACTCGTACTCAGCTTCAGAGTATGTCCATGGGTGAAAGCGAAAGTTTTAAGGACTATGCTCAGAAGTGGAGAGATCTGGCTGGAAGAGTCCAACCCCTTTTGTCTGATAGGGAGTTGGTTGATATGTTTCTGTGGACCTTGTTTGGTCCATTTTTCAATCATCTGATCGGTAGTTCATCATCTGAGTTTACTGAATTGATTATGACTGGAGAGAGAGTAGAAGCTGGTATCAGAAGTGGCAAGATACAGAAAGGTGCTTCATCAAGTACAGAAAAGAAGCCTTTCAGGAAAGAAGCTAGTGCAGTTTACGGCTCAAGGAGTCAAAGCAGACCTGAACGCCGCCAAGTAGTGAATGAGGTGGTAATATCAAGACCTACAGTTACCCCACAATGCAACAATCAACAAAGAATGGAGAGGCCGCAAAGATAGTATACTCGGCTTAATATGACCTTGTCACAAATTCTACCACAATTGTTGAAGACCAACCTGGTAACTCTGAGGGAAGCCCCAAAGAATCCCAACACCACATCTCTGCTGTATAATCCGAACGCCCGCTGTGCCTATCACTCTGATAGCCCGGGTCAAGATACGAACAACTGTTAGGCTTTGAAGAATAAGGTGCAAGACTTGATTGAAGCTAAAGAGATTGAGTTTGACGCTCTAGAGAAACCCAACGTCATAACTGCTCCTATTCCCAAGCATGGTAATGGGGTAAATGTTGTGGACGATAATTGATTTGTGACCTCCATGGAAGACATTTCTACTCTGTTGATGACCGGTAAGAAGAATCTATTGTTGGCCGGTTTATTTCCGGGCTGTGACGAAGGTTTCCACCTATGTTCCATCCTACCTGCTGGTTTCTATTTACTGAAATCAAGTGTTCAGTGCCTGATGGATAACAAAGAGATATTGTTCGAGAAAACTTTGATTCTGTTGATTCATGTTGAAGATATTTCCATCATAACCATTTCCACCAATCCTTCCAAGGCTTCCTCGAGAAAGCCTGTTAGGATTGCATCTGTTCCAAGAGTTTCTCCATTAATCATTACTATTCCTGGTCTTATCCCATACACTTCAGATAAGGTTGTCCCGTGGAACTATGGGGCCGATGTGTATTATCATGGGATCAAACAAGACTTGAAGGTTGAAGAAGCTGATGCTGATATTGGCAATATTGTCGGGTCTAGCAAGGTCACCAGAAGTGGAAGACTCTTCTCTCTTGAGATTTCACCTCCGACTGTTCAAAATCCTGTTGCCATTCCATCTGCCAGTACATCAGCTCCTGATCCAATTCTTACTCTAGTTATCACCCCTGTCGACGAGTCATCTGACACTCGGGGCAAAGAAGTTACAGGTGAGCCTACCCGGATGGAGGCACCTAAGAAGATCATCGTAGAAACCTCTAAGCAGGAGATAGAGGAAATTTTGAAGATTATCAAGAAAAGCGACTACAACGTAGTTGAACAGTTGGGGAAAACCCCGTCGAAGATATCCATGTTATCCTTATTATTGTGCTCGGAAGCCCATGCAAAGGCTTTAATTTATTTCCTTAAAACTGTGCATGTGCCGCATGAAACATCTGCTGATCAATTCAAAGACTGTGTAGCTAGTTTGACCGCTGACAACGGGTTGGGTTTCTCTGATGCAGATCTGACGGCCAAAGGAAGAAATCACAATGATGCTCTGCATGTCTCGATCGAGTGCAGGGGCACTACTCTGGCCCATGTGCTGGTGGATACTGGGTCCTCATTAAATGTTTTACCCAAGAAAGCATTAGATTGGCTGGATTGTGAAGGGTTGATTCTGAAGCCAAGTAATATTGTGGTTAGGGCCTTTGATGGATCCAAAAGGATAGTGCACTGGGAGGTGGACATCCCTATTAAAGTTGGCTCTCAGACTTTTGCATCTACGTTCTATGTGATGGATATACGACCATCTTATTATTGCTTGTTGGGTCGACCTTGGATTCATAAGGCTGGGGCAATGACTTCTACGCTCCATCAGATGTTGAAATATCCTGTAAAAGGGAAGATTGTTACAGTACAAGGTGAAGAGGAGTACATGGTGAGTCATCTTAACTCCTTCCGGTATGTGGAGATGGATGGAGAATTCATTGAAACCCCGTGTCAGAACTTTGAAGAGGTTCCCCAGACTCTGGAGTCGACTAAAATTGCTGCTGACAAACCTCCGATGAAGATGGCTTCCCTCAAGGATGCCAGGGCCGTGATTGAAAAAGGTGGGTGTGCAAATTGGGGTCAGCTCCCTGACCTCGCACACAAAACTGACAAGTTTGGTTTGAGCTTTACTGCAGAGGCTCAAAGGGTTATTCGGCGTGCGCGAATTGGAAGACCTCCTCTACGCATCAGTAATCTGGGAGTGAATGCAATTGGAGATGATGAAGAAGAGTCAGATATAGACAGCTGGATTTACCCGACTACCAACGGTTGCTTGAACAATTGGATGGTGAAGGACTCCGTGCCCGTTTCTTTTATTAAACAGTAATAGACTTTTGTTTTGAGATTTGTAACAGACAGTTTGAAACTTTACGGCCCGATGCCTTTCCCGTGGCACCCGGGCTTTGTTTGTGAGGGCTTATTATCTGTCATTTCCATATATCATCAATAAAGCATTGGACGTTTTCTTGCATTACAAATTTTGCGCTCCTTGTTTTTACTTTCTATCTTGCACTTTAGCAAAACAACTATTTGTCTTACACACACTCACAAATCATAATACAGGTTCACATCCACTTTGGACCCCATTGATAACGACTCTGCTACTGCCACTTATGACTTTGAAAATCCGATCAACCAAAAGGACGAAGGTGAGGACTATTGTGAAGTGCCTGGAGAACTTGCAAGACTGTTATTTCAGGAAGAGAGGGCCATACATCCGCATGAAGAGCCAGTGGAATCAGTGAATTTGGGTACCGAGGAAGACAAGAAAGAGGTCAAGATAGGTGCGAATCTGGAACCTAGTGTTAAGCAACGGTTGATACAGATGCTACACGACTATGTTCAGATATTCGCTTGGTCTTATGAAGATATGCCGGGTTAGACACTGATATCGTGGTTCACCGTCTGCCAACTAAAGAAGATTGTCCTTCGGTAAAGCAGAAGGTTCATCGTATGCGTCCCGAGATGTCTGAGAAAATCAAAGCTGAGGTCATGAAATAGTTTGACGCAAGATTTCTAGCTGTTACTTCTTACCCGCAGTGGGTTGCCAACGTGGTTCTGGTACCGAAGAAAGATGTTAAGGTACATATGTGTGTAGACTATAGAGATCTGAACAAGGCGAGCCCCAAGGATGATTTCCCTCTGCCTCACATCGATGTTCTGGTCGACAACACCGTGCAGCATAAGGTCTTCTCCTTTATGGATGGTTTTTCTGGTTACAATCAGATTAATATGGCTCCCGAGGACATGGAAAAGATAACTTTCGTTACACAGTGGGGCACCTTCTGTTACAAGGTAATGCCTTTCGGGTTGAAGAATGCTGGGGCAACTTATCAGCGCGCCATGGTCTCTTTGTTCCACGACATGATTCATCATGAGATTGAGGTTTACGTTGATGACATGATTGCAAGGTCCCAGACTGAAGAAGAACACCTTGACCATCTTCAAAAGCTATTTGACAGGTTGAAAACGTATAAACTGAGGTTAAACCTGAACAAGTGCACCTTCGGGGTAAGGTCTGGTAAGCTGATGGGTTTCGTTGTTAGTGATAAAGGTATTCAAGTGGATCCTGCAAAGGTGAAGGCTATACAGGAAATGCCAGCTCCCCGAACAGAAAAGGAAGTTAGAGGCTTTTTGGGACGGTTGAATTACATTTCCCGATTCATCTCACACCTGACTGCTACTTGTGAGCCAATCTTCAAGCTGTTGAAGAAAGATCAAGTGGTAAAATGGAATGATGAATGTCAGGCCGCTTTCGAAAGAATCAAGGAGTACCTCCAAGAGCCACCTATTCTGATGCCTCCAGTTGACGGAAGACCTTTGATCTTATACTTGACAGTATTGGATAATTAAATGGGGTGCGGGCTGGGGCAGCATGACGAGTCTGGCCGAAAAGAGCACGTTATTTACTACCTTAGCAAAAAGTTTACCGACTGTGAGACCCGATAATCACTGCTTGAGAAAACTTGTTGTGCTTTGGCATGGGCTTCTCGCCGGCTGAGACAATATATGGTGACTCACACCACCTTATTAATATCAAAGATGGATCCAATCAAGTATATCTTCGAAAAGCCTGCCTTGTCCGGAAGAATAGCAAGATGGAAGATGATCTTAACAGAGTATGATATCCAATACAAAACCCAAAAAGCAATCAAGAGGAGTGTGTTGGCAGATCATTTGGCGCATCAGGTCGTGGATGATTACCAGTCTATGAATTTCGAGTTTCAGGATGAGAACATCATGTTGGTGACCGACTGTGAAGAACCGGGACCGGATGAAGGACCTGAGGAAGGATCCCGATGGTCTATGTACTTTGATGGAGCTTCAAACGCATTGGGTAATGGCATCGGCGCCGTGATCATATCTCCTAAAGGCTGTCATACTCCATTCACCGCCCGATTATGTTTTAATTGCACCAAAAATATGGCGGAGTATGAAGCATGCATCATGGGCCTTTGAGCAGCTATTGAACTGAGGATTAAGTTCTTGAGTGTATTCGGAGATTCCGCTCTCGTTATCAGTCAGATTAAAGGCGAGTGGGATACGAAGCACCCAAATCTTATTCCTTACAAAGAATATGTACTGACATTGCTCCCGCACTTTGAGGAGATAACCTTTGAACACTTCCCAAGAGAGGAGAATCAGTTAGCGGACGCGCTAGCTACCATGTCTTCTATGTTCAAGGTCAGGTGGGACAATGAAGCTCCCCAGATCACCATTGAGAGATTGGACGAACCCGCACATTGCTATGATATTGAGACTGAAGAGGTAGAAGATAAACCCTGGTTTCATGAGGTAAAGAGATATCTTGAGGCTCAAGAATACCCCGAGGGTGCATCTGTTAATGATAAGAAGTTTCTGAAGAGATTCGCTGCGAAGTTCTTCATCAGTAATGGTATCCTTTACAAGTGTAACCATGATTCAACCTTACTGCGGCGTATGGACAAGAACGAGGCAGAAAGGATTATGGCAGAATTATATGAAGGTACCTTTGGGACTCATTCCAGTGGACATACCATGGCGAAGAAAATCCTATGGGCAGGATATTATTGGTCTACTATGGAAGCCGACTGTTATCAGCATTCTCGGACCTGTCATAAGTGTCAAGTCTACGCTGATAAGGTGCATGTACCTCCAGTTCCTATGAATGTCTTGACAGATCCTTGGCCTTTTGCAATGTGGGGCATCGATATGATTGGTGAGATCAGTTCTACTGCGTCCAATGGGCATCATTTCATTCTAGTAGCTATTGATTATTTCACGAAGTGGGTTGAAGCAGCTTCCTTTGCTACAGTAACCAAGAACGTCGTGGCGCGGTTTATTCGGCGCAATTTGATCTATCGATATGGTGTACCAGAGAGGATCATTACGGACAATGGTACAAATCTCAACAATACGATGATCACTGAACTCTGCAAACAGTTTAAGATACAGCATCACAACTCTTCTCCCTACCGGCCGAAGATGAATGAGGTTGTTGAAGCGGCCAATAAGAACATCAAGAAGATTGTGCAGAAGATGACGGTGACATACAAAGACTGGCATGAGATGTTACCATTATCTCTTCATGGGTACCGTACCTCAGTGCGGACGTCAACAGGGGCAACACCCTATTCCTTGGTATATGGCATGGATGCAGTCTTGCCCATTGAAGTTCAGATACCCTCTTTTCGGATTATGAAGGATGCAGGTTTGAGTGAGGACGATTAGATTCAGACCCGGCTTGATCAGCTGAACTTAATCGACGAAAAGAGACTTACCGCTATTTGTCATGGTCAGATGTATCAAAAGCGAATGATCAAGGCATTTAACAAAAAAGTTAGACGACAAGAGTATCAAGTTGGGGATCTGGTGATCAAACGAATCATATTACCTCAAGGTGATCCTAGGGGCAAATGGACCCCTACTTATGAAGGGCCATTTATGGTTAAGAACATTTTCTCAGGAGGAGCTATGATTCTAACCACCATGGATGGTGACGACCTTCCTCACCCCGTCAATGCAGACGTAGTGAAAAAATACTACGCATAAGCAAAGACCCGCTAGGTTGACTAGCCTAGGAAAAAATAAGGGCTTATCGGCGAACCAAAAGAATTCGGGCAAAAATAAGGGATGAAAATGAAAAAATAGTACACCCGGCAAGTCGAAAACCTGAAAAAGCGGATTGGGCAAAAAGGGGTATCCTGGTTGACTGAAAACCCGAAAGGGCGGTCCAGGTAAAAATTAGGGATTGAAGCGTAACACTATGTCTCATTGGATCACCTTGCAATAAGACTTCGATATCGACTATCAAGCTCAGACGGCGACAATCAATCTGATCCACCTTCAACCAAGTAGCAAAGTGATGAGATGCTCGAAGATATAAAGGAAATAGCAGAGTTGGAACCCAGTGGGATTGTTCACATAGCTGTTTTTCTTTGTTTTTCACAAATTGTATAAATTCTATCAGTTCGGAGGTGTTCCCTTACTAGGACGTCAACCTCTTGTACAAAACGCCTATTATAGGCCAACTTCAAAAAAATCAATACAATTCATTTTCACAAATAAATTTCAATTTTTTTTCTTTTCCTGTTTTGTTTTGCAAGAACGTCCAATGGTTCATTTTTGATATATGCATCTGACAATAATTGTTGCTCATAAATATTTACATGCGAAACAAAATACGATTACTCGTAATTCCAGAAACAGGGGCAAGCAAGAAATGTCTGAGCCTTACAGTTGCTCTATTCACCAGGTACAGGGATAGACCCAGCTGAAGAATATAACTAAAAATGCATACACTCCCCGCAGAGTAAAAAGTATCCAAAGAGCGCGATGTTAGCTTTCCCGAACATGACACAACTCTCCCCAGCTGAGGTTCGCAATCGCGAGTGAGTCGGTAAGATTCTCCCCAAGCAGAGTTCATTTCTCACCAGCACTAGAAGACTATCCCCAGTGCAGTTTATTTCTTCCACAAACAAAACTTTTATCCCCGACAGAGTTCATCACCGACAGCAATGGAAATTCATCCACAACCGAGGTTATTTCTCCAAGTCAGCGGATCTCATGACAAAGTATCTCTTCCCCACAGAGTCATTTTCTCGCCAGTTTATTCTCCAGCCGCGTTATTCTCCTACCAAGTTATTTTCAAATCATCTCCGGTCGCTATCCTCAGCGAGTGAAACTCTTTATACTCTCCAGCAGTAGTCTGGGATTTATTTTCCCCAACTAGAGAACATCATAAAAACATCACATTTCCATACATCATGACATGTACATACGCACCATATAGCAGAATCTCATTTATTTTGAGAACATCATTGATTGATACATATCAGGCATTACATACGACTAATTCTTTACATTCCAGGAAAAGATACAATCAAATTCTCGCAAAGTTCAAGCTATGAAGCCCGGGTACGACCGAATAGTATCTTGATTCCTCCATCATATTGTGAAGCCCGGAGAACGACCGGATAACAGCATCAGAATGCCGCGAAGCCTGGATTACGACCAGATAGTGGTATCTCTTAAAAGCAAGCTACGAAGCTCGGATTGGACGGGATAATAGTTTAATCCCCAGCAAGCCGTGAAGCCCGGAGTACGACCGGATAACAGCTCAACAAGTTACTGCGAAGCCTGGATTACGACCAGATAGCAGTGAGAGACACCATGAAGCCTGGATTCAATCGGATAGTGGTATATCATAAACACAAACCGTGAAGCCCGGATTCGACCGAATAACAGCTCAACAAGTTATTGTGAAGCCTGGATTATGACCAGATAGCAATACAAAGGACACCATGAAGCCTGGACTCGACCAGATAATGGTAGAAGACGTTGTGAAGCCTGGATTTCGATCAGATAGCAGCCAAGAATACTACGAAGCCTGGATTACGAACATATAGTGGTATATCTTTAATACAAGTTATGAAGCCCGAATTTGACCAGATAATATCTTGATTTCCTCGAACAACATGAAGCCTGGATTACGACCAGATAGCAGTATAATGCATCGTGAAACCTGAATTACGACCAGATAGCGGTAAAGAACATTGAAGCCTGGGATTCGACCAGATAACACTGAGGGACACTGTGAAGCTTAGATTTCGACCAAATAGCAGTTCTCCCGGCCAATTACCATGAAGCCCGGAGACGACCGAATATTAGTGGGCCGTTAAATCAAATGGAAGCCCAGATGCGACTGGATAACCACTTGATTTCTTCTGAAGCCTAGATTTTGACCAGATAATAAGTAGGGTATTGTGAAAGCTGGATTTGACCAGATAACAGTACAAGACACCATGAAGACTGGATTCGACCGGATAATGGTATAACACATCGTGAAGCCTGGATTACGACTAGATAGCAGTACAAGACACTGTGAAGCTTGGATTTCGACCGAATAACAGTTTTACCTGGACAATTACTAAGAAGCCTGGAGTCGACCGGATATTAGTGTGCCCTAAATTCAAGTTGAAGCCCGGATGCGACCGGATAACAATTTAATTCCTTCTGAAGCCTGGATTACGACCAGATAAGAATTTAGAAATTGCGAAGCCTGGATTACGACCGGATAGCAAGTTTAATCTCATCTCCCCAGTAAGTCACTGTAAAGCCTAGATTACGACCAGATAGCAGTCGGTCTTATCACTATGAAGCCTGGATCATGACCAGATAGTAGTTACATTTTCACCTCTTCTACCAAGAGACTATTCCCCAGTAGAATAACAGACAACCGAAGCTCCTAAAATTCAACTGTTACTAAGACAAAGAACAACATTCCCCAACGAAATCTTCCTCAACAACAGGTACACAGGCTCTCGCTAAGGAATCTCTTAGGCGATCGACACTCCTTCGGATGGCATCTTTAAGCCCATCTTCCTTCATCAATCTCCAAATGGAATCTATAAGCCCATTCCCGAGCCCATTCCCAACATCACAAGACAAGTACCACTTCATGCGAGTGCAAATTTCTTGGGCACTCTAGTGTTCAATCATCTTCAACCCTTAGATCAGGAAAGGCAGACAAGCCAATCTAAATCTTCAGGTTTAAGAAGATTGAATAGGGGCAGCTGTTGTACCCCAAAATTTTCCCTCCCATATTTCTCAGTACATTTCAAGTGAGGTCTTCAAATTGCTCAAGAAAGTCCAAGGGTTGACCAGACAAACTCTCTCCTAAAGGCAGTCTACCTCAAATTAGGGTTTCATGTTGCATCAAGATACTTGAGTTCAAAGGATCCCAAATGCTCACCATTGTCCTAATATGTTCTCAAGATCATCCTGGTCAAGTTTCAAGCCTTGCAGAGGAAGTTTGCTCAGTCAGTTGCTCAAAGGCCTGAAAATCGATAGTGCTAGGGCAAAAGTCAATTGTGCCCTACATACAGTCAAACTTCAAGATTTTTGGTCAAAATCCTCATTTTGAAGTATTATCCATCATTTGATCAAGTATTGATCATGATTCATCAAGTATTTCTCACAATGCATCAAAACCCAAAAGTTGCTAAATTAGGGTTTTACATGAAAAGTCAACTCAACTTTGACCAAGCATAACATTCTCATACTTTATGATAAATGACCCATCCAAATCTAATTTTAAAGAGGATGAAATTCCCTACAATTCATCTTCATCTCTCAAGTTAAAAATATGCACTCACAAGAAGTTATGAATTTGGACATTATAGGTCATTTTGAAAAGTCAACAAAAACACCTTTTTTGTCAAGGCTTCATACATGAACATGGAAGACTCAATTGAGATGAAAATAAAAGGGTTGCTTAGGGGACATCTCAAGCTTTATAAAAAGTCCAAGAACACCTTCAAAAAGTCAAAATTGAGGAAGTTATGCATTGGTGAAGTTGACCTTTTTTTGCAAAATTGCCAAAAGTCAAAAATGCTTCAAATTGCAATTTTTGCTAAATGGGCCTAACTTTTTGCACTTGTTTTGAGTTGTTAGCATGGTCCACGAGCCCTAGCTCTTCTCATTTTTATTTATCCAATTTTTTCTATTTATTTTGATTTTTTATTTCAATTAAATCATTTGAATCAAAACAAATCATGGAAAAATCCAAATCATTGAAACCTCAAGATCTTGTGCATATTTCAGGTCCTATATCCAGCTGGCAAGTGAATGAATTCGTGCAAGGCATAGGTGGGCACAAAAATATTGGTTTTGACCTATTTTTAGAAATATTTTCAAGTGAATCAAATCAAGATCAAAAGCCATAATTGATAAAGATTGAATGGACTTTCGTAAACCTAATTCATTCCTTAGTATATAGTGAACAATTGTAGACCAAAATCACAGGTTTTTGGAGGCGTGAAAAGGCAGAACAAACTTGGAAAAATCACAAAAAAGTGCTGACTTGATTTCACACTTCCAGGCGATTACAAGACTCCTTGACTATCTCATTCACTTCCTGGGATTGCAAGCAAGCCATAGCGATCAGAAACAAGGACCCTCGCGTGCTAGAACTCACTGTAAGTTGTCCACGGTTGGCCATTATTTTCATAATCGAATCTTGTCATTCTTGCATATTTATCATGTTTCAATAGTATATTCTGAATCCCTAACACATTTGCATGCTATCTATATCATTTAATTGCATTTTTGGAAGTTGTATCAGAATCCACCATTGTTAGGGTTCTTGGTCTCTATTTGGGATCTTTTTACACAGGTAAAATTAGGCCACGAGAAGGGCACCATCATGCTCAGCAGGCCAAGACGAGTTGATTCATGGCATTCGATTTTGTTTATCATGCCTGTGTTTGATTTTAAGATATGCAGGGGGTATAGCTACAAACATTTGTTCGTAGGTAAAAGTCACTGCATCTTTTAGCCACGGAGAGAGGACATGGATGAAGGCGTGGCATCACTCTATTCACCCATTTGAATTTGCGCGCGGATGACTTTTGTTTTTGCTTGTTTTTAATATAATGATTATTGGTTGTTTGACATACAACGCGCGCATGTAGCCCAGTTAGTGTGGAGGTGAGTGTAAAAGGCCTTAGGACCTGGGTTCGAATCCGAGGTCCCCCATGATCTTCAATATTATTTTTCTATACATATTTCCATGCGCATGCTTCTAGGAGGTCCACCATACACCCTCAATGCACCACCAACCAGATGTCCACAAGCCAGATCTAGCGCCCATCATGTGGAGGACCATGATACACCCCAGTCAACAGGAAGCATGGAATATGGGAAAGTCAACGTGGATCAGTTTCTCTTGGGCCCAGATTTGCCATTCACACCCCCTCTAATTTGCTGTTTAACCAGGCCCAATATCTCTTGTTCTCTATTCTTTTATAATTCCTCTTATTTAATTCATTTAATTTATTCTTATTAACACCAAATTAATTCTTTTTTCATAAAAAACCATAACATCAATTTTCATCCAATTAGATTTAGAATTTATTTTTTATACAAAAATTAATTTAATTAGTTTATTTAATTTTAGGGTAACTTTAATTATTTTGTAAATAAATTAAAACAAGTTAGAAATTAGGGTTTTGTTTAATTTAAATTCTATTTTCTTTTTCTTAAAAAATAACCAAAAATACAAAAATAGGTCATGTAATTTAATTTAATTTTATTTGATTTAATTTCATTAGTAATTAGGTTTAACAGAAGAAGAGTTAGAAGAAGAGTATGCCTCCGCGGATGAGTATTTCTCTTCAAATGAAGATTTTTTTGACAAAAATAACTTTTTGATGACTAATTATGTTGAAGAAAGGGTAAACGTCATTGTGCCTTGTTTTGGTGCACCCGCTCATTTGGAAGTGGAGTACCATAGCAAACCAGTTGTTACCCCATTGGTAATTATTTTTCCAGGTTCTATTCCCTACAAACCAGATAAGGCCGTGCCTTACAAATACAACTTTATAATCTTAGAAGATGGGGTGGAAGTTCCCGTCCAGCCAATGCCTGATGTTGGAAATATAGCTGAAAATAGCAGGGTGACCCGTTGCGGTCGTGTGTTTGCACCGGTTGTACGAAGAGATGTTGTTGCTGGAAAGAAAATTGCTGAGAATGATGAGCCTAAGAAGGCTACAGGAGAGACTAGTGGAGCTACATTAGAGAAAGAAGTGGATGATATTTTGAAGATAATTAAGATGAGCGACTACATAATTGCAGATCAGCTACTGCAGACTCCTTCGAAGATACCTATCCTAGCTTTATTGATGAATTCCTCCGCTCATAGAGAATCACTGATGAGAGTACTAGACCAAGCTTTTGTGGAGAGTGACATGCCATTAAATCAATTCAGAAGCGTAATAGGAAACATTACGTCATGTAACAACTTGAGTTTTTCTGCGATGATGAGTTACTAGATGAAGGGAGGAATCACAACCTGGCCCTCCACATGTCCACGAACTGTAAGAATGATTCGTTATCCAATGTGCTAATTGATAATGGATCTGCGTTGGATGTTATATCGAGGAGTACTCTCACGAAGTTGAAGTATCAATGAGCACCTATGCGCCCGAGTGGCATCATTGTGAAAGCATTTGATGGGTCGAGGAAATCTGTCATTGGTGAAGTGGACTTACCCATCCATATAGGACCACATTTGTTCCAAATAACCTTCTAGGTCATGGACATTATTCCCGCATATAGTTATTTCCTAGGACGGCCATGGATACATGAAGCAGGGGTTGTCACTTCAACTCTACATCAGAAGCTAAAGTTTGTGCGTGAAGGGAAGGTGGTGATCATAAATGGGGAGCAGGCGTTGTTGATATCCAACATGTCCTCTTTTAGTATCGTAGAAGGGGATGAGGCTGCTGTTGGGACCCAGTTCCAAGCCCTATCCATTGACAACATAAGGAGAAATGAGAATTCTGTGGTTTCGCTAAAGGACGCGCAACAGGTTGTACGCAATGGTCATAATGCAGTTTGGGGACGAATTGTGGATCCACCCGTGAACAAGAACAAAGCTGGTTTGGGTTTCTCTTCGAATATTGGCAAAGGCGAAAGTTTTAAGTCAAGGTCTACTATGAGCATCTATCATAATGTTTTCCTCAGCGGAGGCTACCTCCATCCAACTGATTCTGGAATTAATGCTGTTGAAGAGGATGAAGCAGAACAGGAGGTACCGAATTATGTGACGTATGGAGTCAGAGTTCAGAACTGGGTCACCATTGATGTTCCTTCTTGCATACATGTTTCAAAGTAATTTGTTTCGTTAATCTGTTCCTTTCTTTTGAAAATCATTCACTCTGCCCAAGGTGGATGTATTAATGTTGTAAGGCTTATCTGTTTGCTGTGACTTTTAAGATCATTAATAAAAGTTGTCTTTGCTTCCCAAATTATGTCTTTATTTTCTTCTTTTTCTTGGAAAATTGTAATAAAAAAAACCTTTCAAAATAAATAATAACTGAAAATTAATCTACATGATCACTTATTATATGTGTCAGTTTCTAAAAGCGATCATAAATCATATGTGCAGATTAATTAAAAAACTCGTTGAATACAATGACCCTGCACCCTATCCCAACTTTGAATGTCCTGTGTTTGGGGCTGAAGAAGAAGATTATGATGAAATTCCAGAAGAGGTCTCACGGTTGCTTGAGCACGAGGAAAACACCATTCAACCATATAAGGAGCCTTTGCAAGTGATCAATTTGGGTTCAGAAGAAGATCCGAAGGAAGTCAAGATTGGAGCATCATTGCATCCTGATGTGAAGAGCGGGTTGATTGAGTTATTGAAAGAGTATGTGGATATTTTTTCTTGGTCTTATCAAGATATGCCTGGTCTAGATACAGATATTGTCGAGCATTGTTTGCCGTTGAAGCCAGAGTGTCCGCCAGTTAAACAAAAGTTGAGAAGAACCCACCCAGATATGGCAGTAAAGATAAAAGAGGAGGTCCTAAAGCAGATTAATGCTGGTTTTCTTGTGACGTCAGTGTATCCTCAATGGATTGCCAATATTGTCCCAGTACTGAAAAAAGATGGAAAAGTCTGCATGTACGTAGATTATAGAGATCTAAATAAAGCTAGTCTAAAAGATGATTTTCCTTTGCCTCACATCGACATGTTAGTGGATATAACAACAAAATTCAAAGTATTCTCGTTCATGGACGGATTTTCCGAGTATAATCAAATAAGAATGGCTCCATAGGACATGGAAAAAACAACGTTTATCACACCCTGGGGAACATTCTGTTACAGAGTGATGCCCTTCGGGTTGAAGAATGCTGGTGCAACGTACCAGAGGGCTATGACAACCCTATTCCATGATCCGATGCACAAGGAAATCAAAGTATATGTTGATGATATGATTTCCAAATCCCAGACTGAAGAAGGGCATATAGAAGATTTGTTAAAGTTGTTTCAGCGTTTGAGGAAGTATCGTCTCCGCTTGAATCCAAATAAATGCACCTTCGATGTTCGATCGGGGAAATTGTTGGGTTTCATTGTTAGCCAGAAGGGAATCGAAGTTGACCCTGATAAAGTCAAAGTAATTCAAGAAATGCCAGCACCAAGAACTGAGAAGCAAGTCAGAGGTTTCCTCGGGCGTTTGAATTATATTTCCATATTTATTTCCCACATGACTGCAACATGTGAACCGATCTTTAAGTTTTTAAAGAAAGATCAAGGTTGTGTATGGACGGATGACTGCCAAAGGGAATTTGAGATTATTAAATAATATCTGCTTGAACCTCCTATATTGCTCCCTCCCATAGATGGAAGATCGTTGATTATGTATCTGACAGTGTTAGATAAATACATGGGATGTATTCTGGGACAACAGGATGAAACAGGGAAGAAGGAGTTCGCCATTTATTATCTCAGCAAAAATTTCACTGATTGTGAGTCGCGATATTCCATGCTGGAAAAGACATGTTGTGCTTTGGCCTGGGCGGCAATGCGTTTGCGACAATATATGTTGAATCATACCACTTGGTTGATCTCCAAAATGGATCCAACAAGTACATTTTTGAAAAGCCTGCTCTTACCGGGAGAATTGCCCGCTGGCAGATGTTGTTATTTGAATATGATATCGAGTACCACACTCAAAAATCTATTAAAAGTAGTGTGTTGGCAGATTACCTTGCTCACCAACCGGTGGAAGATCGTCAGTCTGAAGAATATGAATTCCCCGATGAGGATGTGATGTTCTTGAAAGTGAAATATCATGATAAACCATTTCCTGAGGAAGGCCCTGACCCTGAATCTCGTTGGAGTATGATATTTGATGGAGATGTGAATGCTTATGGTAAAGGAATTGGTGTTGTGATTTCCACTCCTCATGGATCGCACATTCCTTTTACTGCGAGGTTAACATTTGATTGCACTAATAATATGGCAGAATATGAGGCTTGCATCATGGGTCTTGAGGAAGTTAATGATCTCAGAATCAAAATTCTAGATGTGTATGGTGAATCAGCTTTGGTAATAAATCAGATTAAAGGAGAATGGGACACTCGTCACCCTGGCTTGATCCCTTACAAAGATTATGCTAGAAGATTATTACCCTTCTTCAATAAAGTTGAATTCCATCACATCCCTAGAGATGAAAATCAAATGGCGGATGCTCTGGCAACTCTGGCTTCCATGTACCAAGTGAATACTTGGAATGATATACCCTGAATTACAGTTCGACGGCTGGATAGGCCCGCTCATGTGTTTATGACAGAGGAGGTAGCAGATGAAAAATCTTGGTATTATGATATCAAGCATTTTCTTCAAACTCAAGAATACCCGATTAGTGCGTCGAGGAAAGATAGAAAGACACTAAGAAGATTGGCAGGCAGTTTCTTCCTCAGTGAAAATGTGTTATACAAGAGAAGTTTTGACATGGTCTTGCTCAAATGCGTGGATAGACATGAAGCAGACATATTGATGCATGAGATTCATGAAGTTTCATTTGGCACTCATGCTAATGGACATTCGATGGCTAAAAAGATGTTAAGGGCGGGTTATTATTGGATAACAATGGAGTTTGATTGTTACAAATTTGCAAAGAAGTGCCATAAATGCCAGATCTATGCGGACAAGGTCCATGTGCCTCCGACACTTCTCAATGTGATTTCCTCCCCATGGCCTTTCTCTATGTGGGGTATTGACATGATTGGGATGATAGAACCCAAAGCTTCGAATGGGCACCGTTTTATCTTAGTAGGAATTGACTACTTCACTAGATGGGTGGAGGCTGCTTCATATGCCAATGTTACCAAACAGGTGGTTGTGCGTTTCATCAAGAATAATCTTATATGCCGGTATGGTGTGCCGAGAAGAATAATCACTGACAATGGCTCGAATTTGAACAACAATATGATGACAGAATTGTGTGAAGAATTCAATATTGTCCATCACAATTCGTCTCCATACAGGCCAAAGATGAATGGGGCTGTTGAAGCTGCTAATAAGAATATCAAGAGAATTATCAAGAGAATTATCAAGGATTGGCATGAAATGCTCCCTTTCTCTCTGCATGGATATCGAACATCTATTCGCACTTCAACAGGAGCAACCTCATTCTCCCTGGTGTATGGAATGCAGGTTGTACTCCCTGTCGAGGTAGAGATTCCCTCATTGCGTGTGATAATGGAAACCAAACTGACAGAGGCTGAATGGGTCCAGAACAGGTTTGACCAATTGAATCTGATTGAGGAAAAGAGAATGTCAGCTTTGTGTCATGGACAGTTATATCATAAAAGAATGAAGAAAGCTTTTGATAAGAAGGTCAAACCTCATGAATTCAGAGAAGGCGACCTCGTGCTCAGGAAGATCATGTCTTTCAACACTGATTCTAGGGGCAAGTGGACTCCCAATTTTGAAGGCCCGTATTTTGTTAAGAAAGCCTTCTCTGGCGGTGTATTAATTCTTGAACTATGGATGGCGAGGAGTTACCACGTCCCATGAATGCTGATGCAGTCAAGAAATACTCCGCCTAAAGAAATAAAAGAACATCTCGCTAAGTTGAAAACCTGAAAGGGCGGCTTAGGCAAAAAGGAGCGTCTCGGTAGGCCGAAAACCCGAAATGGCGGTCTAGGAAAAAATTATAGACATAAACAAAATAAATTCCCCGCTAAGTTGAAAACCCGCAAGGGCAGCTTAGGAAAAAGTTAGGGATTTTTCTTAGCAAGTAACTATGTCATACAAGACTCAATCGTTGAAGCAACAATCTTCTCGGATCCTCACCATACTTCAACAAAAGTTGCTGCTCCGGATTTCAAAAGTTTCTAGGGGGAATAGTGGTCATTGCATCTCAATGTATCTTTCCCATTATGTATTACCATTTCCCAAACTTTGTAATCATCCATGGAGTCTCGCCATTCGCACACTACCATTCTATTAATAAAATTCGAGCTTTTACCCAATTCTTTGTGTTCTTATTTTATTTAGCTTGCAAAGACTCCATTTATTACTGATAATAACTTTCAAAGCAAAAAGATTAAAAAAACAAAATTGTTTTTTTTATAAAAAAAAGAGATCTTTACAATTCCATTTACTTTGAGATTTGTGATGACACAATGACAATAAAAATGGTGATCCCAGGAATGAACAAACTCCAGTTGTTTTGAGAAGATTTATTTCCCTCATGAAGGTTCCCTTAGGTCATTTTGCTGGTATGTGCACGATCTTTGTATGTTTCTCATATAGTTAAATACGATACCAATCGGTTTAAGGTGTAGTATTGGGTTTGTGATCCCATTGTCCCCAGTCAGGTCTTGGTTCATGTTTGATTTTGGGTTTGCATGGTTAGAAGCCTCTGTCCCAGATTACCCAGCGAAGTCTTCCCTCATCTGATGAAAGGTTTTATTACCTTGGTGTGCTGAGATGTCGCTCTTTCTGCAGTATTGGCTTTATTGTTGGTATTAATTTCCCAAGCAACTAGACCATGGCAATATATTTTCTGAGAAGTGTTGAAATGATTATCAACCTTTGGGTTTTCACCCTCCAAGTGCTGAGTTTTATTTAAAATACCCATGAGTTTGACCTCTTTCTATAATGTTGACTTATTGATCCCCCAAGAAGGCTATCCCAGGGCATCTTTTGTTGGGATAAGTTTTCATGATGGAAAGTTTCAATCCGCATTTCTCTCCAGAGAGGTAGGGTTGAATTCCCCAGTAAAGTTTGATTGTTTTGGCGTCAGTCTGCTTTATTTGAGGCTGGTCTTGCAATCTCTAATAGACATGTTACTTTCGAAAAAACTGGTTTCTCCTATGAAGTCGGAAGAAAGATTGTTCTATCCCGGTATCTGTTTGGTTTGTCTACCTTTGAATTATATTTCTCCTTAGTAAAGTTAAAGGCAGGTAGTAGGTTTGGTTTCCGCGGTTGGCCTTTACCTTTCTTGGAATGATCATTCTGTTTGAATTTTAGCCAAGTGTTGTTAGTACTTGAGGCGATTTTGTTTGTTTGTTCCTACTGATTGTGTATCTGTTCTTCCAGCAAGCACATGATAGCACTCATACATTCATACATACATCATGCATGGATAATTGACAAATCATTGTTCATTGACATTTTGATCTGGCCTTCCGGCAACACTCCTTGCTTAGATGGATTCGGTTTTCCCTCTGGAGTTTATTTCTCAAAGGATGTATCTTCGTTGACTGTCTCGCTCCAGTTTACTTCTGGTTTAGATATGTGGTTACAGGACAATATTATTCACTTTGGATTTCTGACAACTTTGAGTTTTAGTTTGTGCATTTATTTTGCACGAGAAGACTTTACCTCCTCAGTAGGAATATCGTGGCATTTCCCCAGGAAGTCATATTTCTATCCACAGAAGGTCATTTCTTTTTGCAATCCTTCGTGACCACAAATAGCAAGTCTCTTTATTTGACACAACTTATGTTTGATCCTTTCTAAGAAGATTTCCTTGGTTAAAGAAGAAGTTGAGACCCGTTCTAGGTGAGACACCATAATTTTGGGGAAAACTTATTGATATTTTCTCTCTACCTTCAGTGAATGTTGGTAGGACATCGACAATGAATGTCGGTGTTTGTTATCTTTTTTCTATCTTTAGTGAATGTTGATAGTTCATCGTCAGTGAACGGCGATGATATGATATGTTTTCTCTTTCTACCTTCAGTGAACGTTGGTAGGACATCGGTAGTGAACGTCGATGTTTGTTATCTTTTTGCTATCTTCAGTGAACGTTGATAGTTCATCGTCAGTGAACGGTGATGATATGATATATTTTCTCTTTCTACCTTCAGTGAACGTTGGTAGGACATCGGCAGTGAACGTCGGTGTTTGTTATCTTTTTGCTATCTTCAGCGAACGTTGATAGTTCATTGTCAATGAACGGCGATGATATGATATATTTTCTCTTTCTACCTTCAGTGAACGTTGGTAAGACATCGGCAGTGAACGTCGGTGTTTGTTATCTTTTTTCTATCTTCAGTGAATGTTGATAGTTCATCATCAGTGAACGGTGATGATATGATATATTTTCTCTTTCTACCTTCAGTGAACATTGGTAGGACATCGGCAGTGAACATTGGTGTTTGTTATCTTTTTGCTATCTTCAGTGAACGTTGATATTTCATCATCAGTGAACGGCGATGATATGATATATTTTCTCTCTACCTTCAGTGAATGTTGGTAGGACATCTCCAGCGAATGTTGGTGTCTGTTATATTTTTGCTATCTTCAGTGAACGTTGATAGTTCATCATCAATGAACGGTGATGATATGATATATTTTCTCTCTACCTTCAGTGAACGTTGGTAGGACATCGGCAGTGAACATCGGTGTTTATTATCTTTTTGCTATCTTCAGTGAACGTTGATAGTTCATCGTTAGTGAATAGAGATGATATGATATATTTTCTCTTTCTACCTTTAGTGAACGTTGGTAGGACATCAACAATGAACGTCGGTGTTTGTTATCTTTTTGATATCTTCAATGAACATTGATAGTTAAGCATCAATTAACGGTGATGATATGATATATTTTCTCTATACCTTCAGTGACCGTTGGTAGGACATCGACAGTGAACGTTGGTGTTTGTTATCTTTTTGCTATCTTCAGTGAATGTTGATAGTTCATTGTTAGTGAACGGAGATGATATGATATATTTTCTCTTTCTACCTTCAGTGAATGTTGGTAGGACATCGGCAGTGAACGTCGATGTTTGTTATCTTTTTGCTATCTTTAGTGAACGTTGATAGTTCATCAGCAGTGAACGACGATGATATGATATATTTTCTCTCTACCTTCAGTGAACGTTGGTAGGACATCCGCAATGAATGTTGATGTTTGTTATCTTTTTGCTATCTTCAGTGAATGTTGATAGTTCATCCTCATTGAACGGTGATGATATGATATATTTTCTCTCTACCTTCAGTGAACGTTGGTAGGACATCAGCAGTGAACGTTGGTGTTTGTTATCTTTTTGCTATCTTCAGTGAACGTTGATAGTTCATCGCCAGTGAACGGAGATGATATGATATATATTCTCTTTCTACCTTCAGTGAAAGTTGGTAGACCATCGGCAGTGAACGTCGATGCTTGTTATCTTCCTCTCTGATTCAGTTCTTTTGGTCCACCAATGATTTATTTTTCTGGCGGCGTTGGTCCTCTGTTTCTTTATCATTGTTGCATCCCTAGTGATACTTTGTGTCTCTTTGGTATTGTTCAAATGCATTCATATGCATAAGCATTTTCATGGCATCTTAAGGCCAAAAATAAGGTTTGTTTTATATTTAAGTATCTTCGATCGCGTCGACACGGAGATTTTTAACCTTCGTATCTCCGGATAGAAGAAATTTAAATAAGGGCAGTTGTTGTACCCGAATTTTTTCCCCTAAGATCCCTTCATCATACCATGTTGTTTCCCTCACAACAAGATCACACTAGGATTATTGGTTCCCCCCTACATTTAGATTTGCTCCTTTGAGGAATCCCAAAGCACCTTCACTTGTTTTCTTTTGTGATCATGAATATTTTGTTTTGATTCTCTTTCTAACTAATGAAATACAATGTTGGCTTGTCTTGCTTGTTATCCATATAGGTAAAGGAAATGAGATCTATCAAGTTATTCCATGGGTTCATGAGTTTATTTCCATGCCCTAGTCAACATAGCTTGAGAAGTTCAAACCTCACCTTTGGATTGGTTTTGGAAGAAATGGCATGACAAGGCTTATTTTGGTTCAACATATTTCAAAGTTATCAAAATTTATTCAAAAATACAAGGGGTTGATTGGAGAAGCTGTCATGTTTGGACAAGGCCTTGTTCCTATTGGTCACAAGAGCATATTTCTCTCAAATTTCAAGATATAGAAGTGGTTTTGGTGGCTATGAGTCCTCATCATCATCCTCAACAATTTCTATTCACAAAGCAAGAATATTGGCGCAAGAAGTTTGTTCAAACTTGTCAAAGTTCCTCAAAGCTTTCTCTTGATCTAGAAGCTAGGGTTTTGAACTTCAAAGGAGCATATCTTTCTCACCTTTTCGTATTTTTGAGTGATTCCAAATAAATCTTTCTCTTCAAAGGGTTATCAACAAATCACTTCAAAATTTCCAAGGAGTTCTCATGTGGAAGGAACTTGGTGTAGAAGAAAGATTACAAGTCATCCAGATGAATCCACAATTTTCCATATGTGACTTCAAATGGTCATAACTTGGTAAATTTTTATCACCTTGAGTCCATTATTTTTCCATAATGATCTTGAAGATGTGTAATTTTTTCCTTCTTTTATGTGCAAAGTGATAAAATGGATGGAAGTTTCCTTAAGAATGCAAAAGATTATAGGTCATTTCATGATTTTTGGCCAACTTTAACAAGTCATAACTTGCTCAATGTTTGGAGATTTTGGGTGGTCTAAATTTCAAAATGTCATTCAAGAGATCTACTTCATTCCATCTGTTTTGGTCAAGAGCAAATTCCAAGTGGAAGGCCATGTTTGGATGCAAAAGATTATAGGTCATTTTTGAAGAAGAATTTGAAATATTTCTAAGTATGGAAAGTCAACCCTTTTTCTTCAACTTTGATTCCATGTAACTTTCAGCTCAAGAATCCATTTTATTCCATTCCTTTTCCATTGCAAAGATTGTAACCTCATCTTTCCAAAGCATCAAGAATTATGCCCTAAGACCCCTTGAGTTGGAAATGCCATGGATTTGAATTTGGTAACTTGAAATTGAATTTTTCACAAAGTCGGGATTTTGAAATCCATAATGTGACTTCTAAACACAATATTTATGCGCATTTTTGATTTAAACTTGATTAGCAAACTTTCCAAAAGTGATTAGCACCCCAAAATGCAAGGTTTGGCTGAGTTTTGATGGAAATGAAGTCACACTTCACTCGTGCTCGACCTTCACTCAATTTCCCTCCAAACTTCCTTGTTTCTTCAAATTTTCATTCCCATTCACTTCCTATAAATAGAGGGTTATCCCCCATCCATTTTTCCAAACTTAGAAAGCCAAGAACACCCTGCCAAAACCTCACACGAACCCACTTTTTTTGAATTCAGTTTTTGAGATTTAAGCTTCCTTTTCCAAAATTCTTTGCGCATTCATCATCCTTGAGCATCATATAAACTCTCCAGCACTTAAACCAATTAAAACAAGCCATAGTTCAAGCTACAGAAGTCCAGTTTCAGAGCTTCTTACTTGAACTTCGAAAAGGTAGAATTCTCCACCATTTGGTTCCAAATCAAGCACTAATCTATTCTACTCCTTCTCCTAATTCTAATGCTGCTTACAATTTTTAAATCCATTGAGAATTGAGAGAGAAATCTCAAATTGAAGGTGCTCGCTATTTTCTGGGTTTTTGATTCATATCCCCATTGCAGGGTGTCTGGAGGTTGAAGACGATGACATGTCTCGTCTCAGCCAATGATAGCGTGCCAAACGTTTTAATTTCATTGGTTTCCCTTTTCTGATCCCATGTGTATTTCACTAAGGTCCATATCAAGCACATCGCGTTTAGTCCATTGGATTAGCTTACTAACGTGTTTTGACTATGATCTGATGGTCCACATCTTTTTGGTTTTATTTTATTTTCTGAAAAAATTATGAAAAAATTCACAAAAATACTTTGAATTATTTCTGATCTCATGCCTTTTTTTTCACATTTTTATTTTAACATTTGGTATTTTTTATATTTTTTGTATTATTTTCTTTCTTTTAATTACTTAAAAAATACTTTCTGACATTTTTTAATTCTGGAAAAATTCATAAATATTATTTTGCATATTTTTGACCTTCTGAAAATTTTATGGAATTTTATATTGAGGTCTACTATTTTTGACCAATTTTATGTTTGTTTTAGCAATTTTAAATAGTTTAAAAATAGTTTATGACTTTTAAAAATTATCAAAAGTTTTATAAAAATATTTGGATCCATTTTTGATTTTTTTATGGCCTTACTTCTCCCTTCTTGATTAATTTGAACATAATTGATATTTTTCTCATTATTTTCTATTTTTAAAACTTTTTTTAATCCTTTTTTTTATTATTAAATGTGATATTATTTTGTGATTATTTTCTGGCTGATCTTGGATTAGGTTTTGGATCATGAACTTTATTAACATCATTGGATCCATGGTGTTGAGTTTAACTCCACAAAAGATGGATGAATGATTTTAATAATAGTTTGATTAAAATTTAATTCAAATGTGGTTTGTAATTTTTTTACCCTATCCCTCTTCATCTCATCCCCTTCTTATTGCACTAAATGTTGTTGGAGTATGATCTCTATATCATGTCTCAAAACAAATGGTGCATATATTGCTATTGACCGGCCTCAAAATAGGTGCGACTTCTATATATGTCAACTTACGATTGCTTAACATAGCGCTAAATTTTGTCCCGATTAGAATAAATGATCACTAGTGGACCAAACTTATGATTGCAAGCCCAAGTATGTTAATTTGATCTCTTTGTCCAATAACCTTGAGATCCATTGTGTGGAGGCTTTGGTTCTACCAATCCTATAATGGACCTACAACACCTTTGGTCAACGCGGATCACTTAAACATCGTTGATCATTAAATGGTACTTATGAGAATTCCAAATGGATGATATACTTGACAAAAAGCAAATGTAACTTGTTGTGTGGAGGCTTTGGTTCTACCAATCCTCTAATGAGTTCCAAATGCAAGTTTCAAGATGATCATTCAACTAACCACTAATTATTGACTTGTTTTACCTTATGCTTTTATTATTTTTATGCTTTATGTATTATTTATCTTTTAATATTTAAGTTTCATGCCATTTTCATCTTTGCTCATTTGAGCATTTATTTTCTTGCCATTTTTTTACTTTGCTCACTTGAGCTTTGCTTTTCATTTCTTAAGATACTTAATAACCAACATAAACCCTAAAAATATTTAATGGCACTTGGAATATTTGGTTACTATCCTTGGCATTATGGAGCATGGAACTTTTTCTTGGACTTAGGATTAGAAACCTTGGCCTATCTTGGAGACCTTGTGATCTTATCTGATTATTTAGTCTGGAGTTCTTGAGGTTTACCTCAAGACATTGGGTTGCTTGTTTGCTTTTGTATGTAGGTTTTTTTTGTGATTACATTCTAAGTTTGTAATCTAGAATTCACCCGTATACAACTGTTACTCTGCCCAATTTTTGTGAAGACTTAATACACTTGAAGTTTGGTTCTCTCAAGAGGTCTAGTATCTTTGCTTGCTTGGTTTCAATCCAAAGAATGGGAATTCTATCTTGGCTCATAATGTCAAGTTTTGGCTTCTTATTGGTTAGATGGTTCTTATCCCTAGCTTTTACCTTATGCTTTAGGATATCCTCTTCTTCTCCTCCTATCTTCTTTAATTTCAAAAATCTTCTGCCTCCTTTTGAAAACTCTTCTTGTTTTTTAAACTTGAACCACTTTCATAATAAACTTGGACTTATGTCCATGCATTTTCAAAATATTTTCATAAATAAACTTCAATCAATTTAACAATACCTTGACATTTTTGTGAGAAGACTAAAAGTCAATCAATCTCATTTCAAATCATTTTGCCACTTTGGCTTTTATCTTTAAACTTTTCTCAAAAGATTAGACTCTTGTCAGTCCTTGTAGTGATGCAAACAACTATACTTGTATAATACGTAGTGAAGTGAGATATTTTCCACTTGGGTGTTGAGTGAGGCATTGTTGATTTTAAAATCCAAGCCATATCCTCCACTTTGAGATGATGCAAATTCTCCTTTCTCGTGATTGTGGGTAGTAAGTATGTTTTCCACACGGACAATGACGATGATGTCTTATCTCATAAAAACAACCAACACACTTGTGTTTCAAATTTTTAAAAGAGGAACTACATGTACCCTGATCCCCTATTGCACGAAAGGTGGTACGTAGGAACTAAAGGTTTGTAACCGCGGAGGGTGCAAAAATCATAAAAAATATTTCTCTTCTCACCTCCACCATCTATTTCTATACAACACATTTTTATTGCCAAAATATACAGATTTTTCAAAGAGGTTCTTGCGGAGTACCGTAGATGTTTAGGATGCTAATGCCTTCCATTTGCATAACCAACCCCCTTAACTTGAATCTTTCTCCCTCTTTTTGGGTTATTCGCTATTTTCCCATTCCTTTGGAAACAATAAAGCGCGATGGCGATTTTGATTTTGATTTATATAAAGTGTAGTCAATCCAATAACTTAGTCTTGAACATTTCTACCGCTACAGAAATATTTTAGGGATCAATTTTTTAGGAGATTTCCTAATAGTTAGTCACCGCTGCTCATTTTAAAACCTTTATGGGAGACTCATATCTATATGACTTCTTAAATTGCAACAAATGCAGTTCTCTTTAATATAATAATATTAATAAAATATGATGTAAATTAATTTATTTTATGAACCTAGTATAAAAAGTCAAAATGGAAACATATAATCCAAGAGGACAAACTTAAACACCAATTTGTTTGCTCAAAGAAACTTTATAAAAGTTTATTTGGAGACAACACATAAGTCCTAATATATGTACTCAATTGAATTTTCAAAATATAATAGAGCATCATAGTAATAACTAATAGCGACAAAAGGGTCTATCGCGGTCCATCAAAAATTGGTTCCTCCATTAAACTACAAGTAAATTTAAGCCAAATTAGGGAAGTTACACTAATAATAGTATGTGCATATTTTTTTTAAATCATTTAAAAAAATTTATGACCAACCATGTAAAAGTTTTCTAATGACCACTCCTCTAGTTTTTAAATGACGCAACTGCAAATGCTAAATCTTGGATAAAAGATGTGCATTAAGGTTAAAAAACAAACAATGAAAATTAAGAAATGCACAAAGCCAGTAGAAAATGAGACGTAATGTTGAGTTAGAAAATAAAAAACACACTTCTTAATATTATTTTCCAAAAAATAAATTTAAGGATATAATCTCTAAGTTGTTCAGTTATATGAGCTACTTCAACCCCCAACAGTTAAATTACAATAACAATAGCTTAATGGTATCCATATTCAATAAAAAAACCCATTTGGACACAAATCTTGTCAATTATATACAAGATATCATATTTTTAATCAAGATTTGAAACTGATAGTCATCATTAATTAATGCATGAGTGGAGGAAACATATAATTTACCTTGCCGATATTCATGAATCTTTTATACTCCTTTATTCCATAAGAAGAACATAGTTTCAATCATGTAATTGTTTACTTTTAGTAATCAACTAGAAATATGTATAAATAGAATGCAAGTAAATTTACATTCTGTGAAGTTGACCATTAATGAAAACATCAACATCATGGCATATGGACTCAATAATGTGAGTCAGAAGCTAGCCTCCATGTAGGAAGGATTCCGATGAACCTATAAAAACACTTACGAAATATAGACATGAAATGATTTTCAAAATCATGTAATGAGTTATAAGTTTAAATAATTTCAAAAGGTTAAGATATTCAGGCTTACCTTGTAATATGAAAATAGAATTAGGAGCATAGCTACAACAATCCTAAAAATTAAAAACTCACTGAATAATATTATTATACTCAACTCACATAATAGCTTCATGGATCTTATAATATTAATTCAATTCATCACTTATTCACTTCTAGTGGGGTGGTCTAGTCTAAATAAGGTATGAGTCACCACAACGAGATGGAGATAATAAGAGTGAAGAAGGGGGTGCTATTAGCGGCCACATAAACAACTTTAAAAAAATTATTAAATAATAATACAACAAATCACAATTTGAAGCCCCAACTTCTTATAGAGATGGATTTTGAGACTAATTTACCCAAACGTTCAAAAAAATAGAGCCCTGCAGAGTGAGTTAAGCATCCACCAAATTTACAAAGCAATAACACACGATGAATTGAACTTTTAAAACATAGTGAAAATTGAATATTCATTTTGAATGAAACAACATAACAAATCAAAAGAGCATTTAATCAAGAAAGCCTAAAAAAATCTATATTAGTAAGCGTCAGAATCAAATTTTGTCATTCTTCAAAGAGGAGGTGGGCTTGGGGTGTTCTTCTGCATTGCGAGAGAAGAGATCGTTCTTCAGAATCAAAGAAGTCAAATTGAGAGAGACACATAGACTACTTAAGCCCATTTGCAGCGGCGAATAGATTATTTAAGCCTAAAATAAAATATAGAATCAATGATAAGACGGAAAGTGTACATGTCAATTATTACTTTTTAAATAATTAAATAAATTTTAAAAAATTTAATAAAATAGAATTACATATTAAAAATATTTTGTTAGATATAATTAAATTCATCATATGTGTAGTTTTTTGAGACTTTTTTTCTACATTAAAAAATGCATTTTCAATAAAAAAATGTTAATGTATTAGTAGAACATGTTTATAATATGAATGTGTAGCAACATATGTTTGGGTGTTGTAGTTGGTTATCACGCTAGTCTCACACACTAGAGGTCCCAAGTTTCAACCTTGGCACATAAATTTTTTTTTTTTATAAAATGACAAAGTTAAAGAATTATTCTCAAATAATAATAAGAATTATTTTTGAATAAAAACTAGGCAAAATACTCATTTTGGTCCCTTAACTATATACCCTTTGGTTTAGATTGGTCACTAAATTTTTTTTCGTGTCACCTTGGTCCATTAACTTTCAAAATGTTTCATTTTAGTCCTTTTTGTCTAATTACGAAAGATTCTAAAGGTATAGTTAAGGAATTAAATGGGTATTTTGCCTGGAAACTATGATAAGTTTAATCTAAACAAAGGTAATTAACAAACTAACCACCACCTTCACAACAATTTAAACATGAATGAGCATAGCATGAATTTGATTATGAGAAATGAAAAAATTACCAAAAACACCTCACTCAATAAATAGAAGGAAATTATAAGCCACAAAAAAGAGAACTTCATAAACAACTCAGATAAAGGATAGAAAGAACAATGATCTATCTGATCAATCTAGAAACATGCAAAGTGACCAAAATCCACTAATAAGAGAAAATCAATCCAAAGCAAAAGGAGGAAATCTCAGTTATGAGAAAAAATTTGTTGAAATATTAACATCATTACCAATTTTTTTCCTACCTATTGACAAGGAATCAATATCGTAATTTCCCTTAATTAACAGAGAAGAAGAAAACCTAACTAGTTGGTTGGCCACTAAAAATGACTATTACATTATTAAACCATGGCATGGATTAGGGATTGACATAAGGATAAAGATCCAGAAAGCTCAGAGAGGATGAAAGATGAAAAATAGTTTGAAACAAAATCTAGAAATCTCAAACCACTCCCACACAACAAACACCCATGTGGGAAACTATTAACAATTATATAGCAACCAAGGAGAATCTTTCTAATAAAGGTATTAGATGAGATCCTATTTTCTCTAGATGTAACTCTCACTATAATATTTTTTGCATGGTAAGATAGACAAAACGGTTGCGAAACTGGTAAAAATCGTTGCCTTAAAGTACTTGCGATTTTAAGGTCGTGGCAAACAGAGGCATTGCCTTAGACACTTGTAGTAGTTTTTATACAAGATGTAGACACCTTTTAGATAACCGATGTTTTAGGTAAATATAGATAAGGGTTTTTATAGTTCCAAAATAAAATGGTTTATATTCGCTATCTGTATAAAACCGTCGTGATTGATATATTTTAGGGATCACTTTTCTAGGAGCTTTCCTAACACTTAGTCATTGTTGCTCATTTTAAAACCTTTATGAGAAACTCATATCTATATGACTTCTTAAATTGCAACAAATTCAATTATTTTTAATATAATAATATTAATAAAATATGATGTAAATTAAATGATTTTATCAACCTAGTATAAGAAGTCAAAATGGAAACATATAATCTAAGAGGACAAAATTAAACACCAAATAATTAGTTCGAAGAAACTTTATAAAAGTTTATTTGCAGACAATACATAAGTCCTAATATATGTCCTCAATTGAATTTTCATCATATTCATATATCAGAGCATCATAGTCATAACTAGTAGTGATAAAAGGGCCTATCGTGGTCCATCAAAAATTGGTTCCTCCATGAAACTACAAGTAAATTTAAGCCAAATTAGGAAAGTTACACTTATAATAGTATGTGCATACTTTTTGGAAGTCATTTTTAAACAAGTTATAACCAACCATGTAGTAGTTTGCTAATGACCACTCCTCTAGGTTCAAATGGCACAACTGCAAATGCCAAATATTGGACAAAAGATTTGCATTAAGTTAAGGATATAATATATAAGTTGTTCAGTTGTATGAGCTACTTCAACTACCAATAGGTGAATTACAATAACAATAGCTTCATGTTATACATCTTCAATAAAAACACCCATTTGAACACAAATCTTGTAAATCATCCAAAAGATATCATATTTTTAATCAAGATTTGAAACGGGTAGTCATCATTAACTAATGCATGAAAAGCATGTGTGAAGGAAACATGTAGTTTACCTTGCCGATATTCATGAATCTCTTATACTCCCTTATTCCATAAGAAGAACATAGTTTTAATCATGTATTTGTTTACTTTTAGTAATCAACTAGAAATATGTATAAATAGAATGGAAGTAAATTCACATTCTGCAAAGTTGACCATTAATGAAAACATCAACATCATGGCATGTGGACTCAATAATGAGAGTCAGAAGCTAGCCTCCATATAGGAAGTATTCCGATGAACCTACAAAAACACTTACGAATTGATTTGGAGACTATTTTACTCAAATGTTCAAATCAACAAAGCCCTGCAGAGTGAGTTAAACTTCTACCAAATTTGCAAAGCAACCACACACGGTGAAGTGAAGCTGTAAAACATAGTGAAAAATGGATATTCATTTTGAATGAAACAATATAACAAAACAAAAGAGTGTTTAATAAAGAAAGCCAAAAAAAATCTATATCAGTTAGCATCATAATCGAATTTGGTCATTCTTCAAAGAGGAGATCACGCATGGGTGGTTCTTCTGCGTCGCGGGATAAGAGATCGTTCTTCGGAATCAAAGAAACCAAATTGTGAGAGATACATAGACTATTTAAGGCCATTTGCAGCAGCAAATAAATTATTTAAGCCTAAAATAAAATATAGAAAAGTTTCTTTGATTTGATGGCAAGTGTAAATGTTCATTATTACTGTTTAAATAATTAAATAATTTTTTAAAATATAATAAATTAAAATTACATATTAAAAATATTTGGTTAGATATAAATAAATTCATCATATGTGTAGTTTTTTGAGACATTATTTCTATATTAAAAAAATGTATTTTAAAAAAAATGTTAATGTCTTAGAAAAACATGTTTATAATATGAAAGTGTATAAACATGTGTTTGAGTGGTGTAGTTGGTCATCCCGCTAGTCTCACACGCTAGAGGTCCCCAATTTGAACTTAGGCTCTAACTTATTTTTTCTTAACCCACTACGAAGAAAAAAATCAATCCAAAGCAAAAGGAGGAAACCTCACTTATGAGGAAATATTTGTTGAAATCTTAACTTCATTAACAATTTTTTCCTACATGACCATTACACTGTTAAACCATAGTATGGATTAAGGATTGACATAAAGATGGAGATTCAGAAAGCTCGGAGAGGATGAAAGATAAAAAGTTTATAACAAAATCTAGAAATCTCACACTACTCCCAAATAAGAAACGCCCATGTGGGGAATTATTAACAAATAAATAGGAATCAAGGAGAATCTTTCTAATAAAGGTATTAGATGTAATCCTATTTTATCTAGATGTAAATCTCACTACAACATTTTTCGCATGGAAACATAGACAAAATAGTGGCGAAACTTGTAAAAACTGTTGCTTTAAAATACTAGAACGATTTTAAGGTCGTGGCAAACAGAGGCGTTACCTTAGACACTCGTATTATAAGAATATTAATAAAATATGATGTAATTAATTTATTTTATGAACCTAGTATAATTATTCAAAACGGAAACATATATTCCAAGAGGACAAACGTAAACACCAATGAGTTATCCCTAAGAAACTTTATAAAAGTTTATTTGAAGACAACACATAAGTCCTAATATATGGCCCTAATTGAATTTTCATCATATTCATATAACCGAGCATCAAAGTCATAACTAGTGGCGACAAAAGGGCCTATCACAGTCCATCAAAAATTGGTTCCTCCATGAAACTACAAGTAAATTAAGTCAAATTAGGCAAGTTACTTATGCTTATAATAGTATGTGCATATTTTTTTAAGTCATTTTAAAATGATTTATAACAAACTATGTAGTAGTTTTCTAATAACCCCTTTTATTGTTTCAAATGGCGCAACTACAACTGAAAAATCTTGGACAAAAGATGTGCATTAAGGTTAAAAAACAAACAACGAAAGTTTAGAAATGCATATAGCCAATAGAAAATGAGACGAAATTTTTAGTTAGGAAATCAAAAAACACACTTCTTAATATTACTTTCCAAAAAATAAAGTTAAGGATATAATTTATATGTTGTTCGATTGTATGAGCTACTTCAACTACCAACATGTGAATTATAATAATAGTAGCTTCATGGGACACATCTTCAATAAAAGCACCAATTTGAACACATATCTTGTCAATTATCTACAAGATACCATATTTTTAATCAGGATTTGAAACGTGTAGTCATCATTAACTAATGCATGAAATGCGTGAATGGAGGAAAGATGTAGTTCACCTTGCCGATATACATGAACCTCTTACACTCCCTTATTCCATAAGGAGAACCTAGTTTTAATCATGTATTTGTTTACTTTTATTAATCAACTAGAAATAAGTATAAATAGAATGCAAGTAAATTTACATACTGCAAAGTTGACCATTAATGAAATCAACAAAATCATGGCATGTGGACTCAATAATGAGAGTTGGAAGCTAGTCTCCATGTAGGAAGGATTCAGATGAACCTATAAAAACACTTACGAAACATATACATGAAATGAGTTATAAGGTTAAATAATTTCAAGGGTTAAGATATCTAGGCTTACGTTGTAATGTGAAAATAGAATTAAGAGCATAGCTACAACAATCATAAAAATTAAAACTCATTGAATAATATTATTGTACACAACTCACGAAATAGCTTAATGGATCTTATGGTATTAATTCAATTCATCACTTGTTCACTTCCAGTGGGGTGTGGGGTGGTGTAGTTTAAAATGAGATATGAGTCGGCACAACGACATTGAGATAACAAGTGTTAAGAATGGGGTACTAATAGCAGCCACATAAACAACTTTTTGAATAAATTATTAAATCAAAATACAACAAATCATAATTTGAAGCTCCAACTTCTTATAGAGATCAATTTTGAGACTAACTTACCCAAATATTCAAATCAACAGAGCCCTCGAGCGTGAGTTAACCTTCCACCAAATTTGTAAAGCAACAACGCACGATGAAGTGAAGCTATAAAACACAGTGAAAAATGAATATTCATTTTGAATGAAATAACATAACAAATCAAAAGAATACCGAAACAAGAAAGCCCAAAAAAAATCTATATCAATCAACGTCAGAATCAAAATGGGTCATTCTTCAAATAGGAGACCGGGCTTGGGTGGTTCTTCTGAATCCTGAGAGAAGAGATTGTTCTTCACAATCAAAGAAACCAAATTAAGAGAGACACATAACCTATTTAAGCCCATTTTTAGGGACAAATAGATTATTTAAGCATAAAATAAAATATAGAAAAGTTGCTTTGGTTTGATCGAAAGTGTAAATGTCCATTATTACTTTTTAAAAAATTAAATAAATTTTAAAAAATCTAATAAATTAAAATTACAAATTAAAAATATTTGGTTGGATATAATTAAATTCATCATATGTGTAGTTTTTTAAAACATTTTTTCTACATTAAAAAATGCATTTTCACTAAAAAAATATTAATGTCTTAGTAAAACATGCTTATAATATGAAAATGTAGCAACATGTGTATGGGTGGTGTAGTTGGTTATCACGCTAGTCTCACACACTACAGTTCTCCAGTTTGAACCTAGGCTCAGACATTATTTTTTCTTATAGAAAAACAAAGTTAAAGACTTATTCTCAAATAATAATAAAAATTATTTTTGAATAAAAACTATGCAAAATAATCATTTTAGTCCCTTAACTATATACCCTTGGGTTTAGATTGGTCCCTAAAATGTTTTTCGTGTCACCTTGGTCCCTTACCTTTCAAAATATTTCATTTTAATCCTTTTTGTCTAATTACAAAGAAATCTAAGGGTATAGTTAAATGACCAAATATGTATTTAGCCTACAATCTATGATAAGATTAATTTAAACAAAGGTAATCATCAAACTAGCAACCACCTTCACAACAAGTTGAAAATGAATGAGCATATCATGAATCCCATTATGAGAAACGAAAAATTACCAAAAAAACCTCACACAATAAATAGGAGGAAATTATAAGCCACAAAAAAGAGAACTTCATAAACAACTCATATAAAGGAAATGGAAAGAACAATGATCTACCTGATCAATCTAGAAACATGCAAAGTGACCAAAATCCACTACGAAGAGAAAACGAATCCAAAGAAAAAGGAGGAAACCTCATTTATGAGGAAACATTTGTTGAAATCTTAATACCATTAACAATTTTTTCCTACCTATTGACAAGGAATCAATCTTGCAATTTCCCTTAATTAACAGAGAAGAAGAAAACCTAACTAGTTGGTTGGACACTAGCAATGACCATTACACTGTTAAACCATGGTATAGATTATAAATTGACATAAACATAGAGATCCAGAAAGCTCGAAGAGGATGTGAGATAAAAAAAGTTTGAAACAAAATCTAGAAATCTCAAACCACTCCTAAACAACAAACGCCCATATGGGGAATTATTAACAAATATATACCAACCAAGGAGAATATTTCTAATAAAGGTGTCCGATGTGATCCTATTTTCTCTAGATGTAACTCTCACTACAACATTTTTCGCATGGCAACATAAACAAAACGATTGTGAAACTTTTAAAAACCATTGCCTTAAAAATACTAAAACACTTTTAAGGTTGTGGCAAACAAAGGCCTCGCCTTAGACACTCGTATTATAAGAATATTAATAAAATATGATGTAAATTAAATTATTTTATGAACCTAGTATAAGAAGTCAAAATGGAAACATATATTCCTAGAGGACAAACGTAAACACCAATGAGTTATCTCTAAGAAACTTTATAAAAGTTTATTTGCAAACTACACATAAGTCCTAATATATGTCCCTAATTTAATTTTCATCATATTCATATCACGGAGAATCATAGTCATAACTAGTAGCGACAAAAGGGCCTATCAGGGTCCATCAAAAATTGCTTCATCCATGGAAATACAAGTAAATTAAGCCAAATTAGGCAAGTTACACTTATAATAGTATGTGCATATTTTTTTTGAACTCATTTTTAAACAAGTTATAACCAACCATGTCGTAGTTTGCTAATGACCTCTCCTTTTGTTTCAAATGGCGCAACTACAAATGCCAAATCTAGGACAAAAGATGTGCATTAATGTTAGAAAAAAATAACGAAAGTTAAGAAATGCACAAAGCTAGTAGAAAATGAGACAAAATGTTAAGTTAGGAAATTAAAAAACACATTTTAATATCACTTTCCAAAAAATAAAGTTAAGGATATAATTTCTAAGTTGTTTAGTTGTATGAGCTACTTCAACTACCAACAGGTGAACTATAATAATAGTAGCTTCATGGAATTCATCTTCAATAAAAGCACTAATTTGAACACATATCTTGTCAATTATCTACAAGATATCATATTTTTAATCATGATTTGAAATGTGTAGTCATCATTAACTAACGCATGAAATGCATGAGTGGAGGAAACATGTAGTTTACCTTGCCGATATGCATGAACCTCTTATACTCCCTTATTCCATAAGAAGAACCTAGTTATAATCATGTATTTGTTTACTTTTAGTAATAAACTAGAAATAAGTATAAATAGAATGCAAGTAAATTTACATATTACAAAGTTGACCGTTAATGAAAACATCAACATTATGGCATCTGGAATCAATAATGATAATCAGAAACTCGCCTCCATGTAGGAAGGATTCAAATGAACTTATAAAAACATTTAAGAAACATAGACATGAAATGATTTTCAAAATCATGTAATGAGTTTAAAGGTTAAAGAATTTCAAGGGTTAAAATATTTAAGCTTACCTTGTAAGTGAAAATAGAATTTGGAGCATAGCTACAACAATCATAAAAATTAAAAACTCACTGAATAATATTATTGTACACAACTCACGGAATAGCTTCATGGATATTACAAGTGTGAAGATGGGGGGGGGGGGGGTTGCTATTAGCAACCAGATGAACAACTTTTGAAAAAAATTATTAACAACACACGATCACGTGAAGCTATAAAACACAGTGAAAAAATGAGAACTCATTTTGAATGAAACAACATAACAAACCAAAAGAGTATTTGAAACCACCGGAAGAAAACACATAGCCGCCACCGAACTTTATTTATCCCGAAGGAAGGGGAAATATCGATAAAACCAAAAGGGAATGGATAAGATGGTCTTGCGACCAAGAGAAAGGGTAAGGGAGTCGGTTATGCGAGGGGAAGGTATTAGCTCTCCTCGCATCCATTGTACTCAACGGGATCCGTTTTGTTTGTTTGTCTTAAAGGGTGTGTTTATCTACAACTATGCTTGCTAAAAGGGAAATGAATGGTTTTTTATTATTGCGTTCGTGAGGGTTTCGCGAACCTTTGCCTACGTATCAAATGAAGGAATCATAACACCGTAGTTCCTCTAGAAAATGATTGATTTGTTTGTGTTTTTTAGTGGGCGACGTTAACACACGCATTCTAGGAATAGGCACGGCCGGTATCACGGTAGAATGGAGATAACATGCCCTTGAGGGGAGTTTTGATTGGTTTAGTGTTTTGAGAGTTTTAGAATAAATTCAAGCAATGATTAAAAGAGTGTTTTTTGGATTTTCGATTTGTGAATGTTAAGTTCAATTACAAAAGGAAAGGGTTAAGAGGGAGACTAGAAACCTAATTGTTTGTTATGTACAAGTGCTGAATTAAAAGTCGAGTTTGAAAGAGGAGTTCTATCCTAAAATTATCATGCCAAGGTTTAAAACCTAATATATAATTCAACATTAAAATGATCCAAACAAAGTTTAATTGTATAATAGAATTCTTAAGAGACGTGTTATCAAGAATCAATCAACCTAAGATAAAAGAAAATACAATTATAATATTTTTGGGGTTTTACAAGTTAAAGAAATGATAAGATCAAAGGAAATTAAAACCTGAATCCTAAAGCTATCTATGGCTACCGAGTAGGGAAACTGTAATATTAAAATTCTAACAATTAAAAAAAAGGATTTTGACAGGTTTCAAGTTTTTTACAAGTTAAGGGGTTTCGACGTGTTTCAAGTTTTGTACAGGTTAAGGGGCTTCGACGGGTTTCAAGTTTTGTACAAGTTAAGGGGCTTCGACGGGTTTCGAGTTTTGTACAGGTTAAGGGGCTTCGACGGGTTTCAAGTTTTGTACAGGTTAAAGAATTATGTTGAATTGCTTTTGTTGTTTGTTACAGGTCAGTCAGTTAGGTTCGAGAGGATGTGGATTTGGTGAGGGTTTTTTAAGTGGATTTCTTGTATGTTTTCTGTAAAATTTTGTGTGATTTTTCTGGTTTCTAAATGAGTTTTTTCTCTGTGAATTTTATGTGTATTTCTAACACTTTATGTTTTAGTTGGTTCAACCATTATTTCAGCCCTGATTTCATGATTATCTCATTACAAGCTTAGAAAAAAAACAAATACTACACAAGTGATAAAGATCTTACCTACAACTGCCTTGAAGATGCCAAATAGAAAACCAGAGATGAGATTCCAATCAGGTACAATGGTAGACCCATCCTTGATGCTGATCTTCCTTCTTTGTATTTTGTTATGCTCTTCTTCTGCTTTCTGATTGTTGTCCCTCTAACCAATACATGAAAACCTCATTTTCCTGTGTTGCAGCAGAATATTTTAACGAATGGTTGGTCGAATCTTTTTAACTGTTAACAGTTGCCAGGTTATGGAATGACTGAATCTCGATGGATTAATTGTGTATAAAGGCTATGGTTAATGAGAGGGCTGTTGGTTTTTTTTATGCTATACTTGCAGTGTGTTTTTATGCTGTAACTTCTCTTCTGGTTTTTTCTGTGATTTTTTTTGTCTCCCGTTCTCACTATGAATGAAGCCAGTTATAGGCTGATTGAGGGGTGTTTTTTGGGGGGAAATTTGTTGAGGTTTGAACAATGTTGGAATGTTGTTTTGATCCTTTCTTATGTTGTTTTTGTATTTTTCCATTTTTATACAAGTTATAGACATCAGGTCTGGTTTTGCATAGCAGGTTTCTTGGACTGGTTTTGGACAATTTTGTAGTAGGTTTTTCTGTTTTGTTTTGGCATCTTACAGCAGGCATTGGAGCAGCAACAACAGGTTTTTGAAGTGTTGTATTTGGCTATTTTGGACTAAAGTAACTTTTATTGAAGAAAAAAAAAGGGGTACATAATTTTTTTTGCCAATTTATCAAAGAATGGTATTATCCCATGAATAAACCTTCGAACCCTTAGGAAATGTATCACAAACTTGTGTAAGCCTCTGATTATGTAAAGATTTGGAAGCAGCATAGCATTGAAAATGAGATTTGGTCTTGAGTCGAATGCAAGAATGAGATCGAAACACACTTGTTCGAAGGAAGCCTTTCCCTCAGTCGAAGCTTGTGGTCAAAATAAGCTAATGCCCAGTCGAAGCTTGTATCGAAGAAAACATACTGCCAAATCGAAAGCTCATGCTCGAAGGAAGCACATTTCCCAATCGAAGTATGTGGATCGAAACAAACATAAAGGGAGTCATTGCCTTGTGTCTTTTTAGCATGAGGGAAGTTCCTGGCTTCTGAGTTGAAGGGCGCTTTTTCAAGGGAAGCAAGAACTTAGTCAAATCTTGTATGAAGATACCTCTTGGCTCAAACAAAACTTGTATGAATCAAAGTATGCAAGGGGCCCTTGGTGCAAGTGGATTCGAAGGATAAATAGAGATGGTTACTTTGTCCCATCGAAACTTGTCCAAACGAAGCAAGCATGCAGGCAACAAACTTGTCCAGTCGAAGCAGGCTTGTAGGCAGCATGCTTCGTGAGTCGAAATAGGCTTCCTTGCAGGGGGCATGTGTGGCCAACATGTCATGGCCTTTGATTGCAAGCATGTAGGAAACACACTTGTCCAATCGAAAGGCTGAATCGAAGGAGGTTTTGAATCCAAACGAAGGATATACCTAAACTTGCATTCGAAGGAGGCTTTAAGTTCAAAATGAAGGACATGCCCAAGTTGCATTCGAAGGAGGCTAAGAGTCAATCGAAGGATGTAATCCAAGTTGCATTCAAAGGAGGCTAAGAGTCAATCGAAGGGTGCTGAATCGAAGTTGCATTCGAAGGAGGCCAAGAGTCAATTGAAGGGTGCTGAATCGAAGGAGACCTGTTTTCCTCCAAATTTGTCAAAATAATATTTTTATCTGTTTTCTCTCTTTTTGACAATTTCCTTTTAATTTTGGTACTGGAAGATCCCAATGCACTTGTGCAAATTTAAACCCTGAGAATCCTTGTGCGAAAGGCCTTGAAGAAAGAGAGGGCAAATTTTGGGGTATAACAAAGACTTTAAGAAGAAACTTGAAATTCGAAGAGGTGAAATTCTTGACCTGATGCCCTGAGCTTTGAACCATCCTCGAGGCAGGCGACATAAACATCTTCACAGAAACCAAAAACTCGAAACCTTAGCATCTTGACCAGCACACATAGGGAAATAAACCCTAATCCAGGCTCCGATAAAATTGAGCAAGAACCAACCTTGTAACGTGATGACAAAATTCGTTCCATGATCCACTAATTGAGAACCAGATGCGCTTCCTTTTTACCTGATAAGAAAACCTCAAAACAAGATTAGGCAAAAAGAGGGCGTAGCCCTAATACTTCAAACCAAAGCTCCTGATTCCCTGAGATGCGGGATATGCAAATGACTGAATGATAAAATGATGCAAATGGAATGCAAAGTTTGAATCCAGAAAAGAATAAAGAGATAGGGCAAATTTGGGGTACGACAGCTGCCCCTATTTAATCGTCTTAAACCTGAAGGCGAGATTGGCATCAGCCTTTCGAGAGTTCAAGGTGGAAGATAATTAAATACTAGGACCCAAATTTTGGCATAGAGAGATGGTGTGAGTGTCATTCATCGGTGTGGATGTCCGCTGGGGAAAGACAAACTGGTCTTCTGGTGGACTGGTCATGATGGATAAGACATGGTTGAAAAAGTGTAGCTCGTACTGGGATAATGGTGCCAATACAAGGTTTTTGAGGGAGTAGAGTGACTGAAAGGATATGGTTGATGATGTCATGATGACTGAAAGTAGAATTACTAGACAAAATGATAACTTAAATGCAATGAGTAGAACTTGAGGACGATAGAGAATCTATCAAGCGGTATTTCACGACCCAAAAAGAAAGGTAAAGACAACGGGTAAAGATAGACGTATGATCTATGACCCAAGAGAAAAGGTAAATTGAGGGTAAGACCTACGGGCGACCTACGACCCTAAAAAGATAACGTGAGGGTAAGACCTATGAGCGACCTACGACCCAATAATAGATAACGTGAGGGTAAGACCTACGAGCGACCTATGACCCTAGCAAAGATAACGTGACGGTAAGACCTACGAGCGACCTACGACCCTATGAAAGATAACATGAGGGTAAGACCTACGAGTGACCTATGACCCTATGAAAGATAACCTGAGGGTAAGACCTACGAGCGACCTACGACCCTATAAAAGATAACGTGAGGGTAAGACCTACGAGCGACCTACGACCCTATAAAAGATAACATGAGGGTAAGACCTACGAGCGACCTACGACCCTATGAAAGATAACGTGAGGGTAAGACCTACGAGCAACCTATGACCCTATGAAAGATAACGTGAGGGTAAGACCTACGAGCGACCTACGACCCTAGCAAATATAACATGAGGGTAAGACCTACGAGCGACCTACGACCCTATGAAAGATAATGTGAGGGTAAGACCTACGAACGACCTACGACCCTAGCAAAGATAACGCGAGGGCAAGACCTACGAGCGACCTACAACCCTAGCAAAGATAACGGGAGGGTAAGACCTACGAACGACCCATGACCCTATGAAAGATAACGTGAGGGTAAGACCTACGAGCGACCTACGACCCTATGAAAGATAAAGAGAGTATTGAGAGTCGGGGGAGTACGACGTACTGGCACCACGGTTTATTTTAGTTGTTAATGTAATAACAGATGTTAACTAGGAATTATGAGGATGAAATTTTTGTGAGGATGTTTTTTTGATTTGGGATTGATCTGGATCATGCTTCATATGCATTTGAAGTATGACATGATGATCCATGGATATGATGTGCGTTTGAGGATGCAATGCAATATGTCGTGATGATTATTGTGTGTAAAAATGTCAAAAACTCATTGGGATATATTGCTCGACATCTTGAGGTACCAATATGGACTGGTGCTTGAAATTTGAGAAGAAAGAGTTAGCCTTGCCGAGTTCACTGGGGAATTAAATCTTGCTGAGGAGAAATGACTTTATCTGACTTCCTTCATGGGTTGGACTTTTGTGAATAACTGAAAAGAGACACGGACCTCAACCAATGCCCCAAGTTTCTCAGTGTTGGAGAATCGGGCGCTTGGTCAATTATAAGGGGGTGACGAGGATGAAATCTTGGTCAAGGTGACCGTTATGACTTGCTACCTGCTCAGAAGAGCGAACACTTGAATGCCACAAAATTCCCTTGGGATGCCTTCATATCCATGTAATGTAGTGTTTCACATCTTAGCTCGTGATTATTATTGACTTATCGTTTTCAATGCAATGCTTAACAAAGAATTTAAATCACAATTCGCATACGAAAAATAAAGTAAAAGAACATAACAAAGATTTTTAATGGAAGGGCAAATTTTTATTAATGAGTTTGGCCCGTGAATGGGCATTCGTACATAGAAACAACTCCTAAATGAGGAAGTTGCAGAAAATAAAAGAAATACAACGAGTAAAATGGCAATAAGAAAATCTTGAATTTCCGTTAAAACTGATGTTTCTATAGTTCTCATATCCCAGGTCATCCTAGTGCTGTGCTTCCAAAGGATAATAGTTAGATCGAGCCATCCCGTACTAAGAAGGTGTACGTGAAGAATCTTCAGATTGCAGTCTCTCGCTTTCTGTCCCTAATTTTTGCCTGGATCGCCCTTTCAGGTTTTCAATCCACCAGGACACCCATTTTTGCCTAAGCCGCCCTTTCGGGTTTTCGACTTAGCGGGTTATTCTCTTTTTTTTTCTTTTTTTTTCTTTTTTAGCCCTAAATTTTGCCTAAGCCGCACTTTCGGGTTTTCGACTTAGCGGGTCCTTTCATGCGTAGTATTTTTTGTCTGAGTCTGAATTAACTGGAAGCGGAACGTCTTCCCCATCCATGTTTGTCAGGATTAGAGCACCTCCTGAGAAAGCTTTCTTCACGATGTACGGTCCCTCATAGTTGGCAGTCCACTTGCCTCTTGGATCTGTGTGGATTGGGAAAATATTTCTTAAGACCAAGTCTCCTGAGTGGAACTCTCGAGGCCGAATCTTCTTGTCAAATACCCTCTTGAGGCGCTGTTGGTATAAATGATCGTGACAAATGGCCTCCAGGCACTTTTCTTCGATGAGATTGAGTTGGTCGAGTCTCGTTTGAATCATTCTGCTTCATCAAGTTTAGTATCCATCAGGACCCTTAAGGAAGGAATTTCCACTTCGATTGGGAGTATCGCATCGATACCATATACTAGTGAAAACGGAGTTGCCCTAGTGGAAGTATGCACCGAAGTTAGATAGCCATGCAGGGCAAACGGCAACATCTCATGCCAATATTTGTATGTTCTCACCATTTTCTGGACGATCTTCTTTATGTTCTTGTTAGAGGCTTCGACTGCCCCAGTCATCTTTGGCCGATAGGGTGATGAATTATGGTGCTCGATCTTGAATTCTTCACACATTTCCTTCATCATTTTGTTATTGAGATTTGACCCGTTATCAGTGATGATCTTGTTAGGAGTTCCATACTGGCATATGATCTCTCTTTTGTTAAAACGAGTGACAACTTTCTTGGTCACGTTTTTGTATGAAGCCGCTTCCACCCACTTGGTGAAGTAGTCAATAGCAACGAGGATAAACCGGTGTCCATTTGAAGCGCTCGGCTCAATGCGTCCAATCATGTCGATGCCCCACATTGCAAAGGGCCATGGTGAAGTCATCACATTCAAAGGAGTGGGAGGAACATGTATCCTGTCTGTGTAAACCTGACATTTATGGCACATTTTGGCATATACACAATAGTCACTTTCCATCGTCATCCAGAAATAACCTGCTCGTAGGATTTTCTTGGCCATGGAATGTCCACTCGCATGAGTCCCAAAAGAGCCCTCGTGTATTTCTCGTATAATGGATTCTGCTTCGTGTCTATCCACGCATCTGAGCAGAACTGAATCATAGTTTCTCTTGTACAGAACGTCTCCTGACAATAAAAACTTAGACGCTAACCTTCTGAGAGTCCGCTTATCACAAATCGTAGCACCTTTGGGGTACTCTTTCTTCTCATGATATCTTTTGATGTCGAAATACCACGGCCTTTCGTCTGACACATCTTCAGTTGTAAGACAATGAGCAGGGAAAATATGTGCTGGCTCCTTGTAACGGCAGATCCTTATATTGGGTGCATGACTCGGGTAATTGACTTTGAACATTGCTGCTAAAGTGGCTAGAGCGTCTGCCAGTTGATTCGCTTCTCTAGGAATGTGCTCAAAAGTGTCTTCATCGAAAGCCGGAAACAACTCAACGATGTAATCCTTGTATGGAACTAAATTAGGGTGTCATGTATCCCAATCACCCCGTACTTGATGTATCACTAAGGCAGAGTCCCCATAAACTTCAAGAGTCTTGATCTTCAAATCAATGCCGGCTTCAAGGCCCATCACACAAGCTTCATACTCAGCGACATTATTCATGCAATCAAAACATAATCTAGCAGTGAAAGGTATATGAATGTTGCGTGGAGAGGTCATAATTGCCCCAATACCGTGACCCATAGCATTTGACGCACCATCGAACGTGAGAGTCCATCGCTCCCCTGGTTCAGGTCCTTCATTGTCATCAAGGTTCATAATATCCTCGTCTGGAAAGTCAAACTTCATGGGCTGATATTCTTCCAATGGTTGGTGAGCGAGATGATCAGCAAGAATGCTACCTTTGATGGCCTTTTGTGTGACGTACTAGATGTCATACTCGGACAAAAGCATTTTCCACCGAGCCAATCTGCCTGTAAGTGCTGGTTTCTCAAAGATGTAATTTATCGGGTCCATCTTAGATATCAGAAGTGTAGAATGTGTCAACATATACTGCCTTAAACGTCGGGCTGCCCATGTAAGAGCACAACAAGTCTTCTCAAGTAAGGAATACCTCGTTTCACAATCAGTAAACTTCTTGCTCAAATAGTAAATGGCGTGTTCTTTTCGTCCAGTATCATCATGTTGTCCGAGCACACAACCCATAGATCTTTCAAGCACAGTCAAATACATAATGAGATGTCTCCCTAGAACTGGTTGTATGAGTATCAGTGGTTCTTGAAGATACTGCTTAATCTTCTCGAAAGCTTCTTGACAACTCTCATCCCAGTGGACATCCTGATTCTTGCGTAACAGTTTAAAGATGGGCTCATAGGTAGCAGTAAGATGGGAAATGAACCTGGCTATGTAATTCAACCTCCCAAGGAAACCTCGTACTTCCTTCTCATTTTTCGGTTCCGGCATATATTGTATTTCTTTTACTTTGTCTGGATCTACTTCGATTCCTCGTTGACTCACGATAAAACCAAGTAACTTGCCCAACCGAACCCCAAAGGTGGATTTGTTGGGATTAATCCTTAACCTGAACTTTCGCAAATGATCAAACAACTTCTTCAAATGAACCAAATGTTCTTCCTCAGTCTGTGACTTCGCAATCATGTCGTCCACATACACCTCGACTTCTTTATGAATCATGTCGTGAAAGAGAGTCACCATAGCTCGCTGATATGTCGCACCAGCATTTTTAAGACCAAAAGGCATGACTCTGTAGCAAAAGGTACCCCAAGGAGTTGTGAAAGTTGTTTTATCCATGTCTTCTGGAGCCATCTTTATCTGATTGTATCCAGAGAAACCATCCATAAAGGAAAACACCGAAGACTGGGAAGTATTATCAACCAATACATCAATATGAGGCAGCGGGAAATCATCCTTCGGGCTTGCTCTATTCAAGTCTCGGTAGTCAACACACATACGTACCTTGCCATCCTTTTTAGGTATGGGCACAATGTTAGCAATCCAAGGCGGGTAATTTATCACAGATAGGAAACCTGCTTTGAGCTGTTTCTGAACCTCTTCTTTGATCTTCAAGGCCATGTCGGGTCTGGTCCTTCTTGGTTTTTGCTTTACAGGAGGACATTCTGGCTTGAGTGGCAATATGTGCATTACTATATTAGTGTCTAAGCCGGGCATGTCTTCATACGACCAAGCGAAGATGTCAGCATACTCTTGAAGCAATACAATCAACCCCTTCTTTTCTTAACTTTGCAAGGCGGCCCCTATCTTGACTTCTCTTTTTACCTCTTCAGTACCGAGATTGACAACTTCTGTTTCTTCTTGATACGGCTGGATGACCTTCTCTTCCTGTCTCAAGAGCCTGGCTAGTTCTTCAGGGACTTCACAATCTTCCCCATTATCTTCGTTAGCATGATCAACTGAATTCTCAAGGATATAAGGAACCATAGCATTATCATTTCCAACTGAGTCCGAGATGGATCTGCATGATCGATGATTTTATGTTTTATTTTTAGAAAGTGCAAAGGAAAATTTAAAGTAAGAAAAGAAAAGTATTGCCATTTTTATTTTGAAAAAGTAAAAGTAAAAGAAAAGACAGAGAACAAAAATTGTATGCGAAAGTGCGATTTTTCATTCAATGTTAAACGAAGATTGAAACATAAGTGGCCCCTTCTACAAGCCGTCAGTATGCCTTGGGCAGGACATACTACTTAAAATGGAAATAGAAAATTACACATCAAGGAAAACAACTTCAGGAATGTCCATGGCAGTCCAATTGCTGAGCTCCTGGTCTGGCGCAACTTGATAGATAAATCTTGAAATATCTTCATCGTCACCTTCAGCATCTGTGGAGAGTACCTGTCCTTCTTTGCTCACACCAGCACTGACGAACACTTCAGAAATTGGGGGAACCTGCTGCCCTTTGAGAGGAACCCAACCAGCTTGCATGGAGGATGATGGCTGATACCCAAGACCGAAACGATCTTTCTTCTCTGGAACTTCAATCAATTTGCCCCAACTGTCATGGGGAGGTCTAGCTTCTATAAGGGCTTTGGCATCCTTCAAAGAGGCCAGGGGTATCTCAGACTTCTTACATTCCATGATGGGGACTTTGTCAACAGTAACAATCTCCAGAGCTTGAAAGGGCAACTCTTGTACCTCGCCTTCCACTTCCACATAACGGTAGGTAGTCAGATTATTAATCACTATGTCTTCTTCCCTGCAAACGACAACAACTTGGTCATTCGCAACAAACTTCAGGCGTTGATGAAGGGTAGATGTCACAGCTCCTGCTACATGAATCCATGGACGACCCAAAAGGCAAGTATAGGATGGACGAATGTCCATAACATAGATTGACAAATAAAAAGTGTGGGGACCAATCTTGACAGGCAAATCAACTTCTCCATCCATCGATCTTCTCGAACCATCAAACGCCCGAACATTTAGAGTGGAGGGCCTCATCATTACTCCATCCATATTCAGCTTAAACAAGGTAACCTTAGGAATCACATTGAGTGAAGAACCTGTATCCACCAAAACTCGAGATAAAACAATGTCCAAACACTTCATAGAAACATGTAGCCCTTTATTATGGGCTCTGCCTTCAATTGGGAGTTCATCATCGCAGAAACCCAAACAATTTCCCACAGCAATATTGGTGACTATTCCTTCAAACTGGGCCACAGAGATGTCTTGGGTAACATGAGCGGAACATAAGGTCTTCAATAAGGCGTTGCGGTGGGCCTCTGAACATAAAAGGAGAGACAAGATAGAAATCTTGGATGGTGTCTGATTGAGCTGGTCCACTACTTTGTAATCACTCCGCTTGAGAATTCTCAAAAGTTGCTCCGCTTCTTGTCCCTCAGAAAGTCTGGGTTGATTATCCATTGCTTGCTTTCCCTTAGCCTTAGCTAGAGCTTCACTGTTAGTTTCCTTAGGAGGTGGGGGTGGAGGAGAAAAGATCCGACCACTGCGAGTCATGTTACTTGTTCCCGCAATGTTGGTAACATTCTTGTCACCTACCTGAGGGCACTCATACCTCTTTCCATGAATGTAGACTACATTGTACTCCCATGGAACTGCCTTTGAGTCGCTGCTTAAAGGGGGAATAGGAGCTTGAATCATTGTGGGGGTAATAGGAACCTGAATTGTTAAAGGAATACTGGGGGTGGATGAAAAGCTTCTCGGATAGTAGGGGATTTCCAGAACATCAATTTCTTCTTCTCGGAATACTTTCTCTATCTGTAATATACCTTCATCGATCAACTGTTGGATGGCTGTCTTTAACTCAGCACACTCTTCTGGTTTGGAAGAACAAATTAAGCAGAAGTCATGGAGTTCTTGTAGAACTCCATGCTTTAACAAATGTTCTTTGACAGTTTCCAAAGATATCTTAATTTCATCAACCTTCAATACCAAAACCCGTTCATTGACTTCTTCAATAGCATGGACTGTTCCCCCTTGATGAGGAGGCATATGACTATTTTAAACATTCGGACCAACAGGGTTGAAGTTGATGGCTTTCGCATCGATGAGATCTTGAACTTTGCACTTGAAAGCTCTACAATTTTCAATGGTATGGCCTGGGGCACCAGAGTGGAATTCACAATGAGCATTACTATCATATCCCCTAGGGAGAGGATTTGGCGGTGGACCGAGTTCGTGCAATTGAACCATTTTGCTAGCAAGTAACTGTGGGAGAAGCTGAGCATGGGACATGGGAATGAGATCAAATCTTCTTTCAGGGGCTCTCTGTCTTAGAGGAGCTCTTGGGCCTTGGAGATGTTGATTCGGTTGTTGATAAGTTGTATGAGGTGCAAACTGTTGTTGTGGAACATAATGTGGTTGCGGAGAGAAAGGCCGTTGTTGGGCCATCCAAGGTGCTGGAGTTGTAGCAGCGTATACTTGCGGAACAAACTGGTTGGGAACAGCAGCAAGTGTAGGAAAATAAGGGAATCGGACTTGAGGAAATGTGGGAGCTCTTCCTTGGTTGACGGTGATGGCACTGGTCTCTCCCTCTTTCTTCTTGACAAAACCGGAAAATGGTTTCCTATTAATGCCTGCATTGTTGTTAGCATTATTAGGAACACCTTGAATCGTTTCGGCCTTAATACATGTCTCAACACATTCACCAATGATGACCATATCAGAAAATGAAGTAGAAGTGCTACTGAGCATACGCTGGAGATAAGGGCCTCGTAGAGTACCCATAAACAGATCAATCAACTCACGGTCCAAAAGAGGAGGTTGGACCCTTGCAGCTAGTTCACGCCACCTCTGAGCGTATTCTTTGAAAGATTCTTCAAACTTTTGTACCATCCCCTGGAGCTGAGTACGGCTCGGAGCCATAACAGTATTGTAATGGTAATGTTTCAGAAAAGCGCTGGCAAGCTCTCCCCAAGTACCGACATGGGATCTCTCCAATTGCATATACCAATCCAAGGATGCCCCGGTCAAACTGTCCTGAAAGAAATGCATGAGCAAAGGATGCCCCGGTCCAAGTACCGACATGGGATCTCTCCAATTGCATATACCAATCCAAGGATGCCCCGGTCAAACTGTCCTGAAAGAAATGCATGAGCAAAGGTTCATTTCCAGCATAGGCCTCTATTTTGCGACAATAGGAACGGAGATGTGTCTCTGGGCAAGAAGTTCCTTTGTACTTGTCGAACTCTGGGACTTTGAACTTGGGAGGAATGACTACCCCAGGCACGAGGCACATTGCAGCAGTGTTGAATCCGGAAGCCTTGATTCCTTCCATGGCTCTAAGTCGCTCTTCAAGGGCATGATACATTTTCGCAGTTTCGGCAACCCCGACAGCAAGATTCACTTGGGGTTCATCAAGATCAATAACATCATGATGATCGTCGACATCATTCCTAGGAGCATCGGTAGGAGTCTCAACATTAGCATTGTCATTTCTCCCATTAGCAGAAGTGGAAGGAGCGGCAATAGTAAGCTTGGCAACACTCTGGTGTAGTTCTTCTTGACCCTTAATCACGGCATGCAGAGTTTCCAGGCGTTGATCCATGAGGGTACCCATAGTGTCCATATCCCGACGGAGTGCATTCTGATTTTCTTCGAAAAGATCCATTAGCCTTTGCTGGTTACCTCTGGTACGGTAAGTATGTGGATGAGTCGTCTTTGTTGTTTACTGGATTCTGAGAAAGGGGACCCCAATGAGTTTTTGTTGTGAAAAAAATGAATGCATGGTAATATGGATGAATGCTTTATCTTCATTTCTAATGAGACCCAAAGACTCGTCTATCTTTTTAAAATTTCCCTTTTGAAAAGTTATATCTACAAGACTTGTCTTTGGATTTCTCTAGATATGAGATATATATACATGATGATGTGATGTTATGGTATGCTATGGCATGAAGTCTCAGCTCCACATATTCTGGATAACCATTGCGTAGTCCGTTGCACAGGCTGAAAGTAACAGGATCAAAAGTTTGACGTCACAGGCATGGAGTCAGAGTAACCACCCACGAGGTATGTACTAGGGATTTATCACCTGCCGAACAATGTTCTAAAGATTTCTCGAAGTCTACATTCTTCCTTTGGATATTACCGATGTCCCAATTACTTGGTAATCAGTAATATTCGCAGGAAAAACTCGTCTGAGCGAAATATCGAGTGACAACTACTTCCGGATTACTCAGTTACAATCTCCGCATTGCACCTAAAATGCCAAGATGGGTTAATGGTTCTACGGCTCTCAGCTTCTCGAGCTCCCAGGTCGAAAGCAACGACGTCTTCCCGATTACTCGGTAAACATCACTACTTTCAAGGGGACCTCCACTGAGTGGGGGATTTTCATGCCTCCTTCTTCGGGATTACTCCCTCAAAGTTAACATGACTATACCTCCCGTCCTAATCCTATGTGTAACCCAAGTCCGGGTATAGGACTTATCAAAAGTAATCACCAAACCCAATATCACAATGTATCCAGAATATGTGAGTAGCAACAATATATGCAATATATACAAAAGAATAACATAAATAAAGAAATAAAACAGTAAAGAAAGATAAAGAAAATAAATAAAAACCCAAAAAGACAAATAAACAAAACTAGGAGAGACTCGCTAAAGTTCCCCAGCAGAGTCGCCAGCTGAAACCACCGGCAGAAAACACAGAGCCGCCACCGAACTTTATTTATCCCGAAGGAAGGGGAAATATCGATAAAACCACAAGGGAATGGATAAGATGGTCTTGCGACCAAGAGAAAGGGTAAGGGAGTCAGTTATGCGAGGGGAAGGTATTAGCACCCCTCTCATCCGTTTTACTCAACGGGATCCGTTTTGTTTGTTTGTCTTAAAGGGTGTGTTTATCTACAACTATGCTTGCTAAAAGGGAAATGAATGATTTTTGATTATTGCGTTCGTGAGGGTTTCGCGACCCTTTGCCTACGTATCCAATGAAGGAATCAGAACACCGTAGTTCCTCTAGAAAATGATTGATTTGTTTGTGTTTTTTAGTGGGCGATGTTAACGCACGCATTCTAGCAATAGGCACGGCCGGTATCGCGGTAGAACGGAGATAACATGCCCTTGAGGGGAGTTTTGATTGGTTGAGTGTTTTGCGAGTTTTAGAATAAATTCAAGCAATGATTAAAAGAGTGTTTTTTGGATTTTCGATTTGTGAATGTTAAGTTCAATTACAAAAGGAAAGGGTTAAGAGGGAGACTAAAAACCTAGTTGTTTGTTATGTACAAGTGCTGAATTAAAAGTCGAGTTTGAAAGAGGAGTTCTATCCTAAAATTATCATGCCAAGGTTTAAAACCTAATATCTAATTCAACATTAAAATGATCCAAACAAAGTTTAATTGTATAATAGAATTCTTAAGAGACGTGTTATCAAGAATCAATCAACCTAAGATAAAAGAAAATACAATTATAATATTTTTGGGGTTTTACAAGTTAAAGAAATGATAAGATCAAAGGAAATTAAAACCTGAATCCTAAAACTATCTATGGCTACCGAGTAGGGAAACTGTAATATTGAAATTCTAACAATTCAAAAAAAAAGGGATTTTGACAGGTTTCAAGTTTTTTATAAGTTAAGGGGTTTCGACGGGTTTCAAGTTTTGTACAGGTTAAGGGGCTTCGACGGGTTTCGAGTTTTGTACAGGTTAAGGGGCTTCGATGGGTTTCGAGTTTTGTACAGGTTAAGGGGCTTCGACGAGTTTCAAGTTTTGTACAGGTTAAATAATTATGTTGAATTTCTTTTGTTGTTTGTTACAGGTCAGTCAGTTAGGTTCGAGAGGATGTGGATTTGGTGAGGGTTTTTTAAGTGGATTTCTTGTATGTTTTCTGTAAAATTTTGTGTGATTTTTCTGGTTTCTAAATGAGTTTTTTTCTCTGTGAATTTTATGTGGATTTCTAACACTTTATGTTTTAGTTGGTTCAACCATTATTTCAGCCTTGATATCATGATTATCTCATTACAAGCTTAGAAAAAAAACAAATACTACACAAGAGATAAATATCTTACCTACAACTGCCTTGAAGATGCCAAATAGAAAACCAGAGATGAGATTCCAATCAGGTACGATGGTAGACCCGTGCTTGATGCTGATCTTCCTTCTTTGTATTTTGTTATGCTCTTCTTCTGCTTTATGATTGTTGTCCCTCTAACCAATACATGAAAACCTCATTTTCCTGTGTTGCAACAGAATATTTTAACGAATGGTTGGTCGAATCTTTCTAACTGTTAATAGTTGCCAGGTTATGGAATGACTGAATCTCGATGGATTAATTGTGTATAAAGGCTATGGTTAATGAGAGGGTTGTTGGTTTTTTTATGCTATACTTGCTGTGTGTTTTTATGCTGTAACTTCTCTTCTGTTTTTTTCTGTGATTTTTTTGTCTCCCGTTCTCACTATGAATGAAGCCAGTTATAGGCTGATTGAGGGGTGTTTTTGGGGGGGGAAATTTGCTGAGGTTTGAACAATGTTGGAATGTTGTTTTGATCCTTTCTTATGTTGTTTTTGTATTTTTTCATTTTTATACAAGTTATAGACATCAGGTCTGGTTTTGCATAGTAGGTTTCTTGGACTGGTTTTGGACAGTTTTGTAGCAGGTTTTTTTGTTTTGTTTTGGCATCTTACAGCAGGCATTGGAGCAGCAACAACAGATTTTTGGAGTGTTGTATTTGGCTATTTTGGACTAAAGTAACTTTTATTGTAGAAAAAAAAGGGGTACATAATTTTTTTGCCAATTTATCCAAGAATGGTATTATCCCATGAATAAACCTTCGAACCCTTCGGAAATGTTTTACAAACTTGTGTAAGCCTCTGATTATGTAAAGATTTGTAAGCAGCATAGCATTGAAAATGAGATTTGATCTTTAGTCGAATGCAAGAATGATATCGAAACACACTTGTTCGAAGGAAGCCTTTCCCTCATTCGAAGCTTGTGGTCGAAACAAACTAATGCCCAGTCGAAGCTTGTATCGAAGAAAACATACTGCCAAATCAAAAGCTCATGCTCGAAGGAAGCACATTGCCCAATCGAAGTATGTGGATCGAAACAAAAATAAAGGGAGTCATTGCCTTGTGTATTTTTAGCATGAGGGAAGTTCCTGGCTTCTGAGTTGAAGGGCGCTTTTTCAAGGGAAGCAAGAACTTAGTCAAATCTTGTATGAAGATACCTCTTGGCTCAAACGAAACTTGTATGAATCAAAGTATGCAAGAGGCCCTTGGTGCAAGTGGATTCGAAGGATGCATAGAGATGGTTACTTTGTCCCATCGAAACTTGTCCAAACGAAGCAAGCATGCAGGCAACAAACTTGTCCAGTCGAAGCAGGCTTGTAGGCAGCATGCTTGGTGAGTCGAAATAGGCTTCCTTGCAGGGGGCATGTGTGGCCAACATGTCATGGCCTTTGATTGCAATCATGTAGGCAACACACTTGTCCAATCGAAAGGCTGAATCAAAGGAGGTTTCGAATCCAAATGAAGGATATACCTAAACTTGCATTCGAAGGAGGCTTTCGGTTCAAAATGAAGGACATGCCCAAGTTGCATTCGAAGGAGGCTAAGAGTCAATAGAAGGATGTAATCCAAGTTGCATTCGAAGGAGGCTAAGAGTCAATTGAAGGGTGCTGAATTGAAGTTGCATTCGAAGGAGGCCAAGAGTCAATTGAAGGGTGTTGAATCGAAGGAGACTTGTTTTCCTCCAAATTTGTCAAAATAATGTTTTTATCTGTTTTCTCTCTTTTTGACAATTTCCTTTTAATTTTGGCACTGGAAGATCCCAATGCACTTGTGCAAATTTAAACCCTGAGAATCCTTGTGAGAAAGGCCTTGAAGAAAGAGAGGGCAAATTTTGGGGTATAACAAAGACTTTAAGAAGAAACTTGAAATTCGAAGAGGTGAAATTCTTGACCTGATGCCCTGAGCTTTGAACCATCCTCGAGGCAGGCGACAGAAACATCTTCACAGAAACCAAAAACTCGAAACCTTAGCATCTTGACCAGCACACATAGGGAAATAAACCCTAATCCAGGCTCAGATAAAATTGAGCAAGAACCAACCTTGTAACGTGATGACAAAATTCGTTCCACGATCCACTAATTGAGAACCAGATGCGCTTCCTTTTTACCTGATAAGAAAACCTCAAAACAAGATTAGACAAAAAGAGGGCGTAGCCCTAATACTTCAAACCAAAGCGCCTGATTCCCTGAGATGCGGGATATGTAAATGACTGAATGATAAAATGATGCAAATGGAATGCAAAGTTTGAAGCCAGACAAGAATAAAGAGATAGGGCAAATTTGGGGTACGACAATATTTAAACAAGAAAAACAAAAAAAAAACTATATCAGTCAGTTTCAGAATCGAATTGGGTCATTCTTCAAAGAGGAGACCTGGTTGGATGGTTCTTCTGAATCGCGAGAGAAGAGATCGTTCTTCAGAATTAAAGAAACCAAATTGAGAGACACACATGGATTATTTAAGCCCATTTGCAGTGATAAATATATTATTTAAGCCTAAACTAAAATATAGAAAAGTTACTTTGGTTTGATGGCAAGTGTAAATGTCCATTATTACTTTTTTTAAAATTTAATAAATTTTAAGAAATATAATAAATTAAAATTAAAAATTAAAAATATTTTGATGGATATAATTAAATTCATCATATGTGGAGTTTTTTGAGACATTTTTCTACATTAAAAAATTCATTTTCGATTAAAAAAAATCAAATATTTTAGTAGAACATGTTTATAATATGAAAATGTAGCAACATCTATTTTAGGTGGGGTAGTTGGTTATCACGTAAGTCTCACATTCTAGAGGTCCCTAGTTTAAAACCTGTTCTCAGACATTATTTTTTCTTATAAAATAACTAATATATGTCTTCAATTGAATTTTCATCATATTCAAAGAACGGACCATCATAGTCATATTAGTAGCGATAAAAGGGCCTCTCGCAGTCCATATTTTTTTTGAAGTCATTTTTAAACAAGTTATATACAACCATGTAGTAGTTTGCTAATGGCCCCTTCTATAGTTGCAAATGGCGCAATTGAAAATGCCAAATCTTTGACAAAAGATGTGCATTAAGGTTAAAAAACAAACAACGAAAATTAAGAAATGAAGAAAGCCAGTAGAAAATGAGACGAAACATTGAATTAGGAAATAAAAAATACACTTAATATTATTTTTCAAAAAATAAAGTTAGGGATATAATCTCTAACTTGTTTTGTTGTATGAGCTACTTCAACTACCAACATATGAATTACAATAGTAGTAGCTTCATGGGATCCATATTCAATAAAAGCACCCATTTGATCACATATCTACAAGATATCGTATATTTAATCAGGATTTGAAATTTGTAGTCATCATAACTAATGGTTGAGTAGAGGAAACATGTAGTTTACCTTGCCGATATGCATGAATCTCTTATTAACAAATATATACCAACCAAGGAGAATCTTTCTAATAAAGGTATTAGATGTGATCTCATTTTCTCTATATGTAACTCTCACTACAACATTTTTTGCATGGCAACTTAAACAAAATTGTTTCGAAACTTGAAAAAATTGTTGCCTTAAGATACGAGAACAATTTTAAGGTCATGGTAAATAGAGGCGTTGCCTTAGACACCCATAGTTGTTTTTCTACATGATGTAGTCACCTTGTAGATAACCTATGATCCCAACAACAATGATTTATGTTCGTTATTAGCTTATGATTATTGTTGTAACACTTTCATTTCCTGGTTCTATTTATGAGTAGAGACTATGAATGAATTTAAGATAAGAAATTGGAATTTAATTATTAATCTCATTGGTGGAATGATTAGTAATTAGTCTTGTGACCAAGGACAACATGGTCATTGCATCGATTGGTTATTTAAACTCCAAAGACATGCCAAAACCTCTTTTCACCACTTCACACCTCTCTCTCTCTCTCTCTCTCTCTCTCTCTCTCTCTTTCTTGGAACAAATAAATCAGAATTTAAGAGAGCTTGGAGAGAAAGGGTGGTTAAGCCGTAGATTAAGAAGGAGAGAAATTTTATCATCTTTATCAATGTTGAAGTTCATCTGTGAAACTTGGCGACATTAGAAGGAGAGCAATGATAAAGTGTTTGAAGCATCATCATCCTTTTCATGTCTTAACAATCAAATTCAGGAGGTGTGTTTTAAAGGTCATTCCCTAGTTAGTCTTCTTTCGGTATAATCTTGGGAATGATTGCATGTGGGGTTTAAGGGTTAGGGATTTTGAGAGTTACAACTTGATCATGTAAATGTGATAGTTGAACTCATTTATGTTATGTGTGACCATGTGTAAGTGAAAATCATCCTTGATATGATATTAATATGTGAAAATCATGATATATTGCATGAGTTGTTGGTATAGTGTTCTTATGGGGTTTATGATAGAGTGCCTGAAATCATGTGAGTGGTGGGATTATTGAACTTTCATGTGTTGGTTTTTATGTGTTTTTGTTAACCAAGTGTGTTAGTACATGTTAGGGGTTGATAGGGTGAATTAACATGTCTTTGGATAGAAAAAATCATGGATAACAGGCGGAAATATGAAATTTTATAGGTTTGATTCGAATCAGAGAAGTTTTAATTTAAATCAAAAGCCTTTTGGTTAGCCACTTGCTAACTTGTTTCGAATCAGAGAATTGCACTAAGAGTTATGATTCGAAACAGAGCCTTCTTGTTAGCCGTTGCCTAAATTGATTAGAATTAGAGTTTACACTTGATTCGAATCACAAAGGTAGATTTTGTTCAAAACAGAATTTTCGTTATAACACAAGTTCCATAACTCAAAATGAGACGCAGTCAAATGCGTTGGAAAGTTAATCTAATGTTATATCTTGTAACTAATTAATATAATTCTTGTATGATAGTTTGTGATATGTTATAAGTCCATGTCTGATTTCATGTTGGAGGTTCAGATTAAAATACTTTGATAACATGTCAATGTGATGATATTCCATTGGGTTAATGTCATGCATTGATGTTAGTAATATGTCATGGTAGTTGCCCTTATTGTATGCATGATCCTTGGTTTCTTGACATGTTGTATGTATACATGATGCTGAATTATATTTTATGAATTTTGGGAATTCAAGTTTACTCGCTTAGAAAGCCTTTGAACCTGAACTTTTATTCTTTTCCCCTGAGTACAATCTGAGTTCTGTAACTTGGAAAGATATGTCGTCTTTTGTGTTGTGTGACTAACTTAAAGTATTATGATGTAGTAGAGAATATGGTGTCGTCCAGTTTCTTCCCTATTGTTTATTTTTTCCTTGTTAATGCTCAGACATGATTGGTCTCGATATGCTTGAATACAGAGAGGGCTTATACAACTAGGTGGTAATTCACTTGCATTTACACACCTGATATATCGATTGGAGTACTTTTGGGGCCTAATGGGGTATGTTACTCACTTGGTTAGTCACCAAATGTGTGCTTGTGGGGCTCGACGAGGCGTATTACTCACTTGGATACTCATCTGAGGGATCTGTATGGTGGGCTTGTGTGGCCATATAGTCCTCTACACTTGGTTACTCACCTCTGGCGGGCTTGTGTAGCAATATTGGCGTAATTCACTTGGTTACTCACTAGTGCTTTCTCTTGGTGGGTTGGTGCAATCAAGTAGGTGTTTTTGCATTTTAAGGATACTCACATGTGTATTAATGATTTATGGGGTCGTGTCACCACATAGGCAATTTCACTTTGGTACTCATCACATATGGGCTCCTTTAGCCACTTAGGCGTAAATCGCTTGGTTACTCATTTAACTCATCGTACGGTAAACTTGTGCAAGTCTTTTGACATTAGGCACTAAGTTACTCATTGAAGGTGTGCTTGTGTGGCTTAGTAGGAAATAGTATACTACACTAGGATTCTCTCGTACGCGGGTATGGGTATGTATATATGGTTGTGCTGACTTTGATATGAGTAGGTGATTTTGGAATTGGGTAGTAAAGGGACTCCCAATTTGATGCAATGTGATATTTGTGCATTCTTGAAATAGTAAGTAAGGAAGCCCCTGATCGATGGTCGATTCGTAGATGAGTATGCACCATGTAGACTTGAGTGGACCTGCATGATAGGGTGACTCATTGAGATTTAGTAATCTCACCCAATCATATTATTATTTTTCACGTGCATTGGTGTAAGTGAAGAACTCGTGAGAAGGCCAGAATGAGAGTTTTTGGCGAGCAGATGGCATGAAGACTGTACCTGGTCTATTATTCCGTTTGTTCATTTCTTATAGAAATATATGTTGTATACATTATTATCAGTAGATTTGAAATGTATACAATTTTGTAGTATGTATGGAGCAAATAGAAAAAGTCTAGTCCTTTTGGAAAACTCATCTCTGATATCCTTACGAAAATCAATCTTGTCAATTCCCTGAATTAATAAGCTATTGATGTGATAATTGGATCATCTCTGGATGGGAAGACCCTGACAAATGTGGGGCTGATCACTAAGGTGACTGTAAATCTGGTTGAATCAGCTGCGTCTGAAGTCATGAAGAGGAGAATTTATATTGAAGGTTTTTCCTGAGTATATTTTTGACAGATCTTTTGTGATCAACCCTAAGCACAATCTTGGTGCTTCTTCTGATTCTCCTGCCAAGAAGAAAAAGATGAAATCTTCCAAGAGGTCTATTGTTTAAGTATATTCTGCAAAACTTCAGAAGATTACGACCACCAAAAGGAAACTGGAGATTTCTAAAGGTCCTGATAATTCTAGACCTTCATAGGTTGCCAGAACATCGACAGTTGCAACTTCTACTTTTGCACCAAGAGAATCTGAAGATGATCCTGGTAAAAGTGTCTCTTTTGAGTACATAATATCTGAGAATGCAATAATTTCATCCACTCCTACATCCACTCAAACTACTCCATCACCCATCCCATCATCTGTTTGCACTTTTGGAACAGTTGCAACTCCCACCACAAAAAATCCAAACGTTTCAGAAGTCACTACTTCTGATCCCAAAGAAACCTACAGAATTCAAATCCTGAAGACACTTCTTCATTAAACACTTTTTTGTGCCCCCTCCTCAAATCACCATCTATCTCCCTCAACCATCCATAACTACTCCATCTGAAACCATCATCACCACCACCACTTGTGCTGAGACACAAAAACTTCCTAACATCCTTATTAACCAAATCAATGAAAATGAGATTGATATCACCCCCTTATAAACCTTCGTTCATCTTCCACCCAACTTGAGCCTCACATATCTGATGCTCAAGATACTTCTGAAGACTTTATGTTAGAAGAAGATATTTTGAAAATCACTGTTGTGCCAAATAGGGACCCTTTCCCTAATTATGGAAAAATCATGTTCTACTATAGAGAAACCTCCAATAAACATATACCCTTGAATGATTTAATGAATTATTCTAGAAGTTATGCTCATGACACTTTGAAGTATGTTATGGAGAGTTTTTCTTCAAGCAAGGATCCTTAGAGGACAAATTTTGTCTGGAACAATTTCAGAAAGTGGATGAATGATAACTCCAACATCATTCAGACTTATTATCACTTTGAAGTTGTTAGGAAGCACAAGGATTTGATTGAACCTATGACACATACTCCAATTCCTTTGTGTCTGCCTACTCTAGAAGGTATTGAGGTTAAAGAGCAACAAGCTGAGAAGGTTATAGAAGTTGCTGCTTCTAATGTTTTTGGGTCTGTGATGACCTTGAATGAAGCTGGACATACTTCTGGAACTGAGAATATGGCAATGGAAGCTGAAGAGCCAATTGGGCTTAAGGGGTAGACTTTGAACATGCTTAAATAAAATTTGGAAGTTATAGATTCTGGGGGAGCTAGTTAGATAAACTCTGAATTTTTTATGTGATTATTACCCTTTATACATTGTTCACCAAACTACATGGTTTTGTCATCATCAAAAAGGGGGATATTGTAAGAACAAGATTTGGTTCTTCATTTGGCCTTAAGTTTTTATGATAACTTTACATGTTATCTTATAGAAGAATTTAGTACTCTAATGGTTTTTGTCTAGTGTGTAGCTTTTGCTAATAACTCCTGACTCTGAAGATAAGGCATACGGTGTCATTAGGTTCTGAACTCAACACACTATGACTCTCGAAGAAACCAATGGGGCTTAAAACTTCAAGTCAAGACTCAGCAGTGCTTATAATGCAACCGTTCTGAAGAACGTTAGTAATAAAGCTTCTACTCATGAATTTGTGAGAGAGCTTTTGAGGCCTTCTAAAGCTCTGCTTCTGTCTGTCCCATGTTCTGAAGATTCTCAAGACAAGGTTCACCAACAAAAAATCTGAAGATTCTAAAGACATCATTCTGAAGACCAAGTGCTGAAGACTCTAAAGACAAGGTTTTGTTGAACAAGTTCTGAAGTCTCTAAGGACTTAGTTTAGCGGTAGAAATGTTCAAGACTAAGCCATTGGATTGACTAGACTTTATACAAATCAAAAATAAAAATCACCACCGCGCTTTATTATTTCCAAAGGAATGGGAAAAGAGCGAATAACCCAAAAAAGGGGGAAAGATTCAAGGTAAGGGGGTTGGTTATGCAAAGGGAAGGTATTAGCACCTTAAACATCTACGGTACTCGGCAGGAACCTCTTTGTAAAAAATATATATTTTTTGGCTATGAAATGTGTTGTATATAAAATGGATGGTGGATGTGAGAAAAGAAATATATTTTTTATGATTTTTGCACCCGCCGCAGTTGCGAACCTTTAGTGCCTACGTACCACCTTTCATGCAATAGGGGATCAGGGTACACGTAGTTCCTCTTTTAAAAATTTGAAAAACAAGTGTTTTGGTTAATTTTATGAAATAAGACATCATTGTCATTGTCCGTGTGGAAAACATACTTACTACCCACAATCATGAGAAAGGAGAATTTGCATCATCTCAAAGTGGAGGATATGGCTTGGATTTTAAAATCAACAATGCCTCACTCAACACCTAAGTGGAAAATATATCACTTTACTACATATTGTAGAAGTATAGTTGTTTGCATCACTACAAGGATTGACAAGAGTCCAACCTTTTGAGAAAAGTTTAAAGATAAAAACCAAAGTGGAAAATGGTTTGAAATGATATTGATTGACTTTTAGTCTTCTCACAAAAAATGTCAAAGTATTATTAAATTGATTGAAGTTTATTTATTAAAAGATTTTGAAAATACATGGACCTAAGTCCAAGTTTATTATGAAAGTGTTTCAAGTTTCAAAACAAGAAGGGTTTTCAAAAGGAGGGAGAAGATTTTTAAAATTAAAGAAGATGGGAGGAGTAGAAGAGGCTATCCTAAAGCATAACGTAAAAGCTAAGGATAAGGACCATCTAACCAACAAGAAGCCAAAACTTGACATTATGAGCCAAGATAGAATTCCCATTATTTGGATTGGAACCAAGCAAGCAAAGATACTAGACCTCCTGAGAGAACCAAACTTCAAGTGTATTAAGTCTTCACAAAAAAATGGGCAGAGTAACGGTTGTATGCGGGTGAATTCCAGATTACAAACAAATAGTGTAATCACAAAAACCTGCACACAGAAACAAACAAGCAACCCAATGTCTGGAGGTAAACCTCAAGAGCTCCAGACAAAATAATCAGATAAGATCACAAGGTCTCCAAGATAGGCTAAGGTTTCTAATCCTAAGTCCAAAAAGAGTCCCATGCTCCATAAATCCAAGGATAGTAACCAAATAGTCCAAGTACCATTAAGAGTTTTTTAGGGTTTAAGTTGATTATTAAGTATCTTAAGAAAGAAAAAGAAAAGCTCAAGTGAGAAAAGTAAAAAATGACAAGAAAATAAATGCTCAAATGAGCAAAGATGAAAATGTCATGAAATGTAAATGCTAAAAGATAAATAGTGCATAAAAGAATAAAAGCATAAAATAAACAAGTCAATAATTAGTGGTTAGTTGGATGACCATCTTGAAACTTGCATTTGGAACTCATTATAGGACTGGTAGAACCAAAGCCTCCACACAACAAGTTGCATTTGCTTTTTGTCAAGTATATCATCCATTTGGAATTCTCATAAGTACCATTTAATGATCAACGATGTTTAAGTGATCCGCATTGACCAAAGGTGTTGTAGATCCATTAGAGGATTGGTAGAACCAAATCCTCTACATAATGAATCTCAAGGTTATTGGATCAAAGAGAACAAATTAACATACTTGGGCTTGCAATCATAAGTTTGGGCCACGAATGATCATTTATTCGAATCGGGACAAAATTTAGCGCTATGTAAAGAAATCGTAAGTGGACTTATATCGAAGTCGCACCTATTTTGAGGCCGGTCAATAGCAATCTATGCACCATTTGTTTTGAGACATGATATAGAGATCATGCTATAACAACATTTAGTGCAATGAGAAGGGGGTGAGATGAAGAGGAATTAGGGTAAAAAGAGAAACCACGTTTGAATTAATATTTAATCAAACTATTATTAAAATAATTCATCCATTTTTTGTGGGGTTAAACTCAACACCATGGATCAAATGATGTTAATAAAGCCATGATCAAAAAATCAACCCAAGACAACCAGAAAATAATCACAAAATAATAATATAATTGATATATACATTAAAAGATAAGAAAATGTTTTTTTAAAAAGGAAAATAATAAGGAAAATATCAATTATATTAAAATTAATGAAGAATTGAAAAATGAGACCATAGAAAAATCAGGAAAGAGGCCAAGTAATTTTATAAAATTTTTGGGAATTTTTAAAAGTCAGAAACTATTTTTAAAAATTAAAATAAATGGGTAAAATAAACAAAAATAGTAAAAAATAGTAAAGTCTGAAACAAAAATAAAATAAGGTCACCAATATTTGTCACAATACCATTGGATCATTCCATAATATTTTTTAGAATTTAAAAATGTATAAAAGTATTTTTAAACATTTAAAACAAATCAAATAAGTGTAAAAACTATAAAAAATACTAAAACAAAAAATTAAATTTTGAAAAAATAAAAATCAGAAAAAGAAAATAAAATTAAAAGATGTGGACCATTGGATGAGAGTCAAAACGCGTTAATAATCAAATCCAAGGGATCGGGCATGCTGTGCATATCATGGTCTTTAATGAATAATGTACAAAATCAATAATAAAATCAGAATTTGAAAAATACAGATGGCGCGCCTTCATTGGTTAGAAGATGACACGTTGGTCATCTTCAACCTCCAGCCATCACGAATTGCAGGTCTCTCAAACTGTAAAATCAGAAGCTCAGACCTATGCCATTCGCTTCGTCTTTTCAAGACGAAGACAACCACACCCTCGCTCCAAATTTATATAAACTGTAGCTCAAGCAATTTAGAAAGAATGTTTTGAAAAGGGATTTAAAAACTCATGGTCAAAACATGTTTCCAGATGAAAGTAAGTGTTGCAAATAGAACCAGGGCAATGAGAGCATCACAGTGATATCAAAGTTTTGAAGAATTGATGAAGGAATCTACTTATTGAAGTTGAGTTGCAGAGCTCTGAAACTGGACTTCTATGGAGAAATATAGGGCATGATTCTTGAACTTAATTATATGGTTTGCTTCAGGGAAGATCAAGGAAGGTGAATTGAGGGAAAAATAGATTGAAAAAGGCTTGAGAATAAAATTCGAAGTTGCTGAATTCTGGGTTGTGAAGCAAGTTTGGCAGGGTGATTCTGGCTATCTAAGCTTGGGAAATTGAATGGGGGATAACCCTCTATTTATAGGGAAGCAAATGGGATCAAAAGGAATAGAAAATGATGCGTTTTAGAGGGAATTCATGGGTTTGCATCATAAAGAAAGTGTGACTCAAACTTGATCAAAACTCAGCCAAATCGTGTGTTTCATGATGCTAATCACTTATGGAAAGTTGCTAAACATGATTAGAAACAAAAACACGTGGAAATGTTGTTATTAGAAGCCAAAACAAAGATTTCAAAATTTTGACTGTGCAAAATTCAGTTTCAAACTACCAAATTCAAATCCATGGCATTTCCACCTCAGGGGGTCTTATGGCATAATTCTTGATGCTTTGGAAAGATGAGGTTACAATCTTTGCAATGGAAAAATAATGGAATCAAATGGATGCTTGAGCTGAAAGTTACATTGAGTCAAAGTTGAAGAAAAAGAGTTGACTTTCCATACTTAGAAATATTTCAAATTCTTCTTTAAAAATGACATATAATATTTTGCATCCAAACATGGCCTTCCACTAATAATTTGCTCTTTACCAAAAAAGATGTAGTGAAGTAGACCTCTAGAATGACATTTTGCAATATTAACCACTCAAAATCTCCAAAAATTGAGCAAGTTATGACTTGTTGAAGTTGGCCAAAAATCATGAAATGACCTATGATCTTTTGCATTCCTAAGACAACTTCCATCCATTTTCTTACTTTGCACATAAAATAAGGCATGAATTATACATCCTTAAGATCATCATGAAAAAAGAATGGGCTCAAGGTGATAAAAATTGACCATGTTATGACCATTTGAAGTCACATATGGAAAATTGGGGATTCATCTGGGTGCCTTGTAATCTTTCTTCTTCACCAAGTTCTTTCCACATGAAAACTCCTTGGAACTTTTGAAGTGATTTGTTGGTAACTCTTTGAAGAGAAGGATGTTTTTGGAATCACTCAAAAATACCAAAATATAAGCAAGATATGCTCCTTTGAAGTCCAAAACCCTAGCCTCTAGATCAAGAGAATGCTTTGAGGAACTTTGCCAAGTTTGAACAAACTTTTTGTGCCAATATTCTTCCTTTATGAATAGAAATTGTTGAGGATGACGATGAGGGCTCATGGCCACCAAAACCACTTCCATATCAATTCTTCCAAAACAACTTCAATGGTGTGTTTTGAATTTTTCAAGCTATTTACTAGGGCATGGAAATAAACTCATAAACCCGTGAAGCAACTTGCTAAACCTTATTACCTTTACCTACATTATTAACAAGTAATACAAACCAATATTGTATTTTGTTAATTAGATAGAAAATCAAAGCAAAATATCCATGATCACAAAAGAAAACAAGTCAAGGTGCTTGGTAACTCCTCAAAAGATCAAGGCTAAAGATAGGGAGAAGAACCAAAAGCCCTAATGTGATCTTGTTGTGATTGAAACAATATGGTATGATGAAGGGATCTTAGGGGATAAAATTGGGGTACAACACATAGGTTTTAAAGATTCAAGTTTTGATCCTTCTACAAATGCTTAATCAATAAACATTATAAGCCTCTGAAGAGTAGAAGATAATGGTCAATATTCATTTGCGTGAGGATGTTAGTACAGGGTACACTTGTCTCCACTACCCGAATGGGGTGGCGCAAGGACAATACTTGGGTATTATGTTTTCAACCACTCCACACTGACAGTTGGGGACAAAACAGTTGGATTTCAGTTTCCTATTATACCCTCCAATTGATTTCTTTTCAACTATAAAAGGAAGAATTGGATGAATTGAAAAACAATGAATCTGCTCTACAAAACATACGTTGAAATGTTGCACAAACTGTTTTAGATAATATTTGTACAATTTTTTATTTTGCAAGGAACTGTTGTTCATAATTTACAAGAAAGGAGCACTTGTTCATTAACTTGCTATTAAAACTTTTGTGTTATTTGTTTGTACTTAAACTTTTTGTAATCTTCTTGTGAGAAGCATCTTTATAAACACACAAACTTGTATTCAATAGTGAGTTTATAGTTCCTTGAGATTATAGGGTTTAGTCAGGAGTATCAAGAAGACAGTGACAGTTGATAATTTTGGTTTACAACAAGGACAATTAGTCTTGTTATGGTTTCTATAATCAGTTTTATTATAGTGGATTAAGTCCTTATTGAGAAGGCAAAATCACCTTGGCGGGTTGACTGGATTAACTTAGTTAACAGTGAACCAGGATAAAAAAAATTGTGTTCAAATATTTTTTTTTCACTTGTTAGCTTTGGAGTTTGAGTTTAGAAAAGATTCTATTTGGTGAAACTCAATCCAAACCCCCTTTTCTTGTGTTTCTTGCACCTTCTGATCTCTTGTTACACTATGCATTTATTGTAGACATATATGTTGTATACATTCTTATATGTAGATTTGTAATGTATACAATTTTGTTATATAGTTTTCAGCTTTTGTATGTATTTAATGCCAACAATTTAATGTCTTACTGATATGGTTTTTTACACATATCAATGGGATGTTACAGTTGGTATTAGAGTAGGTCGATTCTCGACCCAACCATAAGATAATACTAGCAATTCTCTTCTTCCCCACATGTGTGTTACTAGTCTAATTTCTACTATCATAGTATCCAGTTATTGAGCTTGACCAACTCACTGAGTGTGTACATGATTGATAGGATTATGGAAGAGCCACCATGAGGACGCACAACATCTAGGTGACTTGATCTTAAGTAGTAGAAACCGGTTAAGTAGGGGTGTCACATCTTGAAAAATCGAACGGACATGAAGGTGGGCAAAAGAAAGCCGCTATCAATGTTATTTATCCCATGAAAGGGAAAGGAAACACTGAATAAACCTAAGAAAGGGAAAGATAATGGTCTTGAAACCAAGAGAAAGGGTAATAAAGTCGATTACGTAAGGGGAATGTGTTAGCACCTCTCACGTCTGTGGTACTCCATAGGATCCACTTAAGTTGTTCTAATATAAGGGTGTAAACTATAAGTCTAAAGCTTAATGCTAAAAGGTAATGCATGCAACAAAAAATACGGGGAAAAGAAAGAAGATTTTACAAAGTTGTGCTTGCTTAGGCCCCACAACCCAATGCCTACTATAATACGGTGGGAGAACTGACTTAGGTGTTTTGTGTTTGATCGCAATTGTTGCGGATAGCAAGAGTCGCCACCGACTTTTCTTTTATCCAATAAAGGAAAGGGTGAAAAGAACAGGAAAAACCTTTTGAGAATTTTCTTGAGTTCCTGGGGTAGGTTATGAAAAGGGAAGGTGTTAGCACCCTTCTCATCTGTAGTTATCTACGGGTTCTTAGGTTCTAGCACACTTTGAAATGTTTTTGTGAATGTTTTCCTGTTTTGAGTAAGTTGGAAAATATTTTGAAAACGCCTTTGTTTTAAAAAAAATTATAATGATTCTCGTCTCTATAAGTATGTATACAAAGTATTGGTTTTGAAAATAGTTTAAAGAGAAGTTTGTTTTTGAAAATTTAAGTGTGAAGATGGTTTTATTTGCGAGCAAGAAACTACGGGCGTTCTACCTACTCAAAAAGTCTTAGTTATTTCCCTCCTCCTTTAGATAAGGCTATCTTACCATTGATTAGTAAGAAGCCTTATCATTTAATGTGAAGGGACGAGCGAAGATCATCGTATAGTTATAGAAGGAAACATTGTAGGATACCTTAGATATTTATCTTAAGGGTCTAAGATCGTTTATTGAAGGCAACATTGAAGAGTCATCGAGGGACTACGATCTTGTATTTGAGGGTCATTGCTAAAGTATCCCACGTTCGAGGGACATGACTATTTAAATCTGAGGCAACAAGTGAGGGTTACCTTGGAGGTGCAAGTGTGCAAAGTGTTTTGATTTCATGCATTTTTGTCGTTGAATTAGGTTTTTCTACTTGTTGATTTTATGTCTTGCCATACAAGCCCTAATTACCAGCAATTATATTGAAAGCGATAAATTGCAAAAGTTTAAAGTTCTACGCTATTACATCATTTGGGGATGGGGATACAAATTACAAATGGGGGATGGAACCAATAAATCCCTAATTACTATTACATACCATAGAATATGAATTACAAATAATAATAGAATGTACAAATAATGTAAAGATTGGAGAGGAGAAAGGAATTGTATTTTTAGGGTTTTTTGGGTGAAAAAGGTTTAATGTTAACCTAATTAACTAATTAATTTTAATCACAAAAGAAGTTAATTAATTATTTAATAAAAAACTAATTCTAAGTTAATTAAAAATAAAATTAAATAAGGCTAAGTATAATTTAGTTTTAATTCTAAAAGATATTAATCTATTTAAATAATGTTTTTGTTTTGGTGTTTTATTTATAAAAATAAATAAGATGAAAATAAAATAAAAAATAGAAAATTACCTAAAAATGGTTTTTTTTTAATATATTTTTTGGTTAAAATAAAATGATAAATAAATAAATAAATAAATGATAATAAATAAATATAAAGAGGAAATATAAATATTAGGCAGGGGGTTTAAAAAGTTAAAACGGGTGTATGAAGGTAGCAAACAGGGCCCAATATAGTTTTTGTTTGAAATCAGAAACATGAAATAAATTAAAACGGCCTTGTATGTGTTAGTAAATGAGGGGGTATATGGAAGCAAAAAAATTAATAAAGAGGCCCATAATCTGGGAGGCCCATCGCTTCATTTGATCTAGTGTTGCTGATTTCTTGAGGTGCATCATGGAGGGCACATGGGGTGCATGGGATGAGATCATGTGATGATCAAATGGTGATGAGGAGAGGTGTATGGTGCGTGTGTTGACCTTTCTTGTACCTGATTATCATGAAACAAATATGAAAATAACAAAATGTCCCACGCCTGGCGCGAACCCATGACCAGGCGCAAGAATGCCTTATACGCACGAGCTCTTTCACTAGGGTGGTTGTACATCCGTTAGTTAAGGCAACAATTAATAAACATAAAATAAACTTGTTTTCAAATTTTGAAATTCATCTTCAACCTTCACGCGCGCAGAGATGAACACCACCATTATCAAAACTGTAACTTCTTCATTTCCCAATCGTTTTCAAAATTGTAAACATGAAACATGCTTAAAATTTCATGACGATTTCAAATATGTAAATAACTTAAGCTATAGATCAAAGATGAACATGAATTTCCGTTGGTACCAAATTTGACCTAATTTTTTCCAGAAAGTTCAAACCTAAAATTCACACTACTCAGGCAACATAAATGAATTCTAAGGACATGGTTAGTTTCATGGCTATGATGTCTACATTTTATCTTCACAAATGGAAACCAAATGATGCCTATATGAAGAGTTCAAAAGTCAGAAAAATCACCTTGAAAATGGAATTTGTGTTTTGAGTTTGAGCTTGTTTCAAGATGCTACAATGATCATGTTAACTTCCTTGGACCACTAGGAAGCCAATGCAATGCTTAGCTTGAGTTAAGAGTGGCTGGAATGATCTAGAGAAGTCCAACTACAATGCTTTATTTTTGAACTTGGACAATTGTAAAAATGGAGTTATAGTTGGGAAACAGGGATTGGGATGGTTTGTATTTGATGTATGGAATCTTTTAGGATGATTTGAAGGGAAAATGCACGAGTAGATTTTGTGTTTGGATTTCAAAGTCAGAAATGACAAGTTTTTGTGCTTTTGTTGCATTTTATGGTTTGAGAGAGAATTAGAGTGCTTGAGGGCATGTAAAATCGTGTCTTGGATTACAAATAGTGGTTCAATTTATGGGCAAAGATTTTGGAGAGCTCCAATGATCAGAAATCAAGAATCACGTGTTATGGCTATGTGACTTGATTTTGAAGCAAACATGAAATGCATAATTTTAATGTGAAGTACAAGGGCTTGTAGGGTGGTTTACATGTTGTAGATATGGTTCTTCTTACTTTTAAATGTTTTGGAATCAGAAGAAACAATGTATGGGCTCAAGGAGAGTTGACATTGTGTATAAAGTCACTTTTCAAGAATGGCAATATAAACTTTCTTCCCTAAATGGAATGATCACTTGGATAAAGACTCAAATGCTTGGATAATGGCTTAATTAATTGTGTAAACATATGATTATGGATAGATTTGCAAGTCAAGAGGCCTGCAAAGCAAGATTTATGCAGCATGGCTTGAGATTTGAATTCTTGTTCATCACAAAAATGACCTATAATTCAAGAATGAATGTCCAACTTCTTGCCTACGATTCACTTAGCTCAAATATGATCTCATTGAGTTAAATGACATTTTGAAAATCTTGGAAAATCCTCTACAACTTTCATGTTTTACATTTTTGAAAAAAATAAAATTGGAACTATTTGAAAATTGGCCAAGAAGTTAGGTCAAAATCCTGATCAAACTAGGTCAAAATTTCACTGTGTTTAAGAAAAAGTGCATGACTTCATGGATTTATAATTAAAAATCCAAGCATTTCTAGGACTTGATAAGTAAATCAAAGTTGTAGATCTCATCAAGATCTACAAATTTCATGTTGAAAGTTTTCTTTGAATCATCTTGCACCTTGGTGAAAAAATGTCATAAAATTATGAAATTATCATGTTTAAAATTAAAACACTTAGAAAAATTTATAAGTCTTGAAAAGTTTGACTTTTCAAATTAACTTTTGAATTTCTAGATTTCTTGATGATAAAGCTTCATATTTTTTAATGTCTTGATGAATTGTGATCTTTGAAACTCAATTTTGATCAAAAAGTCAAAGTTTAACTTTTGGTGTATCAGTTGACTTTTCATCAGTTGACTGAATTTCAACTATCAATCAATTGATCTTGAGAAATGTTTTGAGACATGAAATTAGGTCAACATGTTGTATTTGAATCCTTAATATTGTGCTTCAAGCCATTATATCATGCATTAGGTCAAAAATCCCTGATCAGTCAAATACAGTCAAAACCCTAATTTTGACCATTTTGCCCTTTTGGTAAATTGAGTGCTTTTCTTGAGAGATTATGATCAATACTTGATCAAATGACGAGTAAGACTTTAATAATTCAATGTTGGCCAAAAATCATGAAGTTTAACTGTAGGTTGACCATAATTGACTTTTTACCCAATATAGTTGATTTTCAGCCATCTAAGCAATTGATTGAGCAAATTTATGGTACAAGACTTGAAACTTGACATGAGTATTCTTGTAGGTTTATAATGATCCATGAAAGTCATTTGAAGCATTAGAAGTCCAATTGTCCTTGACAAAATCCAAGCCCTAATTTGAGGCATATCGGTGTTAAGGAGATGGCTTGACTTAGTCATAACTTGTGCAAGCTTGAGTCATTGAGGATCTTTGTTAGAAATGTCTTGAGAAAAGGGAGGGAAAATTTTGGGGTACAACAACTGCCCATGTTTAATCTTCTTAAACCTGAAGAGCTATATTGGTGAGTCTGCCATTCGTGACTTGATGGTGGAAGATGATTGAACACTAGAGTGCCCAGAAATTTGCACTCATTGATGCACGAAGTAATGTGTTAGTTTATTGTGTTGGGAATGGGCTTAAAAGATGCCATTTAGAGAGATGATGAAGAGTTGTCGGGGATGGGCTTAGACATGCCATCCAAGATGGTCGTTGATAGAGATTGGAAGAAGTATCAGAATAAATTTTTGGTTGATTTATACTGAAACAACAGATGTCCTTTGTAATCTTTAACTAGATAACGAATCAACATAAATCTTCCGAGCGATTTAACTAAACCAGAGAAGGTATCTACAGGAACAAAATTAGTATAAATCATTGTTCAGTTTAAACTAAACCAGCACAGGTCTTGAATAATCTTTAATTGGACAACAAATCAGTATAAATCTTCGGACCGATTTAACTGAACCAAAGAATGTGTCTACCGGAACGGAATCAAGATAAATCATTGGTCGATTTAAACTTAACCAGCAGAGGTCTTGAATAATCTTTAACTGGATAACGAATAAGTATAAATCTTCAGAGCGATTTAACTAAACCAACATATGTCCTTTGTAATGTTTAACTGGATAATGAATTACATAAATTTTCACAGTGATTTAACTGAACCAACATATGTCATTTGTAATCTTTAACTGGATAACGGATCAGTATAAACCTTCAGAATGATTTAAATTAACCAGAGAAAGTGTCTACCAAAACGGAATAAGAATAAATCATTTATTGATATTAACTGAACCAACAGAGGTCTTGAATAATCTTTAACTGGATAACGAATCACTATAAATCTTCGGAGCAATTTAACTGAACCAGAGAAAGTGTCTACTGGAACAAAATCAAAATAAATCATTGATTGATTTAAAATGAACCAGCTGAGGTCTTGAATAATATTTAATTGGATAATGAATCAGTATAAATCTTTGGAGCGATTTAACTGAACCAGAGAAAGGTGTCTACCAGAACAGAATCAGGATAAATCATTGGTCGATTTAAACTGAACCAGCAGAGGTCTTGTTTGTTGTTTATGGTATTTATCTGGTGACTGATCTTTCCTGAAAAGGTGAAGAATTAGTTGTAATGCAATGTCATGATGCATGCATTGCGTAATGATGTTCTCAAAATAAAGTAGATTGTGCTATATGCGTTTTATTATGAATATGTTATGATGTATGAATGTGAAATGTTATTGAAGTAAATCTTTGTCTGGAAAATAAATCCTTGACAACCGATGGGGAGATTTGGGAAGTTAAATCCCGACCTACTACTGGAGATGAAGAGTATGTATCTTCCACCTTGTTTAGAGTGCTTCCACTGGGAATACCTGTTTGTTGTTTAAAGGAACTCTATGGGGAAAGTTGATTTCTTCTTGGAGAATAGAGTTCAGGACCCTTGGTTGTCCATTACTCTTCCAAGGAATTTAATTCATATATACCCTGACTGGGGATGAAAGATATGATTCTGATCGTCTGGGGAAAATGAATTTAACTGGTATTTGGTCAGGTTTCAGGCTTCGCAGTAACTTTCTGGTGATAGTATCAACTCTACTGGGGACAAGAGGTACTGTCCATTGAGAGGTAAACTTAAGATAGGAAGATTGTAGTCTGTTGGGGAAGTAAACCTTGTTTGAGGAAAATATTCTGAAGACCTTACTGGGGAAATGAATTATTTCACGGAAGAATTCCCCAAGGTTTCTTTTCTGGTTCTTGGCTAGCCAAACTTGGTTGGGAGAGATAATTTTCAGGAGATTGGAACTCTGAATGGAAACTGTATGAATTCAACTCTGTGGGGATAATCTTATTGAAATGATTATACAGGGACATCCCGAATCCTTAGTAAATTCTTATTATTATTCTTGTGCGTACATTTATTAATAGTTAAACATGTTCATATGCATATGTTCATTTAATTTTAGTCATTGGACGTTTTTACATTCAAAACAAGAAAAAACAAAAAGTTTGCACTTCAAAGTATATTTGTATTGATAATTTTCCTATAAATAGGCGTTTTTGTACAGGGAGACATAAATCCTAGTAAGAGGAAATCATCGAAAAATGAAAAGAATACAAGGAGAAAACAAAAATTGTATAGCCATGTGGAAGTGATCTCATTGGGTTCCAACTCCGCCATTGCCCCTATGTCTCCAAACATCATCCTTGACGTCGAAAGAAGTTGATTGGATTGATCTCGTATTATTTGAACTTTTGACCTTAGTAATAAAGTTGGCTGTAGTGATTTAACGAGACATAGTCATACGCTTTAATCCTTAACTTTTGCCTGGACCGCCCTTTTGGGTTTTCAGTCCACCAGGATACCCTTTTTTGCCCAAGCCTCCCTTTCAGGTTTTCGACTTGTCGGGGGTAAAATCTTTTGTATATATCCTTAAATTTTACTCGAACATTTTTGGTTCGCTGGGATGCCCTTATTTTTGCTTAGGTATGTCAACCTAACAGGTCATTGTTTATGCGTAGTATTTTTTAACTATGTCCGCATTCACAAGATGCGGGAAATCTACACCGTCCATAGTGGTTAGCATCATAGCATCGCCAGAGAATACTTTCTTGACAACAAACGGACCTTCATAAGTGGGAGTCCATTTTCCCCTTGGATCGCCTTGTGGTAAAATGATGCGCTTTATTACCAAGTCTCCAGCCTGGTATACTCGAGGTTTGATCTTTTTATTGAATGCTTTGATCATACGCTTTTGATACATTTTCCATGAGAGACAGCAGCTAGTCTCTTTTCATCAATCAAGTTCAACTGATCCAACCTAGTATAAATCCAATTATCTTCTCCTAATCCCGCTTCTTTCATAATCCTTAGAGACAAAATCTAATCTTCGACTGGCAAGACTGCTTCCATACCATAGACTAAAGAGAAAGCGGTTACCCCAGTTGATGTTCTTGCCGACGTACGGTATCCATGAAGAGGGAATGGTAGCATCTCATGCCAATCTTTGTAGGTCACCACCATTTTCTGCATAATCTTCTAGATGTTTTTATTGGCAGCTTCCACCATACCATTCATCTTAGGTATGTATGGAGAAGAATTGTGATGTTTGATTTTGAACTGCGTGTAGAGTTCAATAATCATGGCATTATTGAGGTTGGTTCCGTTGTCAGTGATGATCCTTTTAGGGATTCTGCAACGAAATATGAGGTTATGCTTGATAAACTGGGCTACAACATTCTTAGTGACTGAGGCAAATGAAGTGGCTTCGACCCATTTGGTGAAATAATCGATGGCGACGAGGATACAATGATGTCCATTAGAGGCAATGGGCTTGATCTCTCCAATCATGTCAATGCCCCACATTGCAAACGACCATGGAGCAGTCATGGCATTAAAAGGAGTTGGAGGCACATGAACCTTATTGGCATAGATTTGACATATATGGCAAGTCCTCAAGTGATGGTGGAGATCAGTTTCCATAGTCGACCAATAGTAACCAGCCGTCAGAATCTTCTTGGCCATAGTGTGCCCGCTAGAGTGAGTTCCAAAGATACCTTCATGCATGTCTTCCATGATTTTCTCTGCCTTCTTCTTGTCCATACAATAGAGCAGAGTAGAATCATGGTTGCACTTTTACAGAATCCCATTGCTTAGGAAGAATTTGGCTGAGAACCTTTGTAGGAATTTTTATCGTTGATCGGAGCTCCTTCAAGATACTCTTGTGCTTCAAGGTACCTCCTCTCTTCATGATACCAACGCTTCTCCTCGTCAGTGTCGATCTAATAATAGTGCGCAGGTTCGTCAAATCTTTCAATTGTAATTCTAGGAGCCTCGTTGTCCTAATTGACCTTAAAACACTACACCAAATTTGTCTTTTAGAAGCACCCCTACTAAAGCGCTTTTTGTAAAAGCGCTGGTATAGGTTGCGCTAAAAACAAAATAAAAAAACACGCTAAAAAAGCGCTCTTAGAGGCTGGGGTACGAAGGCGCTTTTGAAAAGCGCTCTTATAGTGGGGGGGTATGAAAGCGCTTTCTGAAAGCGCTCTTATAGGGGGCTTATGAAAGCGCTTTCAAAAGCGCTGATATAGGGGGTGGGGTACAAGAGCGCTTTTATCCTCAAAAGCGCTGGTATAGCCTTAGTTACGAAAGCGCTTTTCAAAAGCGCTGTCATACCCTCTTTACAATTAAAATTTTTTAAAACAAAATCTTGCATTCTTCTTCCAAATCCCTAAACGCGTTCTTCTTCCAAATCCCTAATTTCTGCTGAAAACGCACAAAATTATCTTGCATTCTCAGAAACGCGTTCATCGTCTTCCATCTTTGCTTGCATCTTGTCTTCAACTCTTTGCTTGCGTGGTATTGCTTTTACTTCAAAGACCGGACATATCTTCTTATAGCAGGTATCGAACTTTGATTCTGTCTAACTTCCCTCTAACTCAGTTCCACCATGATTAAGCTCAAGATATGATGGAAAGTTTGAGTCTTTCAGAGTGGAAGAACAAGTAGCCCTTGTTGATTTTCTAGTAGAATTTCTAGAACCCTTAAAACTAGTAGTTTTTGTTAATGTTCTAACCAAACTCAAACTAGGTTTTTTACATGAATAATCACTAGAAAATTTTGTATCAAGATTCTTAGAAACAGAGCAAGATTGAGTTTTTCTAAGACTTACATGAAAAAGTTCCTTTTTTGATTGTGAACTACTTGTGTGCTTCATGTAATTTGGTGAACCATCTTTTGTTGTTGTTGTTTTTGTTGAAATTGGTGTTGATTGAAGTTGAAGAGTCTCAAGATGAGAGAGTTTGATTGAGTTTGATATCTTCATTTTCTTAGAAAGTTTACTTTTATCATCTTGGTTTTGTTGATGAGAAGATGAAGAAGATAGTTTCATGTTTGTGGGAAATTTGTCAAATTTAACATGTTGTGTTTGGATACTAAGATTGTTTGGGACCTTTCTTTGAACCATTTTTCAAGAAAGGGGGGAAGATTTTGTGGTGGTTTTGGTTTTCATGTGAGGGAGTTTAGGAAGAAAAGGTTTTGAAAGCTTGAAACACAAACAACAAGAGAGAGAGAGAGAATCTCTTCTTCTTTGGTTTGGTTTTTCTTTTTGTATATTTTCAATAGTGGTTTGGAAGATGATCATGTTTGAATATAGCATAAGATAGTGTTTGTTTGATGGTGACTTGCACTAATAGGTGGTTTTGGGGACCTACTATGTGCTTGAGTATTTTTTAACATGAATTATTAGTAATTTATTAAAAAAAAGAAGCCTAAATTACCCTTCTCTTAATTATGGATAGGGAAAGTCTTGTGTTTTGTGGAATTGATAAGATATGTACAAAAGAAGCAATTTGCATTTATTTTGGGTGTTTTATATATTTGATTTGCAGTTTGAGAAGCATGATACTTCTTCCATTTATGAAAATCCATGAGGTTATGTTTTTCAATGATGTTTGCTTTGTCTTTTTAGACTGTGTGAGAGCTGAGCCAGTGATTCTCAAGAAGCTAGAGGCTTCACCTAATGGTATTGCTTGCGGAATTTTTCTTATATTTTTTTTTAAGGTTTTCTGTTTTAGTAAATGTATTTGCACTCATTTTCTAATTCTTCATTGCCATATACAGAGAAGACAAGTCCTGGTTTGATATCAGTAGACCTTCTTACTGACACTATAGAAGGTACGGTTTCTTTTGAAGTTTTCTTTGCAACTCATTTGTCGATGTATTCTATTTTGATTTTGAATTTCATTTCATCTTTCAGGGGGAAGGAAACCTTCAGTTGCTGCTATTGATGGTCTTGCCCTGGGTGGAGGGTTAGAGCTTGCGTGGTTTTGAGAATAAAGTTTTGGTATTGCTTCTCAATCGTCTTCCATCTTTGCTGCTGCTTTTTGCTGTTTTGCTATTTGAATTGAATCTACTCACATCTTCGTCTAAGGTGATTTTCATTATTTTATTATTATGCCTTACAGTGTAGCTTTTTTGGTGAATACAAATGCTTTTTTTTTTATATCAATTTTCATAGCCATGTTTCTTTCAAAAGATTTCTTGTACTATGTCTCATATGAATCCTCTCCGATTCTCTAAGACTATTTTTGGAGCCAATCTAATAAGCTTAACAGTTATGATCTTGCAATAAGTTTAAAGTTTTCTATTGTAAATGTTCCATGAAATTTGGATATCCAAAATAATATTGTTAAAGTTAAAAGTGGGTAGGGTCCAATTTTGTGTAAACAACTGTATAAGTAAGGCTATGACTTATTTATCAATCAATGTAAAACTCAGTATACCTGGTAACTATTCATCAGTAAGATTTGTGATTTTATTTTTCAATGAAAATATGAAAAATATATAATTTTCTCTTACACATATGATATAGACCTCTAGTTATATTTATTAGGATTAGTTCAGTTCATTAAGATTTATTATTTTATTTATTTTTAGTTAGTATTTTTTGAATTTTTAAATTTGAATGTCCTATTTTTAAGAAAAGATTTAGGTTAAAACATAAGCTACCTATTAACTAGTAATTTTAGGAGAAACCAATCACAAACTCCGCCACTGCCGCCTGCATAGGTCTTAAGAACATATTTTCAGTTGGTTACAATACTTCCTTCCTACCACTTCATCAACAAAGGTCATGGCTACGGAATATCCTGAACATGCTCAGGATATTCCGTAGCCATGACCTTTGTTGATGAAGTGGTAGGAAGGAAGTATTGTAACCAACTGAAAATATGTTCTTAAGACCTATGCAGGCGGCAGTGGCGGAGTTTGTGATTGGTTTCTCCTAAAATTACTAGTTAATAGGTAGCTTATGTTTTAACTTAAATCTTTTCTTAAATATAGGACATTAAAATTTAAAAATTCAAAAAATACTAACTAAAAATAAATAAAATAATAAATCTTAATGAACTGAACTAATCCTAATAAATATAACTAGAGGTCTATATCATAATGTATTGCAACAGTGGTTTAAAATTATTATGCCTTACAATGTCTCTAATATTGCTCTTTAGATATTGTTTAACATCCAGCATATGGCTTAGTAGTAGTAAGCTTAGATGCTGAGTTTCTTACAATTTTAATTTCATATATTTATCTATCGTTAAGTGAGGTACTTACTAACTTTGTGAATTGAATTCGCCATAGGGGTTACTTGTGAAGAGTGAAAGTTTGACCGTTTTTGTTTAGCTTAATTAAGACATGGATAAGACATGGATGAATTCAAACCGATTGTCGAAAGATTACGAGAAAGGGGTATGGGAATTTGTTGAGTTTGCGGTTGCGCACTCCAAAGACCCGCTTTGAATGCCGTGTCCTTGCTTGGGTTGCTGTTATGCCGGGGGTAAGGTTGACGGGAATCAGTTGGGATCTCATTTACTACGGTTTGGAATTGATAGAAGTTATACATGTTGGACAATGCATGGTGAGAAAAGTACCGGGAATGCTGAGTCGAGTTGTAATAGGAAGTATGCTTCAAACGACGATTGCACAGACACATACGATTGTGATCGAGTCGAAGAGATTGCAGAAGCGCTTGAAGAAGATCTTGCGGATTGTCCCAAAATGTTTGAGAGGTTGGTAAGCGATGTAGAGAAACCGTTGTATGTTGGTTGTTCAAAATTCACAAGATTGTCTGCGGTGTTAAAGTTGTACAACTTAAAGGCGGACAATGGATGGTCGGATAAAAGTTTCAGAGTTATTAGCCCTTATGAAAGATATGCTACCAGAGGATAATGTTCTTCCCAATCGAACGTATGAAGCCAAAAAGATGTTGTCTTCTATTGGAATGAGCTATGATAAGATACATGCATGTCCAAACGATTGCGTTTTGTTTCGAAACGAGTATGCAGCGTTGAATGAGTGTCCTAAATGTGGTGCCCCTCGATATAAGAAAAAGTTGTCTCCTGCTAAAGTCTTATGGTATTTTCCTATAATTCCGAGATTTAGACGCATGTATCGTAGTGAGACCGATTCAAGACACTTGACTTGGCATGCAGATGAAAGAATTATTGATGGAAAGTTGCGACATCCGGCAGACTCACCACAATGGAGTAAATTGATACTAAATATCCTGAATTTGGAAAAGAAGCAAGAAGCCTTCGGTTGTCATTGTCTACTGATGGAATGAACCCGCATGGTATTCAAAGTATCTCGCATAGCACATGGCCTGTGATTCTTATGATTTATAACTTACCTCCGTGGCTATGTATGAAGCGTAAGTACATGATGTTATCTATGCTAATTTCTGGGCCTAAACAACCAGGGAATGACATAGACGTATACTTGGCACCCTTAATCGAAGATTTAAAGTTTTTGTGGGAGAGAGGTGTGGAGGTTTACGATGGGTATAGGAAAGAAAGTTTCAACTTGAGGGCGATGTTGTTTGGAACAATTAATGATTTTCCAGCATACGGAAATCTATCCGGGTACAGCAACAAGGGTCAAAAGGCGTGTCCTGTTTGTGAAGATGAAACCGATACGACACGATTGGCGCTTTGTCAGAAGAATGTCTTTCTCGGCCATCGTAGATTCTTAAATTCTAATCATCACTACCGTGGGTGGAGAAAAGCATTCAATGGAGAGGCCGAACATCGTACAGCCCCGCCTTTTTTGTCAGGTGATCAAATTTTTGAAAAGGTGAAAGATGTGAGCACTCAGTTTGGCAAGCCTTTTGCACATTCAATTGTCAAGGGTGGGTGGAAGAAGAAGTCAATTTTCTTTGAACTTCCATATTGGAAGTCGTTGTACGTAAGACATTTCCTGGATGTTATGCATATTGAAAAAAATGTATTTGACAGCGTTATAGGTACGCTACTCAATATACAAGGAAAGTCTAAGGATGGCGTTAACATAAGGAATGACATGGTAAACATGGGGATGAGAACTGAATTGGGGCCCGTGACGAAAGGAAGACGAACATATCTGCCACCTGCTGTTTACACTCTATCTAGAAAGGAGAAGAAAACATTGTGTAAGTTCCTCAGTGAAGTAAAAGTTCCAGAAGGCTACTCTTCAGATATTAGAAGACTTGTGTCCATGAAAGACCTCAAGTTAAAGAGTTTGAAGACGCATGATTGCCATGTTATAATGGAACATTTTTTACCAATAGGTATACGTTCTATTCTGCCAGAAAAAGTAAGAAGCGCAATAACTAAGCTGTGTTTCTTCTTCAGGTCTATTTGCAGTAAGGTGGTCGATCCCGCGATCTTACCAACATTGCAAAATGAGATAGTTGTTACTTTATGTGATCTTGAAATGTATTTTCCTCCCTCGTTTTTTGACATAATGGTTCATCTAGTCGTTCATCTTGTGAAAGAGACACAACTGTGCGGACCAGCTTATATGAGATGGATGTACCCTGCTGAACGTTATATGAAAATATTAAAAGGGTACGTGAAAAACAGAAGTCGACCAGAGGGTTGTATTGCCGAGCGATACGTTGCTGAAGAAGCGGTTGAGTTTTGTAGTGAATATCTGTCAAATGTTCAATCAATTGGACTCCCCAAATCTCATATTGTCGAAAAAAAAGAAGGAAAAAGGCTAATTGGAAATAAAGTTGTGACAGTATCAATGGTCGAACGGGATCAAGTGCACTTGTATGTTCTGCACAATGAGATTGAGGTTGAGCCGTTTGTTGAAATGCACAAAGTTGTTCTCCGAGATTTAAATCCAAATAGAAATGAGAACTGGATAGTACGAGAGCACAATCGAAGTTTCATACCGTGGTTTAGAGATCATATTTATTCAAAGTATCGTTCAGATCCTGCTTCAGTAACAAAAAGGTTGAGATGTTTAGCCTATGGTCCATCTGTAATTGTGCTTTCTTATAGCGCATACGCAATTAATGGATACACATTTTATACCAAAGAACAGGATGATAAAAGTACTATGCAAAATAGTGGTGTTACCTTGGTAGCTGAAGCTATGCACATATCAAGTGCGAATGACTTAAATCCGAAATTTGCAAATTTGTCATATTTTGGGGTTATCGAGCGCATTTTGGTGTTTGATTACGCGAAGTTTCAGATTCCTGTATTTGGTTGCAAGTGGGTTGAAAATAATAGTGGCGTACGAATGGATAAGTCAGGATTTTTGCAAGTGGATCTCAATAGGGTAGGGTACAAAGATGAGCCTTTCATTCTAGCCTCTCAAGCTAAACAAGTGTTCTATGTCAATGATCCGACAAGTACGAAATGGTCTATAGTGCTTTTATCTAACAAAATAGTTGATGAAAAAATTGAAGATCAAGGTGATATTGGTGTTGGCATTGAATCTTGTACAAGAAACGATCAAAATGAGAATGAATCTTGTATTAGAAATGATCATAATGAGGGTATTTGGATCAATCCAACCGTCCGCATTGTTAAGAGACGCGTAGTACACAATCCTACCAAGAAAAGAAAGAGACGTTAGTGATAAAGTTAGTGTTAATAGTGTCAATGTTTTAGTTTGTTTGATACAGGTTCAAAATTTGAAGCATTTTTTCTGTGTCAATGATTCTTGGAATTGGATTAGTATATATTTTGTATGCTATGATGACTTGTTGCAATGATGAAACTTGATTGTTGTACATGTTCAAATATATACATGTTCTCTCTATTTCAATCTTGATTGTTGGTACTGTAATGTTAGTTTAATGGTGTACATGTTCAAATATATACATGTTCTCTCTATTTCAATCTTAATATGAGTATCATCTAATATTATTTTTGTCATTTTTGTCTCCTTCATTTTCCTTCATTTTTGTCTTACTGGTTCATATACCATCTACATATTATCTAGTTGTTCAAGAGTTAAGGGGTAATTCGAATTAAAGGTATTATCTTTTTATTTTGTTTTAAAGTTTTCATTTTTGTTTTTAGTATATCCTCCAACAGTGTTTTGTTTTTATTTTAATATTAAGATGTTTTTTCTAACATTTTTTTTATGTTTTAGGTATCTCTTCAAAGCAAGAAAAATATTACTGGACTGCTTATTTATTATCTATGGGTTTAGTTTCTTTTGTTGTTAAATACTTTATTATTTTTAGTAAAAGGGGTTGAGTTTTGAGGACATCTTTATTATTTTTATGTAATTTTTTGAAATGTTTCTCATATAAAGTTAGTGTTAATAGTGTACTAATGTGCTTTAGTTTGTTTGATACAGGTTCAATGGCTCCAGATAGAGATGCTCCACCTGAAAACCCACCTGAAAACGCACAAGAAAACTCACAAGAAAGAGTTGCTTCGGATACAAATGCTCCACCTGATACTGAAGCAAAAGAGGTTGCACGAGGCATCACTATTATGAAGGGAATCATTCGACATAGAGACCAAGGATTAGTATACCGATTGGAATGGAATTCTGATAAACAACCAATTGGTCCTAATTCTGCAAAGTTGACAAGTTATATTGGTACACTTGTCCGTATGCATATTCCGGTCTCCGTAGCTACCTGGAAATCAAAAACGAAAAATTTAGAATTGGAGGAGAAAAAACAAGCGATTTGGGAAGAGCTTCAGGTATATATCATATATGGTTAATTGTTGTTATTATCTTGACGATAAATTGTTTAAATTACTAATACTAACACACTATGCGTACGTTTTTTTGCAGAGGACTTTTGAGATACCAGATGAACGTAAAAGCTACATACTTAGTTTGGCCGGCAAAAACTATAGAGGGTGGAAAAGTTTTTTGACAAACACCTATCTTAAGGATAAAGATGGAAAATTTCTTGAAGAGGCACCGGGACGACCAACAAAGTATGCGACCTTCATTGATGAAGCAGATTGGGCTGAGTTTTTAAAGCAAAGAGATGAAGCTTTTCAGAAAAAGAGTGCCACGAATAGTAAGAGAGCATCCAAACCCGCGTATCCATACAAGAAAGGGCGTTTGGGATATGCACGCTTAGAGGATAAAATTGTAAGTAAATAGAAATGCGTTTTAATTAATTGTCTACATGTGCATGTTTTAATTGACGATTTTATCGTTTGTGTCAATGCATAGTTAGAGGAGACTAAAAGTGAGGAAGCTTCACTTCCTGTACATGTGTTGTGGAAGGAAGCTCGTGTGGGCAAGAATCAAGCTGTCGATCCCGATGTTCAGAGAGTTTATACTGAATGTGTAAGTATAATACTGTGTCTTTAATTAAATCAAATGTTTTTTAATATATAAATGATTTTTTATCTCCACTAATAATTATTTAAATGTAAATGAATTACAGGAGACCTTGTCGCAATCGGCATCCACCGGTGAGGAGAGCGTACTTAGTAGAGTACTAGATGCTCCCGAGTATCCCGGTCGGGTGAGGGGTAAGGGTCATGGTGTGACTCCAACCTCTTTTTATAAGAGTTCTAGGAGAAGATCAAATCTTACCAATGAAGAAGTGTTGCAAAAGTTGCAGGAATTGCAAGCACAGGTCTCTGAATTGCAAAGAGATAAAGATATGTATATGAGAGAAAAATGCAACACTTCATCGGTGAGAGAAACTAGTGATAAGGCTAGTATCAACTATCAAAAGAAATTTCCCGAGGTAATTATAAGTTTTTTTCCTTACAAACTGTTCTATTTTATTAATGATAATGACTTTATATTTTCTATTTGTTTAGGGCATTTCATCTTGCCAACTATACTTATCGTCACCGAATTATCGACTAGTTGGCAAGGGAAAAGTGCACAACACTTCGGGAGATTTACTTCACCACAGACCCCTCCCTGATGGACACCTGAAAGTATCGGTGGATGTTGTATTAGATCGTGATGCGATTCTACCGGTACCTGACATGGTCTCAGAGACGACATTGCTGCGAGATGCAATAGGATCATTTGTTGCATGGCCCTCGGAGCTCATTACCATTAGTGATGAGGTATACTGAAAACGATTATGAATCATTTAGTTTTCGAATGTCAATTCTAAACCGTTTATTAATTATTTTTTACATTTTAATTTTAGACTGCTCCTATAAAACCCGCAATTAAGGGTAAAGGGATTTTACAGGAGGAGGAGTCTGTTGCATCACTAAAAGAGGTACATTTAAAGTGTTAATATATAGTCTGAATCTAAATCTGCATGATTTTATATTATACCTAACTTATATGATTTTTAGGCATCCGCTCGGGAGTCACAACAAGTGACGCAGCAGGTTCGTAGCTTACCACCCACTGGTCCTCCGAAGCAAGCGGCAAAAAAAGGCGGTGCTTTTGTGCCTCGATACCGTTCGACACTCGCAACAATGGTTGATATGTCCGATTTGAAGGATGGTGGTTTACGTGAAATCAACATGGATGAAAGTGTCTTCGGTATTGAATTCCAGTCACATATTACATTTGATGACTTGGAAGAGATTTTTAGGCATGATCAACTAGGCGTCGGTAATATGCACTCATACATCCGGTAATATTCACTCATCCGATATATTATTTAATTAGTCCCACAATATAATTTATTTACACATTTCAATGAAAATAATCTAATGTTTATTATGTTTTTATTTAAGGTTGTTGTATGACAGAGTGTTGCGCGGGACTGCATTGTCTAACAGATTCCGTTTCGTGTCTTCCGCCCATTGCAGCGGAATGACAATTGCTTCGGAACCGGAATCAGTTAGACAGCGCTTAGTAGATAGATTCATGTCCACCGGCAATACAGAAAGTCTGCATCTTTGGGCGTATAATACCCGACCAGTAGGGTTAGTTTCTCATTCTTGGTTCATCTAATCTCTGTTTCTTTTGTGTATAGTAAAATTTTCATATAACCTATTGTTTTAATTTATAGAGCACACTGGTTGCTGCTTGCTATCAACCCGATAAGAGAAGTCGTGTATTATCTGAATTCGGTAAATGGTGAATGGACCAATTATCCGGCTATGAAGGAAATCGTTGATTTGTAAGTGGGATCGTTCTAAATATATATTCGTGTATATTTATATATTTTCTTATTTGTGGGATTGATTTAAACATATGCTTTTATATATTTAATAATTAGATCAATACAAGTGTTCCGTAGTCAACGGGACGCACAGGTATCCCGAACTAAATCAAACAACATCACTTGGATCCAAGTGCAAGTACATTACTTTTCACAATTTTGCTTATAATATTTATGCTACTTGGTAAAACAAGACAACTATAGAATCTTATTTGTTTTATTATGTAGTGTCCGCAACAGCGAAACAGTCATGATTGCGGATACTTTGTTTTGAGGTTCATGAAAGAAATCCTTCAGGCGAATCAATTAGAGATTCCGCTCACGGTATGAATTTATAACTTAAGATAATTTCATATAATTTATTACATTTAACTAAATATATCATTTATATTATGTTTTTGTTTTGTAGTACCTTGACGAATTCCGTGCTGCTGCGTACCCGAAGCTTAAGTTGGAAGAAATTAAAGAAGATTTGTGTCAATATTATATTAAGCAATTTTTCATGTAGGATTTGTGTCGATTTGAACTATAATATTATTGATGTAATGATGTATATATATAATTTTGGATATTATAATGGTATTATATTAGTATATATATTGTCTTACTGATGGCTGAAATAATAGCGTCGAAAATATATTACAGGTCAAAAATATATTACAGGTCGAAAATATTACAGGTCGAAAACATTACAGGTCGACTGGGAGGATTAAATTATAGGCTGCACATAAAAATACCTCATTTAGAAACGACAGCGCTTTTAAAAAGCGCTCTTAAAGGTCCACCTACTAAAGCGCTTCTTAGTAAAAGCGCTGCCAAAGACCAGTAAAAAAGCATAAAAAATTAAAAAAAAACGCAGCCTACAAAAGCGCTTTTGTAAAAGCGCTCTGGTAGGCCCCCCTATCAGAGCGCTTTTTCCAGAAAAAGCGCTCTTATAGGGGGGCCTACCAGAGCGCTTTTACAAAAGCGCTTTTGTAGGCTGCGTTTTTTTTTAATTTTTTATGCTTTTTTACTGGTCTTTGGCAGCGCTTTTAAAAAGCGCTCTTAAAGGGGGGGTCTACCAGAGCGCTTTTTCCAGGAAAGCGCTCTTATAGGGGGTCCTACCAGAGCGCTTTTTCCAGGAAGCGCTCTTAAAGGGGGGGTCTACCAGAGCGCTTTTAGAAGCGCTTTTGTTACCTACGCCAGCGCAAGCTATTAAAGCGCTTTTAAGCGCTTTTAAAGGCCAAAATAAGCGCTTTAGTAGCCCTTTTCCGTAGTAGTTAAAATAGATGACATAGTTGCTAAAGCATCTGCGAACTGATTTTCTTCTCTTGGGAAGTGTTCAAAGGTAACTTCCTCAAAGTATGGGATCAAAGTTAGCACGAGCTCTTTTAAGGGATCAGGTTTGGATGTTTGGTATCCCATTCTCCTTTAACTTTACTGATTACTAAAACTGAGTCCTCGTATACGTCCAAGAACTTGATTCTCAGGTCGATAGCAGCCTTTAGACACAAGAGGAATTCTTCATACTCAACCATGTTATTTTTACAGTCAAAGCACAGTCTGGAAGTGAAAGGTGTATGACAACCTTCAGGGGAAATGATCACAACACCAATTTCGTTGCCTAAAGCATTGAAAGCTCCATCAAAAACCCTAGTCCATCGGGATCCTTATTCAGGTCCTTCATACAGTTCAGGCTTTTCACAATCAGTTATTAGCATGATATTCTCGTCCGGGAATTCAAAGTTCATGGATTGGTAGTCATCAACAACTTGATGTGCCAAATGATCCGCCAGTACACTTACTTTGATTTTTTTCCTGTGTGGTGTAATTGATGTCATATTCAGTCAAGATCATTTGCCATCTAGCGATTCATCCGGAGAGAGTTGGCTTCTCAAAGATATACTTGATGGGATCCATCATAGAAATCAATAAAGTGGTGTGAGTCAACATATATTGTCTTTGATGGCGAGAAGCCCATGCCAGAGCACAACAAGTTTTCTCGAGCAGTGAATATCTTGTTTCATAGTCGGTAAACTTTTTTCTTAGGTAGTATATTGCATGCTCTTTTTGGCCAGACTCGTCATGTTGGCCCAGCATACACCCCATTAAATTCACTAATACAATCAAGTACATAATAAGAGGTCTTCCTTCAACTAGAGGAATCAGGGTGGGAGGTTCTTGCAAATATTCTTTGATCTTGTCAAAGGCTTCTTGGCAGTCATCGTTCCATCTGACTACTTAATCTTTCTTCAACGGTTTGAATATTGGCTCACAAGTAGCAGTTAGTTGAGATATGTGTAGCGGTAGAAATGTTCAAGACTAAGCCATTGGATTCACTAGACTTTATACAAATCAAAAATAAAATCCCTACCGCGCTTTATTGTTCCAAAGGAATGGGAAAAGAGCGAATAACCCAAAAATAGGGGGAAAGATTCAAGGTAAGGGGGTTGGTTATGGAAAGGGAAGGTATTAGCACCCTAAACATCTAGGGTACTCCGCAGGAACCTCTTTGTAAAATTTGTATATTTTGGCTATAAAAAAATGTGTTATATATAAAATGGATGGTGTAGGTGAGAAAAGAAATTTTTTTTTAGATTTTTTCACCCGCCGCGGTTGCGAACCTTTAGTGCCTACGTACCACCTTTCGTGCAATAGGGGATCAGGGTACACGTAGTTCCTCTTTTAAAAATTTAAAACACAAGGGTGTTAGTTAATTTTATGAGATAAGACATCATCGTCATTGTCCGTGTGGAAAATATACTTACTACCCACAATCATGAGAAAGGAGAATTTGAATCATCTCAAAGTGGAGGATATGGCTTGGATTTTAAAATCAACAATGCCTCACTCAACACCCAAGTGGAAAATATCTCAATTCACTACATATTGTAGAAGTATAGTTGTTTACATCACTACAAGGATTGACAAGAGTCTAATCTTTTGAGAAAAGTTTAACGATAAAAAGCCAAAGTGGAAAAATGGTTTGAAATGAGATTGGTTGACTTTTAGTCTTCTCACAAAAATATCAAGATATTATTAAATTGATTGGAGTTTATTTATGAAAATATTTTGAAAATGCCTGGACATAAGTCCAAGTTTATTATGTAAATGGTTTAAGTTTCAAAACAAGAAGATTTTCAAAAGGAGAAAGAAGATTTTTGAAATTAAAGAAGATGGGAGGAGAAGAAGAGGCTATCCTAAAGCATAAGGTAAAAGCTAAGGATAAGAACCATCTAACCAACAACAAGCCAAAAATTGACATTATGAGCCAAGATAGAATTCCAATTCTTTGGATTGGTACCAAGCAAGCAAAGATACTAGACCTCTTGAGAGAACCAATCTTCAAGTGTCTTAAGTCTTCACAAAAATTGGGCAGAGTAACGGCTGTATAAGGGTGAATTCCATATTACAAACAAAGGATGTAATCACAAAAACCTGCACACAAAAACAAACAAGCAACCCAATATCTTGAGGTAAACCTCAAGAACTCCAGACAAAATAATCAGATGAGATCACAAGGTCTCCAAGATAGGACAAGGTTTCTAATCCTAAGTCCAAAAAAAATAGTCCCATGCTCCATCATGCCAAGGATAGTAACCAAATAGTCTAAGTACCATTAAGAGTTTTTTAGGGTTTAAGTTGATTATTAAGTATCTTAGAAAAAGAAAAGAAAAGCTCAAGTGAGCAAAGTAAAAATGACAAGAATAATAAATGCTCAAATGAGCAAAGATAAAAAGGGCATGAAATGTAAAATGCTAAAAGTAAATGGTACATAAAGCATAAAAAGAATAAAGCATAAAAATAAACAAGTCAATAATTAGTGGTTAGTTTGATGACCATCTTGAAACTTGCATTTGGAATTCATTAGAGGATTGGTAGAACCAAAGCCTCCACACAACAATTTGCATTTGCTTTTTGTCAAGTATATCATCCATTTGGGATTCTCACAAGTGCAATTTACTGATCAACGATGTTTAAGTGATTCGCGTTAACCAAAGGTGTTGAAGATCCATTAGAGGATTGGTAGAACCAAAGCCTCCACAAATGAATCTCAAGCTTATTGAATCAAAGAGATCAAATTAACATACTTGGGCTTGCAAACATAAGTTTGGGCCACAAATGATCATTTATTCGAATCGGGACAAAATTTAACGCTATGTTAAGCAATCGTAAGTGGACTTATATAGAAGTCGCACTTATTTTGAGGCTGGTAAATAACAATCTATGCACCATTTTTTTGATACATGATATAGAGATCATTCTCCAACAACATTTAGTGCAATGAGAAGGGATGAGATGAAGGGGAATTAGGGTAAAAATAAAAAAAAACATATTTGAATTAATATTTAATCAAACTATTATTAAAATCATTCATCCATTTTTTTGTGGAGTTAAACTCAACATCATAGATCCAATGATGTTAATAAATCCATGATAAAAAAAAAATCAACCCAAGACAGCCAGAAAATATTCACAAAATAATAATATAATTAATATATACATTAAAGGGTTTAAAATTTTTTTAAAATGGAAAATGATGAAGAAAATGCCAATTATATTCAAATTAATCAATAAATGAAAAATAAGACCATAGAAAAATTAGAAAAGGTGCCAAGTAATTTAACAAAAAAAATGGGAATTTTTAAAAGTCAGAAACTATTTTTAAAAATTAAAATAAATGGGTAAAATAAATAAAAATAGAAAAAAAATAGTAAACTCAGAAACAAAAATAAAATAAGGTCACCAATATTTGTCACAATATCATTGGATAATTCCATAATTTTTTCAGAATTTAAAAATGAGTAAAAGTATTTTTAAACATTTTAAGTCAATCAAATAAGTGTAAAATTCATAAAAAATACCAAAACACAAAATTAAACTGTGAAAAAATAAAAATCAGAAAGAGAATAATCAAAAATATTTTTCATAATTTTTTGGATTTTTTGGACTAAAAATGAATTTCTTATGATTTTTTGAAATTTAAAACAATAAAAATATAAAAATCAGAAAAGGAAAATAAAAGAAAAATATGTGGACCATTGGATGAGAGTCAAAATGCATTAGTAATCAAATCCAAAGGATCTATCGCGTTGTGCATATCATGGTCTTTAATGAATAATGTACATAATCATTTATAAAATCAGAATTAAAAAAAACAAATGTCACGCTTTCATTGGTTAGAAGGTGACACGCCAGTCATCTTCAACCTCCAGCCCTCACGAATTATAGGTCTCTCAAACCTGTAAAATCAGAAGCTCATACCTATGCCATTCGCTTCGTCTCTTCAAGACGAAGACAACCATACCCTCGTGCCATTTTTATATAAATTGTAACTTAAGCAATTTGGAAAGAAAGTTTTGAAAAGGGATTTGAAAATTCATGGTCAAAACATGCTTCCAGATAAAAGTAAGTGTTGCGACTAGAATCAGGGCAATGAGACCAACACAATGGTATCAATGTTTTGAAGAATTAATGAAGGAATCTACCTATTGAAGTTGAGTTGTAGAGCTCTGAAACTGGACTTCTATGGAGCAATATAGGGCACAATTCTTGAATGTGATTATATGGTTGGCTTCAGGGAAGATCAAGGAAGGTGAATTGATAAAGAAAATGGATTGAAAAAGGCTTAAGAATAAGATTCGAAGTAGCTGAATTCTGAGTTGTGAAGAAAGTTTGGCAGGGTGATTCTAGCTATCTAAGCTTGGGAAATTGAATGGAGGATGACCCTCTATTTATAGGGAATCAAATAGGATGCTCAAGCGTGTGGAATGATGCAAATTGGAGGGAAATCGTGTGGGTCTGCATCATGAAGAAAGTGTGACTCAAACTTGATCAAAACTCAGCCAAATTGTGCGTTTCATGATGCTAATCACTTCTGGAAAGTTGCTAAACATGATTAGAAACAAAAACACGTGGAAATCTTGTGATTAGAAGCCAAAAAAAAAGATTTCAAAATCCTGACTTTGTGCAAAATTCAATTTCAAACTACCAAATTCAAATCCATGGCATTTCCACCTCAAGGGGTCTTAGGGAAAAATTCTTGATGCTTTGGAAAGATGAGGTAACACGCTTTGCAGTGGAAAAAGAATGGAATAAAATGGAGGCTTGAGATGAAAATTACATGGAGTCAAAGTTAAAGAAAAAGAGTTGACTTTCCATACTTAGAAATATTTCCAATTCTTCTTTAAAAATGACCTATAATCTCTTGCATCCAAACATGGCCTTCCACATAGAATTTGCTCTTGACCCAAAAATATGGAATGAAGTAGATCTCTTGATTGACATTTTGCAATTTGAACCACTTAAAATCTATAAAAAATGAGCAAGTTATGACTTGTTGAAGTTTTCCAAAAAGCATGAAATGACTTATAATCTTTTGCATTCTTAAGGCAACTTCCATCAATTTTATTACTTTTCACATAAAAGAAGGCATTAAGTGCACATCCTTAAGATCATCATGGAAAAATAATGGGCTCAAGGTGACAAGAATTGACCAAGTTATGACCATTTGAAGTCACATATGGAAAATTAGGGGTTCATCTGGATGACTTGTAATCTTTCTTCTTCACCAAGTTCTTTCCATATGAAAACTCCTTGGAACTCTTGAAGTGATTTATTGGTAACTCTTTGAAGAGAAGAATGTTTTTGGAATCACTCAAAAATACCAAAAGATGAGCAAGATATGCCCTTTTGAAGTCCAAAACCCTAGCCTCTAGATCAAGTGAATGCTTGGTGGAACTTTGCCATGTTTGAACAAACTTTTTGTGCCAATATTCTTCCTTTGTGAATAGGAATTGTTGAGGATGATGATGAGGACTTATGGCCATAAAAACCAATTTCAACCAACTTCAAAACAACTTCAATGGTGAAGTTTGAATCTCTCAAGCTTTTGACTAGGGCATGGAAATAAACTCATGAACCCATGAAGCAAACTTGCTAAACCTCATTGCCTTTACCTACATTATCAACAACTAAGACAAACCAATATTGCATTTTGTTAATTAGAGAAAAATTAAAGTACAATATCTATGATCACAAAAGCAAACAAATCAAGGTGCTTGGTAACTCCTCAAAGAGCAAATCTAAAGATAGGGAGAAGAACCAAAGTCCCTAATGTGATTTTGTGGTGATTGAAACAATATAGTATGATGAAGGGTTCTTAGGGGAAAAAATTAGGGTACAACAGCTGCCCTTATTTATGTTTCTTCTATCCGGAGATACGAAGGTTAGAAATCTTCGTGTCGACGTGATCGAAGATACTTAAATATAAAACAAACCTTGTTTTTGGCCCTAAGATGCCATGCAAATGTTTATGCATATGAATGCATATGAATGGAACAAAAGAGACGTAAAGTAACATTGGGGAGGCAAAACAAAATGCAGAAACAAAGGAGCAATCCCACCATGAAAATAAATCACTAGTAAACCACGAGAACAGAATCAGAGAGGAGGATAACAAGCATCGACATTCACTGCCGATGTACTATCTTCGTTCACTGAATATATCATACCACCGTCGTTCACTGACGATGAACTATCAACATTCACTGAAGATAGCAAAAAGATAAGAAACATCGACGTTCACTGCTGATGTACTACCAACGTTCACTGAAGGTAGAAAGAGAAAATATAATATCACTGTCGTTCATTGACGATGAACTATCAACGTTCACAGAAGATAGAAAAAAGATAACAAACACTGACGTTCACTGCCGATGTACTACGAACGTTCACTGAAGGTAGAAAGAGAAAATATTATATCACCGCCGTTCACTGACAATGAACTATCAACATTCACTTAAGATAGCAAAAAGATAACAAACACCGACGCTCACTGCTGATGTACTACCAACGTTCACTGAAGGTAGAAAGAGAAAATATCATATCATCGCTGTTCACTGACGATGAACTATCAACGTTCACTGAAAATAGCAAAAAGATAAGAAACATCGACGTTCACTGCCGATGTACTACCAACATTCACTGAAGGTAGAAAGAGATAATATCATATCAACACCGTACACTGATGATGAACTATCAATGTTCATTGAAGATAGCAAAACGATAAGAAACACCGACATTCACTGCCGATGTACTACCAACATTCACTGAAGGTAGAAAGAGAGAATTTCATATCACCGCTGTTCACTGACGATGAACCATCAACGTTCACTGAAGATAGCAAAAAGATAACAAACACCGACGTTCACTGCCAATGTACTACCAACGTTCACTGAAGATAGAAAGAGAAAATATCAAGTTTTCCCCAAAGTTCTGGTGTTGTGCCAAAAATGGGTCTCAATTTCTTCTTTAACCAAGGAGATCTGCCTGGAAAGGGTAATATGTAACCTGTCTCAAATAAAGAGACTTCCACTTATTATGCAAAGAGAAATGACTTTCTGGGGATAGAAATATGACATCCCGAGGAAATGCCACAATATTCCTGCTGAGGAGATAAGGTCTTCTTGTGCAAAATAAATGCACGAGCACAAACTCAAAGTTTTCAGGAATCCATAATAAATGATATCGTCATGCAACCATAAATCCAATTCAGAAATATACCGGAGTAAGAAGGCCAAAGCAGATTTATCCTTTGAGAAATAAACTCAAGAGGGAAGACCAAATTCAACTTAAGAAAAGAGCGCTGCAGCAAAGGTCGGAACAAAGTTTCAATAAATGATAATTTTAGCAATGCATGATGTATTTATGAATGTATGAGTGCTATTGTGCATATGCTGATAAAAAAGGATACATAATCAGTGCAGACAAATGAACCCTCCCCAGTTACTAACATCATTAGGCTAAGCTTCAACCAGAAAGATCAATCCAGGAAAGGGTAAAAGTGACTTCTGAAACCAAACCTAATGTCTGCCTTAACTTCACTAAGGAGAAACGTAATCCGGATGTAGTCAATCAGACACATACCGGGATAGAACATCCTGCTTCTGGTTTCATCGGAGAAACAGTTTTCCAAAAGTGACATGTTTGTTGGATATTGCAAGATCAACCTCAAATAAAGAAGACAGACGTCGAAACAACCAAACCTCACTGGGGAATTCAAGCCTACCTCCCAGGAGAAAAAATGCGGGTTGAAAATTTTCATCACGAATACCCATCCCAACAAGAGATGCCCTGGGATAACCGTCCCGAGAAATCAACAAGCCAACACTAGTGCTAATACTATAAAAGAGCGACACCTCAGCACACCAAGGGAAAAGAACTTTTAATCATATAAGGGAAGACTTTGCTGGGGAAACTGGGACGAAGGCTTCTGACCATGCAAGCCCAAAATAAAAAGTGAATCAAGACTTGACTGGGGATAATGGGATCACCAACCCAATATTGTACCTTGTACCCACTGATATCGTCTTTAACTATCTCAGAACACATAAAGATTGCGCACACCAGCAAAATAGCCTGAGAAAACCTTTATGAAGGAAGTAAATCTTCTTAAAGCAACCAGAATCTGTTCATCCTTGGAATCACCATTTTTGTTGTCATTGTTTCATCATAAATCCCAAAGTAAATTGAATTGTGAAGATCTCTTTTTTTTTTGAAAAGTCAATTTTGCTTTTTAATCTCTTTGCTTTAAAATTTATTATCAGTAATAAATGAAGTCTTTGCAAGCTAAATAAAAATAATAACACAAAGAATTGGCGAAAAGCTCGAATTTCATTAATAGAATGGTAGTCTGCGAATGGCGAGACTCCATGGATGATTACAAAGTTTGGGAAATGGTAATACATAATGAAAAAGATTCATTGAGATAAAATAACCACTATTCCCCCTAACAACTTTTGAAATCCTGAGCAACAACTTTTGTTGAAGTATGGTGAGGATCCGAGAAGATTGTTGCTTCAACGATCAAGTCTTGTCTGACGTAGTTACTTGCCAAGAAGATCCCTAATTTTTTCCTAAGCTGTCCTTGCGGGTTTTCAACTTAGTGGGAAATTTATTCTGTTTATGTCTCTAATTTTTGCCTAGACCTCCCTTTCGGGTTTTCGGCCTACCGAGACGCTCATTTTTTCCTAAGCCGCCCTTTCGGGTTTTCAACTTAGCGAGCTGTTTTTTTATTTCTTTAGGCGAAGTATTTCTTGACTGCGTCAGCATTCATGGGACGTGGGAACTCCTCGCCATCCATAGTTTCAAGAATTAATGCACCACCAGAGAAGGCTTTCTTGACAACATATGGGCCTTCAAAATTGGGAGTCCACTTGCCCCTAGAATCAGCGTTGAAAGACATGATCTTCCTGAGCACGAGGTCGCCTTCTCTGAATTCACAAGGTTTGACCTTTTTATCAAATACTTTCTTCATTCTTTTCTGATATAACTGCCCATGACACAAAGTTGTCATTCTCTTCTCTTCAATCAAATTCAATTGGTCAAACCTGTTCTTAACCCATTCAGCCTCTGACAATTTGGCCTCCATTATTACTCGCAACGAGGGAATCTCTACCTCGACAGGGAGTACAACTTCCATTCCATACACTAGGGAAAACGGGGTTGCTCCTGTTGAAGTGCGAACAAATGTTCGATATCCATGCAGAGCAAAAGGGAGCATTTCATGCCAATCCTTATAAGTGACAACCATTTTCTGGATAATTCTCTTGATATTCTTATTAGCAGCTTCAACAGCCCCATTCATCTTTGGCCCGTATGGAGACTAATTATGATGGACAATCTTGAATTCTTCACACAGTTCTGTCATCATCTTGTTGTTCAAATTTGAGCCATTGTCAGTAATGATTCTGCTTGGCACACCATATCGGCATATAAGATTGTTTTTGATGAAATGCACAACCACCTGTTTGGTAACATTGGCATATGAAGCAACCTCTACCCATTTGGTAAAGTAGTCAATTGCTACCAAGATGAAACGGTGTCCATTCGAAGCCTTGGGTTCTATCATATCGATCATGTCAATCCCCCACATAGAGAAAGGCCATGGGGAGGAAATCACATTGAGAAACGTCGGAGGCACATGGATCTTATCTGCATAAATCTGGAATTTATGGCACTTCTTTGCAAATTTGTAACAATCGAATTCCATTTTCAACCAATAATAACCTTCCCTTAGCATCTTTTTAGCCATTGAATGTCCATTAGCATGAGTGCCAAATGAACCTTCATGAATCTCATGCATCAAAATGTCTGCTTCGTGTTTATCCATGCATCTGAGCAAAACGATGTCAAAATTTCTCTTGTATAAAACATTCTCACCGAGGAAGAAACTGCCTGCCAATCTTCTCAGTGTCTTTCTATCTTTCTTTGACGCACCAAACGGGTATTCCTGAGTTTGAAGAAAATTCTTGATATCATAATACCAAGGTTTTTCATCTGCTACCTCCTCTGTTACAAACACATGAGCGGGCCTATCTAGCCTTCGAACTGTAATTCGGGATATATCATTCCAAGCGCTTACTTGGTACATGGAAGCCAGAGTCTCCAGAGCGTCTGCCATTTGATTTTCATCTCTAGTAATGTGATGGAATTCAACTTTATTGAAGAAGGGTAATAATATTCTAGCATAATCTTTGTAAGGGATCAAGCCAGGGTGACGAGTGTCCCATTCTCCTTTAATTTGATTTATTACCAAAGCTGAATCACCATACACATCTAGAATCTTGATTCTGAGATCAATAGCTTCCTCAATACCCATGATACAAGTCTCATATTTCACCATATTATTAGTGAAATCAAATGTTAACCTCGCGGTAAAAGGAATATGCGATCCATGAGGTGTAACAATCACAACACCAATTCCTTTACCGTAAGCATTCACAGCTCCATCAAATACCATACTCCAACGAGATTCAGGGTCGGGGCCCTCCTCAGGAAGTCGTTCATCACAACCTGTCACTTTCAAGATTATCACATCTTCATCGGGGAATTCATATTCTGCAGACTGATGATCTTCCACTGGCTGGTGAGCAAGATAATCTGCCAACACACTACTTTTAATAGCTTTTTGAGTGTGGTATTCAATATCATATTCAGATAACAACATTTTCCAGCCGACAATTCTCCTAGTAAGAGCAGGCTTTTCAAAAATATACTTGATTGGATCCATTTTGGAGAACAACCAAGTAGTATGATTCAACATATACTGCCGCAAACGCTTTGCCACCCAAGCCAAAGCACAACATGTTTTTTCTAGCATAGAATACCGCGACTCACAATCAGTGATATTTTTGCTGAGATAATAAATGGCGAACTCTTTATTTCCTGTTTCATCCTGTTGTCCTAGAATACAACCCATAGATTTATCTAACACTATCAGATACATAATTAACGGTTTTCCTTCTATGGGAGGGAGCAAAATAGGAGGTTTAAGCAGATACTCTTTAATACTTTCAAATGCACTTTGGCAGTCATCTGTCCACATACAACCTTGATCTTTCTTTAACAACTTATAGATCGGTTCACACGTTGCAGTCATATGGGAAATAAATCTGGAGATATAATTCAAACGCCCGAGGAAACCCCTGACTTGCTTTTTAGTTCATGGTGCTGGCATTTCTTGAATTTCTTTGACTTTGTCAGGGTCAACTTCAATTCCTTTCTGGCTAACAATAAAACCCAACAATTTCCCAGATCTAACTCCGAAGGTGCATTTATTTGGATTCAGGCGGAGATGATACTTCCTCAAACGCCGAAACAACTTTAACAAATCTTATGTATGCCCTTCTTCAGTTTGGGATTTGGCAATCATATCATTAACATATACTTCGATTTCTTTGTGCATCAGATCATGGAATAGGGTCTTCATAGCCCTCTGGTACATTGCACCAGCGTTCTTCAACTCGAAGGGCATCACTCTGTAATAGAATGTTCCCCAGGGTGTGATAAACATTGTTTTTTCCATGTCCTCTAGAGCCATTCTTATTTTATTATACCCGGAAAATCCGTCGATGAACGAGAATTCCTTGAATTTTGTTGTGCTATCCACTAACATGTCAATGTGAGGCAATGGAAAATCATCTTTTAGACTAGCTTTATGTAGAGCTCTGTAATCTACGCACATGCAGACTTTTCCGACTTTTTTAGGTACTGGGACAATGTTGGCAATCCATTGAGGATACACTGACGTCATAAGAAAACCAGCATTAATCTGCTTTAGGACCTCCTCATTGATCTTTACTGCCATATCTGGATGGGTTCTTCTCAACTTTTATTTAACTGGCAGACACTCTGGCTTCAATGGAAAACGATGCTTGACAATGTCTGTATCTAAACCAGGCATATCTTGATAAGATCAAGCAAAAATATCCACATACAATTTCAACATCTTAATCAACCCGCTCTTTACATCAGGATGCAACGATGCTCCAATCTTAACTTCCTTCGGATCTTCTTCTGAACCCAAATTAACCACTTCCAAAGGCTCATTATATGGCTGAATGGTATTCTGCTCGTGCTCAAGCAACTGCGAGACCTTTTCTGGAATCTCATCATAATCTTCTTCTTCAGCCCCAAACACAGGACAATCAAAGTTGGGAGAGGGTGCAGGGTCATTGTATTCAACGAGTTTTTTAATTAATCTGCACATGAGATTTATGATTGCTTTTAGAAACTGACACATATAACAAGTGATCATGCAGATTAATTTTCAGTTATTATTTATTTTGAAAGTTTTTTTTTAATTTTTATTATTACCATTTCCCAAGAAAAAAAAAGGCAGAAAAGAAAACATATAATTTTGGAAGCAAAGACAACTTTTATTAATGATCTTAACAGTTATATCAAACAGATAAGCCCTACAACATTAATACTTCCACCTTGGGCAGAGTGAAAGCTTTTCAACAGAAAGAGACAGATTATCAAAACAAATTACTTTGAAACATGTATGCAAGAAGGAACATCAATGGTGACCCAGTTCTGAACTCGGACTCCATGCGTCACATGATTTGGTACTTCCTGCTCTGCTTCATCCTCTTCAATAGCATTAATTCCGGAGCCAATCGGATGGAGGTAGCCTCCACTGTAGAAAACATCATGATAACTGTTCACAGAAGACTTTGACTTCAAACTTTTGCCTTTGCCAATCCTCGAAGAGAAACCCAAACCAGTTTTGTTCTTGTTCACGGATGGATCCACAAGTCATCCCCAAACTGCATTATGACCATTGCGCATAACCTTCCGCACATCCTTCAAAGAAACCACAAAATTCTCATTCTTCCTTATCTTGTCAATGGATAGGGCTTGGAACTGGGTTCCAACAGCAGCCTCATCCGCTTCTACAATACTGAAAGAGGAAAGATGGGATATCAATAACGCCTGCTCCCCATTTACGATCACTACCTTCCCTTCACGCATAAATTTTAGCTTCTAATGCAGAGTTGAAGTGACATCCCCTGCTTTGTGTATCCATGGTCGTCCAAGAAAACAACTATATGCGGGAATAATGCCCATTACTTGGAAAGTTATCAGGAACAAGTGTGGTCTTATATGGATGGGTAAGTCCACTTCACCGATGACGGATTTCCTCGACCCACCGAAAGCTTTCACAATGATGCCAATCGGGCACATAGGTGTTCCCTGATACTTTAACTTCATGAGGGTACTTCTTGGTATAACATTCAACGCGAATCCATTAACAATTATCACATTAGATAGTGAGTCATTCTTGCAGTTCATGGATATGTGGAGGGCCAGGTTGTGATTCCTCCCTTCATCTGGTAACTCATCATCGAAAAAACTCAAGTTGTTATATGACATAATGTTTCCAATTACGCTGCTGAATTGATCTAACGACATGTCATTCTCTACAAAATCTTGGTCTAGTACTCTCATCAATGATTCCCTATGAGCGGAGGAATTCATCAGTAATTCCAGGATGGATATCTTTGAAGGAGTTTGCAATAGCTGGTCTACAATTTTGTAGTCACTCATCTTAATTACCTTCAAGATATCATCCACTTCTTTCTCTAGTGTGGCTCCACTAGTCTCTCCTGCAGCCTTCTTAAGCTCATCGTTCTTAGCAATTTTCTTTCCAGCAACAACATCCTTTCAAATAACTGGCGCAAACACACGACCACTATGGGTCACCCTGCTATTATCAGCTATATTTCCAACATCTGTCATTGGCTGGATGGGAACTTCCACCCCGTCTTCTAAGATTGTAGCATTGTATTTGTAAGGCACAACCTTATCTGATTTATAAGGAACAGGACCTGGCAGACTAATTACCAATGGGGTAACAGCTGGGTTGCTATGGTACTCCACCTCAAGATGAGCGGGTGCACCAAAACAAGGTACAATGACGTTTACAACTTCCTTAACACAATCAGCCCTCAAAAGGTCATTTCTGGCAAACAAATCTTCGTCTGAAGAGAAATACTCATCCGCGGAGGCATACTCTTCCTCTGACTCTTCTTCCATCAAATAAACTTCAACCATATCAACCTCGTGATAATCATCTCTCTGACCTGTGATCTTAATAGTCCCATTGTCTAACAGCAATTGAACTCCCTCTCTCACAATAGAACATCCTCAAGAGTCTTGACAGCAAACTAAGAAAGACCCGTATTGGTGTTCCACCTGTCCAGCAGTACGGTAGAAAGTGGCACGCAACTGTACAAGATCTTCATTCAAATGTTCCACATCAAAAATTCTGAATTCACCCGGACATCCAGAAACCATATTCACTTCCTCCACATATTCTTCTCTCGGCCTGATTATATGGATTAACCCTTTGTCCATCATTTCCTGTAAATCAACCTTTATCTTCTCGCACCTTGTATGTTTGTACTACAAATAGCACAACCGACGTGGTCATTCGCATAGTAATTGAATTCACAGAGGTCTGCGTGCATCTTCACCAAATACCCTCTAACCAGATTAATGTCAAAAATATGGAAATCACCAGGACAACTGGCCACCATATTCACAACATTCACTCCCCCGTGCTTAGGTAGGGGATTGTCTTTCACATTAGGTCCCATGTCTTTAAAATATAAAATTCCAGACTTCACCAACCTTTGCACTTCAGTCCTCAAAGGATAACAATTTTCAACACTATGCCCTGGTGCTCCCTGATGAAAGGCGCACGTCTGGTCTGCTTTGTAATACCAAGGCAACGGTGATGGTACTGCTGGAGGTGGTCGTGTCTGGACCAACTTCTTCTGAATCAATGCTGGTAATAGCTCTATATAACTCATGGGAATAGGGTCATAGTTCTCCATTCTCTGACTATTCCCTTGGTTCCCCTGCTGGGATTGTCTTTGATAAGCAACATTAGTTGGAGGGCATTCATAACAGGAGTCACTGATTCAACTTGCTTGTGACGCTGAAAATTCCTTCTAGGAGCATTCACTCTCCTCTCTTGCACGACAGCATTGGTATCCCCCTCTTTCTTCTTTGTAAACCCATAAGCTGGCTTCTTCAAACCTCCGGACCCTTCACCCTTTGTCAAACGACCTTCCCTTACTGCCTCTTCTAGGCGGACACCCATTCCTACCATCTCTGTAAAATCACTTGGGGCACTTACTACCAATCTTTCGTAGTAGAAAGCGCCTAGCGTCTTCAGGAAAATTTTAGTCAATTCTTTCTCCTCCATGGGAGGAATCACTTGTGCAGCCACTTCGTGCCATCTATGTACATAATCCTTGAACAATTCTCTGTCTTTCTGAACCATGGCCCTAAGCTGGTCATAATCGGGTGCCATGTCCACATTATACTTGTATTTTTTTATGAATGCTTCTCCCAAATCATTATAGGTATGGATGTTGACACTGTCTAAACTCATGTACCATTTCAATGATGTGCCGGTCAGACTATCCTAGAAAAAGTGAATCAGCAGACACTGATCATCGGTGTGGGTTGACATTCTCCTTACATACATCACCAAGTGAGCACGAGGGCAAGTGTTGCCCTTGTACTTCTCAAACTCAGGGACCTTGAATTTAGCAGGCACTTTAACATTTGGGACCAAACACAACTCATTCAAGTTCTTCCCAAACAACTCTTTTCCCCTAAGAGCCTTCATCTCTTTTTGCATTCTATCAAACCGCTCTTGGAAATCATCCATTTTGTCATAAAGACCCAAATCTTCACTCACCGGAGGGATAGGATGACATACATCTTCAAACGGAACCAAGTTCACCGAAGGAGGTGCAGCAGGAGCAGCATGCACCACAGGAGGTGCTGGAGTGACAACATTTGGAACCACTGGAGCATCTTGGGGGCCCAAATTGAAACCTTCAGGTTCAAAATTCTCCGGCATTCCCCACGGATAACCCTGAGGCATGCATTTATGAACAGCAGTCGGAGTAGCGGATACGAGAACAATAGGAACTTCAGCATTTGCCCTTGTTGGTTGAGGTTGAACATTCGGTGGCTGATTCTGAGCAACCACCAGAGTTTCCATCAGAGTAGTCAAGTTGGCCAAGCCATCCTTCAAAGTAGAAATTTCTTCACGTAGCTCGCGATTTTCCTGTTCGAAATTGTCCAGCTTCTTTTTGAAGTTAGCCCGGGTGTTGTAGTGATGAGTCAGTTTGCTGAACGAAGTAAAGAAGGTGGGTAAGGCACCTAGATATTCATAATAAATGCAAGAAGTATGTGCAATATGACGCATGATATGCAATGCATATGATTATATTTATTTCATCATTTGATATTTCAAGGGATTTAAGTTTTATAGACATATTGCAAACATCAAAATAATAACGCATTTGAAATACTGAATTTTTTTATTATAATAACTCCAAAATGGATTACAAGTTTCCATGATCCCAAGTACAAGATGAAAATACAATCTAAAGTTCTGAGAAAAAGAACTGATAAAGATCAATCTGTACGCCGACGCTTTCCCGTGAGCCTAGCAATCTGAGCCCTCAACCTCTGGTTTTCTTCTACTTGTCTGATGGCATCTTCCTTCCAATTATCTGAAGCAGGAAGTGAGTGATCAGCACCTGTTTGAGGCTTAGGAGAAAATAAATCCCCTTGCCTCTCCATAGACTCTACTGCTCGACTCTCAAGGATCTCGATCAAATCATCTTTCTCCTTCAAGTCTGCCTTATAGGAACTCTCTAAAGTCTGGAACTTGTTCTTCCAAGCATCCCTTTCTTGTTGCATCCTGACCAAAGCAAGCTGCAGCTCTTCTAGATCATCTAACAAAGGAGGAGTGGTATTCACAAATAGATCAGGCATGGGTGCCTCCCGAGTATACGACATCTTTAACTCAATGGCTCTCGATCGGACCCACTGAAGATATGCCTCCAAAGAAATAGCACCCTTAGGTCCCAAATCTTTCCTACTCTTCTTATGAATGTGACGCCAGGCCTTTGCAATATGATCCTTATCTTCCCTGTGGTCTTCTCCTTCCTTCAGAAAGAAACTACTCAAATGAATATTGTCCGGTTTATCCCTCATCGGATAACCAAGTTGTCGTCGTGCAAGAACAGGGTTATAGTTAATTCCTCCCTTTGTACCCAGAAGAGGTACATTGGGGAAACTACCACAACTTTCAATAATCTCCACATCCTGATAAGCTCAATGATACCAATCAATATCCGATTGAGTAAGTTCCATGATCTTAGGAGCCCAACGGGGTTCCTCTTGACATCCCAAAAAGCATCAGACTGAGGCATATGAGAGATGAACCATCGGTACAATAAAGGCGTGCAACAGATAATCATTCCCCCATGATAAGAACTCCAAAGATGAACAAAGTAGTAAGCATCACCCAACAGTGTAGGAACCTGGTTTCCAATCATGAAGATCCTGATAGCGTTAATGTCGACAAACTTGTCCACATTAGGGAATAAGAACAATCCATAAGCAAGCAGAGCAAAGATGGCCTCAAAAGCAACTGTACTCTTCATTCTGGCAAAGTAACGAGCTTTCTCCAATAAGAACTGAGCTTGTAATCCTCTAATCCCTCCTTTAGTAGTCATATGGGCTTCCACCTTAGACTTCCCCAGATGAATCAAAGCAGCTATCTCATGTGGTTTTGGCTCACCCTCCAAACTAGTAAAAGGAATACGATCGCTAACAGGTAAATCCAATAGATGAGAATACTCCTCCAGTGTAGGCATCAACTGATAACCGGGAAAAGTAAAGTAGTGATACACCGGATCATATAACTGGACCAAGGTCGAGAGAATACCCTCCTTCATCTTCAGCTTCATGAGAGGAATAATGGACCCATACTTCTTCCGAAAGTCTGCAGGACACTCGATCTCTGGAATTAGACTGATCAGCTCATCTATCTTGGGATCCTTGAAAGTTTATTTCCCGGTCTTTCTCTTTCCAGAATCCATGATGAAAAGAACCTGAGATATTCACAAATAGTCAACCTTTAAATCCCTTGAAATATTATTTTCTTCAGAAGATGCTTATGAGTGCATGGATGCATGATGCAACAATCGCACACAAGATCACACATATAGGGTTCATAGGTTCAACGTCACAAGCATGAGGTTGAAGGTACTACCCATAAGGTGTTGGTCTAAGAAGTTATCACCTGCCGAACAAGGTTCTAGAGGTTCCAAGAGTCTACATCCTTCCTTCGGATATTACCAACTTCCTGATTAACTCGGTAATTAGTAATATTCTCAAGAAAGACTCGTCCTAGCGTAGTATCGTGTTACAACTATTTCCAGATTACTCCGTCATAGCTTCCGCACTACACATAAAAGGCAAAGATGGGTTTGGTATTTTACGGTCCTCAGTTTCAGCAGGCTCCCAGGTCGAAAGCAGTACGTCTTCCCTATTACTCGGTAAACGACATTACATTCAAAGGGGCCTCCACTGAGTGGGGGATCTCATGCCTCCTTTTTTTGGATTAGTCCCTCAAAGTTAACATGACTATACCGCCCGTCCTATCTTAAAGTTTGCCCAAGCCCGGGTATAGGACTTATGAGTAATCACCAAGCATCTTGAAAACCAGGACAATCCAAACACATATATACAAAATATAACACATAAATAACAATAGCACATATACATATATAAACAAAGATAGGCTCAACCCACATAGGGATGGACCAGAAAGAGGTCAATCTGTCCCCAGTTAAGTCGCCATTTTTCTGTAGCGGTAGAAATGTTCAAGACTAAGCCATTGGATTGACTAGACTTTATACAAATCAAAAATAAAATCGCCACCGCGCTTTATTGTTTCCAAAGGAATGAGAAAAGAGCGAATAACCCAAAAAGAGCGGGGAAGATTCAAGGTAAGGTGGTTGGTTATGCAAAGGGAAGGTATTAGCACCCTAAACATCTACGGTACTCCGCAGGATCCTCTTTGTAAAATCTGTATATTTTGGCTATAAAAAATGTGGTATATATAAAATGGATGGTGGAGGTGAGAAAAGATATATATTTTTTTAGATTTTTGAACCCGTCGCGATTGCGAACCTTTAGTGCCTACGTACCACCTTTCGTGCAATAGGGGATCAGGGTACACATAGTTCCTATTTCAAAAATTTAAAACACAAGTGTGTTGGTTAATTTTATGAGATAATACATAATCGTCATTGTCTGTGTGGAAAACATACTTACTACCCACAATCATGAGAAACGATAATTTGCATCATCTCAAAGTGGAGGATATGGATTGGATTTTAAAATCAACAATTCCTCACTCAACACCCAAGTGGAAAATATCTCACTTCACTACATATTATAGAAGTATAGTTGTTTGCATCACTACAAGGATTGACAAGAATCTAATCTTTTGAGAAAAGTTTAAAGATAAAAAGCAAAAGTGGCAAAATGGTTTGAAATTAGATTGGTTGACTTTTAGTCTTCTCACAAAAATGTCAAGGTATTATTAAATTTATTGGAGTTTATTTATGAAAATATTTTGAAAATGCATGGACATAAGTCCAATTTTATTATGAAAATGGTTTAAGTTTCAAAACAAGAAGAGTTTCAAAAGGAGGGAGAAGATTTTTGAAATTAAAGAAGATGGGAGGAGAAGAAGAGGCTATCCTAAAGCATAAGGTAAAAGCTAAGGATAAGAATCATCTAACTAACAAGAAGCCAAAACTTGACATTATGAGCCAAGATAGAATTCCCATTCTTTGGATTGGAACCAAACAAGCAAAGATACTAGACCTCTTGAGGGAACCAATCTTCAAGTGTATTAAGTCTTCACAAAAATCGGGCAGAGTAACGGCTGTATACGGGTGAATTCCATATTACAAACAAAGGATGTAATCACAAAAACCTGCACACAAAAACAAACAAGCAACCCAATGTCTTGAGGTAAACCTCAAGAACTCCAGACAAAATAATCAGATGAGATCACAAGGTCTCCAAGATAGGCCAAGGTTTCTAATCCTAAGTCCAAAAAAAAAAAATCCCAAGCTCCATCATGCCAAGGATAGTAACCAAATAGTCCAAGTACCATTAAGAGTTTTTTAGGGTTTAAGTTGATTATTAAGTATCTTATAAAAAGAAAAGAAAAGCTCAAGTGAGCAAAGTAAAAATGACAAGAATAATAAATGCTCAAATGAGCAAAGATAAAAATGGCATGAAATGTAAAATGCTAAAAGTAAATGGTACATAAAGCATAAAAAGAATAAAGCATAAAAATAAACAAGTCAATAATTAGTGGTTAGTTGGATGACCATCTTGAAACATGCATTTGGAACTCCTTAGAGGATTGGTAGAACCAAATCCTCCACACAACAAGTTACATTTGCTTTTTGTCAAGTATATCATCCATTTAGGATTCTCACAAGTGCCATTTAATGATCAACGATGTTTAAGTAATCCGCGTTGACCAAAGGTGTTGTAGATCCATTAGAGGATTGGTAGAACCAAAGCCTCCACACAATGAATCTCAAGGTTATTGGATCAAAGAGATCAAATTAACATACTTGCGCTTGCAATCATAAGTTTAGGCAATAAATGATCATTTATTCAAATCGGGACAAAATTTAGCACTATGTTAAGCAATCGTAAGTGAAATTATATAGAAGTCTCACCTATTTTGAGGTCGGTCAATAGCAATTTATGCACCATTTGTTTTGAGACATGATATAGAGATCATGCTCCAACAACATTTAATGCAATGAGAAGGGATGAGATGAATGGGAATTAGGGTAAAAAGAAAAGAAAAAACACATTTGAATTAATATTTAATCAAACTATTATTAAAATCATTCATCCATTTTTTTGTGGAGTTAAACTCAACACCATGGATCCAATGATTTTAATAAAGCCATGATAAAAAAATCAACCGAAGACAGCCAAAAAATATTCACAAAATAATAATATAATTAATATATACATTAAAGGGTTTAAAAATGTTTAAAAATGGAAAATGATGAAGAAAATGCCAATTATATTCAAATTATTCAAGAAATGAAAAATAAGACCATAGAAAAATCAGAAAAGGTGCCAAGTAATTTTACAAAAAATTTGGGAATTTTTAAAAGTCAGAAACTATTTTTAAAAATTAAAATAAATGGGTAAAATAAACAAAAATAGAAAAAAAAAGTAAAGTCAGAAACAAAAATAAAATAAGGTCACCAATATTTGTCACAATATCATTGGATCATTCCATAATTTTTTCAGAATTTAAAAATGTGTAAAAGTATTTTTAAAAATTTTAAATCAATCAAATAAGTGTAAAATTCATAAAAAAATACCGAAACACAAAATTAAATTGTGAAAAAAAATAAATCAGAAAGAGAATAATCAAAAATATTTTTCATAATTTATTTTGGATTTTTTGGACTAAAAATGAATTTCTTATGATTTTTTGAAATTTAAAACAATAAAAATATAAAAATTAGAAAAAGAAAATAAAGGAAAAAGATGTGGACCATTGGATGAGAGTCAAAAAGCTTAGTAATCAAATCCAAAGGATCTGGCACGCGGTGCATATCATGGTCTTTAATGAATAATGTACATAATCATTTATAAAATCAGAATTAAAAAAAAAACAAATGTCACGCTTTCATTGGTTAGAAGGTGACATGTTGGTCATCTTCAACCTCTAGCCCTCACGAATTGCAGGTCTCTCAAACTGTAAAATAAGAAGCTCAGACCTATGCCATTCGCTTTGTCTCTTCAAGACGAAGATAACCATACCCTCGCGCCATTTTTATATAAACTATAACTCAAGCAATTTGGAAAGAAAGTTTTGAAAAGGGATTTGAAAATTCATGGTCAAAACATGCTTTGCGATAAAAGTAAGTGTTGCGAATAGAATTAGGACAATGAGAGCAACACAATGGTATCAAAGTTTTGAAGAATTGATGAAGGAATCTACCTATTGAAGTTGAGTTGCAGAGCTCTGAAACTGGACTTCTATGGAGCAATATAGGGCACGATTCTTGAATGTGATTATATGGTTAGCTTCAGGGGAGATCAAGGAAGGTGAATTGATAAAGAAAATGGACTGAAAAAGGCTTGAGAATAGGATTCGAAGTAGCTGAATTCTAAGTTGTGAAGCAAGTTTGGCAGGGTGATTCTGGCTATCTAAGCTTGGGAAATTGAATGGAGTATGACCCTCTATTTATAGGGAATCAAATGGGATGCTCAAGCGTGTGGAATGATGCAAATTGGAGGGAAATCGTGTGGGTCTGCATCATGAAGAAAGTGTGACTCAAACTTGATCAAAACTCAGCCGAATCGTGGGTTTTATGATGCTAATCACTTCTAGCAAGTTGCTAAACATGATTAGAAACAAAAACGCATGGAAATCTTGTGATTAGAAGCCAAAACAAAGATTTCAAAATTTTGACTTTGTGCAAAATTCAGTTTCAAACAATCAAATTCAAATCCATGGCATTTCCACCTCAAGGAGTCTTAGGGAAAAATTATTGATGCTTTGGAAAGATGAGGTAACAAGCTTTGCAATGGAAAAAGAATGGAATCAAATGGAGGCTTGAGCTGAAAATTACATGGAGTCAAAGTTGAAGAAAAAGAGTTGATTTTACATACTTAGAAATATTTCAAATTCTTCTTTAAAAGTGACCTATAATCTCTAGCATCCAAACAAGGCCTTCAACTTAGAATTTTCTCTTGACCCAAAAAGATGGAATGAAGCAGATCTCTTGAATGAAATTTTTCAATTTGAACCACTCAAAATCACCAAAATATGAGCAAGTTATGACTTGTTGAAGTTGGCTAAAAATCATGAAATGACCTATAATCTTTTGCATTCTTAAGGCAACTTCCATCCATTTTCTTACTTTTCACATGATTGAAGGCATGAAGTGCACATCCTTAAGATCATCATGGAAAAAGAATTGGATCAAGGTGACAATAATTGACCAAGTTATGACCATTTGAAGTCACATATGGAAAATTAGGGGTTCATCTGGATGGCTTGTAATCTTTCTTCTTCACCAAATTCTTTCCTTAAGAAAAATCCTTGGAACTCTTGAAGTGATTTGTTGGTAACTCTTTGAAGAGAAGAATGTTTTTGGAATCACTCAAAAATACCAAAAGATGAGCAAGATATTCCCTTTTGAAGTCCAAAACCCTAGCCTCTAGATCAAGAGAATGCTTGGTGGAACTTTGCCAAGTTTGAACAAACTTTTTGTGCCAATATTCTTCCTTTGTGAATAGGAATTGTTGAGGATGATGATGAGGACTTATGGCCACCAAAACCAATTTCATACCAATTTCAAAACAACTTTAATGGTGAGGTTTGAATCTCTCAAGCTTTTGACTAGGGCATGGAAATAAACTCATGAACCCATGAAGCAAACTTGCTAAACCTCATTGCCTTTACCTACATTATCAACAAGTAAAACAAACCAATATTGCATTTTGTTAATTAGAGAAAAATCAAAGTACAATATTTATGATCACAAAAGCAAACAAATTAAGGTTCTTGGTAACTCCTCAAAGAGCAAAGCTAAAGATATGGAGAAGAACCAAAGTCCCTAATGTGATTTTGTGGTGATTGAAACAATATGGTATGATGAAGGGATATTAGGGGCAAAATTGGGGTACAACATTATGAATCAAGAAATATAGTTGAGTCGACCTAAGAAACCACTAACCTCCTTCTCAGTACAGGGAGCTGGCATTTCTTGTATGGCTTTGACTTTCATTGGGTCGACCTCAATACCTTTTCCACTAACGACAAACCCTAAAAGTTTTCCAGACCTTACCCCGAAGGTGAATTTGTTGGGATTCAGCCTTAGCTTGTATTTCTTCAACCTCTCAAATAGCTTGTGAAGATGATCAAGGTGTTGTTCCTCAGTTTGCAATCTTGCAATCATGTCATCAACATAGACTTCTATCTCATGATCGATCATGTCATGAAATAGGGCCACCATAGCTTATTGATAGGTTTCCCCTGCATTCTTCAAACTGAAAGGCATGACCTTTTAATAGAAGGTTCCCCACTATGTGACAAAGGTGGTTTTCTCCATATCTTTGGGTGCCATTTTGATCTGGTTGTAACTAGAGAATCCATCCATGAAGGAGAAAACTTTGTATTGAGTCGTGTTGTCGACCAAGACATTAATATGAGGTAGTGGGAAATCAACTTTGGGGCTTGCCTATTCAATTCCCTATAGACTATGAACATGCGGTCTTTATCGTCTTTCTTCAATGCTGGAACAACATTTTCCACCCATTGAGGGTATGATATCACTACCAGGAAACCTGCATCAAATTGTTTCATTACCTCAGCTTTTATTTTCTCAGACATGTCTGGCCACATGCGACGAACCTTTTGCTTGACTGGAGGACAATCTTCCTTCATTGGTAGATGATGGACTATGACATCGGTATCAAGCCTCAGCATATCTTCATATGACCAAGAAAACACTTCAACGTAGTCGTGCAACATTTGGACCAATCTTCTCTGGACACAACCTTCCAAATTAGCGCCGATCTTGAATTCTCTCTTGTTTGCCGCAGTACCTAGGTTGATCACTTCAACCGGTTCCTCATGTGGTTGAATGACCTTTTCTTCTTGCATTATAAGTCTGTCGAGTTCCCAAGGTATTTCATAATCTTCCTCACCTTTGTCTTCGGCTTCATAGATTGGATGTTCAAAGTCATAGATGGCAATAGTAGAGTCGTTGTCAATGAGATCCGAGGTGCATATGGATCTACAAATGTGTGTGTGTGTGTGTGTGTGTGTGTGTGTGTGTGTGTGCATGTAAGATCACATGGCTATTTAAAAATGTAGTAAAGTGAAAGAAAGACAATGAGCGCAAAATTTGAATACAAAATAGTCCAATGTTTTTTCATTAAAATGAGCATATGGCATATGATAATGACAAACCCTTAACAAATTGACCACAGTGCCCCAGGCAAGGCACATGGCTTAAAGTTCTCAAATTAATGAAACAGTAAATGATAATTACTCCTTGTTGAAGGAGATAGGAATGAAATCCTTGGCATGCCAGTTGTTGAGCCCTCTATCAGCAGTCGGGTAGATACAATCATCAAAGTCACAATCAACATCAGAGTCTTCAAGGGCATTAATCTCATGGTTACTAATGCAGAGAGGTGGTTTCCCCGCACGAGCACGTCGAACCTCCTTTTGAGCTTTGGAAGTGAAGCTCAATCCTAATTTGTCTGACTTGTAAGAGAAATCAGGAAGTTGTCCCCAAATGGTGCATCCACCTTCTTCAACACCAACATGAGCATCTTTGAGATAGGCCATCCGCGATGTATCTTTATCACTTTGGGAGTATCATGAGTGGTTTTGGTAACAACAACCATGGGGGAGACTACCTCAAAGGCTTGACAAGGAGTTTCAATGAACTCGCCATCCATTTCAACATATTTGAATGAATTTAGATGACTAATCATAAACTCTTCTTCACCAAACGGTGACAATTTCCCCTTGACCGAATATTTCAACTTTTGATGTAGTGTGGAAGACACCGCACCTGCCCCATGTATCCATGGGAGTCCAAGAAGGAAATAATAAGAAGGACGAATATCCATCACATAGAATTTTGAGTTGAAGACTTGAGACCCAACTTTGATAGAGAGATCAACCTCTCCACGGACAATCCTTATAGAACCATTGAAATCCCTTACTACAATGTCGTCGGGTTTTAAAACCAGTCCATCACAATCTAGCCTATCCAATTCTCCTTTAGGTAAGTCATTGAGAGAAGATCCATTATCCACTAATACATGTGCCAGAGTAGTGCCCTTGTAATCTATGGAGATGTGGAGAGCTTTGTTGTGATTCTTCCCCATCGAGGTCAAATCTGTATTAGAGAACCCTAAACCGTTGTCGGCAGTCAAGCTTGCTACACATTTTTCAAATTGGACAGCCGTAGTTTTTTGAGGGACATGTTCATTTTTCAAGAACTTTATCAGAGCTTGAGCATGCGCCTCGGAACATAGCAACAAAGACAACATAGAAATATTCATGTGTGTTTTCCCTGACTGTTCCACTATATTATAGTCACTTTTTCTAATAACTTTTAAAATCTCCTCCATCTCTTGGGTAGATGGGTTCTCAATGGTAATATCTTTTGTGGGCGCCTCCGTCCTGGCAGACTCAGCCATTTTTCCTTTCCTCGAGTATCACCAACAGGTTTAACATCAGTGATATGAATGGGTGTAGTAGTGTTTTTCGAAGGTGTAATCTCTGGAGAGAAGATCCTTCCAATCCTAGTAACTTTACTTGATCCATCAATGTTTGTAATGTCAGCAGTTTCATCTTCATCAATCCAGGAATCTTGTCTGATACCATGGTAGTACACTTCCGCCCCATAATTCCAAGGCACATTCTTATCAGAAGAGTAAAGGACTGGGCCCGATGTGGTGATAATTAGTGGAGCTATTATTCGTTCATTGGGAATCCTAATAGGACCTTTGGAGGTGATCCTAATAGGTTTGTTGGAGATGGTAATGATGGACACATCTTCAAATTCTTGAGATACTCTTTGGGTCAAACTTTTCACAAGCGGAGTTCTTTCAATTAGAATCTTATGGCTATCCATCAGGTGTTGGACACCTTTCTTAAGCCATTCACAACCATTAATTTGTACAGTATAACAACAACAGTCTTCAAGGTAGCCAGGGAATACCCCAACTTTCGACAAATTCTTTTTAACAATCTTCAAAGAGGTAGTCAAGTCTTTGACAGAGGAAACAAAAGCAGCATCCTCAATAGTAATGACACCCTTGCAATGATTTGGCATGGGTGCGGTGATTACATTGGGAGTTGATAGAGGGTCGAGTTCAATTGTCTTGTTATCAATAAGGTCTTAAATTTTATTCTTTAGAGACCAGCAATCATTGGTATCATGTCCGGGACTGTTTGAGTGGTAAGCACACTTGGGATTGGGGTTGTATTTTGGAGAAGCGGTGTTAGGATTGGAAGGAGGATCTCACAAAGTCACCAATTCATATTTCAATAGGTGTTGCAGAGCTTGATATAGTTTCGTATTGATTTTAGTAAACTATCTTCTTTGGACATCCGGTCTTTGTTAATTGTTTTGTTGACGCGGTCATTGAGTTTGAGTTGGATTGGAGATTAGTACAACCCCTACGGAATGACGATGATCATTCTTAGCATGGCTTTGTTGGTGTAAGCCCTAGAGGCCAATACTTTTGGTACTTGTATCGAATTATTTATTAATAATAAAAGGCATTTCTTTATTATGTTTGCTTTCCAAAATAATAAAGTCCCTAGAATGGTTTATTTGTTTAATGAAATGTTAAGTGTGACTTAATCATGAGATCCCATTAAACATAAGACACTATTATTAAAGTATTTGTAGTCAAGCTTTAATGTGAAATGGGATAACATTAAAGCATTAAGATTATTATGAAGATAGATTGATGATCACATCTAATGGATCATAGATAAGGAGTTATCAAGTCTTGACGTAGGTATGAATATTAGGAGTAATATTTATACTGGATTGACCTCCTATGAGATTACTACATAGAATGTTATGCAAAGTGTCATAAGTTATTCTCATGATGATAATGGTGTATACCACCCTTCGACCTGAAACCACTATGGACCCTAGATGTAGAGTCAAGTACTTTATTGCTGATCAAACGTCATCCGTAACTAGATGACTATAAAGACGGTTGATGGGTACTTCACAAAGCATGCTAAGGGACATGAGTGACCTAGATGGAATTTGCTCATCCTGCATAACAGGATAAATGTCTAAGGGCCCAATATTGAACTGGACAAGGGTGACACAGTGTATGCCTTGTGTTCAATATAGACATGAGGGCAAAAGGGTAATTGTACAACACAAATATTATCACAGAAAAGGTTTGGGCAGATCACATGACATTTTCGTGACTTGGGTAACAGTGATGTGTTGCTAGATACCGCTCACTATTTATTATATTAAATGTGTGATTTAATATAATTGCCAACATCGCGAAAACCTACAGGGTCACACACATAAGGACAGGTTGATGAGAGATAGAATAAATAAGGAACATCGTAAGATACGGTGCACTTAAGTGTAATACGGAAAGTGGTAAGGTACCACGTGGATAAGTGATATATGGTACATCATAAGGTATGATGTCCATAAGTTTAATTGGGCTTTTAGCTTATAGCCTTAATTGGGCTTTTAGCTTGAAGCCCACACGAGTGATTTTATAAATAGATCCCTTGTGATGAAGCAATTTCACTTGATGCAATTTCGTTTTTGATTCTCTCTCACTCAAGGTTTCCGTTCGTGATCAACTAGCACTGTGACCAGAAGCGGTCTGTTCGTGTGGACTGAGTAGAGGCGTTGTTCTTCATCAACGCTCGTGATCACAATATCAAAGGTCTGAATCACCACAAGAGGTAAATATTTCTATCACTGACCATGCTCATTCGTAAGGATCCCTAAAGGAAAATTTTAAATTTCGCTACGCTTTTGATCGCAATTTTCCTTCAGGCTTCTTGACCCATACCTAGCATTCGTCTCTTTTTTTATCAATAAATGGTTTTTTCACAGCATTTAAAGTGGAGGCCATGGGTATCTTTCCGCTTTTAATCCCTCTTTCTACCCTCTCACTAGTCAAGATCAATTCAGTGAATTCAGATGATGAACTTCCAATTAGAAATTTGAAAAATGGTCCAGTCAATGTTCCTATAAACATATCTATCAACTCCCTTTCATTCAAAGGTGACTGCAACCTGCCAGCCAGGTCTCTCCATTTTTGGGCGTATTCTTTGAAGCCCTCATTGGTACCCATGGTCATTCCTTGCAATTGCACCCTATTTGGCGCAAGATCAGTGTTATATTGATATTGGAGGTAAAAAGAAGTGTCCAAATCCTCCCAAGTAAGGATGCTAGTCCCTTCCAATTGGTAAAACCACTCCATTTGCATGCCAAATAGACTTTCTTGAAAAAAGTGCACCCACAGTTTCTTATTAGTGGTAGGCGGCTAAATTTTGTGGATGTAAGATCTTAGGTGAAGCTTCGGACATGAGACACAATCGTACTTGGCAAAAGCGGGGATCTTGAATTTTTGGGGAATGACTACCCCAAACACTAAACCCAAGTCACCAAAGTCTAAGCCAGACACAACTTGGATTTCCACAGCTTTCAATTTGTCTTCTAGTTGCTTATACTTGTCGTTGGCCGGTGGTTATTTCTCATCAAAATAATCTTCGTCTTCAGAGATTTGATTATTTCCACCCCCAGCACGGGTGCTCCTACCATCTTCATCTTAATTCTCATCCTACTCGGAGGGATCTTCTTCAACTTGAACTTGTTGTACAAGGCCTTTGAATCTCTTCCCCATGTTGATTACAACTTTCTTCTTTGTCTTCTTCTTAGTGACAAGAAGTGTCATAATTTCTTGCTGCCCCTTTGCTAAGTTGAGTAGAGTTTCTTGAAACTGAGAATTTTGAGCTTGCAAGTCCTTCACAGTTTGCTCGAGATCCATCTTGTACTGAAATAAACAGTAGAAAGATGAGGAAACTTGTGCCCAAAAACCTGCTTATGATATCATGCATGTTATGCGTGTGCAATGTTTTCAAGGATTTTATGGAATTTAAATTGGCTAGACAAAGAGAAGACATCAAACATTAATTGCATTAATAAGTTCATGAATTACAAATGCCTCTCTCGGTCTTACAATGGAAGAAGCAAACATAATAAACTCCTAAAATAAAAAGGACTCAAGCTTCCCATGGGCGCATACTCTTTGGTGCAATATAGGCATTCAGGCTTTGTTCTTCATGAAGTTGCCTCGTGAGCTCCAAAGCCTTCTTCTCTCTTGCGTAGAATTGTGCTTTAAAGGTATCTCGTTCCTCTTTGAGTTGAATCCACGATCTTTGTAATTCCTCGAAGTCGGTAGGCATGTCAGGATGAAGAAGAGTGTAAGGGGTGTCTCCCTCAACAACAGGTTCCATAATCACGGGTAGGATGGTGGGGTAAGGCATTATGAGACTTTGAGCCCGAGTTCGTAACCACATGAGGTAAGGCTCAAGAGGGATGGAATTTTTATGCCCCAAAGTCTTGCTATCCACTTTATTTATCATTCTCCAAGCTCGTATGAACCTTTGATGATAGCCTTGGACATCACCCTCATAGTCGAATACCAAACCTTGGATGAGCGCATCATGGGGACCATCTCTTCGCGCATGCCCAAGAGTGAAACATTAGGGAACTCCCACAACGGTCAATGATGGTAATATCCTCCGAAGATAGGGAACACCAATGAATATCCGAGTGTGAGAGAAACATCACCCTTTGAGACCATGTCAAGCCTTGTTCATTCTTCAATGTTGATCGAGGTAGGTGCGAAATAAACCACCTAGAGAGCAATGGAATACAACACAAAAGATTCCCTCTCCTCTTCATGGTGCGAGTATGAAAACAATGTAGGATATCTCCGAGTAGCGTAGGCACGGGATTACGAGAGAGAAAAACATTGACGGAGTTCACATCTATGAGTTGGTCTGGATTGGGGAAAAGAACCAAACCATAGATTAGAATGGCCAAGACATCTTCAAAACTTGAAAAACCATATCTCCCCAAAACAAATGATCCTTCTCCAATAGAAACATGGCTAAGAAACCTTTAACTCCACTCCTTGTTTCCCAATTTTACACAATGTCAGATCTCTTCAAATGTAAGGCTTTGGAATTAACCTCAGGCTTTGGTGTTTCCTCTAAACTGGTGAATGGTATTTGATCAAGCACATGCACTCCTAGCAGTTGAGAGAATTCTTCCAATGTAGGAACCAAATGATAGTCAGGAAATGTGAAGCAATGATGCATAGGATCAAAGAATTGGAAGAGCACACACATCATTTCTTCTTGGAAGTTTGAGGTAGCCAAGTTGAGGAGTCGACCATATTTATTGGTTAAGGGAGAATCTCCAGGCACCCTTGATGCTAGCTCTTGAAGTTGAAGGTGCACTTTCATGAAGCTAACTCAGATGGTATTTCTACGAGTGGAAGCCATGTCCTATAAAACAGAACAAAGATAAATTCCTAAATCCTTGAAATTGTTAGTGAGAATTCTTATGATGTTATGATGTTTATGATGTCATGAATAATAATCACAAACAAAGCACACAAAAACCTTAAGTTTAGGCTTGCATGGGTTTCATAGGTAAGTACCCTCTTGAAGTTTAGTTGGTTCAACATGCCCTAGAAAGTAAACAGGTTCTAGGGAATCTCAATATCATTGATATTTCTTCATTGGGCATTGTTTTAGCATAATAAATCTTTTCTTATAGCCAAAATATCCCAAAAGTCTGATCTTAATGAGTGTAGTATCGAGTATCAACCAATCTTCAGCTTTGCACCAAAGTCAGCTATCTCACTACTTCCTAAGGGCCAAGTTGTTTAACTAAAGGTTCTATGGTTAGTTAGTGCTTCATGACACCACACAGTGGCCACGTATTCTCCACAATTCAACACAAGGGATACTGGTACCAAAAAATGTGTCACACTAACGTAGCCATTGTTTCAACCATATCGGTCTATGTCGTATAGTTTCCACAATCTATTGCTACTTACCTAATAATTTTCTCAGATCCGGGTAGAGGATCTATTTAAGAAACCCAAACAAAGGCCCAAAAATATACAGAAAATAAGTCAAACAAATGAAAGCATTTAAATGTGATCTAGTCTCTAAGGTAACCCCACTTTTAAGTTTTTCCCCAGCAAAGTCACCAGTTCTGTAATACAGTGGGTGAACTGACTTGGGTGTTTTGCGTTTGATCGCAATTGTTGCGGATAGCAAGAGTCGCCACCGACTTTTATTTTATCCAATAAAGGAAAGGGTGAAAAGAACAGGAAATACCTTTTGAGAATTTTCTTGAGTTTGAGGGGTAGGTTATGAAAAGGGAAGGTGTTAACACCCTTCTCATCCATAGTTATCTATGGGCTCTTAGTTGCTAGCTTACTTTGAAATGTGTTTGTGTTTTATGTAAGTTGGAAAATATTTTGAAAACGCCTTTGTTTCGGAAAACTCTGTAATGATTCTCGTCTCTATAAGAATGTATACAAAGTGTTAGTTTTGAATATAGTTTAAAGAGATGTTTGTTTTTGAAAGTGTAAGTGTGAAGATGGTTTTATTTGTGAGCAAACAACTACGGGCGTTCTACCTACTCAAAAAGTCTTAGTTCTTTCCCTCCTCCTTTAGATAGTGCTATCTTATCAATGATTAGTAAGAAGCCCTATCATTTGATGTGAAGGGACGGTCGAGGGTCATTGTATAGTCATAGAAGGCAATATTGTAGGATACCTTAGCAATTTATCTTAAGGGTCTAAGATCGTTTATTGAAGGCAATATTGAAGGGTCATCGAGGGACTACAATCTTGTATTCAAGGGTCATTTCTAAAGTATCCCACATTCGAGGGACGTGACTATTTAAATCCGAGGTAACAAGTGAGGGTTACCCTAGAGGTGAAAGTGTGCAAAGTGTTTCTATTTCATTCATTTTTTTCTTTGAATTATGGTTTTCTACGTGTTGATTTTATATCTTTCCACACAATTCCTAAATACTAGCAATTATATTGAAAGCGATAAATTGCAGAAGTTTAAAGTTCTACGATATTACATCATTTGGGGATGGGAATACAAATTACAAATGGGGGATGAAAGAAATAAAGCCCTAATTACTATTACATACCATAGAATATGAATTAAAAATAATAATAGAATGTACAAATAATGTAAAGATTGGAGAGGAGAAAGGAATTGTCTTTTTAGGGTTTTTTGGGTAAAAAGGTTTAATGTTAACCTAATTAACTAATTAATTTTAATCACAAAGGAAGTTAATTAATTATTTAATAAAAACAAAATTATAAGTTAATTAAAAATAAAATTAAATAAGAATAAGTATAATTTAGTTTTAATTCTAAAAGAGATTAATTTAATTAAATAATGTTTTTGTTTCGGTGTTTTATTTATTAAAATAAATAAGATGAAAATAAAATTAAAAATAGAAAATTATCTAAAAAAGGTATTTTTTTAAATATATTTTTTGGTTAAAATAGATTAATAAATAAATAAACAATAATAAAGAAATATAAAAAGGAAATAAAAATATTGGGATGGGGGTTTAAAAAGTGAAAACGGGTGTATGAAGGTAGCAAACATGGCCCAATATAGTTTTTGTTTGAAATCAGAAACATAAAATATATTAAAACGGGCTTCTATATGTTAGTAAAGTAGGGGGTATATGGAAGCAAAAAAATTTTTTTTTAAAAAAAGAGGCCCATAATCTAGGAGGCCCAACGCTCCATTTGATCTAGTGTTGCTGATTTCTTGAGGTGCATCATGGACTGCACATGGGATGCATGGGATGAGATCATGTGATGATCAAATGGTGATGAGGAGAGGTGTATGGTGCATGTGTTGAGCTTGCTTGCACCTGATTATCATAAAACAAATATGAAAATAACAAAATATCCCACGCCTGGCTCGAACCCATTACTAGGCGCATAAATGCCTTATACGTGTGTGCTCTACCACTGGGGTGGTTGTACATTCGTTAGTTAAGGAAACAATTAATAAATATAAAATAAACTTGTTTTAAAATTTTGAACTTCATCTTCAAACTTCGCGCGTGCAGAGATGAACACCCCCATTATCAAAATTGTAACTTCTTCATTTCTCAATCATTTTCAAAATTGTAAACATGAAACTTGCTTGAAATTTTATGACGATTTCAAATATGTATATAACTTAAGCTATGGATCAAAGATGAACATGAATTTTCGTTGATACCAAATTTGACCTAATTTTTTCAGAAGGTTCAAACCTAAAATTCATACTACTCAGGCAACATAAATGAATTCTAAGGACATGGTTAGTTTCAGAGTTATGATGTCTACATTTTATCTTCACAAATGGAAACCAAATGTTTCCTATATGAAGAGTTCAAAAGTCATAAAATTCACCTTGAAAATGGAATTCGTGTTTTGAGTTTGAGCTTGTTTCAAGATGCTGCAATGATCATGTTAGCTTCGTTAGACCTCTACGAAGCCAATGTAATGCTTAGCTTGAGTTGAGAGTGGCTGGAATGATTTGGAGAAGCCCAACTGCAATGCTCTATTTTTGAACATGGACAATGGTGAAAATGGAGTTAAAATTGGGAAACATGGATTGGGATGGTTTGTATTTGATGTATGGAAGCTTTTAGGATGATTTGAAGGGAAAACACACGAGTAAATTTTGTGTTTGGATTTCAAAGTCAGAAATGACAAGTTTTTGTACTTATGTTGCAGTTTCTGGTTTGAGAGAGAATGAGGGTGCTTGAGGGCTTGTAAAATTGTGTCTTGGCTTTCAAATAGTGGTTCAATTTATAGGCAAAGGTTTTGGAGAGCTCTAATGACCAGAATTAAGAATCACGTGTTATGGATATGTGACATAATTTTGAAGAAAACATGAAATTCATAGTTTCAATGTGAATTACAAGGGCTTGTAGGGTGGTTAAAAGGTTGTAGATATGTTGCTTCTGGCTTTGAAATGTTTTGGAATCATGAGCAATAACGTACGGTCTCAAGGAGAGTTGACTTTGTGTACAAAGTCACTTTTTAAGAATTGCAATGTGAACTTTCTTCCCTAAATTGAATGATCACTTGGATAAAGACTCAAATGCTTGGATAATGGCTTAATTAATTGTGTAAACATCTGATTATGGGATATATTTTCAAGTCAAGAGGCCTGCAAAGCAAGATTTATGCAGCATGGCTTGAGATTTGAATTCTTGTTCATCACATAAATGACCCATAATTTAAGAATGAATGTCCAACTTCTTGTCTTCAATTCTCTTAACTCAAAAATGATCTCATTGAGTTCTTGGAAATTTTGAAAATCTTGGAACATCCTCTACAACTTTCATGTTTTCCATTTTTTCAAAATCAAATTGGAACTATGTGAATGTTGTCCAAGAAGTTAGGTCAAAATCCTAACCAAACTAGGTCAAAATTTCACTAAGTGTTTAAGAAAAAGTGCACGACTTCATGGATTTATAATTCAAAACCCAAGAATTTATAGGACTTGATCAGTAAATAAAAGTTGTAGATCTACAACTTTCATGTTGAAAGTTTTCTTTGAATCATCTTGCATCTTGGTGAAAAAATGTCATGAAGTTGTGAAATTATTATGTTTAAAACACGTAGAAAAATTTCTAAGTCTGGAAAGTTTGACTTTTAAAATTGACTTTTGACTTTCTTGATTTATTGATGATCAAGCTTCATATTTTTGAATTTCTTGATGAATGGTGATCTTTGAAACTCAAATTTGATCAAAAAGTCAAAGTTTGACTTTTGGTGTATCAGTTGACTTTTCATCAATTGACTGAATTTCAACTATCAATCAATTGATCTTGAGAAATATTTTGAGCCATAAAATTAGTTCAACACGTTGTATTTGAATCCTTGATATTGTGGTTCAAGCCATTAGATTATGCATTAGGTCAAAAGTCCTTGATTAGTCAAATAAAGTAAAAACCCTAATTTTGACCATTTTGCCCTTTTGGTAAATTGAGTGCTTTTCTTGAGAGATTGTGATCAATACTTGATAAATTGATGAAGAGGACTTTAATATGTTTATATTTTCCAAAAATCATGAAGTTTGACTATAGTTTGACCATAATTGACTTTTTACCTAATACAACTGTTTTTCAGCCATCTAAGCAATTGATTAAGAAAATTTATGGTACAAGACTTGAAACTTGACATGAGTATTCTTTGGGGTATATAATGATCCATGAAAGTCATTTGAAGCATTAGAAGTCCAATTTTCCTTGTGAAAATCCAAACCCTAATTTGAGGCATCAGTGTTGAGGAGATGGCTTGACCTAGTCAATACTTGTGCAAGATTGAGTCATTGAGGATCTTTGTGAGGAATGTCTTGAGAAAAGGGAGGGAAAATTTTGGGGTACAACACCTACATATCCTTTTTAAGGAATCAGATCATAGTAGTTCGGCTTAAAGATTTTGGTTTGTTTGTGTTTTTTAATGAACGATGTTAATTTCGCATTCTACTGTTGCCCGACCTTTTGAGACTCATGCAATTTTCGTAGAAAGGAATTAACATGTTCTTACCTGAAAAGGTTTAAAAGAAAAGAAAAATGGAAAAAGAAGTTTGAATTGGTTGGTGTTTTTTTGTAGGTAAGTGATAAATGGATCCCACTGCTAGGACAATTATAATCTCTCTACTTTGTGAAAACAAAGTTTGGGATTTGAATCACACCAGAGACTTATGAATTGAAGATGAACAAGTAAAGGTATATACCCCCTCGTTCTTCCCATTTCTAATGACTCTAGGAGGTGTGACTCTAATCAATATTTATTAAGTGTTTTGGAATTTTTAAAGAAGAAGAAGAAGAAGAAGAAGAAGAAGAAGAAGAAGAAAAAAAAGTTTTTATTTTTAGTATGAATGCAAAAAGAAAAGAATAATCAAAAGGGGATCTAAATCCTATAAGTTTTCATGCTCGAGGACCTAAAGTTGGGATAAGAGGGAGATCTACCTAATATTGTCATACATGGATTCCTAACATAAGGTCTATTTTGTTCAAACTTAGAGAAGAATGAACTAAAGATCCAATGGGGAGCATACAAAAGAAGAAGAAGGAGAAGAAAGAAACCACACTTAGATAAAATAATGATAGAAAGAAAACATTACATGAGGAACTTAAACAAGATACCAAAAACGTACCCACACAATCAAGCAAGTAACGCACAAACATTCATGCAATAAGTAGAGACTTAAGCACTTAGCAAACATTGATCAAATAGAGCATAAAGAATAACTTAACCAATATATCAAGTCATCTAGGTAAGATAGAAGAAAATGGAATGGAATTTCTTAACTTTGATATCATGTCATCTAGGCAAGAAAGAAAGAGAGGGGAACAAATGGCAATACATCAAGTAAAAGATTAACACCTAACCATGATATTAAGTCATCAAGATAGGATAGAAGAGAAAGAGATGGAGACTAGATAGTCACACATCATACATGAGAAGTAGAGACTTACTCGAGATATAAGGTACTTAGACAAGATACCTAAAAGGAAATTACTTAGACAAATAAGAAAAGAAGGAGGTATGTATAAAAAACTAAGAATAGCATATAAGGGATGGAAAAACATCAAACACACAAACATAAGGATGACAAAACATCAACTCTCAAAGAAAAGAGATGGATGGTAAAACATAAACCACACAAGCATAAGGATGACAAAACAACACGAGATGTAAAAACATCAAGCACAAAGAAGTTAAGATAATAAATCATATAAGAGATGGACATCTCACAATAAAACTTAAAGAAGTGAGGAGAGAACACAAGAAAGCAACGGTAAGAAACCAATAAGGAATACCATGAAAGCACATCAAAGTATGGTGTAAGTTCTGGTCCTATCATGATATATGTAATGCCCCAGGCTACTTTCAGGATTATCTACTGACCCCACAAACCAACACGGGTCTTTTCAGCATGATTTGTCCTCACTCATACGCTTTCCAAGAAACTTCCCAGAAGGTCACCCATCCCAATACTACTCTAAGTTAAGCAAACTTAAATTTGAAGTTCTTATGGAACGGGCTACCGAAAAGAAGATACATCTTGTTGGTATAGGTAGTACTAATTAATCCTCAAAAGCCTTCCTTCAACCATGCAGTCCCATACCTACATAGCCTCGGGATCCCTCTCACTCCGATGTGGCGACCATCTTTTGCCCTCTTAGGCCTTAGGTGTTACATGTCATGCAACCACTCCTTGTCCTTTTCGGCCTCGAGTGTTACATGCACACCAGCTTCCGCATGGTTTGTCCTCGAACCACATCGTACTAGGAGAGGTATGGCTATGATACCTCGAACCACTCCTTGCCCTTTAATTATATATTTTCGAATATTTTTCTGATTAAATTTTCGAACTTGTGAAATGTTGATTTAAGTTGTGTGTTTTTTATTTGAGTTAATTTATTTGATTAAGTTGTAGAATAATATTAGAATAATATTGTTATTTGAAATGGGCTTATTTTAATGTTAGAAGTAGTAGAAAGGGGGTGTAGGAATTTAAGTCCAATAAGACAAAATAAGAATAATAGTATAGTAATTATATTATATTAGAATAATAATAATATTATATTAGTTATTTTAGAATAATAAGGAGTAGAAGTAGCAGTAAGAGGAGAAAGAAGAGGAGAAAGAATAGGTTTTGGCATAAAAAAAAGAATAAGGGTTAGAAAAGAGATACGTGGAAACTGCAAAAAGAGGAAAATCTAGGAGTCAGATACGTGGAAACTGCAAAAAGAGGAAAATCTAGGAGTCAATCGGAGAGTTAGAGAAACCTTCAATCCAAGATAAGAGTGGAGTTCTGACTATATAATAGGGTATTTAATGAATGTTGTCTTTTTAGTTTTTTTTTTCTTTTAAACTTTGAAGTTCTCTTTTTATAAATAAAAATTTGACGTTCTCTTCTCATATGATGTTTTTCTCTTGTAAGTTTTATGCAATTAATTTCTAATTAATAGTTTCATGTAAATATTCTGTTCGGTCAAATACAATTGGTTCAACCTTTATAATTAATTTTCAACTTATTTGATCTATTTATCAAATTTCAAATGATAGCAGAATAAAAGAATATATGATGTTGCTTGAATTTTGTTGACAACATTGAACCTATGATTATTGGTTACTCATTAATATGTTATGTGAAAAAGTTGGTAGTATCATGTCAAAATGTTCCAACCTTTTTTTGAAGGTGGGTCTAAAAACTTGTTTAACCTCTAATTAGAACAGATCAAAGTGAAATATCTAAAAACTCTTATGCTCTTTAGCAATGGTGACCACCCTGCATCAGCCCTCCTGATTTGTTTTTCTTGTATTTTCATTGAAGCATCTTTCTTGGGTTAAATCAGCACTATAATTCATTGGCAGTATGTGATCAATTGATGATCAAATAATACTAAAAAAGTGTTTATTTTCTGTGATGATGTTTTGAAGGTGGACTGTAATAGTTAATTTAAGTTAATTTTAATCCCGTTAAAGTTGTCAATAGAGTTATCAATTGAGTTGTCAATAGGGTTGTTAGAGTTGTCAATATTGTTGTTAAAGTTATCAGTAGAGTTGTTTTGTGTCATTAGAAGTCACTTTTTATTTATTTTGTGTAACTATGACATGTTTAAAGTTGTCAATAGGGTAAGTTACCAAATAATAATACATCTTTGCTAAATTTTGATTTATTATTAGTATTTGTTTTAGTCAAAGTAGTAAGTGACCCCTAAATTACTTAAGCTTAGATAGAGCACCAAGTAGTACATGTAGCATATAAAATAAAGTAACATATATATTTAGCAGAATAGTGGAATTAAAGGTAGAATGTATATGTAGTGGGAATAATGAATTACCAGGTAGCAGAAACTAATTCAATAGCAGAAAATGGTAATAGCAAAAGTATTATTTAGCAGGATAATTTTATTAACAGTATGGACAACCCGATGGCAGTGTGGTAATAATTTATCAAAGACATAATAATAACTTTAGAACAAAGTAGAAATAATAGAACTTTTAGCCGAAAATTAATTAACCGGAAATAGTCGTAATAGTCCGAATAATTACGTGGTTTATCTGTAGTAATTTTTGGTTGATTCATTGGATGATTTTTTGTTGAAAAATGTGAAATTGTAGGTGATGTCGTATCTTGTTGAATTGCCTCTATTTATGGGAAAAATATATGTTGTAGGCCTATGGCCAATGCTGATTTGTTGTTGTGTTGATATGTAACTATTATTGTCGTTATTCTGACATTCATATTGTGTCATATACATAACATATCAAGTTGGAGTTGATGCTCGGTAAGTTGGCCTGAATTGGCAAATTAAGTTGAAGGCTTATGCATTGTTGACGCCTCTATTAATTGGAAGATTTTTAAGTTGGGAGTTTTTCTCTAATGGTACCACATGCATGTGCATTGTAACGAGTCATATTTCGTGTTGCATATTTAAGTTGTCGTGTTTTTGACTTGTAATGATTGATGTTGGATGAAAGTTGTGAATGGTGATTTTATATAACCCGATCTAATATATTGTTTATCATACACTCAATTATATGGTTCGATATCTCACGCCTCTTGTTTGAATGTTGCTCTCTAACGGTAACGGGCAGTGTGATACGGTGGGAGAACTGACTTGAGGTTTTGCGTTTGTGTTCGCAAATGTTTCAGTTTAGCAAGAGTCGCCACCGACTTTTTATTTTATCCTAAGGAAAGGTCAAAAAGAACAGGAAAGACCTTTGAGATGTTTTCTTGGGTTCGGGGAGTAGATTATGAAAAGGGAAGGTGCAAGCACCCTTTTCATCCATGGTTATCCATGTGTTCTTAGTTACTTGTTTAGATCACTTGCTTTTGCTTTTCAATTGTTTGAAATGGTGCTTTGTGTGTGGTTTTGAAAGATGTTTTGAAAAGAGGTCATCGTTGTGGAAACCTTTGTAATGATTCTTGTTTGAATGTACACAAAGATGTATTGTCTTTTTGAAAAGGTGTTTCAATGTTTGAAAGTTTTGATTTGGGAAATGTTTTGAAATTGTGTTGTGAAGTGTATTTGAAAATAGCAAGGATGTTTTTCAAGTTTTTGATCAAGTAACTAAGAGTTATCTACCCTATTTTACTCAAAGATCTTTCCTATATGTTTTAACCCTTTTGACAGTGTTGTTTTACCATTGCATTTGGTAAACAACCTTGTATTTGGATGTTAAACGGGATAGGCGCGGGTCATCGTATTGACCATGATAGCAATATTGCCAAGAATCTTTAGCAATTTTCCTAGGGACTAGATCATTTTGTATAGGCAACCAAGATAGCTTCATCGAGGGACTATGATCTTTTATTTTGTTTTTGTTTTGCCAAAGTACTCAACATGCATAACATGGCCCATTTAAAGGCAACAAGTGGATGAAACCCTAGGGGTGCAAGTGTGCATTGTGTAATAATTTTCATGCATTTTTGTCTTTGCATTAGGTCAAGCTACTTGTTAATTTTGGATTTTTGCATACAAACCCTAATCTCTAATCATGACATAATTGAAAGTGTAAATGCGTAAAATAAATCTACCACTATTATAACATGATTATGGGGAGGGGGATACAATTTTGAATGGGGAATATTTGACAAGAAATTAAAACCCTAGTTTTACTATTACATCCAAATTGAATCAAATAACATAAATAACAAATGAATAATATTTAAATAAACAAATTAAATAAATATACAAAATAATATGAATATGCAAAAAGGTTTATGTTTATTTTTTTATGTATGTAAAAATGTTTAATGCAAATAAAAAAGATTATATTTTTTCATTAAGGGTAAAACCCTAATTTTTAAGAATATAAATATTTTGACTATATTATTTATATACAATAAAATAAAATAGTGTATATACAAAAAATAAAATATATTTAGAAAAAGTATTTTTTTAAGTATAAATAATAATAATAAAAATAAAAGTATAGTATTTTTATGTTTTTATTCTAAAGTATCTATTAAATAAAATAAAAGTATATATATATATATATATATATATATATATATATATATATATATATATATATATATATTATGTTAATTATATATCAAAAATAAAATAAAATAAATACAAAAATAAAAATATATTTAGAATAATATTTTTAGTGTGAATAAAAATAAAGAATAAAATAAAAGTATAATTTATATATTATTTTTAAGTTTTCAATAAATAAAACATATACTAATTAAATTGCTTTCATGTTAGAAAAAATAAAAATAAAATACAAAATAAATGTAAAAAATTTATTAAAATATTTTTGGGTATTTTTTATATTTAGAAATAATAAAATAAAATCAGAAATGAAAATATAATACCAAAATATAAAATATAAAGAAATTGGGACAGGGGTGTGCATTCAGTAAAAGGGGGTGTCAATATTGAGCCAGGACCAAGCCCAGCCCAAAAAGCTTTATCTTCAACCTCTGTTCAAAATTCGCGCGCGCCCTGTACACAAATGCTAGATCCTGCATACGAGCTCTATTGCAAAAACACATAACATCAAAGTTGTAGCTTTTTTCAAGACGAATCCAACCATATAAAAAACTTGTCCTAACTCTCAAAGACCAGAGAGAATTTCTCTTGCCCCAATTCCTAATCTAATTTTTTCAGTATGTTCATGGATCAAATTCTCTTAGCATGCTTAACTAAAATTAAAACTGAGCATATGTACAGCTTCATGGAAATCAATACTACATTTCTTATTCACAAACCTAATTCTAAATGTTCCTAAATAGAGAGATAGGAAGTTGATAAAAACCTGTTTCAGCTGACTTCGTGTATGGCAATGTGGAGCTTTTCAACAAGGCCTGAGATGTCTGGGAGCTTGCTTGAACTTCAATTGACCTTCTCCAATGTCTAGCTTGCCTTGAATGCACTTGAACAAGCCTACAGAACTCAACCTGCACAAGCTCAAATTGAAAATGGCAAACCCTGTAAATGGAGTTACAGTTGGTGTTTAAGGGTTGGGATAGTTTGGATGGGTTATGTGGAAGATGTTTAAACCAATTTGGGACAAAACGCACGAGCAATTTGTGTTGTGGAACTCAAACTACAGGGGGTGCCCTGTTTTGCCAATGAGATGTGATTTTGTGCTATGGGAGGTTTGAGGGCTCAAAGGGTCATGTTTCTGGTTCAAGGGGATGTGAGAAAAATATTTCAAAAGCTTGCACAAGTTAGTTTTAGCTGATGTTCTAGTTTTTGTGTTTTGGATATCTTTCTTGTATATGAAGCAAAAGTGGATAAGTCATGTAAAGCAGGCCTGTACAGGCCATCTTATCACCTTGCATACTATCCTCTTGGCCCCTCTAATTTGTGGATTTGATTTGCTGCATAATATATGGACCAATGCTCAAGGGATTCAGTTTTGACATAAAGCACATTTTGGCAAAAATGGTAATGTTGCTTTTTCTTTTTAGGGATTAATCTAATGTGCAATGCTCTAATGACCAAAACAATGCCTTAGACCAATGGTTTTTCACTTAATTATTGAGTGTGGAATGGTTTTGAGGCCTGTAATCTAGTGCAAAGCAAGTTAATTTGAATTTGCAACTTGTATCACAATGAACATGCCATGGATGAAAAGTGAGTTTTTGCCAACTTCAAGCCTTCGATTCTCCCTAACCAAAAATGAGTTTGGAGAGTTCTTGGACATTTTGGAAATCTTGCAACATTCTATACAAACCATATTTGAAATGAAATTTTATATTCCAAGTGTAACTATGTGAAAAATGGCCATGAAGATAGGTCAAAATCCTGCCTAAACTAGGGCAAAATTTCACTAAGTTAAAAGTTTTATGGACCCTTATTCCAAAAATCATAACTTGAGATATAAGCTTCTTTTGGGAAAACTTTGTGAATCAAAGTTGTAGATTTTGTGGTGGAATACAACTTTCATGTTCGAAGTTTTGTTTGAATCCAATTTCATCATGGTGAAAATGTTGGGCAAAGTTAGAAAAAATTAAGAAAATTTCATAACTTGGAAAAATTCTAAGTTATGAAAATTTTCAACTTTAAACCCTAATTTGAAAAATGGGTTTCTTGATTAACAAGTTTCATGTTTTGACACATATTGATGAAAAATGACCCTTGGCACTTGATTTTGACCAAAAGTCAATGTTTGACTTTTCAGTGTATAGTCAAATTTTGATCAGTTGACTGAAAAATTCATCTCTCAATCCAATGCATTTGAGATCTTTTGAACCTTGTGAATAGGTCAAGATGATGCCATTGAGTCCTTGAATCCATGCTTGAACCCAATTTTCCATTGGCTAGGTCAAAAGTCAGAAATTTCCCTTGTGTAGTAAAAACCCTAAAAATGACCATTTTGCCCTTTTGGTGATCTGATCAAATTTCTTGTGGAGTTATGGTCCAAACTTGATCAAATGGTTCATATGAGTTTATAATGTTGATATGGATCAAAATTTATGAGGTTTGACTGTAAATTGGCCACAATTGACTTTTTCTCCAATACAACTGATTTCTAGGTCAACTGTCCAATTGACTGGGCAAAAATTTGATTCAAGGCTTGAAACATGGTAGAGGTAATCTTGTAAGTCCAAAATGAAGTATGAAAGCCATTTTGAGCATTAGCAATCCAAAAATCCCTGTGCAAACTCAAACCCTAATTTAGGTCAATAATGCAAGGAGATGTCTTGAGTAGAGCAAACCCTAGCTTGATCTTGAGTTCAAAGAGCCTTGTGATGAGAAATGTTGATAAAATGAGAGGACACATTTTTGGGTACAACAGTTGCCCCTGTTCAATCTTCTTGAACCTGAAGAGTTAGAATGGCGAGTTTGGCCTTTCGTGACTTAAAGGTAAAAGAGGATTGGACACTAGAGTGCCCGTAAATTTGCACTCGTCAAAATGTAACTGGGGAATGGGCTTAAAGATGACATTTGGAGATGGTAGAATATTGTTGGAGATGGTCTTAAAAGATGCCATCCAAGACTTGTTTGTTGAAAATCAGGAGAATGAACACTAGAATGGTATCCGTATCTAGAACGTATCTGAGTTGTATTTGGAGATTGGATTCGTATGAGCAAAAGGAATGACACCTGTGTCTGGAGCGTATCCGAGCTGTAACCGTATTTGATTCTTGAATGAATATCAGAATGACTGCCATGTATGGAGTGTATCCGTATTATATCTGAAATCTGAAATCTAAATAAGCGACAAAAAGACACCCGTGTCTAGAGTATCTCTATGCTGGGAAGTAGGTTTGAATGAATGACAGAATGGCAACCGCGTCTTGAGCGTATCTGGGTTGTATCTGAGGTTGAGATCTGTATGAGTAGAAGAATGACTTCCGTGTCTGGAGTGTATCCGTACTGTAACTGGGATCTGAATAAGTGACATAATGACTTCGGTGTCTGGAATGTATCTGAACCTGAAGTTGATAGTTGAATCTGAATGAGAAATAGAATGGCTTCCGTTTCTGGAGCGTATCTAGTCTGTATCTGATTGCTGATGTCTGAATGAGTAGTAGACTGACCGCTGTATTTGGGGTGTATCCATACTGCATCTGAAATACGAGACCTGAATGAGTAGCAGAATGACTTCCATGTCTTGGAGCGTATATGTACTGTATCTGAGATATTTGAACATTTAGTAGAGGTAGATTTTAATCTTATCCTGAAAAAGGTAAAATGTTAGCTAAAACACACAAAGTTATGTTGCATGACATGTATGATGCAATAAAATGTGTTTTGTTAATGTTTATGATATATGAATGTAATGGATGTGCATGTAAGTTGAGTAGCCGTTTTGTTTGAGGAAAATAAATCCTTGATAGCTGGAGATAATGAAATCTTTGAATGCTGTCGGGGGAAATAAACCCTTGACTGCTGCTGGAGATTCAAAACCTTTGATTGTTGAGACTGAGGAATCCTTTGGACTACTGCTGGGGATTGAAAATCCTTGGTGACTTATGGGGATTAACAAGAACTTTGACAACCTCTGCGGAGACTTGAGAATCCTTCATGACTTTCCTGGGAAATAAGGAAAACTTTGATGATCTCTACTGGGGAATTAAAACCCGGGAGGCTTCAACTTGGAGAAATGAGAACAAGAATCTTCATTCTATTGGGAAATAACTTTGTGGGTATAATGTTTACCCTGTTGGAGAGTTTTCAATAGCTTGGGTTGTATGCCAATCTATTAAGGAAGCAAGAATGATAATCTTCATTCAGGCGTTTGGGTCAGGAGGTCGGGTGTATGCCAATCTTCTGGAGTTTTAAGAATGATAATCTTCATTCTGTTAAAGGTATCAGGAGCTTGGGAGTATGCCAATCTTCTGGGGTTAATATCCTTGGTTGGGGATAGAACAAAAGTTAACTGTTATCTGGTTGATTTCCAGGTTTTAAGATAACTTGCTGGAGGATTTGGAGAAATAGGATGATCTCCACTGTGGTTTAGAGGTTGAAGTTTTGGACTCCGTTGGGGAAGAAAGTTTCATCTTCACTGGGGATTTGTAGTTCAAAGTCTTTTGGCTTTACTGGGGATCGGGAGTTTTAGAAACTTAGCTCTGATGGGTATTTTGAAACTTAACTCTGTCGGGGATATGTATTTCGAGGTTTTAGCTCTGTTGAGGATCTGAATGACATACTGCAGGGGATTTCTTCTGGAATAGCCTAAAGACGTTTTCCTATACTTTCAACCTATCAGTAATTTTCCTTTCTCATTTCGTTTTATTTGTAGGCAGTGATTATATTCAAATGCATATGCTTCTTTAATAAATCATTGGACGTTTTTAAATAAAACACAAGTGTAAAAAAGAAAGAAAAGGTAAACAAATTCCTGCGCTTTGAAGTATCTTTGTATTAACTTTGTGTAAGTATTTTGTACAAAGGAGACAGACATCCTAGTAAGAGAATGTTGTCATAAAAATGAGAAAAATTTATACAAAGAAAGATGGCTATGTGTAACAATTCCATGGGGTTCCCATTCTGCTATAGCCTTCACGACTCTGAGTATCTTGTCCATTCGTTGCTTCGTTCGTAGATGATTGGATTGATCAGAAGCTTGGAGCTTGTCCGTGAAGAGATTGTCCTTAAAGTGATCCGACGAGACATAGTCATACGCTTTAATTCCCTAACTTTTGCCTGGACCTCCCTTTCGGGTTTTCGATCCACCGGGAAACCCTTTTTTGCCCAAGTCGCCCTTTCGGGTTTTCAACTTGCCGGGTGTACAAATTTTTTTATTTATCCCTAATTTTTGCCTGAACCGCCCTTTCAGGTTTTCGATTCACCGGGATGCCTTTTTTTGCCCAAATCGCCTTTTCAGGTTTTCGACTTGTCGGGTCGTTTATGCGTAGTATCTTTTGACTATGTCTGTGTTCGTAGGGTGCGGCAGGTCGTCGCCGTCCATGGTGGTTAGAATCATTACCCCACCAGAAAAGATGCTTTTGATCACAAATGGTCCTTCGTAAGTAGGAGTCCACATTCCCCTTGGATCACTTTGCGGCAAGATGATCCGCTTGATTACAAGATCTCCGACTTGATATACCTGACGTCTGACTTTCTTGTTGAAATCCTTGATCATCCGTTTTTGATACGTCTGACCATGGCAAACAGCAGTAAGTCGCTTCTCGTCGATCAAATTAAGTCGGTCAAGCCGAGTCTGAATCCAATCGTCTTCACTTAAACCAACATCCTTCATAATCCTCAAGGAAGGGATCTGAACCTCCATAGGTAAAACAGCTTCCATGCCATATACCAAAGAAAAAGGGGTTGCCCCGGTTGAAGTACGCGCCATGGTACGATATCCGTGCAGAGCAAACAGTAACATCTCATGCCAGTCCTTGTAGGTGACCGTCATCTTTTGAATGATCTTCTTGATATTTTTGTTTGCAGCTTCAACAGCACCGTTCATCTTTGGCCGATAGGGAGATGAATTATGATGTTAAATTTTGAATTGTTTGCACAGAGCGGTGATCACAGTGTTTTTCAGGTTTGTACCGTTGTCTATGATGATCCTGTCAGGGATACCATACCGGCATATGAGGTTCTGCTTGATGAAGCGAGAAACCACATTCTTTGTAACGGAGGCGAAGGAAGCTGCTTCGACCCACTTGGTAAAGTAATCAATAGCCACCAGGATGAAGCGATGTCCATTGGATGTTGTAGGCTTGATCTCTCTAATCATGTCGATTCCCCATATTGCGAATGGCCAAGGAGCTGTTAGGACATTGAGAGGGACTGGAGGAATATGTACCTTGTCAGCATAGACTTGGCATTTGTGACAAGTACGGGCGTATTGATGACAGTCGGCTTCCATGGTAGACCAGTAATAGCCTGCCCTTAGAATCTTCTTAGCCATCATATGTCCGCTCAAGTGGGTGCATAATGTGCCACTATGAAGTTCAGTCATGATCAACCCAGCTTCAACCTTGTCCACACAACGAAGCAGAACACAATCATGGTTGCCCTTGTATAGGATGCCATTTCTCAGGAAGAACTTGGCAGCAAATCTCCTTAAGAACTTTTTGTCGTTGACTGAAGCTCCTTCAGGGTATTCTCGAGTCTTGAGATACCTTTTGATTTCATGAAACCAGGGTTGTTCCACTACTTCTTCGGTATTAATCTCATGACAGTGCGCAGGTTCGTCCATTCGCTCGACGGTAATTTGGGGAGCCTCATTATCCCAGTTGAGTTTAAACATGGAAGACATTGTAGCTAGAGCATCCGCTAGCTGATTTTCTTCTCGCGGGAAGTGCTCGAAGGTAATCTGCTCGAAATGAGGTAACAATGTCAGGGCATGTTCTTTGTATGGGATAATATTAGGATGTTTAGTGTCCCACTCTTCTTTGATTTGACTGATAACCAAAGCTGAGTCCCCAAATACAACCAAAGATTTGATTCCTAGGTCAATCGCAGCCTTGAGACCAAAGATACAGGCTTCATACTCGGCCATGTTTTTGGTGCAGCTGAAGCAAATTCTAGCAGTGAAAGGTGTATGGTAACCTTCTGGAGAAATAAGTACCGCACCGATACCGTTATCAAGTGCATTTGGAGCACCATCAATGTATAGGGTCCATCGGGATTCTTGTTCAGGTCCGTCATACGGTCCGTTACCTTCAATGATGTCCAATGTCACAATGTCTTCGTCGGGGAAGTCAAATTTCATGGATTGGTAATCTTCGACAACTTGATGAGCTAGATGGTCAGCTAGTACACTCCCTTTTATAGCTTTTTGGGTTGTGTACTGGATATCGTACTCAGTAAGGATCATCTTCCATCTAGCAATTCTTCCGGATAAAGCAGGCTTCTCGAAGATGTACTTGATCGGGTCCATCTTGGAAATCAGTAAAGTGGTATGTGTCAACATATATTGTCTTAGCCTGCGAGCAGCCTATACCAAAGCGCATCAAGTTTTCTCGAGCAGTGAGTAGCGAGTCTCACAGTCGGTAAAATTTTTGCTAAGGTAATAAATGGCATGCTGTTTTCGACCAAACTCGTCATGTTTACCCAGTACGCACCCCATTGAGTTATCCAGAATAGTCAGATTCATGATTAACAACCTTTCTTCGATGGGTGGAATCAAGATAGGAGGTTATAGCAAATACTCCTTGATTTTATCAAAAGCAACTTGACAATCGTCATTCCATTCAACCACCTGATCTTTCTTCAACAACTTGAAGATTGGTTCACAGGTAGATGTTAGGTGAGAAATGAATCTTGCAATGTAGTTTAGGCGTCCCAAGAAACCTCTGACCACCTTTTTAGTGCGGGGGGCAAGCATTTCTTGTATAGCTTTGACTTTGGCAGGATCAACCTCAATGCCTTTGTTGCTGACGATGAATCCCAAAAGTTTACCAGACCTGACTCCGAAAGTGCACTTGCTAGGGTTCAGTCTGTACTCCTTCAACCTGACAAACAGCTTTTGCAGATGGTCAAGGTATTCTTCTACTGTTTGTGAACGGGATATCATGTCGTCTACGTAGACTTCAATCTCATGATGTATCATGTCATGAAATAAAGCTACCATGGCTCGCTGATAGGTTGCCCCGGCATTCTTCAGTCCGAATGGCATCACTTTATAGCAAAAGGTACCCCACTGCATAACAAAAGTAGTCTTCTCCATGTCTTCGGGGTCCATTTTGATCTGGTTATACCCTTAAAATCCGTCCATGAAAGAGAATACCTTGTGTTGAGCAGTGTTGTCAACCAAGATGTCAATGTGTGGTAGTGGGAAATCATCTTTAGGGCTAGCCCTATTTAAGTCTTTGTAGTCCACACACATTCTGACTTTGCCGTCCTTCTTAGGCACAAGCACAATGTTAGCAACCCATTGTGGATAGGAAGTAACAACCAGTAAGCCAGCATTGAACTGCTTCATCACCTCAGCTTTGATCTTTTCGGACATGTCGGGCCTCATTCGGCGGACTTTCTGTTTGATTGGTGGACAGTCTTCTCTTGTAGGGAGACAGTGAACCACAATATCTGTATCCAGTCCCGACATGTCTTCGTAGGACCAGGAGAAGATCTCAACAAACTCATTCAACAGCTGAACTAAGCGCTCTTTGACACTTGGCTCCAGGTTGGCACCCACTTTAACCTCTTTTCTGTCTTCTGCAGTACCCAAATTGATAGTCTCTAACAACTCTTCATGGGGCAGAATAACCCTTTCTTCTTGTTGCAAAAGTCTAGCCAACTCTCCAGGCACTTCACAGTCTTCATCACCTTCGTACTCGGCATGATTGACCAAATCTTCAGATTCGCTGAAGGCCAAAGCAGAATAGTCAGCCATGGAATCCGGAGTGGACGGGTACCTGCATTTTGTGAGTGTGGGTGTGTGTAAGGGATATCCATCCTTAAACAAAATAAAATGTAAAAGGAAAGAAAATGAACACAAAAGTTTATAGATGAAAACGTCCATGATTCATTAAAAATGGCATATGAAAATGAAGAATCAAAACCCTTACAAATGGACCTATGTGCCCTGGGAAAGGCACGAGGCAAAATAGTGTACGAATTATTTAAAAGTTATTACAGACCAACATAAATGTTCAAAAGATAAATTACTGAATGATGAAAGTAATGGGAACGAAGTCTTTCGCCTCCTAGTTGTTCAGTCCTCCTTCAATGGTTGGAAAGATCCAGTCTTCAAAATTGCTTTCTTCATCATTATCTTCTAAAGCATGAACTCCATGATGAGTGATATTTAAGGGTGGTCCTCCAGCCAGGGAGCAACGCACAACCTTCTGACTAGCAGCAGTGAAACCCAATCCGAACTTATTTGTCTTATAAGGAAAATCTGGCAGTTGACCCCATATTGTGCTTCCTCATTCCTTGATTACAGCCTCTGCATCTTTAAGGGATGACATCCTGGATACAGGCTTGGTAATGATGGGCATATCAGTCATTGTCTTGGCTACTGCAACTTCAGGAGAAACCTCTTCAAAGTGTTGGAAAGGTGTTTCTATGAATTCACCATCTAACTCCATGTAGCAGAAAGAGTTAAGGTGGCTTATCATATACTCCTCCTCACCATGAACTGTTATGATTTTACCCTGGACTGGGTATTTGAGCATCTGGTGTAGAGAAGAAGTGATTGCCCCAGCGTTGTGGATCCATGGCCTTCCCAACAAGCATGAATATGAAGGACGGATGTCCATCACATAAAAAGTAGCGTTGAAAATTTCCGTTCCCACCTTAATTAGGATGTCCACCTCTCTGTGAACCATCCGCTTAGAACCGTCGAAGGCTCTAACAATGATATTACTGGGCTTTAGGGTAAAACCTTCACAGTCCAATCTGTCCAATGCTTTCTTTGGTATAACATTTAAAGATGAACCAGTATCAACCAGAACATGAGCAAGTGTAGTTCCTCTACACTCTACCGAGACATGCAGCGCATCATTATGCTTTCTTCCTTTAGACGTCAGATCGGCATCAGAGAAGCCAAGACCATTGTCGGCTGTAAGGATGGCTACACACTCTTGAAACTGGTCAGTGGAAGTTTCTTCAGGCACGTGTGCCGTCTTCAGGAATTTGATCAAGGCTTTGGCATGAGCCTCGGAACAGAGCAATAGAGCCAGCATATAGATTTTTGAAGGGGTTTGCCCCAGCTTCTCTATGACATCATAGTCGCTCTTCTTAATTGTCTTTAAGATTTCCTCCATTTCCTTTTGGGTGGTCTTGGGGATAACCAATGTCTGAGCCCTTGTCCTAATGGGCGCTTCTTGGATCCCCTTACCTTTATCAACAGTAACAGCAGAGGGTACAACTTCGGGAGTAACAATTTCTTCAATCACTGGACTTTGCACAGATATCTTGGCAGGCACAGGAGCACTTGAGGGTCCGAAGACTGCCCGTGGAGAAGCAATCTCCGGAGAGAAGATTCTTCCGCTACGAGTTATCTTACTCATCCCCGCAATATTTCCTACATCAGGAGTTTCTTCATCGGAATTCTCTTCAGCTGATTCGATCTTCTTGACACCATGGTAGAAGATCTCTCCTCTATAATTCCACGGTATCGTCTTGTTGGACTTATATGGGATAGGCCCCGGCATGGTAATCTTCAGCGGTACAAACTTTGGATCAGGCGTAATCTTAACAGGCCTTTTGCAGGTCTTGGAAATATCGTCGGAAATGGTGATTATAGAAACATCATTGATTGGAGTAACATGAGTAACATGAGTGATAGTAGCAACAGGATTTTTGTGAAAGAGGACCTCTTGAGTATCCATCAGGCGTTGGATGCCTGACTTCAACAGCGGACAATCGGATTGCAAGGTTGAACAAAAGTAACAATCTTTTTTACAGCCCGGAAAAATCCCAGCTTTCAATAGATTCATCTTGATCATTGGCAACAGAGTTATTAAGTCATCAACAGCGGTAACATGAAGATCTTCCACAATAGCATGGACATTATGACCATGTTTTGGCATAGGAGTGGATATCACATTAGGTTTTTCGGGGGCATCAAATTCTACCTCCTTGGCATCTATTAAATCTTGGATCTTGTTTTTAAGGGCCCAACAGTTGTTGGTGTCTGTTGTACCCCAAAATTTGCCCTCCCATATTCTTCAAGAAATTGCCAAGCCAAGTCACAAAATTCCCCAAGGGTTATGCAGTTCAACTGTCTCATATACAGTCAAAACTAGGGTTTGTGTTCTGATCAAGAATTGAAAGTTTTCAAAGGCCCAATCAAGTCTCATATGCTTACAAAGATGGTCAAGTATCCTCATATCAAGTTTCAAGGCATTCAGCTCAAAATTGCACAGTCAAAACCCTAAATTGCACTACAGTCAACTGTAGGGGTAAAATGGTCATTTGACAGTCAAAAGTTCAAATTTTTGGTCAATATATCATTTTGAAGCCACAAACATCATTTGATCAATGCTTGATCATGATTCTCAAAGATTGGCTCAGAAATCATCAAAGATGCAAAAGTTGCTATATTGGACAGTTGAAAAAGTCAACTGAAATTGACCAGGGCATAACTTTCACATGGATTATCAGAAAAATTCCATCCAAAGCTCATTTTGAAGAGAAAGACATTTCCTACAACTCATCTTCTTATTCCAAGTCCAAGAAATGCTCTCACAAAAAGTTATCAATGTCAACATTATAGGTCATTTTCAAAAGTCAACAAAAAGGGACTTTAAGTCAAAGGCCATAACTTGAGATTGGTAAATCCAAATGACATGGGACCAAAGGCATTGGTTAGAGGACTCAAAGCCCTTTCCAAAATGTCCAAGAACATGTGAAAAGCTTAAAAATTGAGAAAGTTATGCCTTGTGGAAGTTGGGAAATTTTTGGGAATTTTGAAAAGTCAACATTGATGCAAATGATCCAAAAATGCTAATGGGCCCATTTCTCTTCCAAGTTTCTTCATGCCAAGCCTATGCACGACCATTAAGCCCAAAGGGAAGTATTTTCTCAATTTTTAATTATTTATTTGAATTTATATTAATATTAATTCATTTAAATTATTTAAATATGTAGAAAATATAAACTTGACCTAAAAAAATCTTTTTATGCACATTCTAGGCTCAAGATCTCGTGCTTAGCCAATTATGGAAGGATTTGGTTTGATTTGAGCTGATTGAACAAAATTGCACATGGAAAAGATTTGAAAAAATCTTAAGAAAATCAAAGATTGAAAACAATGAATGCCTTGGATATTATCCAATTTTGTTGACCTAAAAGCTTCACTATATGATCAGGAATAAAAACCTAATTAGAAGAGACTGAAAGCTGCGCATAAGAGGCTAGGACAAACTTGCAAAATTGCTTGAAAAAACTCAAAACTGAAATCAACTCTAGAGGTTGATTCAAGCCCTAATCTTGATCCCATTAGCTTCCTTGGGTAACTCTGAACGTGTGCCAATCACAAACAACAAGCAAAGTTCCAGGAATTGGTAAGACAATCTCAAACTGTACAGAAGAAAAGTGCCATTCGAATATCATGATTCAAGCGTTATTTGTGAAATTTCTTTATTGATTCCTGCTCATAATGATGTTTTGATGCTAACCAACACATTCAATTGCATTCTTGTGCCATATATACGAATCTGCCATGTTTGAATGTTAGGGTTTGCAGGTTTCAAAATTAGGGATTCTTAATACAAGCAAAATTAGACCATCCCAGTACCACCATTGCAATCAGCTAATCAAGACGAAGAGAGTTTGGCCTTCGCGATTAATTTATATACACCCAGCATCTAATCGCTATTTTCTTGTAGGTTGCCTAAAACCACGCGTGCAAAACCGTTTCCATAGGCTTCTGTTTCAGAAAAAAATAAAAACAATGGGGAAGATGATGTGTTGGCGAAGCGTGATTCGCTAGTTTGAATTGCGCGCGCTTTTAACCATTACGCGTGGGTTTTGCTTTTTGTTATTTATTTAATATAATATGTTAATTGAAACGTGATGGCTCAGTGGCAGGGACATGTGTTGGTAACATCAAAGACCTGGGTTCAAGTCCCAGGTCTGGCAAATTTCAATATTATTTTTCAACGTAAATTCCCATGCAGCGCTTCTGTGGAGACGTACCATATGCCATCCTGATCCAAGCACACACGTGTCCCAGGCGACCACACCAAAGGCCTAGATCTGAAGAACATGTACACAAGAGTCAACGCATTAGCACACAATCTGGGAAAGTCAGTGAATTTCAATGCTTAATGGGCCTGATCTGCTGAACCTTACCTCCAATTTTGGGGCTACCCCCCCCTGGTTTGCTTTTCTTTTCATATTTTATTTTTTTCAATTATTATGTTATTTATTTTCATTGTTTTAATTAATTAATTGTTTTTTACAAAATATAAAAACTTCATTAAAAAACCAGAAAAAAAAAAGACAAAATGTAATAAATATTTTTATTTTAATTATTTTTATAGATAAATTGCATGTAAATAAATTTAGTATAATTAGGTTTCTTTTGCAAGTTTAATTCTTTTCATAATAAAAATCCAAAAATATGTAGAACTTAGGTTTAATTGTTAATTCTTTTTTTATTTCCCTTTTTTAATAATAATATTTATTTTATTTATTTTCTATAATTAAATTTGACATGTAAATTAACTTAGATTTAAATTAGGTTAAAACTTGATATTTTCACAATAAACTCAAAAAAACATTAGAATTAGGGTTTGACGCTTCATTTTAATTTTAATTAATTATTTTTCTTTAAAATCTTAAAAACACAAAATACCAAAAACATTTAATTCTAATTAATTAATTCTTATTAACTTTAATTTCTTATGAAAGGGTCCAACGCCCATACCTTTAATTATTAATTTCGCGCATTTTACTTTGTCGCTTATTATAATCATGTACATGTCCCAAAGCCTTGTAACAATTTTATTTCTCGCACTTTTATTGCTTTATTTATTTTCCGTCAAATCGGGTCCGGTTTAATTTTTGGCGATGTGGACCCGCGCCTTTGTAATAGCCTTAGATTTATTTTTCCGCAAACTTTATAACTGTTAAATATGCATACAAGAATGAATGGCCCTAATTAAAATCAAGCGTAGATCACAACGAACTTGACAAAAGACAAATATCAATGAAAACAACACACGAATCGCACACACCACCCCTAGGGTACGCCTCACTGTTGCCTTGCCTCGAAAGGTGATTGTCGAGTAGAGGATGTCTTAGTAAGTCCTCATGATCCGGGAACCTGGCATGAGGGTAGCTTCTAAGGTATCTTCCCATTGCTCTGGTGATCACCATGTCCCTACAAACTCGAATTGACCCGAACACCTCCAATGGTGGTGCTACCTACCTCTCAATGGTGGGATGGCACTACTTTAAGGACATTTACACAGACGAATTCCTTAGGGTAGGTAGGTTCTCGTAGATACTTGCTCTCTTTAAAAACAAAACAAATCAAAATCTTTTCACACCGACACATTTTCAAAAGCTTTCAAAAGCAAATTTTTCAAACACTCTGACGTACGAGTCGAACTGAAATTTTTCAAAGAAACTTTTAAACCCACATTGAAAAGCAAACAAAACATTTTTGAAAACACAAATGAGCAAGTATCTAAGAGCCCATGGATAACCATGGATAGAAAGGGTGCTAATACCTTCCCTTTCTATAACCTACCTCCCGAACCGAGAGCAATCTCTTTAAAGGAATTTTTCTGTGCTTTTGTCCTTTCCATTTGGAGAAAATAAAAGACGGTGGCGACTCTTGCTTCCGCGACATTTCGCGAACCAGCGTTAAACAGTCAGTTCCAGATCCACCGATCACAGTGTCATGCCCCAAACTGTCCGAATGATATGCACATTTTGCATTTGAATGATAATAGGGAGAGGAGGTATTTTGGTTTTTCGGCGCTTCTTTCAAGTTGGTAAGGTTTAACTTTAACAGATGAGGGAGGACCTGAGCCGGTGTCATATTGATTCGGGTGAATTACTGTTGTGGCCTTTCCGCCCTTTGCTGGTTAGCTCTAGGTTAACTGCTTCGAGGTTGATCGGCTGAGGAGTTCTGGATCATCACATCCCCAACCGTTGGTCGGCGCTCCATTCTCCCTTGATTTCTCTGGGTGTGAACAGCAGAAACTTCCTTCTTGGCTGGAAAGGTCTTCTTGATAGCAGTGGAAGCGGATGCATCCTTTTGAATTTTACCACTCTTAATGCCAGCTTCGACCCATTCACCGGTCAGAATTAATTTGGTGAACCCTGCAGATGAGCTCTCGATCAAGTGATTGAAGAATGGACCTGACAGGGTCCCCAAAAACATGTCAACCAGTTCTCTATCCGACAATGGTGGCTGCACCCTTCCAGCCAAATCCCGCCACTTCTGGGCGTACTCCTTAAAGCCTTCATTAGAGACCATACTCATACTCTGTAGTTGAGTACGAGTAGGCGCTAAATCTGCGTTATATTGGTATTGTCGATAGAAAGAAGCAGCTAAATCTTCCCAGTTATGTACATCAGATCTCTCAAGTTGATAGAACCAGTCCAATTGCATACCCAACAACCTATCTTGAAAGAAGTGGACCCACAGATCCTTATCAGAAGAGTGAGGTTGGATCTTTCTGACGTAGGACCGCAGATGCATCTTCGGACAGGACAAACCGTCATATTTAGAAAATGTAGGTACCTTGAACTTGGGAGGAATGACGATCCCAGCAACCAACCCTAGTTCTTCGAAATCCAGCCCAGGTACCCTTTGTACCTCCATGGTTGCCAGTCGGTCCTCTAGATTCTTATACTTATCGTCCGCCGGAGGGTACTGTTGTTCATAGTAATCTTCGTCCTCTTCTTCTTCTTCCTCTTCAGCTTCAGACTCGGAGGGCATTGCAACTACTTTACCTTTACCAACCCCTTCGTCAGACGTTGAGGGGAACTCGAGGACCCTTCTAGCCTGGTTTTAAAACCTTCTTCCCATAGTGGCCACACCAATTCTTTTCTTCTTTTTCTCTTTGTCTTTTTCCTTCTCTTTCTCTAACAGTGCTTTAAGATCCTCTTGACCCTTTACCAAGGTCATGAGGAGTTGTTGGAATTGCGAATTCTATGCTTGCAGATCTTTGACCGGTTGCTCTATATCCATCTTGTTGAAATAAATAGCAGAAAGATAAGGAAACCTGGTGTGAAGACCTGTTTATGCATATGATGAATGATATGTTATTCATGTAATGAAATCAAGGATTCAGAAATTCAAATTTGTTGCAAACAAAAAGACACACGTCATATTAATAAGAAGAAATTTGTTAGTACATAAATGCCCCATGGGCAAAATATTACAAAATTCTTAATGTAAAAAGACGTTGCGCATCCTCTTTGGCACGATGTAGGTGTTAAGAGTCTCCTCTTTGTGAAGTCGATGGGTAAGTTCCAAAACCTTCTTCTCACTGGCATAAAAGTTGGCTTCAAAAGTGTTCTGCTCTTCCTTGAGCTGTATCCAAATCTTTTGCAATTCTTCCAATGATGTTGGCATGTCTGGATGTAGGAGGGTGTATGGAACCTCTCCTTCCATAACAGGCTCTTTGATCACGGGGAGAATGTGGGGGTAAGGCATCATAAGACTCTAGGCGCGGGTTCGTACCCACTTGAGATAAGGCTCAAGGGGGATGGAATTCTTGTGTCCCAGTGTCTTACTATCCACTTTGTTGGGCATCCTCCAAGCTCTAATAAACCTTTGTCGAAGTCCTTGAGCGTCATTGTCGAAGTCAAAAACCAAGTCAGGAATCAGCATATCATGAGGGCCATCCCTTCGGGCATACCCAAATTGCCTCAAATCTAAACAGGGGTTGTATGTAATGCCTCCCCTAATGCCAAGTAATGGGACATTAGGGAATTTTCTGCAACAATCAATGATGATGACATTTTCTCTGGACCGAGAAGACCAATGAACATCAGAGTGTGTAAGGGTCATCAACCGTTGTGACCACCTTAAACCCTACTCATTCTTCAAAATTGATTGAGGAAGGTGAGAAATAAACCACCTTGCTAGAAGAGGAGTACAGCACATGAGAACACCTTTTTTCCTCATTGTTCGTGTGTGAAATGAGTGTAGGATGTCCCCAAGCAATGTAGGCACAGGATTCCGAGATATGAAAATCTTGACAGCATTCATATCTATAAGCTGATCAGGGTTTGGGAACAAGACCAACCCATAGATGAGAAGTGCTACAATCTCTTCAAAAGCTTGCAGATCTAGGGAATTCCAGCAGTCTTGTGCCTTCTCAAACAGAAACTTTGCCAAGAAAACCTTGACACCACTTCTGGTTTCCCAATGACCTTTGATATCAGATGGTTGCAAGTGTAATGCTTGAGTAACATCTTCAGGCTTTGGTTCTCTTTCCGTACCGTTGTAGGGTAGTTGATGGAGAATAGGAATCTTCAGGAGTTGAGAAAATTCCTCCAAAGTAGGTACTAGTTGGTAATCAAGAAATGTAAAGCAATGGTGTAGGGGGTCAAAGAACTGGAAGAGAACTTTCACCATGTCTTTTTTCAATGTTGGAGTTGACCAAGTTGAGAAGTCTACCATGTCTTTCACTGAAGGGAGAATTCTCTGGAATCTTGGAAGTAAGCTCCTTGAGTTGAGGAGGGATTCTCACAAGATTGACTTGAATTGTTTTCCTGCGAAGAGATTCCATGACCTACAAAACAAGAACAAATATGAAGATCCAAACCCTTGAAATGGTTAGTGGATGCATATGATGCTTTATGATGTTCATGATGTATGCACAAGTATATGTACAAGCAAATCACACAAGATCCTAGTTTCAGGCTTGCATGGAGTTTCATAGGTAAGTACCCTCTTGAAGTTAGTTGGCTCAACCTATCCTATAAATAGTAATCGGGTTCTAAGGAGCTCAATATCACTGGATTATTTTCTGTGTTCATTGTTTCAATTTAGCCACTTAACTGGCGACCGAAATATTTCAAGAAAATAACCCTCAATGATTGTAGTATCTAGTATCTACCAACTTCGGACTGCACCAAAGCCAGTCATCTCACTACCCCTAAAAAAGGCCAAGATGGTCATGTAAGGTTCTAAGAGTTCATTAGTGCTTCATGACATCACTCAGCGGCCCCGTATTCTCTTTGATTGACTTAAAGGCTACCGGTACCCAGAAATATGTCGCACTAATATAGCTATTGCTTCAACCATGTCGGTATACCCCGCACAGTTTCCACAACGTATTGCTATTTACCTATGAATGTTTCCCAAAAATCCGGGTGGAGGATTCAAACCCAAACAAGAGAACCAAATGTAAAGCAATCAAAGCAAACAAGATAAGCATGTAAAGGTGATCTAAACCCTAAGGTTACTCCACTTTTCAAATATTCCCCAGCAGAGTCGCCAATTCTGTGATACGGTGGGAGAACTGACTTGAGGTTTTGCGTTTGTGTTTGCAAATGTTTTGGTTTAGCAAGAGTCGCCACCGACTTTTTATTTTATCCCAAGGAAAGGTCAAAAAGCACAGGAAAGACCTTTGAGATGTTTTCTTGGGTTCGGGGAGTAGATTATGAAAAGGGAAGGTGCAAGCACCCTTTTCATTCGTGGTTATTGTGATACGGTGGGAGAGAACTGACTGTTTTTGGAATGCTGGTTCGCGTTTTGTGTTTGTTTTTGCAAAATGTCGCGATAAGCAAGAGTCGCCACCATCTTTTATTTTATCCAACAAGGAAAGGAAAAAAGCACAGAAAAATTCCTTTTTCGAGATGTTTCTCGGGTCCGTGGGGTAGATTATAGAAAGGGATGGTGTTAGCACCCTTTCTATCCGTGGTTATCCACGGGCTCTTAGTTACTTGCTCAAAGTGTTTTCAAAACTTTCTTTTCTTTGTGTTTGTGAGTTTGAAAAAGTCTTTGTTTGAAAAGGAGTGTAAGTGTGAAAATTTGTTTTATTTTGAAAGGAGCAAGTACTTAAGACCCATCTACCTACTTGAAAAAGGAATCAATCTGTGCTAATATCCTTTAGACAATGCTATCCCACTATTGATGAGTAGGTAGTATCGTTGTTAGAGTTTAAGGGTCAATTCGATTAAGGGACGTGCGATCACTAAAGCAATGTTAGGATGCCTTAGCAGTAACCCTAATGTCTTAGATCATTTTTTCGAGGCAACCGTTTCGAGGCAACTACGATCTTTGGACAATAGGGCGACCTCTAAAACTTCCTATATGTTAGAACATAGTTTGATTCTACAACCCTCAGTTAGAGTTTTGATGATAACAAAATACAAGATTAAATGAATTATGAGATTTATATAAGACATAGATGCTACTTAAAATTATGTTGTGTATTTGCAAAAACTCTGATGGAATCAGCATTAGAATATCAACATCAACATCAGCATCAGAAGATATGTCAGCATCAGAAGATCAATACATCTGTTACGCTAAAGGCTGATGAAAAGAATCTGCGCTCAACATACTCTGACTCTGATCAAGATCCTAACCATGTCATCAGCACTCAGAAACGCCAGAATAAGCTAAAGCCAAGAACACTCTGATTCTCTTTAAGCAAAACATTCTGAAGTGTCAACGCTACTGCATTCAAGGCAGATTAATTACCAACGGCTTTATTCCAAGACAAAGATCTTCTCAAAAAGGAAAGAACGTTATGAGCATTGAAATGGAATTATTGACAGCAACGTATCTATTCCTAGGCTATATAAACAAATCTGTGAGAAAAGAAATGGTTAATTCTCATATACGCATAAGCCAATCATCTTCACGTTCTCACTCATCCAGTTTTCTAAAGCTTTCAACCGCTTACTCTATAGCTCTAGCAATCTAGTTTCATATAAGCTTCATTTTGTGTATTATCACAGTAGTGATATATAGTTTTTCTAGAAAACATCAAACACACTTTTGTTCATTTATCTGTAAAAGAAATTCCTTGAGATAAACCGGTCTGTGGTTAGACTCAAGAAGGCTTTAGCAGTTGTTAAAGCAGTTGTGTATTCAGTTGAATATAGTGGATTAAGACCTCGTTGGAGAGAGGCGAAATCACCTTGACGGGTGGACTGGAGTAGTTTGAGATCAAACGAACCAGGATAAAAATAACGTGTTGTCTGAATTTGATTTCAAGTTTTACAATTCAACCCCCCTTCTTGTGTTTTTCACTTCTTCAATTGGCATCAGAGCGCCTGGTTCTGAGCTTATAACAGTTAACCGTGTCAGTATAAGATCCAGCGTTGAAAAACACTATGGCAGGAACACATCAAAACATCAGCAATGACAACAATGAAGAAAGAGAGAGATTCAGTGGCAAACCTCCAGTCTTTGATGGAGAGAACTTTGATTACTGGAAAGACAGAATTGAAAGCTTCTTTCTGGCCCACGATGCTGATCAGTGGGATATGGTGACTGATGGATACACGCACCCAGTGAATACAAGTGGTCAGAAGATTGACAGGAAAGCAATGTCTGATCAGCAAAAGCGTGATTTCAAAAATCATCACAAGGCCAGAACAATTCTTCTCAGCGCTATCTCTTACTCTGAATATGAAAAGATATCAATCAGAGACACTGCAAAGAATATGTTTGAATCTCTGAGAATGACGCATGAAGGCAACATTCAAGTTAAAGAAACTAAAGCTCTTGCGCTTATTCAGAAGTATGAGGCATTCAAGATGGAAGAAAGTGAATCAATTAAAACAATGTTCTCAAGATTTCAAATTCTGGTTACTGGTCTCAAAGTTCTGGACAAAGGGTATTCTACTGCTGATCATGTTAAGAAGATCATCAGAAGCTTGCCAAAACAGTGGAGGCCAATGGTCACAACACTGAAGCTAGCTAAGGATCTCAACAAAATCTCTCTGGAGGAACTTGTCAGCTCCCTCAGAAGTCACGAGATAGAGCTAGAAGTTGATGAACCTCAAAAGCAAGGTAAGCCATTAGCTTTAAAATCTAACAGAAAATCTGACTCCAAAGTTTTGCAGGCTGAAGAAGAAACCTCTGATGGGTCATCATCAGAAGAAGATGAACTGTCTCTCCTCTCCAGAAGGGTGAACCAACTGTGGAAGCAGAGGCAAAGGAAGTTCAGGAATCCCAGAAGATCAGAGAATCAGAATGAATCTTCCTCCAGATACAGAAGGTCAGAATCCTCCTCTGGACACAGAAGATATGAAGGCTCTTCAGGAAGCAGAAATCCAAACAACAAAGACATCATCTGCTATGAATGTAACGAGCAAGGGCAGTACAAAAGTGACTGCCCAAAGATTCAGAAGGAAAAGCCCAGAAGAAAGTTTGGCAAGGAAAAGAAGAAAAGTCTCATGGCCACATGGGATGATTCTGATACATCTGAAGCTGACTCAGAATCAGATGATGAAAGAGCAAACATAGCTCTCATGGCAAACATAACAGAAGACAGTGAAGCTTCTGAATCAGACTCTGAATCAGACACAGAAGAGGTATTTCCTGACTTTGCTATTAACTTTACTAAGGTTGAACTAGCTGAAAGCCTTAATGAAATTCTGGAAAGATATCAGCAGATCAGAGTCAAATTCAGAAACCTGAAAAGGAATCTTGCTTCCGACTCTGATAAAACTGAGAGTCTCAAATTGGAGAATTCTGAGTTGAAAGATAAAATTTCAAAATTAGAAAATCTATTACAAAACTCTCAGAAGGAAACAATCCCTGAAACTCCCAGCAGTGTTGATGAGATCATCAAGGAGTATGATCACAACTTTCAGAAGTTTCTAGCTAAAAACATAGATAGAAGCAAAATGGCTTCAATGATCTATGAAGTTAGCAGAAATGGCAGAAAGGGAATAGGATACCAAGGTAAGATACCCACACCAAAGAATGCCATGGATTTAGTGATAAAACGCACTTCTCTTGATTCTCACTTTGTATATGGGCACACACACGACATCAAATATATTAGTAGTAATTATTCTGTCAAACCAAAATTCAACCAGAGTTTTGCTAAAACTAACAAATCAGGACCCAAGAAAATATGGGTACCTAAGGATAAAATAATACATGTCGCAGATATCTTTTGCAGCAAAGCAGAAACACCAGTCATGGTACCTGGACTCTGGCTGCTCAAGACACATGACGAGAAGAAGGCATGTGTTCCAAAGCCTGGAACTTAAGCCTGGAGGCCACGTAGGCTTTGGAGGCAATCAAAGGGGAAAGATCATTGGCTCTGGAACAGTAGGTAACGGAAATCTTCCCTCTATAAGTAATGTTTTATTAGTAGATGGATTAATGCATAATCTGTTATCCATAAGTCAACTAAGTGATAACGGTTATGATATAATCTTTAATCAAAATTCATGTATAGCTGTTAGTCAGAAAGATGGGACTATCCTATTTAATGGAAAGAGGAGAAACAACATTTACAAAATCAAACTTTCTGAACTGAAAATTTAGAATGTAAAGTGTCTTATGTCTGTTAACAACGAGAAATGGATCTGGCACAGAAGATTAGGGCATGTTAGTATGAGAAGAATATCTCAGATTAACAAACTCAATCTGGTCAGAGGACTTCTTAACCTGAAGTTCAATTCAGATGCTCTGTGTGAAGCATGTCAGAAAGGCAAGTTTGCAAAACCAGCTTTCAAATCTAAAAACGTTGTTTCCACCTCTAAACCATTAGAACTTCTGCACATTGACTTATTTGGACCAGTTAAAACTGCTTCAGTCAGTGGCAAGAAGTATGGGTTAGTAATCGTAGATGACTATAGCAGATGGACATGGGTAAAGTTCTTAAGACACAAGGACGAGTCACACTCTGTGTTTGTTACCTTCTGCAACCAAGTTCAGAATGAAAAGGATCTTAGAATCGTTAAAGTCAGAAGTGATCATGGTGGAGAATTTGAAAACAAAGATATTGAGTTATTCTTTAATGACAAAGGCATTCTGCATGATTTCTCTTGTCCTAGAACTCCCCAGCAAAATGGAGTTGTAGAACAAAAGAACAGAACATTGCAAGAAATGGCCAGAACCATGATCAACGAGACTAACGTTGCTAAGATCTTCTGGGCAGAGGTAATAAACACAGTGTGCTACATTCAGAATAGAATCTCCATAAGACCAATTCTGGAAAAGACTCCATATGAATTGTGGAAGAACAGAAAGCCCAACATTTCATATTTTCATCCATTTGGATGTACTTGCTTTATTTTGAATACTAAAAATTATTTGAACAAGTTTGACTCTAAAGCACAGAAGTGTATTATGTTAGGATACTCTGAACGCTCAAGAGGGTACATAGTATACAATACAGAAACACTGATTGTGGAAGAACCAATCAGTGTTCGTTTTAATGATAAGCTTGACTCTCAAAAGTCAAAGCAGAAAGAATTACTTACAGGTATGGAAGTTGAATTCACTGGTACTTAAGACAAGTCATCATAAGCTCTTAACAGAGACACTCCCTCAGCATCAGAAAGAGGCACTGCAAGCAATCCAGCATCTTCTGTTGATCAACCTCAGAAAAGACCATCCAGAAGCAGAATGGATCACCCAGAAGAAACAATCTTAGGAAGAAAAGAAGATCCAATCAGAACAAGAGCCAACTTCAGAAACTCTGAAGAATCCCTCATGGGACTTGTTTCTCTGATTGAACCATCAACAATTGATGAAGCACTTTTGGACAATGACTGGATTCTAGCAATGCAAGAGGATCTGAATCAATTCACAAGGAATGACGTATGGCATCTAGTTCCTAAACCAAAAGGATTCAACGTCATTGGAACAAAATGGGTGTTCAGAAACAAACTGAATGAACAAGGTGAAGTCATCAGAAACAAGGCACGATTGGTAGCACAAGGTTATAGTTAGCAAGAGGGGATAGACTATACAGAAACCTTTGCTCCAGTCGCCAGGTTAGAATCTATCAGACTTTTAATTTCTTTTGATGTTAATAAAGGCATCACTCTGTATCAGGTGGATGTTAAGAGTGCATTCTTAAATGGCTATATAGAAGAAGAGGTATATGTGCACCAACCCCCTGGTTTTGAAAGTTCAAAAAATCCAGAATATGTTTTCAAACTAAAGAAGTCACTGTATGGTCTTGAACAAGCTCCCAGAGCTTGGTATGAAATACTGAGTAACTTCCTGTTAGAAAAGGAATTCACCAGAGGGAAAGTGGACACAAACTTATTCTGTAAGACAGTTAAGAATGACATCTTGGTATGTTAGATTTATGTTGATGATATCATTTTTGGATCTACTAAATCTTCTCTGGGAAGAATGTTTGCTAAGTGTATGCAGGCAGAATTTGAGATGAGCCTAATGGGGGAACTGAAATTCTTTCTGGGCATTCAGATCAATCAAACCCCAGAAGGAACTTACATTCATCAGAGCAAATATGTCAGAGAACTTCTGAAGAAATTTGATCTCTCAGAATGTAAGCCATCAAAGATTCTAATGCATCCCACGTGCATTCTGGAAAGAGAAGAGGTAAGCAAAAAGGTAGAACAGAAAGTCTACAGAGGTATGATTGGTTCTCTTCTTTATCTAACGGCCTCAAGGCCTGATATTTTATTCAGTGTATGCATTTGTGCAAGATTCCAATCAGATCCTAGAGAATCTCACTTAACAGTAGTTAAGCGAATTTTCAAGTATCTCAAAAGTACTACTAATCTGGGTCTATTTTATAGAAAATCAAGTGATTACAGCTTAGTAGGATACTGTGATGCAAACTTTGATGGAGACAGAGTAGAATGTAAAAGCACTTCTGGAAGCTGCCAGTTTCTGGGAGAAAATCTGATCTCATGGTCCAGCAAAAGACAATCCACAATTGCTCTATCAACAGCAGAAGCTGAATACATAGCAGCAGCTGGATGCAGCACACAAATTCTCTGGATGAAAAGTCAACTTGAGGACTTCCAGATTTTTGAGAGTAACATTCCTATCCTCTATGATAAAAGTTCTGCCATTTTCTTAAGTAAAAATCCAATTTTGCATTCTAGGGCTAAGCATATAGAAATAAAACATCATTTTATTAGGGACTATATTCAGAAAGAAATCTTAAACTTAAAATTTATTGATACAGACCATCAATGGGCTGACATTTTTACAAAACCACTTTCTAAAGATAGGTTCAACTTCATTCTGAAACATCTCAGCATGAAGCTCTGTCCAGAATAAAACTGTTTTAATTTTATATATTAACCTTCAGAATTGTGTTTATTTCTCTATGAACTTCTGATCAATCCTCTTTCAGAATTTTAGAAATGCAGATTGTATCAGAACCTATCCATGAAGATCTGAGCGCTTCAGTTCAAGGATAAATGTGTTGTTCACTCAAGCAAACAAGTGTCATCCAGTCATCAGCTGTTTCCTGAGGCTGAACACGTGTTCACGCTTCTGAAAAGGCAAAGCGCTGATTGGATGCATTGAGACACATGTCATGGGTAACCGTTTAAGTATCTTTCTGAATCCCCTAAACTCAGCTATCATTAAATCCTATTAATCATGATTTATTTCTCTCTCTTAAGCATTTATGTTTTCAAAAACTTTTTCGAAATCTATTTAAACACCATTCACACCATTCACACCTCTCACCCTTACTTTCGTTTTCAATCAATATTTCTGATTTGTGTTTGTGTTCTTCCTTCTCAAGAAAACCCTTTCAATTTTTCAAAAAACCTCGTGTGAACATGGCTTCTTCAAGCAATCCAACTTCAGGCTCCCAGAAAGATGCATCATCTGAGAAATATGAAGTTCCTCTCAGAACGCTTCTCACTCCAGTCAAGAACCTTGAAGTTCTGTCAGAGATTATATTGGATTTCAACAGTCTCAAGGAAAATGGTTTTTATTTATCAGAAGAGATTCAAGCTCAAGGATGGGAGAAGTACTTCGACAGGCTGGTGGGTCCAACCTTTCCTATTCTAGTAAAGGAATTTTGGATTCATGCTTCTTCCTCAAATCACCAAGTCACTTCTTACATCATGGGGAAGAAGATTGTGATTACTGAAGACCTGATTGCAAGACTCATTGGGTACAATGGTGGTGGTATTCGCTGTATTGATATGGCAGAGAGGTGTTCAGATGTTGTTGTTATAGCAAGGGAAATTTTCACGCTAGGGCTTCCCTCCAGCAAGATAAGGGACTTAAAAGACAAGCACAAAATTTGGGCAAATATTATTCTGGGTTGTTTCAACCACAGGAAGCCTACCAGCTCTCCTGATTACATAAACATAGATCAGCAGTTTCTGATCTATTTTATCTCTCAGAAGTTCAAGATTAATCTAGCCCATCTTCTGTTCAACCACCTCAGAACTAGCGTCAAGGAAACAAGAGAAGATGAACGTACTAAAAGGGATTGGATACCCTTGGGAAGATTTATATCAGATATTCTGACAGAGAATAGGCTGATTGAACATTTGACAGAGGCACAAGAAATCAGCACTCGAGAACCTTCTGTTGGCAAGCAGCTGAATGCCAAAAATCTAAAGTAGATGAAGGTGATAGAGAACATTAAGAAGGAGCCCAACATCACTCTTTTTTCTGAAATCTCCAGCAGAAGAGTCCCTCTGGAAGACTTCCCTATGTTCTCAGAGATTGACTCTAAGCCTCAAATCGTTTTGAGATATTTGGATGCTTGTAAAGTTGATGGTACAACACCAAATCTAAATATTCAAGATCTTCAGCAGAAGGCACCAGAGGTGGTTCTGAAGAAGACAAAGAAGAGAAAAGCTACTCCAGAAGGATCATCTCAACATACTCCAAAGAAAAGAGGTAATCATGTTTCTGTAACTTTTTTAGATTCAACTGTTGTTTCCACATCTATTCCAACTCCATCTGAAATCCCAACTCCTCAAACCTTTGAAGATTTTGACATTGACTTTGACCCTTCTGAGTCATTAACCCTCAGAAGATCCTGCTCCAAACCACAAAATCCAAATACTGCAACCATACCAGAACCAGAACTTGCACAAGTTCTTTCTGATATTGACCAACACTCCTCCGCTCCCCATACAGAAAATCCAAATCCAAACACATAAATTCCAATCTCACCATAACCTGACATTCCTCTCTCACCAATACCAGAAACTCCACTCTCTCCAATACCAGAACCAGAAATCCCACAACCTTCCTCTCCTCAACCAGATATTAATCCACCCTCTCCATAACCTGAGACTCAAACCTCTGAGGCTCAAACCTCTGAATCCCCTGAACCACAACCTTTGGCCATTCAATTGCCATGTGGTACCACTGTAAATATGTCTCAACTTCCCTCTTCACCAGAAACAACTCCACCTAATACCCCATCAAGTCCAATCGTCATTTATGACTCTCCCACTCCCTCATCGAAAGCCAATAAAGAAAACCACAGCAAGACAGTCATTGATCTAACAGTCTTTGAACGCCTCGCTGCAATAAACTAGAAAACAACCATCCCTAAACCAAAACAACCAGATGTTGGTTCCAGCATGTTGAACTTTGAAACAGATATACAGAAGTGGATAACTTCTTTGAAACAAGCAAGTCTGGAAGTGGTTGATCCTGCTGTATCAGACTTCCTCTGGACACAATTCAGAAGATGGGTTTGCGCTGAAACCTTCAAGTTGCAAGACCAGAGCTATGGACAGGCTCAATAGAACATCAGCAATCTGCTGAAGGAAATGGAAGGTCCAGTTCCGAGCAAGCTGCTGAAGGAAGAAGCTCTCCATCTGGACATTGTGCCTTGGTCTAAAAAGCGTCCAGCATCTCAAGTTCAACCTGCAGAAGAACAGATAATTCAAGATGAAGACTTGGGTCAAGCAGAAGAAACTACAGAAAGCTCTGAGAAGCATCATGTATCTGAAGATCCTCAAGCTTTTGTTCTAAACTATCATTGCTTCTGTTTTAATACAAACGTTTTTTTCCCTGATCATTTTTAACTCTGATTATTCGTGTTTTTTGATAACTGACAAAAAGGGGGAGAAAGAATGATATTTTTCAATAACGGATTACTGAGACAAAAGTCTCAAACATTCTAACATTCTGATATATTTGAGTTTCTTTGTTCTGAAAAGCTTACAGGTACAAGAATCTGATGAACTTTGATAAAGTGAAACTCTGATTCTCAAAGAAAGTTCAGTAAAGTTCTGATGCTCAAGGTCTCAAGGAATCAAAGGGAAGTGATCAACTCAGGGGGAGTTTTTCTCTTCATTACTCTGATACTTTTTATTCCTTATCTTCTTCTCTGATACCTTCTATGCGTTAATTGATTATCTCTGATACTGTTTCCTCTCTATCCTTAAAATCTGATACCTTTCATCATTTTATTTTAATTGAAAAAAATCTGGTTTTTGTCATCATCAAAAAGGGGGAGATTGTTAGAACATAGTTTGATTCTACAACCCTCAGTTAGAGTTTTGATGATAACAAAATACAAGATTAAATGAATTATGAGATTTATATAATACATAGATGCTACTTAAAATTATGTTGTGTATTTGCAGAAACTCTGATGGAATCAGCATCAGAATATCAACATCAACATCAGCATCAGAAGATCAATACATGTGCTACGCTAAAGTCTGATGAAAAGAATCTGCGCTCAACATACTCTGACTCTGATCAAGATCCTAACCATGTCATCAGCACTCAGAAACGCCAGAATAAGCTAAAGCCAAGAACACTATGATTCTCTTTAAGCAGAACATTCTAAAGTGTCAATGTTACTGCATTCAAGGCAGATTAATTACCAACGGCTTTATTCCAAGACAAAGATCTTCTCAAAAAGGAAAGAACGTTATGAGCATTGAAATGGAATTATGGACAGCAACGTATCTATTCCTAGGCTATATAAACAAATCTGTGAGAAAAGAAATGGCTAATTCTCATATACGCACATACGCATAAGCCAATCATCTTCACGTTCTCACTCATCCAGTTTGCTAAAGCTTTCAACCACTTACTCTATAGCTCTAGCAATCTAGTTTCATATAAGCTTCATTTTGTGTATTATCACAGTAGTGATATATAGTTTTTCTAGAAAACACCAAACACACTTTTGTTCATTTATCTGTAAAAGAAATTCCTTGAGATAAATCGGTCTGTGGTTAGACTCAAGAAGGATTTAGCAGTTGTTAAAGTAGTTATGTATTCAGTTGAATATAATGGATTAAGACCTCGTTGGAGAGAGGCGAAATCACCTTGACGGGTGGACTGGAGTAGTTTGAGATCAAACGAACCAGGATAAAAATAACATGTTGTCTGCATTTGATTTCAAGTTTTACAATTCAACCCCCCTTCTTGTGTTTTTCACTTCTTCACTATATTCAATGACCACGTTCGAAGGCAACCAAGTGAGGTGTACCCTAAGAGTGCGCATGTGCGAGTGTGTTGTTTCGGTTAATTTATCTTTGTACATGTTAGTGGTTATCTATGTTGATTTTAAGTTCATACATTCGATCTTGTCATGCATTCCCTATTATCAAACATCTAACAGTTTATAAGTTGCGGAAATTAAATTGCGGAAATTAAATCTAAACTATTACAAGGCATCGAGTATTTACATCGCCAAAAACAACCCTTGAAATTAAAAATGCGGAAAATAAATAAAGCAATAAAATAATTAAAGTCATATTTTAACTATTATATTCCGGGAAACAATTACATCAATATCATAAATGGATCGCGTGCGAGAAATTAAATCGGGCGAGTTTTTTTTAGGGTTTTGACCCTTTTTTGAAAGAAAGTGATTTTTTTGGTTTATTTTTGAATTAAATGGAATTAAACTAAGTTAGTCAAATTAATTAATTAATTAAAAAAGTTTATTTTTGGATTTTTGGATATTTAAAGAAATAAAATAAATTTGGTCAAAGTTAGTAAAAACCTAATATTCTACATTAATTTTAATTATTGTAAAAATATTAAAAGTTATACCTAATTAAAATCTAAGTTAATTAATTTAATATTTATTTACAAAAATAAAGTGATGAGTTTAATTTTAATAAATAAAATATATTTTTTGTTTTTGATTTTATGAGAAAAAAGATTAATTGGTTAGTGATAATAAAAATAATTAATAAAACAAATAAATAAATAAAAGGAAAAGAAAGAAATATAATACTCAAGGGGGTTTGGGCCCAGATCAGGGAGTAAGACTAGCAGTTTCAAGGCCCATTTATGCAAGCCTGCTTTGACTTTTGCAATTCCACGCGTGTGCATTGACTTTGGCATATGGTGCACATTCAATCTGGGCATAATAATATGCATATGGGGGGACCTGGGATTCGAACCCAGGTCCTGTGAGTCACTGATCAACACCTCTACCACTCAGCCAGCGCGTCTTAATTGTTAACATAGTGGGAATCAATAATTATATGGACAAACACAATAATATGCCAGAAAAAATAAAAAGAAGCGCGAATATTTGAATCATCCAATGGGAGGGGGACATGTCATTGTCTTCCTCATTGAAAACCTGGTTATTTACCTGTGGATTTTTATCCGCATCTAAATCCATAGGAGTCTCCTAAAATCAATTTCAGGCCATAGAAATTGATTCTATGACCATGGTTCGCTTCGTCTGGGCATCCTGATTTCATCCATGTCCATTGTTTGCCTTGATTTTTCCTGTAGAGAAAACGCCCCAAAAGACAATCCAAGAACCCTAGATTCGGCTAGGGGGTTACAGGATATGAAAACACAATCAAATGATGCAAAAAGCTTCTAAATGGAACGACAAACATGAATATGCAAAGATTTTGGCAAAAAAGTGCAAGAATAAGAGGATGCGTTTTTGAGTACAGGGGCGCTTTTCAGGAGACTTACAGCGTGATTCAGAAGGTCTAGGAGCTTTCTTTTGATTGCCTCTCACTCAGTGGATGTCAAACAAGAGAATAGTGTTGAGATTTCGTGTTGAAATCACCTCTAAGACATATTTCAGTTTCAAGCTTTTTTAAGTTTTTCTCAACTTTCATTTTGATGTTTATGCAGCCTCTAGGTATTCAGTTTGTGCCTCCTGCCTTGTATATGTATAATGCATTGTATTAGGTCAAGTTTTGGACTTTGAATCTTTGCAAATCAATGCTTGAAGATATGGCTTGATCCTCCATTAAAATCTTTCCAATTTTGTCCAAAAATCCAATATTTGTTCATGATATGGTGAGATACGAGTTTGATCATGTCCATGATGACAATTAAGGCATGTATCAATCAAAAAGATACCAAGTGATCAATATTTGGATTTTATTTGGATTTAAATTGATTTAAAATGAATTAACTTAATAAAAATCAAATAAAATAGAAAAATCAATAAATGGACACAAGACTGAAGATAGGACACGTGTGTAGTGTGACAAGATCAAATCAAGTGGAAAAAAGTGGGCCCATTTGACAAAATTTGAAGTTTTGGGGATAGTTGGCTTTTGGCAATTTTGCAAAAATGCCCAACTTCAACAATGCATAACTTCTTCAATTTTGAACTTTTGGAAGTGTTGTTGGACTTTTTAGAAACCTTGAGATGTCCTCTAACAAAACCTTTTGGTCTAATCGCATTTTGATATTCCGTGCTCAAGTTATAATCTTTGTAAAAAAAGGTGTTTTTATTGACTTTCAAAAATGACCTATAATGTCCAAATTTGTAACTTTTTGTGAGTGCATTTCTTGATCTTGGGGTGTGAAGATGGATTGTAGGAAATCACATCCTCTTAAAAATTAGCTTTTGATGGGTAAATTCTCATAAAGTATGATAAAGTTATGCTTGGTCAAAGTTGAGTTGACTTTGCCCTAGCACAGTCGATTTTTGGACTTCTTGAGCAATTGACTGACCAAACTTCCTCTGCAAGGCTTGAAATTTGACATGGATGAACTTGAGAACATATTAGTACATTGGGGAGAACTTGAGGTCATTTTGATGCAAGGACCTTTATGCAACATAAAACCCTAATTTGAGGTTGATTGCCTTAGGAGATGACTTGACTGTCTAACTCTTGAGCAATCTTGAGCCACTTGGAGATTATTCTTGACATGTCTTGAGAAATATGGGAGGGAAAATTTTGGGTTACAATAGTTATCCATGGGATCTTAGTTACTTGTTTAGATCACTTGCTTTTTCTTTTCAATTGTTTGAAATGGTGCTTTGTGTGTGGTTTTGAAAGATGTTTTGAAAAGAGGCCATCGTTGTGGCAACCTTTGTAATGATTATTGTTTGAATGTATAAAAAGATGTATTGTCTTTTTGAAAAGTTGTTTCAATGTTTGAATGTTTTTATTTGGGGAATGTTTTGAAATTATGTTGTGAAGTGTATTTGAAAATAGCAAGGATGTTTTGCAAGTTTTTGATCAAGTAACTAAGAGTTATCTACCCTATTTTACTCAAAGATCTTTCATATATGTTTTTAACCCTTTTGAAAGTGTTGTTTTACCATTGCATTTGGTAAACAACCTTGTATTAGGATGTTAAACGGGATAGGCGCGGGTCATCGTATTGACCATGATAGCAATATTGCCAAGTATCTTTAGTAATTTTCCGAGGGACTAGATCATTTTGTATAGGCAACCAAGATAGCATCATCGAGCGACTATGATCTTTTGTTTTGTTTTTGTTTTGCCAAAGTACTCAACATGCATAACATGGCCCATTTAAAGGCAACAAGTGGATGAAACCCTAGGGGTGCAAGTGTGCATTGTGTATTTATTTTCATGCATTTTTGTCTTTGCATTAGGTCAAGCTACTGGTTAATTTTGGATTTTTGCATACAAACCCTAATCTCTAATCATGGCATAATTGAAAGCGTAAATGCGTAAAATAAATCTACCACTATTACAACATGATTATGGGGAGGGGGATACAATTTTGAATGGGGAATATTTAACAAGAAATTAAAACCCTAGTTTTACTATTACATCCAAATTGGATCAAATGGCATAAATAACAAATGAATAATATTTAAATAAACAAATTAAATAAATATACAAAATAATATGAATATGCAAAAAGGTTTATGTTTATTTTTTTATGTATGTAAAAATGTTTAATGCAAATAAAAAAGATTATATTTTTTCATTAAGGGTAAAACCCTAATTTTGAAGAATATAAATATATTGACTATATTATTTATATACAATAAAATAAAATAGTGTATATACAAAAAATAAAATATATTTAGAAAAAGTATTTTTTTAAGTATAAATAATAATAATAAAAATAAAAGTATAGTATTTTTATGTTTTTATTCTAAAGTATCTATTAAATAAAATAAAAGTATATATATATATATATATATATATATATATATATATATATATATATATATATATATATATATATATATATATATATATATATATATATATATATATATATATATATATATATATATATATATATATATATATATATATATATATATATATATATATATATATATATATATATATATATATATATATATTAATTATGTTAATTATATAATTAAAATAAAATAAAATATATACAAAAATAAAAATATATTTAGAATAATATTTTTAGTGTGAATAAAAATAAAGAATAAAATAAAAGTATAATTTATATATTATTTTTAAGTTTTCAATAAATAAAACATATACTAATTAAATTCCTTTCATGTTAGAAAAAATAAAAGTAAAATACAAAATAAATGTAAAAAATTTATTAAAATATTTTTGGGTATTTTTTATATTTAGAAATAATAAAATAAAATCAAAAATGAAAATATAATACCAAAATATAAAATATAAAGAAATTGGGCCAGGGGGTGCATTCAGTAAAACGGGGGGTGTCAATAGTGAGCCAGGACCAAGCCCAGCCCAACAAGCTTCATCTTCAACCTCTGTTCAAAATTCGCGCGCTCCCTGTACACAAATGCTAGATCCTGCATACGAGCTCTATTGCAAAAACACATAACATCAAAGTTGTAGCATTTTTCAAGACGAATCCAACCATATAAAAAACTTGTCCTAACTCTCAAAGACCAGAGAGAATTTCTCTGGCCCCAAATCCTAACCTAATTTTTTCAGTATGTTCATGGATCAAATTCTCTTAGCATGCTTAACTAAAATGAAAACTAAGCATATGTACAACTTCATGGCAATGAATACTACATTTCTTATTCACAAACCTAAGTCAAAATGTTCATAAATAGAGAGATAGGAAATTGATAAAAACCTGTTTCAACTGACTTCGTGTATGGCAATGTGGAGCTTTTCAACAAGGCCTGAGACGTCTGGGAGCTTGCTTGAACTTCACTTGACCTTCTCCAATGTCCAGCTTGCCTTGAATGCACTTGAACAAGCCTATAGAACTCAACCTGCACAAGCTCAAATTGAAAATGGCAAACGCTGTAAATGGATTTACAATTGGTGTTTAAGGGTTGGGATAGTTTGGATGGGTTATGTGGAAGATGTTTGAACCAATTTGGGACAAAACGCACGAGAAATTTGTGTTGTGGAACTCAAACTGCAGGGGTTACCCTGTTTTGCCAATGAGATGTAATTTTGTGCTATGGGAGGTTTGAGGGCTCAAAGGGTCATGTTTCTGGTTCAAGGGGATGTGAGAAAAATGTTTCAAAAGCTTGCACAAGTTAGTTTTAGCTGATGTTCTAGTTTTTGTGTTTTGGATATCTTTCTTGTATATGAAGCAAAAGTGGACAAGTCATGTGAAGCAGGCCTGTACAGGCCATCTTATCACCTTGCATACTATCCTCTTGGCCCCTCTAATTTGTGGATTTTATTTTCTGCATAAGATATGGACCAATGCTCAAGGGATTCAGTTTTGACATGAAGCACATTTTGGCAAAAATGGTAATGTTGCTTTTTCTATTTAGGGATTAATCTAATGTGCAATGCTCTAATGACCAAAACAATGACTTAGACCAATGGTTTTGCACTTAATTATTGAGTGTGTAATGGTTTTGAGGCCTGTAATTTAGTGCAAAGCAAGCTAATTTGAATTTGCAACTTGTATCACAATGAACATGCCATGGATGAAAAGTGAGTTTTTGCCAACTTCAAGCCTTCGATTCTCCCTGACCATAAATGAGTTTGGAGAGTTCTTGGACATTTTGGAAAGCTTGAAACATTATCTACAATCCATATTTGATGAAATTTGAGATTCCAAGTGGAACTATGTGAAAAATGGCCATGAAGATAGGTTAAAATCCTGCCTAAACTAGGGCAAAATTTCACTAAGTTAAAAGTTTTATGGACCCTTATTCGAAAAATCATAACTTGAGATATAAGGTTCTTTTGGGAAAACTTTGTGATTCAAAGTTGTAGATTTTGTGGAGGACTACAACTTTCATATTGGAAGTTTTGTTTGAATCCAATTGCATCATGGTGAAAATGTTGGGCAAATTTAGGAAAAATTAAGAAAATTTCATAACTTAGAAAAATTCTAAGTTATGAAATTTTTCAACTTTAAACCCTAATTTGCAAAAATGGGTTTCTTGATGAAAAAGTTTCATGTTTTGACACATCTTGATGAAAAATGACCCTTGGCACTTGATTTTGACCAAAAGTCAAAGTTTGACTTTTCATTGTACAGTCAAATTTTGATCAGTTGACTGAAAAATTCATCTCTCAATCCAATGCATTTGAGATCTTTTGAACCTTGTGAATAGGTCAAGATGATGCCATTGAGTCCTTGAATCCATGCTTGAACCCAATTTTCTATTGGCTAGGTCAAAAGTCAGAAATTGCCTGTGTGCAGTAAAAACACTAAAAATGACCATTTTGCCCTTTTGGTGATTTGATCAAATTTCTTGTGGAGTTGTGGTCCAAACTTGATCAAATGGTTCATATGAGTTTATAATGTTGATATGGATCAAAATTCATGAGGTTTGACTGTAAATTGGCCACAGTTAACTTTTTCCCAAATACAGCTGATTTCTAGGTCAATTGTCCAATTGACTGGGCAAAAATTTGATTCAAGGCTTGAAACATGGTAGAGGTAATCTTGTAAGTCCAACATGAAGTATGAAAGCCATTTTGAGCATTATCAATCCAAAAATCCATGTGCAAACTCAAACCCTAATTTAGGTCAATAGTGCAAGGAGATGTCTTGAGCAGAGCAAACCCTAGCTTGATCTTGAGTTCAAAGAGCCTTGTGATGAGAAATGTTGATAAAATGAGAGGACAAATTTTAGGGTACAACAGGCAAGTAATCAATAAGGATAATTGTTACCTTTGTTAGTTCGAGTCGGTGTTGTCACTTTGATACCATTTGTAATGCACTGGATTGCCTTTAAGATTACCGACTGACCCCACAAACCAACACGAGTCTTTTCAGCATGTTTTATCCTCACTCACACACTTTCAGGAAAACTTCCCAGAAGGTTACCCATCCCATAATTTCTCCAAGTCAAGCACGCTTAACTGTGGATTTCTTATGAATGAGCTGTCGAAAAGAAGATGCATCTTCTTTTCGGTAGCTCATTCATAAGAAATCCATAGTTAAGTGTGCTTAACTTGGAGCAATTCTATGATGGGTGACCTTCTAGGAAGTTTCCCGGAAAGCATTGAGTGAGGATAAAACACGCTGAAAAGAGCTGTGTTAGTTTTTGGGGTCAGTCGATTATCCTGAAGGAAGTCTGGGGCATTACAATATACACATTAAAATATCCTAAACATAGTAACAAGAGTCAAGAAGAAGAAGAAATTGTCTAAGTAGATAAGTAGAAGTGCAAGTGTGAAATTTAGAAGACATAACTTCAATGCATGTCAAAATTATAAACCAAAGAAGAGACAAGAGGTGTATACCTGAGTCTAAATATGCTTTAAGATATAAAAAATTATCACATAGGGATCTCATGTTAGAAACACCATTTAACCAAAGCAAGTAAGCATGGTGAATGAATATAAATGCCAAATAGGTTGCAAGAATGGATTTGTATCCCAAGTAAGTAACAAAACAAGAGGGGGCAGAAATATGACATCAAATATAACACTTAGACATGTCAAAACAATTCCTTAAGGGTCATGCACAAGAGGCAGAGACCTAAAGATCACAAGAGAAGGAAAACACACTAGCATAAGAGCATTTATGTGTCAAGTGCCTAACCAAACATGGTATAAGAAGGTAAAATGAAGTGAAATAGATGAAGAAGTGTACAATTCAGAAGGGAAAACATCAATGACTCATAATAATCACATAATCATGCTTGAGAAATATTTACAATCAAATCACACAAGGAAAGTTAATCATGTAACCCTAAGTGGACCTAAGTCCTCATGCAATGCTAACAAGTAAACAAATTGAAAGAGAAGGGATAATGTGAAGAATAAGATGTAAGAATACAGATTTTATAAACTTATCATAATCCTCATGGTTAATAATAAACTCAATTAGTCATTAAAAACACGGTACAAACACCAAGGTACACAAACTAGCATCAATCAAAGTTAAAATGTGAAGTGGAAACAAGTGTCTGATCAATTAAGCATGGAATAATGTGTCAATTAGGTGCAAGGTCAGAATCAAACACATGAGGACATCACCCATAAATCTCATATGCAAACCCATAAGGCATCCTTACCAAAGAATTTTCAAAAGTTAGAGCAAGGATTGGTCAAAACCAAACACTAATATGTTTCTTAGAGGCACGTGAACATCAAAGCACTTCATTCAATCATGAGATTAAATACACAAGATAGAAAACAAAATGTGGAAGCAAAAAAATCATATATCACTTAGAAAATTAAATCATGAAGATGAAAGGAGAATTTCCAAGTATGGACCAAAGAGAAGTCAAAGAAGTCAAGCAAACAATTAAACATATTCAAGAAAACATAGACAAGTAAGAGTAAGCAATGAGAGAATAATCAAAGGATTATGCAATGTGTGACTTGTATAATAAGTTAACTCAAGATGAGATTCAAGAGTACCAATAAGTAGATGAAACTTCGTGAACAGGGTAAAGTCATATAACTTGATGAGCAACATCATTCAAGATGGATAGTACTTGTCTTAAATCAAACAATATTGATGAAGATCAAGTATAAGTAAAATGATACTTGATATTTCATAGGTAAATGGAAAAATACCTCATGAAATATCAATCATGAGCTTGAAACTTTAAGAAATGTCAACAATATTACATACTTAAAGGTCATGATGAACTAGCGAAGTGTAAACCCTAAATGCACACAAGCATGATGATCTAAATAGATCAATGTGATACGGTGGCAGAATCGACTGTTATATACTGGTTTTGCATTTGTGTTCATAAATTTTGTGGTAAGCAAGAGTCGCCACCGACTTTTATTTTATCCAAATTAAGGAAAGGGTGAAAAGAACATAAAAAGACCTTTTCGAGAGTTTCTGAGTAAGGGGTGTAGATTATGGAAAGGGAAGGTGTTAGCACTCTTTCCATCTGTGGTTTTCCACGGGCTCTTAGAGGTTTTCTCATTTTGAAATACCTTTGTGCTTTGTGTGTTTTTAAAATGTTTAGAAAATGCCTTAGTGCGGAGATTTGCTTTGCGTTTAACTCTTGTATCAGTCCTCAAGAGTGTTAACAAAGCAAATGTTTTAAAAATTGTTTTTGAAAAGTAGTATTTGTGTAAGTGCAAAATGTTTTGATAAAACTTCTAACAGCTACCTACTTTTATACTCGAAAAGTGTCATTCACTTCCTCATATCCTTTAGACATTGCTATCCTACTATTAATGAGAAGGTAGCCTTATCGTCTGATGTATTAGCGACATTCGAAAGGGATGTTACTGTTGTTAGAACATAGTTTGATTCTACAACCCTCAGTTAGAGTTTTGATGATAAAAAAATACAAGATTAAATGAATTATGAGTTTCATATATGACATAGATGCTACCTAAAAATTATGTTGTGTATTTACAGGAAACTCTGATGGAATCAGCATCAGAACATCAGTATCAACATCAGCATCAGAAGATCAGTACATGTGCTTACGCTGAAGTCTGATGAACAAAATTTGCGCTTTACATACTCTGACTCTGATCAAGATCCTAACTATGTCATCAGCACTAAGAAGCGCCAGAATAAGCTAAAGCCAAGAACACTCTGATTGTCATCAAGCAGAACATTATGAAGTGTCAACGTTACTGCATTTAAGGCAGATTAATTACCAACGGCTTTATTCTAAGACAAAGATCTTCTCAAAAAGGAAAGAATGTTATGAGCATTGAAATGGAATTATGGACTGCAACGTATCTATTCTAAGAAGTATTTAAACAAATCAGTGAGAAAGGAAATGGCTAATAATCTACCATACTCTATGCGCATATACGCCTAAAGCCAATCATCATCATCTTCGTCCTCACTTATTCAGTTTTCTAAATCTCTCAATCGTTTACTCTATAGCTCTAGCATTCTATTTTCATATAAGCTTCATTTTGTGTATTATCACAGTTGTGATATATAGTTTCTCTAGAAACATCAAACACACATTTTGTTCATTTATCTGTAAAAGAATTTCATTGAGAAACTGGTATGTGGTTAGACTCAAGAAGGCTTTAGCAGTTGTTAAAGCAATTTTGTATTCAGTTGAATATAGTGGATTAAGACCTCGTTGGAGAGAGGCGAAATCACCTTGACGGGTGGACTGGAGTAGTTTGAGATCAAACGAACCAGGATAAAAATAACATGTTGTCTGCATTTGATTTCAAGTTTCAACAATTCAACCCCCCTTCTTGTGTTTTTCACATCTTCAATTGGTATCAGAGCGCATGGCTCTGAGCTTATAACACTTAACCGTGTCAGTACAAGATCCAGCGTTGAAAAACACTATGGCAGGAACACATCACAACATCAGCAATGACAACAATGAAGAAAGAGACAGATTCAGTGGCAAACCTCCAGTCTTTGATGGAGAGAACTCTGATTACTAGAAAGACAGAATTGAAAGCTTCTTTCTAGCCCATGATGCTGATCTGTGGGATATGGTGACAGATGGATACACGCACCCAGTGCATGAAAATTGTCATAAGATTGACAAGAAAGCAATGTCTGATCAACAAAAGCGTGATTTCAAAAACCATCACAAAGCCAGAACTATTCTTCTCAGTGTTATCTCTTACTCTGAATAAGAAAAGATATCAAACAGAGACACTGCAAAGAATATGTTTGATTCTCTGAGAATGACGCATGAAGGCAACCTTCAAGTTAAAGAAACTAAAGCTCTTGTGCTCATTCAGAAGTATGAGGCATTCAAGATGGAAGAAAGTGAATCTATTGAAACAATGTTCTCAAGATTTCAGATTCTGGTTGCTGGTCTCAAAGTTATGGACAAAGGATATTCTACTGCTGATCATGTTAAGAAGATCATCAGAAGCTTGCCAAAACAGTGGAGGCCAATGGTCACAACGCTGAAGCTAGCTAAGGATCTCAATACAATCTCTCTGGAGGAACTTGTCAGCTCCCTCAGAAGTCACGATATAGAGCTAGAAGCTGATGAACCTCAAAAGCAAGGTAAGCCATTAGCTTTAAAATCTAACAGAAAGTCTGACTCTAAGGTTTTGCAGGCTGTTGAAGAAACCTCTGATGGATCCTCATCAGAAGAAGATGAATTGTCTCTCCTCTCTAGAAGGGTGAACCAACTGTGGAAGCAGAGGCAAAGAAAGTTCAGGAATCCCAGAAGATCTGAGAACCAGAACGAATCCTCCTCCAGATACAGAAGGTCAGAATCCTCCTCTAGACACAGAAGATCTGAAGGCTCTTCAAGAAGCAGAAAGCCAAACAACAAAGACATCATCTGCTATGAATGTAACGAGCAAGGGCACTACAAAAGTGACTGCCCAAAGATTCAGAAGGAAAAGCCCAGAAGAAAGTTTGGCAAGGAAAAGAAGAAAAGTCTCATGGCCACATGGGATGATTATGATACATCTGAAGCTGACTCAGAATCAGATGATGAGAGAGCAAACATAGCTCTCATGGCAAACATATCAGAAGACAGTGAAGCTTCTGAATCAGACTCTGAATCAGACACAGAAGAGGTATTTCCTGACTTTGCTATTAATTTTACTAAGGCTGAACTTGCTGAAAGCCTTAATGAGATTCTGGAAAGATATCAACAGATCAGAGTCAAATTCAGAAACCTCAAAAGGGATCTTGCTTCTGACTCTGATAAAACTGAGAGTCTCAAATTGGAAAATTCTGAGTTGAAAAATAAAATTTCAAAATTAGAAAATCTTTTACAAAACTCTCAGAAGGAAACAATTCCTGAAACTCCCAGTAGTGCTGATGAGATCATCAAGGAGTATGATCACAGCTTTCAGAAGTTTATTGTTAAAAGCATAGATAGAAGCAAGATGGCTTCAATGATCTATGGAGTTAGCAGAAATGGCAGAAGAGGAAGAGGATACCAAGGTAAGGTACCTACACCAAAGAATGCCATGGATTTAATTATTAAACGAAATCCACTAAATTCACACTTTGTATATGAGCACACACACGACATCAAATATACTAGTAGTAATTATTCTGTCAAACCAAAATTCAACCAGATTTTTGGTAAAACTAACAAATCAGGACCCAAGAAAATATGGGTACCTAAGGATAAAATAATACATGTTGCAGATATCTTTAGCAGCAAAGCAGAAACACCAGTCACGGTACCTTGACTCTGGCTGCTCACAACACATGACGGGAAGAAGGCATATGTTCCAAAGCCTGGAACTTAAGCCTGGAGGCCACGTAGGCTTTGGAGGCAATCAGAGGGGAAAGATCATTGGCTCTAGAACAGTAGGTAATGGAAATCTTCCCTCTATCAGTAATGTCTTATTATTAGATGGGTTAATGCATAACCTGTTATCCATAAGTCAATTAAGTGATAACGGTTATGATATAATCTTTAATCAAAATTCATGTAAAGCTGTTAGTCAGAAAGATGGGACTATCTTATTTAATGGAAAGAGGAGAAACAACATTTACAAAATCAAACTTTCTGAACTGAAAAGTCAGAATGTAAAGTGCCTTCTGTCTGTTAACAACGAGCAATGGATTTGGCATAGAAGATTGGGGCATGTTAGTATGAGAAGAATATCTCAGATTAAAAAACTTAATCTGGTCAGAGAACTTCCTAATCTGAAGTTTAATTCAGATGCTCTGTGTGAAGCATGTCAGAAAGGAAAGTTTGCAAAACCAGCTTTCAAATCTAAAAACGTTGTTTCCACCTCTAAGCCATTAGAACTTCTGCACATTGACTTATTTGGACCAGTTAAAACTGCTTCAGTCAGTGGTAAGAAGTATGGGTTAGTAATTATAGATGACTATAGCAGATGGACATGGGTAAAGTTCCTAAGACACAAGGACGAGTCACACTCTGTGTTTGTCACCTTCTGCAACCAAGTTCGGAATGAAAAGGATCTTAGAATCGTCAAAGTCAGAAGTGATCATGGTGGAGAGTTTGAAAACAATGATTTTGAATCATTTTTTAATGACAAAGGCATTCTGCATGATTTCTCTTGTCCTAGAACTCCCCAGCAAAATGGAGTTGTAGAACGAAAGAACAGAACATTGCAAGAAATGGCCAGAACCATGATCAACGAGACTAACGTTGCTAAGATCTTCTAGGCAGAGGCGATAAACACAACGTGCTACATTCAGAATAGAATCTCCATAAGACCTATTCTGGAAAAGACTCCATATGAATTGTGGAAGAACAGAAAGCCCAACATTTCATATTTTCATCCATTTGGATGTACTTGCTTTATTTTGAATACTAAAAATTATTTGAACAATTTTGACTCTAAAGCAAAGAAGTGTATTATGGTAGGATACTCTGAACGCTCAAGAGGGTACAAAGTATACAATACAGAAACACAGATTGTGGAAGAATCAATCATTGTTCGTTTTGATGATAAGCTTGACTCGCAAAAGTCAAAGCAGAATGAAGTATTTGCAGGTGTGGAAGTTGAATTCACATGTACTAAAGACAAGTCTTCAAAAGCTCTTAACAGAGACACTCCCTCAACATCAGAAAGAGGCACTGCAAGCAATCCAGCATCTTCTGTTTATCAACCTCAGAAAAGACCATCTAGAAGCAGCATGGATCACCCAGAAGAAACAATCTTAGGAAGAAAGGAAGATCCAATCAGAACAAGAGCCAGCTTCAGAAACTCTAAAGAATCCCTCATGGGACTTGTTTCTCTGATTGAACCATCTTCAATTGATGAAGCACTTCTGGACAATGACTGGATTCTAGCAATGCAAGAGGAGCTGAATCAATTCACAAGGAATGACGTATGTGATCTTGTTCCTAAACCAAAAGGATTCAACGTCATTGGAACTAAATGGTTATTCATAAACAAACTGAATGAACAAGGTGAAGTCATCAGAAACAAGGCACGATTGGTTGCACAAGGTTATAGTCAGCAAGAGGGGATAGACTATACAGAAACCTTTGCTCCAGTCGCCAGGTTAGAATCTATCAGACTTTTAATTTCTTTTGCTGTTAATAAAGGCATCACTCTGTATCAGATGGATGTCAAGAGTGCATTCTTAAATGGCTATATAGAAGAAGAGGTATATATGCACCAACCCCCTGGTTTTGAAAGTTCAAAAAATCCAGAATATGTTTTCAAACTAAAGAAGTCACTGTATGTTCTGAAACAAGCTCCCAGAGCTTGGTATGAAAGACTAAGTAACTTCCTGTTAGAAAAGGAATTCACCAGAGGGAAGGTGGACACAACCTTATTCTGTAAGACAGTTAAGAATGACATTTTAGTCTGTCAGATTTATGTTGATGATATAATATTTGGATCTACTAAACCTTCTCTGGGAAGAAAGTTTGCTGAGTGTATGCAGGCAGAATTTGAGATGAGCCTAATGGGGGAACTAAAATTCTTTCTGGGAATTCAGATCAATCAAACCCCAGAAGGAACTTACATTCATCAGAGAAAATATGTCAGAGAACTTCTGAAGAAATTTGATCTCTCAGAATGTAAGCCATCAAAGATTCTAATGCATCCCACGTGCATTCTGGAAAGAGAAGAGGTAAGCAAAAAGGTAGAATAGAAGGTCTACAGAGGTATGATTGGTTCCCTTATTTATCTTACAGCTTCAAGGCCTGATATTTTATTCAGTGTATGCATTTGTGCAAGATTCCAATCAGATCCTAGAGAATCTCACTTAACAGCTGTTAAGCGGATTTTCAAGTATCTGAAAGGTACTACTAATCTGGGTCTGTTTTATAGAAAATCTATTGATTACAGCTTAGTAGGTTACTGTGATGCTGACTTTGCTGGAGACAGAGTTGAACGTAAAAACACTTCTAGAAGCTGCGAGTTTCTGGGAGAAAATCTGATCTCATGGTCCAGCAAAAGACAATCCATAATTGCTCTATCAACAGCAAAAGCTGAATACATAGCAGCAGCTGGATGCAGCACACAAATGCTCTGGATGAAAAGTCAACTTGAGGACTTCCAGATATATGAGAGTAACATTCCTATCCTCTGTGATAACACCTCTTCTATTTGCTTAAGTAGAAATCCAATTTTGCATTCTAGGGCTAAGCATATAGAAATAAAACATCATTTTATTAGGGACTATATTCCGAAAGGAATTTTAAACTTAAAATTTATTGATACAAACCATCAATGGGCTGATATCTTCACAAAACCACTTTCTGAAGATAGGTTAAACTTCATTCTGAATCATCTCAGCATGAAGTTCTATCCAGAATAAAACTGTTTTAATTTTATATATTAACCTTCAGAATTATGTTATTTCTATGTGAACTTCTGATCAATCCTCTTTCCGAACTTTTAGAAATGCAGATTGTATCAGAATCTATCCATGAAGCTCTGAGCTCTTCAGTTCAAGGATAGAAGTGATGTTCACTCAAATCAAACAAGTGTCATCCAGTCATCAGCTGTTTCCTGAGGCTGAACACGCGTTCACGCTTCTGAAAAAGGCAAATCGCTGATTGGATGCATTGAGACACATGTCACTGGTAACGGTTTAAGTATCTTTCTGAAATCCCCTAAAATCAGCTAACATTAAATGCTATTAATCATGATTTATTTCTCTCTCTTAAGCGTTTATGGTTTCAAAAACTTTTTCGAAATCTATTTAAACACTTCACACCATTCACACACTTTTACCCTACTTTCGTTTTCAATCATATTTCTGATTTATGTGTTTGTGTTCTTCCCTCTCAAGAAAACCCTTTCAATTTCTTTTTCAAAAAATCCTCGTGTGAACATGGCTTCTAGCAGCAATCTCTCTTCAGGTTCCCAGAAAGATGCATCAGCTGAGCAATATGAAGTTCCTCTCAGAACGCTACTCACTCCAGTCAAGAACCTTGAAGTTCTGTCAGAGATTATAGTGGATTTCAACAGTTTGAAGGAAAATGGTTTTGATTCATCAGAAGAGATTCATGCTCAAGGATGGGAGAAATACTTTGACAGGTTGGTGGGTCCAACTTTTCCTATTTTGGTTAAGGAATTCTGGATTCACGCCTCTTCCTCAAATCACCAAGTCACTTCTTACATCATGGGGAAGAAGATTGTGATTACTGAAGACCTAATTGCAAGATTCATTGGGTACAATGGTGGTGGTATTTGCTGTATAGACATGGCAGAAAGATGCTCAGATGTTGCTGTTATAGCAAGGGAAATTTTCACGCTGGGGCTTCCCTCCATCAAGATAAGGGATCTGAAAGATAAGCACAGAATTTGGGCAAAGATTATTCTGGGATGTTTCAACCATAGGAAGCCTACAAGCTCTCCTGATTATATAAACATAGATCAGCAGTTTCTGATCTATTTTATCAATCAGAAGGTAAAGATTAATCTAGCTCATCTTCTGTTCAACCATCTGAAAACAAGCGTCAAGGAGACAAGAGAAGATGAACAGACTAAAAGGGATTGGATACCCTTGGGCAGATTGATATCAGATATTCTGACTGAGAATAGGCTGATTGAACATTTGACAGAGGCACAAGAGATCAGCACCCTGGAACCTTCTGTTGGCAAGCAGCTGAATGCCAAGAATCTGAAGAAGATGAAGTTGATAGAGAACATTAAGAAGGAGCCCAGCATCACTCCTTTTGCTGAAATCTCCAGCAGAAGAGTCCCTCTGGACGACTTCCCTATGTTCTCAGAGATTGACTCTAAGCCTCAAATCATTCTGAGATATTTGGATGCGTGTAAAGCTGATGGTACATCACCTAATCTAAACATTCAAGATCTTCAGCAGAAGGCACCAGAGGTTGTTCTGAAGAAGACAAAGAAGAGAAAAGCTGCTCCAGAAGGATCATCTCAACAGACTCCAAAGAAAAGAGGTAATCCTGTTTCTGTATCTGTTTTAGATTCAACTGCTGTTTCCACATCCATTCCTACTCCCATTCCAACACCAACTGATATCCCAACTCCACAAACCTTTGAATATTTTGACATTGATTTTGACCCTTCTGAGTCATTAACTCTCAAAAGATACCGCTCCAAACCACAAAATCCAAACACTGCAACCATACCAGAACCAGAACTTGCACAAGTTCTTTTTGATATAGAACAACACTCTTCCACTCCTGAAACAAACAATCCAAATCCACAACCAGAAATTCCCATTTCTCCACAACCTGACATACCACTTTCACCAATACCAGAAACTCCACTCTCTCCCATACCAGAACCAGAAATCCCACAACCTTCCTCTCCTCAACCAGAAAGTAATCCACCCTCTCCTCAACATACACAATCTCCACAACCTGAGACTCAAAACTCTGAGGCTCAAACCTCTGAGTCCCCTGAACCACAACCTTTGGCCATCCAATTGCCATGTGGTACTACTGTTAATATGTCTCAACTTCCCTCTTCACTAGAAACAACTCCACCTAATACCCCACATAGTCCAATCGTTATTTCTGACTCTCCCACTCCCTCACCTAAGAAAAATACAAAAAACCACAGCAAGACAGTCATTGATCTAACAGTCCTTGAACGCCTTGCTGCAATAAACCAGAAAACTGCCATCCCTAAACCAAAACAACCAGATGTTGGTTCCAACATTTTGAACTTTGAATCAGATATGCAGAAGTGGGTCACTTCTTTGAAACAAGCAAGTCTGGAAGTGGTTGATCCTGCTGTATCAGATCATCTCTAGACTCAATTTAGAAGATGGGTTTGCGCTGAAACCTTCAAGTTGCAAGAATAGAGCTATGGACAGGCTCAACAGAACTTTAACAATCTGCTGAAGGAAATGGAAGGTCCGGTTCTGAGTAAGCTGTTGAAGGAAGAAGTTCTCCATCTGGACAGTGAGCCTTGGTCTGAAAAGCGTCTAGCATCTCAAGTTCAACCTGCAGAAGAACAGATTATTCAAGATGAAGACTTGGGTCAAGCAGAAGAAACTACAGAAAGCTCTGAGAAGCAGCCTGTATCTGAAGATCCTCAAGGTTCCTCTCTTGACAGGAACACTCTGGAAGATTTGAAGAGATCAGACATGCTGATGAATGAATGGATGGACAAGCATGATATCAATATTGATTCTATATCAAACATGGTAGCTAAGCAAAACGAAACCAGCGAACAAATCAAGAGCATGTTGGAAGCTCTGTTCAGACGACTTCCTCCTTCTTCTTAGATTTTTTATTATGTTTTCCTTGTTTTCTTTACATGTTTGTCTGTAATATTTTTACTTGTTCTAAACTATCATTGCTTCTGTTTTAATACAAACGTGTTTTGCTCTAATCTTTTTAACTCTGATTAACTATGCTTTTTGATAGCTGACAAAAAGGGGGAGAAAGAATGATATTTTTCAATAACGGTTTACTGAGACAAAAGTCTCAAACATTCTAACACTCTTATATATTTGAATGTCCTTGTTCAGAAAAGCTTACAGGTACAAGAATCTGAAGAACTCTGATAAAGAAAAATTTTGATGCTCAAAGAAAGATTCAATAAAGTTTTGATACTCAAGGACTCAAGGAATCAAAGGGAAATAATCAACTCAGGGGGAGTTTTTCTCATCACTACTCTGATATTTTAATTCCTTATCCTCTTAGCTCTGATACTTTTATTCATTATTTGATTATCTCTGATATCGTTTCCTCTTTATTCTTAAAATCTGATACTCTCATCATTCTATTTTAATTGAAAAAGATCTAGTTTTTGTCATCATCAAAAAGGGGGAGATTGTTAGAACATAGTTTGATTCTACAACCCTCAGTTAGAGTTTTGATGATAACAAAATACAAGATTAAATGAATTATGAGTTTCATATATGACATAGATGCTACCTAAAAATTATGTTGTGTATTTATAGGAAACTCTGATGGAATTAGCATCAGAACATCAGTATCAACATCAGCATCAGAAGATCAGTACATGTGCTTACGCTGAAGTCTGATGAACAGAATCTGCGCTTTACATACTCTGACTCTGATCAAGATCTTAACTATGTCATCAGCACTCAGAAGCGCCAGAATAAGCTAAAGCCAAAAACACTCTGATTATCATCAAGCAGAACATTCTGAAGTGTCAACGTTACTGCATTTAAGGCAGATTAATTACCAACGGCTTTATTCTAAGACAAAGATCTTCTCAAAAAGGAAAGAATGTTATGAGGATTGAAATGGAATTATGGACTGCAACGTATCTATTCCAAGAAGTATTTAAACAAATCAGTGAGAAAGGAAATGGCTAATAATCTACCATACTCTACACGCATATACGCCTAAAGCCAATCATCATCATCTTCGTCCTCACTTATTCAGTTTGCTAAAGCTCTCAACCGTTTACTCTATAGCTCTAGCATTCTAGTTTCATATAAGCTTCATTTTGTGTATTATCACAGTTGTGATATATAGTTTCTCTAGAAACATCAAACACACATTTTGTTCATTTATCTGTAAAAGAATTTCCTTGAGAAACCGGTTTGTGGTTAGACTCAAGAAGGCTTTAGCAGTTGTTAAAGCAGTTTTGTATTCAGTTGAATATAGTGGATTAAGACCTCGTTGGAGAGAGGCGAAATCACCTTGACGGGTGGACTGGAGTAGTTTGAGATTAAACGAACCAGGATAAAAATAACGTGTTGTCTGCATTTGATTTCAAGTTTCAACAATTCAACCCCCCTTCTTGTGTTTTTCACATCTTCAACTGTCACGAAGGCAACTTGTGGAGACGCTTTAGCAAATTTGTTTAGGGACTAGATCATTTATCGAGAAGGCAACTGTAGGGTCATTGAGAGACTATGATCTTTTGAATTATGGCTCTTTGCTAAAGCGTTCCTGCCTCATGACTATTTTATTTCTAAAGGCAACCAAAGAGGGGTAACTTAGAGGTGTATATGTGCAAGTGTGTTATGTTCAGTTATTTTTGTCTTTTTGTTAAGTTTGCTAATGTTTGACTTCAGTCTTTTCATACACGCCTAGTTACTAGCAGTTATATGTATAGAAAATAAAGTGAGAAAAGTGTAAATCTAAACTATTACATGGGTTTTGGGGAAGGGGATATTTATAATGTACAAAAATTGGGAGAAGGAAAATAAAGAAAGCAGATAAAATCCTATTAATTATAACATCCAGTATGCAGTTACATGAATATAAAGATGTGAAAAATAAATAACACGCGAATGGTTGAAAGTTCATCTAAAACCTAATAAGAAAAATCATTTTTTTTTGTTTTTTATTTAAAAATAATAATTAAATTAATCATCCTAAAGTCTACTTAGAAAATTAAATTAAGAAAAATAAACTAAGCCTTTTTTGTGGTTTTTTTTATTATGAAAAGAAAGTAATTAAACTTAAATTCTAATTCATTTTTAATTAAGAAAAAGGTTAAAGTTTTAATTAATTAATTAATTAAAAAATAATAATAATTTAATTAAAAAAGTCTAAGCCAAAATTTTTTGTTAGTTTTTTTATTATTATAATTTAAATGATTAAGAGATGAAATAATTAAATAAAGCAAAAAGAAAAGGAATTGGGCTTGACGACTGAAGTAGAATGGGGGTTGCAATTGAAATTTCGCTAAGCCCGGATTCTGAAGCCCAGGCCATCATTGGATCCAGTGTGGGCAGTACTTGATGGTGCATGGTATCTCATGTTCTAGACGTCATGCATTCCATGTAATTCCCCTAACATACTCTAAGGATATCCAGGAACTCATATACACACATTAGAACATTCAAGAATTAAAATAAATAGAGATTCGAATTTGAGATTATACCAAAACGGTGATAGCTTGGATCTAGTGATCTGGGACCTTTCAAGCTTTGAGGATGGTTGAAACAAATCCCTGGGAACCTCAAGAGCAATGTATGATTACTAGTTCGGAACAAAAGTACCTGCAAAGTGGGTTTCAAATTTTTACCGCTTTTGATAATTTTGCAAAAATGGTAGAGCTCTCTCTAGTCTGTGTAGGCGTCTTGAAATGTTTTCTAGATGCTTGTTTATATAGAGAGGAATGAGGAGACAAGAAAACAAAGGTTTAAACAACCTTAAATCAAACATTTCAAAGCCATGAATGAAATTTTTAACATTGGCAAAAAACAAGGAAACTTGTCCTTTTTTGAATTTGAATGAATGTGGACAGCTTTCCACGAAATTTTATTTGCCTAGGCTTTCCAAAACATCAACCCAAAGTTCAAAGCCCATTTCCAATTATTTTATATATTTTATTTTATATTTATTTGAAATAAATTAAAATAAATATGAATAAAATATTTAGCAAATCCAAGGCGTGGCAAGAATAATTTTATAGGTTCTCTATAGACTTAGGAAGATGCTTGAAGTCCATGAAATTGAGCCCTTGCCTTAAAACTTCAAATTTGCTCAATGCATAATTCTTGAAAATTCCCAAATATTCCCAACTTAGGAAATCCATTACTTTCTCAATTTTTATCTCATGATGATGATCTTTGACTTTTTGGAAATTCCAAGATGTCTACTTCAATCCCTCTTTTGATAAATTTTGCATTTGAAGATTTTATCTTGATGTAAAAGGTCTTGGAAAAAAGTGGCTTTTGTTGACTTTTAGAAAATGACCTATAATGTATGAGCTTGTATCTTTCAAATGGTACATTTCTTGGACTTGAGGTATGAATAGAAGTTGTAAGGAATGAGATTATCTTTAATATGATCTTTGGTTGGGGAAAAATGGATAAAGTATGTGAAAGTTATGCCTGGTCAAATTTTAGTTGACTTTTCCTATAGAAGCCCTACTTTAGCAATTTTGACTTTTGATGAATTAGGGGCATTTCTTGAGTAATCATGATCAAACCTTGATAAAAAGATGGATATTACTTCAAAATGTTTAGGTTGACCAAAAACCTTAAAGTTTAATTGTATATTGGCCACAGTTGACTTTTGACTTAGTATAGTTGATTTTCAAGCATTTGAGTAATAGATTGAGCAAACTTGTAGTGCAAGGTATGAAATTTTTCATGCACAATCTTGAAGACATATTAGGACCTTGGAAAACATTTGAGACCTTTGAAGCTAAAATATCTTGATGAAAATTGAAACCCTAATTAGAGGTTCATTGCCTTAGGAGGAGAATTTGCCTGGTCAATTCTTGGTCATGCTTGAGCAATTGGGAACCTCAATTAGCATGTCTTGAGTAAAATGAGAGGGGAAATTTTGGTGTACAACAGCTTCCCCTGTTCAATCTTCTTAAACCTGAAGATTTAGATTGGCTTTTTTTCCTTTTGTGATCTAAAGGTGGAAGAAGATTGAACACTAGAGTGCCCAGAAATTTGTACTCGCATGAAGTAATACTGATGGTTGATGATGTCGGGAATGGGCTTACAGATTCCATTTGGATAAGATGATTGAAAGTCATCAGAGATGGGCTTAAAGATGTCATCCAGAGAATATGACGGAGAGTCGTCGCAGATGGGCTTAAAGATGCCATCCAGAGTAGATGCTGACTTCATAAGAAGTCTCTTTATGGGGATTCTTGTTCCTGTTGTCTGAGGAGGGGTCCACTGGGGGATGTTAACTTCTGTTGTTTTTCTGTTTGAGGAAAACTCTATGGGGAATAGAGTCTAGGAACTTCAGTTGTCCATGCCTTTACTAAGGGGTTATCTCTGGATTGGAGAGATGAAAGTTTGATGTTTTCTGGTTGAAATCCAGGCTTCACAGTAATTTGCTGGTGAGAATGAAATTAATTGTTATCTGGAAATGTATCAGAAGAAAACTGTGTAGGGTTGTTTCAAGATGAGTTCGGGTAAGACTTCATCTGGAAGTGTATGAGAAGGAACTTGGGTGGGGCTGTTTTAGGAGATATATGAGAGGGAGCCAGGGTAGGGAAGTTTCAGGATGAGTTCGAGTAAAACTGCATCTGGAAATTGTAAGAAGGAACCTAGGTAGGGTTGCCTCAGGATGAGTCCGCGTAAAACTGAATATGGAAATTCAAGAGAAGGAACCTGGGTAGGGTTGCCTCAGGATGAGTCCGTGTAAAATTGCATCTGGAAATTCAAGAGAAGGAACCTGGGTAGGGTTGCCTCAGGACGAGTCTGTGTAAAACTACATCTGGAAATTCAAGAGAAGGAACCTGGGTAGGGTTGCCTCAGGATGAGTCCGTGTAAAACTGCATTTGGAGATTGTGATAAGGAACCTAGGTAGGGTTGCTTCAGGATGAGTCCGTGTAAAACTTCAGAAGGAGGGAGAAAGAACCCATGTAAGATTGCTTCAGGAATAACCCGTATAAAGTTGTATTTGGAAGTCAGAAGAAACCTGTGTAAGATTGCTTCATGGTGAGCCTGTGTAAAGCTGTATTTCGTCGTCAAAAGAAACTTGTGTAAGATTGATTCATGTTGAGCCCGTATAAAGCTGTATTTGGAAGCCAGAAGAAACCCGTGTAAGATTGCTTCATGTTGAGCCCGTGTAAAGCTGTATTTGGAAGTCAGAAGAACCCCGTGTAAGATTGCTTCATGACGAGCCTGTGTAAAGTTGTTGGAAGTCAGAAGAACCCTGTGTAAGATTACTTCATGGTGAGCCCGTGTAAAGCTGTATTTGGTCGTCAGAAGAAACCCGTGTAAGATTGCTTCATGTTAATCCCGTATAAAGTTGTATTTGGAAGTTAGAAGAAACACGTGTAAGATTTCTTCTTGTTGAGCCCGTGTAAAGCTGTATTTGGAAGTCAGAAGAAACCCGTGGAAGATTGCTTCATGGTGAGCTCGTTTAAAGCTGTATTTAGTCTTCAGAAGAAACCCGTGTAAGATTGCTTCATGTTGAGCCCGTATAAAGCTGTATTTGGAAGTCAGAAGAAACCCGTGTAAGATTGCTTCATGTTGAGCCCGTGTAAAGCTGTATTTGGAAGTTAGGAGAAACCCGTGTAAGATTACTTCATGATGAGCCTGTGTAAAGCTGTTGGAATTCAGAAGAACCTCGTGTAAGATTACTTCATGGTGAGCCCGTGTAAAGTTGTATTTGGTCGTCAGAAGAAACCCATGTAAGATTGCTTCATGTTGAGCCCGTATAAAGCTGTATTTGGAAGTTAGAAGAAACCCGTGTAAGATTTCTTCTTGTTGAGCCCGTGTTAAGCTGTATTTGGAAGTTAGAAGAAACCTGTGGAAGATTGCTTCATGGTGAGCCTGTGTAAAGTTGTATTTGGTCGTCAGAAGAAACCCATGTAAGATTGCTTCATGTTGAGTCCGTATAAAGATGTTTTTGGAAGTCAGAAGAAACTCGTGTAAGATTGCTTCATGTTGAGCCCGTGTAAAGATGTATTTGGAAGTCAGAAGAAACCCGTGTAATATTTCTTCATGATGAGCTTGTGTAAAGCTATTGGAAGTCAGAAGAACCCCGTGTAAGATTGCTTCATGATGAGCCAGTGTAAAGTTGTGTTTGTTAGCATAGGTAATTACTTTGTTTTGTTTCAAGAGCTAATCCTGGACCTGTTGAAAATTGTTGATGATAAATATATGTTGATTGATCTTTCCTGAAAAGTTAAAGTGTCAGCTGTATGCAATGTCATGATGTATGGAATGTATTGTGTAATGGTGTTCGCAAAATAAATGAGAATGGGATGTATGCATTTGTATTGTAGATGCTATGATGTTTATAGAATGATGTATGAATGCAATATGTGAATGTATCAGTTATTCTATTTCAGCGTTGCTGAATTAGGGAAAATAAATCCCTTATTGCAGCTGGTGATAAAGAATGTAGGTCTTCAGATTTTGTTGAAGCTGAACTGCTGGGAGATGATCTGCCGTTGTTAGAGAAATAAACTCTGTTGGGGAAGGAAAGCTTTGTGCACTACCTGAGGATTTTGTGAAATCCTATTGGGGAATCCTTAGAAGTTTGACGAATTTACTGGGGAAAACCTGATGTCGGAGCATTAGTTGGAAATTCTTGTTCTGCCGGGGATACGAGAACACCTGACGTCACTAGGTTCTAAGCTCAGGATATGGCGGCGACTTTTTAGTAAGATTCCCCTGCCTCTGTACCTGTTGGAGACTTTGTGGATGGTTTGAGTGCCATCCCAACTTCTGGGGGTGCTTGGTAAATGCTGATTAGGATGATAAGTCTTCTACTGATAAACAAATGACAAGATGACGAGACATAGTCGTACGTTTTTAATCCCTAACTTTTTCCTGGACCGCCTGTTGTACCCCAAAATTTGCCCTCCCATATTCTTCAAGAAATTGCCAAGTCATGCTTCAAAATTCCCCAAGGGTTGCACAGTTCAAGGGTCTCCTAAACAGTCAAAATTAGGGTTTTGATTCTGATCAAGAAAATGAAGTTTCCAAGGGTCCAATCAAGTCCCACATGCCAATAAATATGGTCAAGCATCCTCATACCAAGTTTCAAGACTTATAGCACAAAATTGCACAGTCAGAAACCCTAATTGCTCAACAGTCAACTGCAGGGGCAAAATGGTCATTTGGCAGTCAAAAGTTCAAATTTTTGGTCAACATCTCATTTTGAAGCCACAAACATCATTTGATCAATGCTTGATCATGATTTTCAAAGCTTGGCTCAAAAATCATCAAGATGCAAAAGTTTCCTTATTTGGACAGTTGAAAAAGTCAACTGTAAATTGACCAGGGCATAACTTTCACATGGATTAACAGAAAAATTCCACCCAAAGCTCATTTTGAAGAGAAAGACATTTCCTACAACTCATCTTCATACTTCAAGTCCAAGAAATGCTCTCACAAAAAGTTATCAATTTCAACATTATAGGTCATTTTCAAAAGTCAACAAAAAGGGACTTTAAGTCAAAGGCCATAACTTGAGATTGGTAAATAAAAATGACATGGGACTAAAGGCATTGGTTATAGGATTCAAAGACCTTTCCAAAATGTCCAAGAACATGAGCAAAGCTTAAAAATTGAGCAAGTTATGCCTTGTGGAAGTTGGGAAATTTTTGGATATTTTGAAAAGTCAACATTACTTCAAATGACCTAAAATTGCTAATGGGCCTATTTTTCTTCAACAATTCATTATCCAAGGCATGTGCACGACCACTTGGCCCAAAGAGAAGTTTTTATTCATTTTTTATTTATTTATTTGGATTTTTATTATTAATAATTCATTTAAACTAAATAAAATATGAAAAAAAATACTAAACTAATGAAATAAAATCTTTTTGTGCAGAAAATATTCTCATTGGACACTCAAATTTGTGTATGATCAATTAGGGAAGGATTGGATATGATTGGGAGCAAAAGTGCATGAAAAAGATTGAAAAAACTAATGCTTGAAAATCAAATATTGCATAATCAATTCTTGGATTCTTTTGATCAGATTTTTGACCTAATTCACTCCATACATAAGCCTGATCAAGACCTAATGCTTGCTAACCACAAAGCTGCACAGAAAACACCATTTGAACACTTGAAATTTATCAAAAAAAACCAATTCTGAAAACCTAGTTCTAGGGCGATTCAAGACCAAATAGTGATTCCATTAGCTTCCTTGAGGATCATAGAACGTGTTCCAATCATTCCCTAAGCCCCATACTCAAGAAAACGCGAAATCACCATTGAAGTTGGTAAGGAAAATTTCAGAATCGTTTTCAATCATTCATGCATTGTTAACATGTTTCATTGTTGTTTTTGTGTTTAGAATGATGTTTGCAAGCTAACTGCATAGTTTGATTTGAGTTTCATGCCAAAACGAAGAATCCACCATGATCGTATCTTAGGGTTTGCAGCATTGTGAATTGGGGGTTTTCGTTCAAGGAAAAATTAGCCTTCAGGACCTAGACCACTGAATCAAGCATGGTTGGACGATCACAAGGCCACCCTCGCGCTCAATTTATGAGCATCCCTGGGCTAGTCGCTATTTTTCAGAAACTAGCCTAAGGGAACATTTGTAAAACCGTTGCCTGTTTCTTTTATATTTTCAGGAAAAATCACGCGAGGAAGATGACTCGGTGGCATAAGCTGAGTGGCTGGTTCAAAAATTTGCGCTAAAATCCACTAACATTTTTGTTTTATTTGATATTAATTGTTTGTTGTATTACATACAAAACGCGTAATATGGCTCAGTGGCAGGCACAAGCATTGGCAAACTACAGGACCTGGGTTCGAGCCCCAGGTCCCCACCCCCTTTCATATTTTTCTTCAATTAATGTTCATGTGCAGATTCAATGTATTGGACTACCGTATACCTTCAAGATCCAACCGTCCACGCGTCCCAGGGTATGCAATCAAAGGCTAGGATCTCAAGAACATGATGCACGCTGGTCAATGCTTGGGTACGTGAGCACAAAAGTCAACCAGGCCAAAGAATAAATGGGCCTCAAATTGCTGGGCTATACCTCCACTTTGGGGACAGCAACCCCTCTAGGTTTGCAAATGTTTTTATTATTCTTTATTTCATTATATTTTCTTTCTTTTAATTATTGTTTTATTAATTAATTTCATATTTTCATAATATATAAAAAAACACATAAAAAAATCAGAAAAGAGAAAAAATATAATAAATATTTTATTTTAGTATTTTTATAAATAAATTGCATTAATTAAATTTAGTTATTAAATTAGGTTTAATAGTAATGTTTTTTTTTAATTAATTTAAAATTTGTAGAACTAGGGTTTATGATAATTTTTATTCCTTTTTATTTTTCTTTCATAATAATTAAAATGTTAAATATTTATTTTTGTAATTAAATCGCATGTAAATTAATTAGGGTTAAATATTAGGTTAAAATTTAATCTTTTCTTAATAAACTAAAAACAAATAGAATTAGGGTTAGCATTTAATTTCAATTAATTTTTCTCCATAAAAATCATAAAATACCAAAAAATACCAAAAACAATTTCTTTTCTTTTTTAATTAATTAATTCCATCATTTAATTTAATTTTGCAAAAAGGGTTCAACGCCCTCGTTTTAATTCTTATTTAATTCGCGTGTTTATTTCTTTTTCGTTTAATATTTCTGTATCTCTCCCAAGGCCTTGTAAATTAATTTCTCGCACTTTTAATTCTTTACTTTATTTTATTTCTTTATTAATAGTTTAGGAATTTTATCTTTCCGCACTTTTTAACTGTTAAATAAATGCATGCAAGAATGAATGACAAAAAAATAAAAACAAACGCATAGATCACCCATAACCTGACAAGACAAAAATAAATGAATCTGACACACAAATCACACATCACCCCTAGGGTACGCCTCACTGTTGCCTTGCCTCGAAAGGTGATCGTCGAGTAGAGGATGTCTTAGTAAGTCCTCATGATCCGGGAACCTGGCATGAGGGTAGCTTCTAAGGTGTCTTCCCATTGCTCTAGTGATCGCCATGTCCCGAACCTCGAATTGACCCGAACACCTCCAACGGTGGTGCTACCTACCTCTCAATGGTGGGATGGCACTACTTTAAAGGACATTTACACAGACGAATTCCTTAGGGTAGGTAGATGACTCATAAATACTTGCTCTATTCAAAAACAAATCAAAACTCTTTTCACACCAACACATTTTCAAAAAGCTTTCGAAAGCATTTTTCAAACACTCTTGAGGACCGATACAAGAGTCGAACTGAAATTTTCAAAGAAACTTTTTAAAAAAACCCACAGTTGAAAAGCAAACAAACAATTTTTGAAAACACAATGAGCAAGTATCTAAGAGCCCATGGATAACCATGGATAGAAAGGGTGCTAACACCTTCCCTTTCTATAACCTACCTCCCGAACCGAGAGCAATCTCTATAAGGAATTTTTCTGTGCTTTTGTCCTTTCCATTTGGAGAAAATAAAAGACGGTGGCGACTCTTGCTTCCGCGACATTTTGCGAACCAGTGTTAAACAGTCAGTTCCAGATCCACTGATCACAGAACTGGCGACTCTGCTGGGGAATATACTTAAAGTGAGGTGTACCTTAGGGTTAGTTCATAACTGTGTTTTCAATTGTTTTCCTTGTGTGCTTTAAATTGTGGGTTGCTTGGGAGTTCTATAGATCCTAACCCGGATCTGGGGGATACCTTCTTAGAAAGTAGCAACAAGGCTGTGAGGGAACTGTGCGGGGTATACCGACATGGTTGAAACAGTCTGCTACGTTGATGTGGCACTTTGGTGTGTACCGGTAACCCTTGAGTTCAGTCAAGGAGAGTACGGGGCCTCCGCGTGGTGTCATGAAGCATCAACAGACCTTAGGAACCTTAATTGAACTATCTTGGCCTCTTTAGGGTAGTGAGATAACTGACTTTGGTGCAGTCCGAGGTTGGTTGATACTCGATACTACACCCAATTGAGGGTTGCTTTCCTGGAATATTTCGGTCGCCAGTTCAGTGGCTAAATCGAAACGATGAACAATGAAAGCAATCCCGTGATATTGGGACCCTTAGAACTCGGTTACTTCTAATAGGACAGGATGAACCCACCAACTTCAATAGGGTACTACCCAGACCCCATGCTGGCCTTAAACCCTAAGGGCTTGTCTTGTGTGCCTTGTGTGCCTTACATGTTTGTCTTTGTAAATATTTGTGGTGTGTTTAATCATAGCATCATGACATCATCCAGCATCATATGCATTGACTAACCATTTCAGGGGTTCGAATTTTCATCTTTGTTCTTGTTTTGTAGGACATGGAAACTGTTCGTAGAAAGACAATTCAAATCAGTCTTGTAAGGATCCCTCCTCAGCTTAAGGAGCTTATATCCAGGATTCCCGAGAACTCTTCATTCAGTGAAAGACATGGAAGTCTCATCAGCTTGGTCAATACCAACATTGAGGAAGATATGATAAAGGTCCTGTTCCAGTTCTTTGACCCTCTGCATCACTGTTTCACCTTCTTGGATTATCAGTTGGTACCTACATTGGAGGAGTTCTCCCGGCTCCTGAAGATCCCTATCCTTGATCATCTACCCTTCAATGGTACGGAAAAGGAACCTAAGCTTGAAGAGATTGCTAAAGCCTTGCACCTACAGTCATCTGACCTCAAGGGACATTGGGAAGTTAGAAGTGGTATCAAGGGGTTCTTAGCCAGGTTTCTGTTTGAAAAGGCCCATGAATGTTGGAACTCCCTTGACTTGCAAGCTTTTGAAGAAGTGGTGGCCCTCCTTGTCTATGGTTTGGTGTTGTTCCCTAACCCATATCAGCTTATAGATATCAGTGTTGTCCAGATCTTTATGTCCAGGAATCCTATACCTACGTTGCTGGGGGACATCCTTCACTCATGTTACACTCGAACCATGAGAAAAAGAGGTGTCCTTATGTGTTGCACTCCTCTCCTGGGAAGGTGGTTTATTTCGCACCTTCCACAATCAGTCTTGAAGAACTGGCAGGGTTTGAGATGGTCACAACGGTTGATGACTCTTACACATGCGGATATACATTGGTGCCCTAGGTCCAGAGAGGATGTCACTATCATTGATCGTTGCGGGGAGTACCCGAATGTTCCTTTACTTGGAATCAGAGGAGGTATTACTTACAACCCATTCCTGGCTTGGAGACAGTTTGGTTATGCTCGGAGGGATGGTCCTCATGACATGTTAATTCCTGACATAGTTTTTGACTTCGACAACGATACTCAAGGACTTCGCCAGAGATTTATCAGAGCCTGGAGGATGCCAAGTAGGATAGACAGCAAGACACTGGGGCACAGGAGCTCCATCCCGTTGGAACCTTATCTCAAGTGGGTACGCGCCCGCTCCCAGAGGTTACTGATGCCTTATCCTCATATGCTCCCAGTAATCAGAGAGCCAGTCTTGGAAGGAGAAGTGTCCTACACTATTCAGCACCCTGATATGCCCACATCCTGGGAAGAGATGCAGAAGAGCTGGATCCAGCTTAAGGAAGAACGGAATTCTCTTGAGACCAGTCTACATGCTAGTGAAAAGAAGGTCTTGGAGCTCACCCGCCTATTGCATGAGGAGAGGAATCTCAACACTTACATAGCTCCAAAGAGGATGCGCAGTGTATTTTGGGATTGAGTTGCTTTTGTATTATTTTTCCCATGAGGCTTTGATGTACTAAACAATTATTTCCTTAGTGATAACGTGTGTTCCTTTTTGTCTACAACAAATTTGAACTTTCGAACCTTTGAATGCATTGCATAAACACATATCATTCATCATGTGCATAGCAGGTTTTTCCTCTTTTCAGGTTGCTTACAGTTCTTCGCTGTTTATTTCAGCATCATGAATCCCGACTCGTCATCAACTGAGACATCCATCAAAGCTCTTCAGGCGCAGAATGCGCAATTTCAGGAGTTAATCAAGGGTTTGGCTCAAGGCCAAGAAGAGCTGAAGGCTCTGCTCCTGAAGAAGGAGAAGAAGAAGAAGAGAAGAACTGTTATGTTTAGCTCGGGCCGAAGGTTTGGCAACACTCTGCAAAATGAAGAGGCTGGTTCTTCTGTTGGCAAGAGTACTCCTCAAGCGGAAAAAGGTCCTAGTCCGGTAGTCTCTGACAACGAGACTGATTTTGATGAAGAGCAGTATCCTCCGGCAGAAGACCGATACAAGCAACTGGAGGATAGGCTGAATGCTATGGAGATACAACAGGTGCCTGGGCTGGATTTTGGAGATCTGGGTTTGTCTACTGGTGTGATTATTCCTCATAAGTTCAAAGCACCATCTTTCACTAAGTATGACGGGGCGTCTTGTCCCAAGCTACATCTCAGGTCCTATGTTCGGAAGATTCAACCGTACTCAGCAGATAAGAATTTATGGATCCACTTCTTCCAGGAGAGTCTTTCAGGGACTCATCTCGAATGGTTCTATCAGCTGGATGGGACCAAGGTTCGTAACTGGGAGGAGTTGGCTACTGCTTTCTATAAGCAGTATCAATATAATGCCGACCTTGCCCCTACACGTACCCAACTCCAGGGTATGTCGTTAGGTTCAAGTGAAGGTTTTAAAGAGTACGCTCAAAAGTGGAGGGATCTGGCTGGCAGGGTGCAGCCTCCGTTGACTGATCGGGAATTGGTAGACATGTTCTTGGGGACCTTATCTGGGCCATTTTTCAACCATCTTATCGGGAATTCGTCTGTAGGGTTCACTGATCTGATTCTGACCGGAGAGAGAATTAAGGCTGGGTTGAAGTTTGGTAAGATTCCGAAGGGTGCATCGTCTAATTCTGAGAAGAAACCCTTTAAGAAAGAGGCCAGTGTGGTGTATGGGCCTAGAAGGCAAGACAAACCAGAGCGCCGCCAATCTGTCAATGCATTGGTGATTGCGAAGCCTGCAGCCGCTCCTCGGCAAGCTAACCAACCAAGGGCTGAGAGACCCAGAAGGGAATTCACCCGTTTGAGTATGACCTTGTCGCAGATCTTACCACAATTGCTCTCAACCAATCTAGTGACCGTCAGAGAGGCTCCGAAGTTTGCAAATACTACATCTCCTAAGTACAACCCAAAAGCTCGTTGTGCTTATCATTCTGATAGCCCGGGGCATGCCACTGATGACTGTTGGGCATTAAGGAACAAGCTGCAGGACCTTATCAACGCCAAGGAGGTACAGTTTGAGGCATCTGAGAAGCCTAATGTAGTGACAGCTCCCCTGCCTGCTCATGGAGTGAATGCTATTGTGGGCGAGGATGAAGTGGATGAAGCTGAGTTCGATAGCTGGATTTACCCGGCAACCGACAGTGGACCTAACAATTGGAGTGCAAAGGACAATCTACCTGTTTCTCTTGTTACTAAGTAATGAATTCCTATGTTTTTGGTATCTGTAATAAACAATAAATAAACTCTATGGCCCGGTGTCTTACCCGAGGCACCGTGGTTTCATTTGTGAGGGCATATAAATTGTCATTTCATATATCATGAATGAAAATCTTGGACGTTTTCTTGCATTTCAAATCTTACGCTCCTTTTCTGTCTTTTTTTTCCTTTACATATATTTCAAAACAGCTGTATTTACACACACACTCACTCATACAGGTTTCAATCCACTCTGGATCTCACTGATAACGACTCTGCTACCGCCCGTTATGACTTCGAAAATCCGATCAACTTAGCCGAAGAAGAAGGTGAAGATGATTGCGAAGTGCCTGGCGAGCTTGCAAGACTGTTACTTCAGGAAGAAAGGGAAATTCAACCCCATGAAGAGCCAGTGGAAACAATAAACTTGGGTATTGAGGCAGACAGGAAAGAGATAAAGATTGGTGCCAACCTAGAGCTCAGCGTGAAGCAACGGTTGACCCAGATGCTGCATGATTATATGGAGATCTTTGCCTGGTCCTACGAAGACATGCCCGGGTTGGATACCGATATTGTGGTACATCACTTGCTTACTAAGGAAGATTTCCCTCCGGTTAAGCAAAAGGTCCGTCGTATGCGTCCAGAGATGTCTGCGAAGATTAAAGCCGAGGTTATGAAGCAGTTTGATGCCGAGTTCCTTGCAGTGACTTCTTACCCTCAGTGGGTTGCTAATGTGGTGCCGGTACCTAAGAAGGACGGTAAGGTCAGAATGTGTGTCGACTACAGGGATCTGAACAGGGCCAGCCCCAAGGATGACTTCCCTCTACCTCACATTGATGTCCTTGTTGATAATACAGCTCAGCACAAGGTGTTCTCTTTCATGGATGGCTTTTCAGGTTACAATCAGATCAAGATGGCACCTGAAGACATGGAAAAGACTACATTTGTTACTCAGTGGGGCACCTTCTGCTACAAGGTCATGCCTTTTGGACTAAAGAACGCTGGGGCAACCTACCAACGTGCCATGGTTGCTTTATTTCATGATATGATCCATCATGAGATAGAAGTGTATGTTGACGACATGATCGCAAGGTCCCAGACTGAGGAAGAGCACTTAGATCATCTGCAGAAGTTGTTTGACCGGTTGAAACTATACAAGCTGAGGTTGAACCCGAACAAGTGCACCTTCGGGGTAAGATCTGGAAAGCTGCTAGGCTTTGTGGTAAGTGATAGGGGTATTCAAGTGGACCCTGCCAAGGTTAAAGCTATTCAAGAGATGCCAGTTCCTAAGACAGAGAAAGAGGTCAGAGGCTTTTTAGGACGCCTGAATTACATTGTCCGGTTCATCTCGCATCTGACTGCTACCTGTGAGCCAATCTTCAAGCTGCTGAAGAAAGATCAGGTAGTACGTTGGAACGATGAATGTCAGGCTGATTTCGACAGAATCAAAGAGTATCTCCAAGAACCACCTATCCTTATGCCACCGGTTGAAGGGAGACCTCTGATACTATATCTAATAGTGCTTGATAACTCAATGGGGTGTGTGCTGGGGCAGCATGACGAGTCTGGCCGAAAAGAGCATGCCATTTATTACCTTAGCAAAAAGTTTACCGACTGTGAGACCCGATACTCACTTCTTGAGAAAACTTGCTGCGCTTTGGTATGGGCTGCTCGCCGGCTGAGACAGTATATGCTGACTCACACTACCTTGTTGATCTCAAAGATGGATCCTATAAAGTACATATTCGAAAAGCCTGCTCTGTCTGGGAGAATTTCAAGATGGCAAATGATCTTGACAGAATACGACATTCAGTACACGACCCAGAAAGCCATCAAGGGAAGTGTATTGGCAGACCACTTGGCACATCAGGCCGTAGATGACTATCAGTCAATGAACTTCGAGTTTCCGGATGAAAGCATCATGATTGTGACTGATTGTGAAGTACCTGGACCGGATGAAGGACCTGAGGAAGGATCCCGATGGTCTATGCACTTTGACGGAGCCTCCAACGCTTTGGGAAATGGTATCGGCGCCATAATAATATCACCTCAAGGTACTCATACTCCACTAACTGCCCGGCTATGTTTCAACTGTACCAACAACATGGCAGAGTATGAGGCGTGCATCATGGGTCTTCAAGCTGCGATGGACCTAAGGATTAAGTTTCTGAGTGTCTTCGGAGATTCCGCTCTTGTGATCAATCAGATCAAAGGAGAGTGGGATACGAAACATCCGAACCTTATTCCTTACAGAGAATGTGTATTGACCTTGATCCCCCACTTCACGAAGATAACCTTTGAACACTTTCCAAGAGAAGAGAATCAGCTGGCGGACGCGTTAGCTACAATGGCTTCTATGTTCAAAGTTAAATGGGATAATGAGGCTCCCCGGATCATCATCTGGAAACTGGACGAACCGGCATACTGTTGCGATCTCGAGGCTGAATTGGTGACTGAGAAGCCTTGGTACCATGAGGTGAAGAGATATTTGGAAGCTCAGGAATACCCTGAAGGTGCATCTGTCAACGATAAGAAGTTTCTGAGAAGGTTCGCAGCAAAGTTCTTCCTTAACAACGGCATCTTGTACAAGCGGAACCATGATTCAACCCTATTGCGTTGTGTGGATAAAATTGAAGCAGAAAGGGTCATGGAAGAGCTACATGAAGGGACCTTTGGTACACATTCCAGTGGACACACTATGGCTAAGAAGATCCTTCGGGCAGGGTACTACTGGTCCACAATGGAAGCTGACTGCTACCAACATTCTAGGACATGCCATAAGTGCCAGATTTATGCAGACAAGGTGCATGTTCCTCCAGTTCCTCTGAATGTTCTGACTGCGCCTTGGTCGTTTGCAATGTGGGGCATAGACATGATCGGTGAGATTAAACCTACGGCATCTAATGGGCATCGCTTCATCCTAGTGGCGATTGATTATTTTACAAAGTGGGTTGAAGCAGCTTCTTACGCTACGGTAACCAAGACTGTTGTGGCACGGTTCATTCGGCATAATCTGATCTGTCGGTACGGCGTCCCAGAAAGGATTATTACAGACAACGGTACCAACCTGAATAACAAGATGATCACTGAGCTCTGCGAGCAGTTCAAGATACAGCACCACAATTCTTCTCCTTACAGACCGAAGATGAATGGGGCTGTAGAAGCAGCAAATAAGAACATCAAGAAAATCGTGCAGAAGATGACAGTGACTTATAAAGATTGGCACGAGATGTTACCGTTCGCTCTACATGGGTACCGTACCTCAGCTAGGACGTCAACCGGGGCAACTCCTTTCTCTCTGGTTTATGGTATGGAGGCAGTCTTGCCGATCGAAGTGCAAATACCCTCTCTCCGGATAATGAAGGATGCAAATCTGAATGAAGATGATTGGATCCAGACACGACTTGATCAGCTCAACCTCATTGATGAAAAGAGACTTGCTGCTATCTGTCATGGTCAGACGTATCCGAAACGAATGATCAGGGCATTTAACAAAAAGGTCAAACCACAGGAATATCAAGTTGGGGATCTGGTAATCAAGCGAATCATCCTTCCTCAGAGTGATCCAAGGGGCAAATGGACCCCTACGTACGAAGGGCCATTTGTGGTTAAGCATGTGTTCTCAGGAGGAGCCATGATTCTAACCAATATGGATGGTGACGACCTTCCTCACCCCGCCAATGCAGACATAGTAAAAAGATACTACGCATGAAAAAAGACCCGCTAGGCTGACATGCCTAGGCAAAAATTAGGGCTTCCCGTCGAACCAAAAGGGTTCGGGCAAAATGAAGGGATGAAATGAAAAAAATCTGTACACCCGGCAAGTCGAAAACCTGAAAAGGCAGCTTAGGAAAAAATGGGTATCCCGGTGGACTGAAAACCCGAAAGGGCGGTCCAGGCAAAAATTAGGGATAAAAGCGTAATACTATGTCTCATTGGATCACTTCACATCCAAAATCCGGTATCTACATCAAGATCAGACGACATCGATCAGTCAGCTTCATTCTTCGTTTAGGTCATCAAGTGATGAGACGCTCAGAGATATAATGGCAATAGCAGAGTTGAAACCCAGTGGATCATTCAGTTCACACAACTGTTTTATTTTCTCTTGTACAAAATTTGTATAAACTCTTCTGTTCGGTGGCGTTCTCTTACTAGGACGTCAGCCTCTTGTACACAAAACGCCTATTTACAGGCCATTCAAAAATCAATACAAATATATTTTTCAATTAAAATTGTCAATTGTTTTTCCTTTTCTGTTTTGTTTTGCGAAGAGCGTCCAAGGTTCAATTTGTGATATATGCATTGACAATAATTTGCTAACTCATAAATATTTGCATACGAAACAAAGGATTAATTACAAGTAACATTAGAAACAGGGGCAATAAAGAGTTGTCTGAGCAATCTAATTGTTCTGTCCTCCAAGGTACCAAGGTAGGTTCAGCTAAAGAACGTAACCAGTACGTCTTAATTCCCCAGAGAGTAAGTCAGCAAGACAGTACACTCTCCTCAAGCAAAGTTATCAAATCTTAAAGAAGTTGAGTATCCTCCAGCAGATCTCAACATTCCCCAGCAGCATATATTCTTAACAAGCATCCCGGGCAGTCTTGGCCTAAAGATTGTTTCCTGGCGGCATATCAAATATTCAAAGGAATCACTTCCCTCGCAGTTCAAAACTTCCCCAGGAGAGTCCAATCCAGTTCCCCAGGAAAGTTGGAATTTATCTCCCCAAGCAGTAAGCTCATCCCCAGTAGATTCTGGAAGCTTATCCTCGCAGAGCACGAACGCGTCGCCCGGCTTTATTCAAAGAGTTATTTCCTTACTAGGATATAACTGGGTTATCCTCAGCCAAGAGCCACGGAAAGATCATTGTCGACACAGTCTTCTTATCCCCAGCATAGTCTATCAACACTTCCAATACAGCAAAGATATCCCCAGCAAGTTATTATCAACAACTCAACAAAGTATCTCTCTCCCCACAGAGTATCGCTTCCCGGCAAGATCTTCAGAGTACTTTCCTCCCTGCAGAGTTATTCCATTCGCCAAGTTTATTCCCCAACGGAGTTATCTTCTCCCAACCGGTATCCTTGCAATTATCATCCCCAGCGGAAGCAAAATCCATTCTTCAAACATCAGCCCAGGAGTGACTTCCCGGCACCCGTCAAGGATTTACTTTCCTAGACGAAAAATACATCCATAAACATTTTCATACATTATAGCAAGCATATACGCATCATGAACATACAATCTCATGTATTCAGAGAGCATCTCGCAAGTCATACACCATGACATCGCATACAACTAACGTTTTGTCTTTTCAGGACAAAGGTTAATACAAAGATAATTGCTATCAAACGGTCGCAACTAAAGGTCCGATTCCTGAATCTTGCCAGGGTGTATCTGTTGACGATCGATTCCAGTCCCGATTCATGTATCTTGCCAGGGTGTGTCTGAAGAGTTCGAGGATCTGATACCTGAATCTTGCCAGGGTGTATCCGTTGAAGGCTAACATTACCAGATCCGATTCCTGTATCTTGCCAGGGTGTGTCTGAAGAGTCCGAGGATCGGATGCCTGAATCTTGCCAGGGTGTATCCGTTGAAGACTAGCATTACCAGATCCGATTCCTGTATCTTTCCAGGGTGTGTCTGAAGAGTTCGAGGATCCGATGCCTGAATCTTGCCAGGGTGTATCCGTTGAAGACTAGCATTACCAGATCCGATTCCTGTATCTTTCCAGGGTGTGTCTGAAGAGTCCGAGGATCCGATGCCTGAATCTTGCTAGGGTGTATCCGTTGAAGACTAGCATTACCAGATCCGATTCCTGTATCTTGCCAGGGTGTGTCTGAAGAGTTCGAGGATTCGATGCCTGAATCTTGCCAGGGTGTATCCGTTGAAGACTAGCATTACCAGATCTGATTCCTGTATCTTGCCAGGGTGTGTCTGAAGAGTTCGAGGATCCGATGCCTGAATCTTGCCAGGGTGTATCCGTTGAAGACTAACATTACCATATCTGATTCCTGTATCTTGCCAGGGTGTGTCTGAAGAGTTCGAGGATCCGATGCCTGAATCTTGCCAGGGTGTATCCGTTGAAGACTAATATTACCAGATCCGATTCCTGTATCTTTCCAGGGTGTGTCTGAAGAGTTCGAGGATCCGATGCTTGAATCTTGCCAGGGTGTATCCGTTGAAGACTAGCATTACCAGATCCGATTCCTGTATCTTGCCAGGGTGTGTTTGAAAAGTTCGAGAATCCGATACCTGAATCTTGCCAGGGTGTATCCGTTGAAGACTAGCATTACCAGACTCGATTCCTGTATCTCGCCAGGGCACGTCTGAAGAATCCGAAGATCCGATTCCTGTAACCAGTCAGGACATATCTACACAAAGCATCTGAAGACCAGCTCCTGCAACATGTCAGGTACTCATTTTTCTTTTGCAGGTACGCAAGTTCTCGCTAAGGAATCTCTTACGCGATCAACATCCAGATGGCATCTATAAGCCCATCATCCTATTCATCAATCTCTAAATGGCATCTATAAGCCCATTTCCACCATCGCCACTACTATATGAGCGCAAATTTCTGGGCACTCTAGTGTTCAATCATCTTCCACCTTCGGATTACGAAAGGCACGTCAGCCAATCTGCATCCTCAGGTCTAAGAAGATTGAACAGGGGCAACTGTTGTACCCCAAAATTTGCCCTCCCATATTCTTCAAGAAATTGCCAAGTCATGCTTCAAAATTCCCCAAGGGTTGCACAGTTCAAGGGTCTCCTAAACAGTCAAAATTAGGGTTTTGATTCTGATCAAGAAAATGAAGTTTCCAAGGGTCCAATCAAGTCCCACATGCCAATAAATATGGTCAAGCATCCTCATACCAAGTTTCAAGACTTATAGCACAAAATTGCACAGTCAGAAACCCTAATTGCTCAACAGTCAACTGCAGGGGCAAAATGGTCATTTGGCAGTCAAAAGTTCAAATTTTTGGTCAACATCTCATTTTGAAGCCACAAACATCATTTGATCAATGCTTGATCATGATTTTCAAAGCTTGGCTCAAAAATCATCAAGATGCAAAAGTTTCCTTATTTGGACAGCTGAAAAACTCAACTGTAAATTGACCATGGCATAACTTTCACATGGATTATCAGAAAAATTCCACCCAAAGCTCATTTTGAAGAGAAAGACATTTCCTACAACTCATCTTCATACTTCAAGTCCAAGAAATGCTCTCACAAAAAGTTATCAATTTCAACATTATAGGTCATTTTCAAAAGTCAACAAAAAGGGACTTTAAGTCAAAGGCCATAACTTGAGATTGGTAAATCAAAATGACATGGGACCAACGGAATTGGTTAAAGGATTCAAAGACCTTTCCAAAATGTCCAAGAACATGAGCAAAGCTTAAAAATTGAGCAAGTTATGCCTTGTGGAAGTTGGGAAATTTTTGGATATTTTGAAAAGTCAACATTACTTCAAATGACCTAAAATTGCTAATGGGCCTATTTTTCTTCCACAATTCATTATCCAAGGCATGTGCACGACCACTTGGCCCAAAGGGAAGTTTTTATTCATTTTTTATTTATTTATTTGGATTTTTATTATTAATAATTCATTTAAACTAAATAAAATATGAAAAAAAATACTAAACTAATGAAATAAAATCTTTTTGTGCAGAAAATATTCTCATTGGACACTCAAATTCGTGTATGATCAATTAGGGAAGGATTGGATATGATTGGGAGCAAAAGTGCATGAAAAAGATTGAAAAAACTAATGCTTGAAAATCAAATATTGCATAATCAATTCTTGGATTCTTTTGATCAGATTTTTGACCTAATTCACTCCATACATAAGCCTGATAAAGACCTAATGCTTGCTAACCACAAAGCTGCGCAGAAAACACCATTTGAACACTTGAAATTTATCAAAAAAAACCAATTTTGAAAACCTAGTTCTAGGGCGATTCAAGACCAAATAGTGATTCCATTAGCTTCCTTGAGGATCATAGAACGTGTTCCAATCATTCCCTAAGCCCCATACTCAAGAAAACGCGAAATCACCATTGAAGTTGGTAAGGAAAATTTCAGAATCGTTTTCAATCATTCATGCATTGTTAACATGTTTCATTGTTGTTTTTGTGTTTAGAATGATGTTTGCAAGCTAACTGCATAGTTTGATTTGAGTTTCATGCCAAAACGAAGAATCCACCATGATCGTATCTTAGGGTTTGCAGCATTGTGAATTGGGGGTTTTCGTTCAAGGAAAAATTAGCCTTCAGGACCTAGACCACTGAATCAAGCATGGTTGGACGATCACAAGGCCACCCTCGCGCTCAATTTATGAGCATCCCTGGGCTAGTCGCTATTTTTCAGAAACTAGCCTAAGGGAACATTTGTAAAACCGTTGCCTGTTTCTTTTATATTTTCAGGAAAAATCACGCGAGGAAGATGACTCGGTGGCATAAGCTGAGTGGCTGGTTCAAAAATTCGCGCTAAAATCCACTAACGTTTTTGTTTTATTTGATATTAGTTATTTGTTGTATTACATACAAAACGCGTAATATGGCTCAGTGGCAGGCACAAGCATTGGCAAACTACAGGACCTGGGTTCGAGCCCCAGGTGCCCACCCCCTTTCATATTTTTCTTCAATTAATGTTCATGTGCAGATTCAATGTATTGGACTACCGTATACCTTCAAGATCCAACCGTCCACGCGTTCCAGGGTATGCAATCAAAGGCTAGGATCTCAAGAACATGATGCACGCTGGTCAATGCTTGGGTACGTGAGCACAAAAGTCAACCAGGCCAAAGAATAAATGGGACTCAAATTGCTGGGCTATACCTCCACTTTGGGGACAGCAACCCCTCTAGGTTTGCAAATGTTTTTATTATTCTTTATTTCATTATATTTTCTTTCTTTTAATTATTGTTTTATTAATTAATTTCATATTTTCATAATATATAAAAAAACACATAAAAAAATCAGAAAAGAGAAAAAATATAATAAATATTTTATTTTAGTATTTTTATAAATAAATTGCATTAATTAAATTTAGTTATTAAATTAGGTTTAATAGTAATGTTTTTTTTTAATTAATTTAAAATTTGTAGAACTAGGGTTTATGATAATTTTTATTCCTTTTTATTTTTCTTTCATAATAATTAAAATGTTAAATATTTATTTTTGTAATTAAATCGCATGTAAATTAATTAGGGTTAAATATTAGGTTAAAATTTAATCTTTTCTTAATAAACTAAAAACAAATAGAATTAGGGTTAGCATTTAATTTCAATTAATTTTTCTCCATAAAAATCATAAAATACCAAAAAATACCAAAAACAATTTCTTTTCTTTTTTAATTAATTAATTCCATCATTTAATTTAATTTTGCAAAAAGGATCCAACGCCCTCGTTTTAATTCTTATTTAATTCGCGTGTTTATTTCTTTTTCGTTTAATATTTCTGTATCTCTCCCAAGGCCTTGTAAATTAATTTCTCACACTTTTAATTCTTTATTTTATTTTATTTCTTTATTTTTTCTGTCAAATCGGGTTCAAGAAATTTTGGCGATGTGGACCCGCGCCTTTGTAATAGTTTAGGAATTTTATCTTTCCGCACTTTTTAACTGTTAAATAAATGCATGCAAGAATGAATGACAAAAAAATAAAAACAAACGCATAGATCACCCATAACCTGACAAGACAAAAATAAATGAATCTGACACACAAATCACACACCACCCCTAGGGTACGCCTCACTGTTGCCTTTCCTCAAAAGGTGATCGTCGAGTAGAGGATGTCTTAGTAAGTCCTCATGATCCGGGAACCTGGCATGAGGGTAGCTTCTAAGGTGTCTTCCCATTGCTCTGGTGATCGCCATGTCCCGAACCTCGAATTGACCCGAACACCTCCAACGGTGGTGCTACCTACCTCTCAATGGTGGGATGGCACTACTTTAAAGGACATTTACACAGACGAATTCCTTAGGGTAGGTAGATGACTCATAGATACTTGCTCTATTCAAAAACAAATCAAAACTCTTTTCACACCAACACATTTTCAAAAAGCTTTCGAAAGCATTTTTCAAACACTCTTGAGGACCGATACAAGAGTCAAACTGAAATTTTCAAAGAAACTTTTTAAAAAAACCCACAGTTGAAAAGCAAACAAACAATTTTTGAAAACACAATGAGCAAGTATCTAAGAGCCCATGGATAACCATGGATAGAAAGGGTGCTAACACCTTCCCTTTCTATAACCTACCTCCCGAACCGAGAGCAATCTCTATAAGGAATTTTTCTGTGCTTTTGTCCTTTCCATTTGGAGAAAATAAAAGACGGTGGCGACTCTTGCTTCCGCGACATTTTGCGAACCAGCGTTAAACAGTCAGTTCCAGATCCACCGATCACACCGCCCTTTTGAGTTTTCAGTCCACTGAGATACCATTTTTTGCTCAAGCCGCCTATACAGGTTTTCGACTTGCTGGGTGAACAATTTTTTTATATATATCCCTAATTTGTGCCCGGACTCTTTTGGTTCGTCGGGATGCCCTTAATTTTTCCTAGGCCTGTCAACCTAGCGAGTCTTTTTCATGCTTAGTATTTTCTTACTATGTCCGCGCTCATAAGATGTGGAGATTTGTCATCGTCTAGACAATAAGTGTTGTAGAAATGCCAGAAAATGTTTATGTCATCTCATGTTCCCTTTCATACATGGGAGCCTGTGTGGGGCTGCTTCATGATGAATCTGGTGCACCTGATGTTTGATCATGTTTCAATTTCCTAGGTATCTTTTCTAAGAACTATCATGGAAGGATTCAAAGACATGATACTAACACCATCTGATACTACTGGCACAGACAAGCAATTTGGTGGTACCAAAGATTCAAATTTCACAGTGATTTTCTGCTGGAATCCCCAATCAATGTAACAACTCCTGAGTGATTCAGATTGAGATCTGCCCTTGGCTATTTAGAATTTTTGGAGAGATTCTTTGCATATTGGCTTGACTACCCCAGATTAATTAGACACCATGTCATGCCCCTTGATTATGAAAGGCTTGTTATTGGGAATGTTTTTTTCGTATGAGGTGATTCTGTCCATTGAGGGGGTCTTCGTTCACTAAATATTCGTTGTGTGAATTTCTCTGCCATTTGAATAATTAACCATATTCAAACAATGTCATTTAAAGAATGTAATGCTTATGTTTGTCTTGAAATTTTTTGAAAATGCGTTTTTTGTAGTAAACCAAAATTTGCAAGAATGTGATATCAACTCATGATTTAAAGAAAACCTTACAGGAGTCGGGATACCTTTGTAACAGTATGCTCTCAAACTAACCCATGCTTCAGCTAGGACTTTTAAGGGTTGTAGCGTGACCTGGTTCACAGTTTAAGAAACAAATGATAAAGGCTCAAAAATTATTTGTACCCACCCGTTCTTCGTGATGTTCTTCTGTCCTATGCTCAGTTAATTGTACATTTCGACTCCCAGTTGAGTTTTGGAATGTTGGCCCCGATATTCTGGTGATGGTTCAAAAATTGAATGTTTGTTTTAGAAGGAAGTCATTTTTGTGACCTTTTCTTTTTGTTGAGGATTTGTAGGACCTCTTTCTTTTTTGATTTTGCTATACATGTCTTTTTCCTGAACTGTTTCTTTTGTGATTACAGCCAGCGGGATGCCCCAATTTTGTTCTTAAGTCTCCTTCACAGGTTTTGACTTAATGGGCTTTTATTTTGAGAGATAATGAATGCATGTTCTTAATGATTATGTGGAACCATCACCATCTTTTAGAGAGAATCTTCTACACTATTTGTCGTGTATGAAGGGAAAGCTTGCGACTGAATGCACATCTGACTTAACTGAGAAAAACTACCCTGCCCCAGGTTATGATTAAGGGTTTTAATTTGTGTGAAAAGAAAACTACTACTTCTTAGGCTTAAATGGGTTGACTAGGGATTATCTTCCATATAACTCCACTATTTAGGATTTGAAACAACGCATGAACATCGTCAGTGGGGTCTATCAAAAAACATACTGTAGAGATTGTGGTATCGTTCTCGTCATCCTCTCTCTAAAGGCTTAGAGCTTTTATCAAAAGTTGAATATTACAAAAATCAATTACGAAAGCAGTTTAAGCATAATGAAAACAAATTAATTCAAGACAAACATGTGCAATGCATTAATGAAATAACAAAGTTTGACATGACAATAATTGTTTGAACAAACAAAGAAAATACAACTTGAGAATTCAAATGAACAAAAATTATCTCAATCTTGGCTATGATTTGGCATGGGAGGAGTGATCACGTTGGGGGTCTCAGGAGGGTCGAACTCAATCTCCTTGACGTCAATCATATTTTGAATCTTGTATTTCATTTCCCAACAATCATTAGTATCGTGCCCAAGACTGCCAGAATGATAGGCACACCATGCATCAGGATTGTAGTTAGGAGAAGAAGTCTTAGGTTTCGGATGAGGTCCTATCAACGTAATCAAATTCATCCTCAACATATGTTGTAGTGCTAGAGACAACGGCATGTTGATCTTGGTAAACTGTCTCTTCGACTCGTCTTGCCTTCATTGATTACCCCATTGTTATGGTCGTTGCATGCGTTCTGAATTAGAGACTAGCACTGCCGTTACAGATTAGTGGTAATCTGCCTTATTACGACCATTCTGGCCATACAATAGCATTGGCTTCCCTCTTACCAGCAAATGGCTTCTTCTCAGCATTAGAAGATGTAGCCGTTGGTATCTTCCCACTCTTGATACCACTTTCGATCCTTTCTCTAGTCAGAACCATCTCTGTGAACCCGTATGAGGAACTCCCAATCAACAGATTAAAGAACGGACCTGTTAGAGTGCCCGTGAACATGTCTACCATTTCCTGATCATTCAGAGGAGGTTGTACCCTTCCAGATAGATCCCTCCATTTCTGGGCATATTCCTTGAAGCCTTCGCTAGAACCCATAGACATGCTTTGAAGTTGTGTACGAGTTAGAGCGAAGTCAGCATTGTATTGGTACTGCTTGTAGAAAGCAGCAGCAAAGTCTTCCTAGGTATGAATGTCTGTTCTTTCTAGCTGATAGAACCACTCCAGTTACGTGTCAGCTAAACTTTCTTAGAAGAAATGGACCCATAACTTCCGGTCAGCAGTGTGAGGCTTGATCTTCCTGGCATAGGACCTTAAGTGCAACTTAGGGCAGGAGACACCGTCATACTTAGCAAATGTGGGAACCTTAAACTTTGATGGGATGACCACTCCATGAACTAGCCCTAACTCTTCAAAGTCCAAGCCAGGTACCTGTTGAATCTCTATAGCATTAAGACGATCCTCCAGCTGTTTGTATTTATCGTTAGGAGGAGGATATTGTTCCTCAGAGTAATTAGCTTCTTCTTCATTAGCCTCGGGGTTGTTGACTTCTTCATGATTATCCCTTTCGTTTGATGGAGTTGTGAGATCTAAAGCTCGTTTAGCTGGTCTTCTTCTTCACACACTCAAAACAAGAACTTGTTTATTTGCCTTCTTAGTCTTCTTTTTTATGATCAAAGCTTTTAGGTCTTCTTGATCCTGGGTCAGAGTCAGGAACATTTGTTGGAACTGAGCGTTTTGAGCCGGAAGGTCTTTGATTGTTTGTTCAAGAGCCATTTCTTCTTACTGAAATAAACAACAAAGGGATAAGAAGCTTGTACCTGAAGTACCTGTTATGCAATGACATGTATAATATGCAAATGTATTTAAGGATCTCGTGGGATAAACAAGAAAATGCACTACAAAAAGATATGAATTTTGACATTATAGGTCCTTTTGAAAAGTCAACAAAAACACCTTTTGGGTCAAAGCTTCATACATGAACATGGAAGACTCAATTGAGATGAGACCAAAATGGTTCCTTAGAGGACATCCTTAGCTTTCTAAAAAGTCAAATAACACCTCTCTAGGGTAAAAATTGAGAGAGTTATGCATTGGCCAAGTTGACCATGTTTGCAAAATTGCCAAAAGTCAAATATGCTCAAATTTGCATTTTTTGCTAAATGGGCCCAACTTTTTATGCTTGAACCTCAAATATAATGTGGTCCACGACTCAAATGTTCACTCACCCATTATGTTCTTCATTTTTCAATTTATTTTGATTTTTCATTATTTAAAAAGTGAATTAAATCAAATAAATGATGAAAATTAACAAAGATATGATTTGATTTGTTTTTTGGACAGATTGGCAATCAAGATATGCTGAGTAAACAAGAGAAAATCGAATCAAGGGCAATTGATACAAGAAAGGCATGATTTGGCTCAAAATAGCAACATATCATATAGCTTGCAAATCAAATCAAATCTTGGATAAATGCAAAGTTTCAGTCCCAGTTTGTTAACCTAATTCACTCTAGGTTATATAATGATGAATTCCAGATCAAAAAACAGAGGTTAGAGGTCGTGAGAGGCATAAAACAAAACTCAAAAAAGTTGGAAAAAGTGTGAATTGGTTTTCACTCCACAGGCCATATCAAGCCATCCTAGCTATCCTAATCCATTGCTAGACGTCCCAAAAAGTTGTCCCAATCATTTGAAAGGCCTAAAACACCCAGAAACACGCGCTACACTTCATACGGTTTGGCATATTTTTTCAATTCGATTATCACAATTCTTGCATCATTAGCACTTTTGATTGTTATATTCGTGTTTGTCATCATGTTTGCAAGCTAACCATGCCATTTAATTGTGTTTTTGATGCATGTACATGATGTTGCCATTACTAGGGTTTCTGAGTTATTTTTAGGGTCTTTTTGTACAGGAAAAATTAGGCCTTTAATCAGGTACCATGATGCTCATGAGGATGAAACGAGTTGATTGGTACCATTACCTTTCATTTATATTGCTTGTACATGATTTTTGAATGTTACAGGTTTGTAGTTACAACAAAACTGCTGTAGGTAAAAGTGCCAGAGTCTAAAACGACGGATGAGGAAGAAGAAGATAACATGTCCCAGCATCATTGGACCATTTGAAAACTGGCGCGTTTTTTGTTCATTCCGTAATCCATTTATTTGTTAAATAATATATTTTATTTCCCTTACACTAACAATAAGAACGCGTAGCACAACTGACAAGCAAGCATTGGAATTGAGCATAAGGACCTGGGTTCGATCCCCAGGTCCCAACATTTCATTTATGTTGTTTTCAGTCAATAGATCCAGTGCGTGGCTCTTCTTGGTGACCACCATACTCCATCAACATTCATCCATTTGATCCAATGTGTCATCAAATCCAACAACCAGATAACAAGGGACCACCATACACCTCAAAGTCAACATTGCACCAGATCAAGCGTGGTCAACCAGGCTTGGAGTATTTGGGCAAAAGAATTCAGATTTGCACCCCCTTTTTCAACAAGACAACAGGCCCAATTCTCAATTTCTTTTCTTATTTTTTATTTTATATTTTAATTTGTTTAATTATTTTATTTTTTAAAAATCAGTTTTAATTAAATCAAAAAAAATCAAAAAAAGTCATAAAAAATTAGATTTAGTTGTTTTCTTATTAAATTAAATTTTTGTTAATTAATTAGATTAATATTTAAATTAGGGTAACTTTAATTTGTTTTTTTTTATAATTAAAATTAAATTAGAAAATTAGGTTAACTCTTGATTTAATTTTTCTCTTTTTTCTCAAATAAAACAAAAAAATACAAAATAGGTTGTTTAGAATTAATTAATTTATTTTAAAAAATTAACATTAATTAGAACTTAGGATTTTCTTTGCAATTTAATTATTCATTATTTTCTCAAAAAAACAAAACATGACAAAAAACAATTTTTTTTCTTTAATCAATCGCAACTAGGATTAGTCAAAGGGTCAAAACACTAATCGCCTCGCGTTTGATTCATCGCACGCTTGTTAATTATTTCACCATTATTTTGTAACTGTTCAGGGTTTGTAATAGTTAACTTAGGGTTTTTATTTACTGTTTAAATCCCCGATTTTTGGTTATGTAATTAATCCCCCTCCCCGAAGCCTTGTAATAGCTAGGTTTATGTTCTCACATTTTTAATTCCTGCAAATATTTAACTGTTACATGTATGTCTAGGATTGTATGGCAAGAATGCATGACAAAATTAAAATGGTTAGAAAACCCTAATGTGCAAAGATAATAAACTGAAAATAAATCACTCGCACATATTCACTCTTAGGTTATACTCTCACTTTGGTTGCCTTCGGTAAACGATCATTAAGCATAGGGTGTCTTAGTGGTTGCCCTCCAGTCTAAAAAGATCAAAATGTCCCATTCGAATGTTGCCTCGGAAATGTTTCCTCGGAAATGTTTCCTAGAAAGATATTAAGACTCTAGGGTTACTACTAATGTGTCCTAATATTTCTTTAGTGACCGTATGTCCCTTTCTAATTGACCCTTACAAATTCCAACGACGGTGCTACCTATTTCTCAATAGTAGGATAGCGCTGTCTAAAGCAAACAAGAATAGAAACGATCTTTTTTCGAGTAAGTAGATGCTAGTAGGTACTTGCTCAAAATAAATCTTTTCACACTTACACTTTTCAAACAAAATTTCAAAACAACTTCGTCACACCCTTGAGGACTGATACAAGGGTTACCACGAAGTAAAACATTTTTTCAAAAACAAGCACAAACACAAGAAATTTTCAAAATGAGGAAGTACCTAAGAGCCCATCGAAAACCATGGATAGAAAGGGTGCTAACACCTTCCCTTTCTATAATCTACCCCCCATACACAAAATCTCGAAAAAGGATTTTTTTCTGTACTCTTTTCCTTTCGGTTGGATGAAATAAAAGTCGGTGGCGACTCTTGCTTTCCGCGAAGTTTTGCAAACAAAAAATGCAAAACGCAAACAAGTATTAAACAGTCGGTTCTGCCACTATATCACAGAACTGGCGACTCTGTTGGGGAGTTATAAGTGGGGTATACCTTAGGATCTAGGTCATTAAAATTTCTTCTCTTGATTGCTTTGTTTGCTTTATTTTTGAGGCTTTTGTTTGGGGTTACCATAGATCCTACACCCGGATCTGGGGAACACCTTTTAGGTAAGTAGCAATAGACTGTGAGAGAACTGTACGGCATAGACCGATACGGTTGAAGCAGTAGCGATGTTGGTATGGCACTTTGTTTGGTACTGGTATCCCTTATGGTGAAACGAGGAGAATACGGGGCCGCTGCGTGGTGTCGTGAAGCATCAACTGACCTTAGATCCTTTAATTGCCCAACTTGGCCATTAGAAATTAGCGAGATAGTCGGCCTCAGAGTAGAGCTGAGAACTGGTTGATACTCGATGCTACACTCATTAAGATCATACTTTCGGAATATTTCGGCCGCAAGAAAAGATTGCGTAAGCTGAAACCATGACCAATAAAGGATGGTCAATGATATTGAGATCCTCTAGAACCCGGTTACTTTTCTAGGACAGGTTTGAAACCAACATAACTTCAAGAGGGTATTACCTTTGACCTCATGCAAGCCTTAAACCTAAGGGCTTTGTGTGATTTGACTGTGTTTGCAATACATGTATTTGCTATACATGTGGTTTATCATGACATCATGCATCATAACATGGCATTCATGCTTCATTACACTACCCATTTCAAAGACCAAGGGAATTTATCTTTGTTCTGTTTTGCAGATCATGGCTTCTGTGCGTAGAAATACTATCTGAATCAGCTTTGTGCAGATACCTTCCCAACTCAAAGAGCTAGTATCAAGAGTTTCTAAAACTTCTACTTTCATTAAGAGACACGGTCAACTTCTCAGCCTGGTTACTTCAAACCTTGATGAACAGATGATGAGCGTACTTTTTCAGTTCTTCGATCCCAAGAATCACTGCTTCACCTTTCCAGATTATCAGTTGGTACCCACCTTGGAAGAATTCCCTCAGCTATTGGGCATACCCATTCTTGAACAGGTACCCTTCACAGGTATAAAAGAAGTTCCAAAGCCAGAAGTCATTGCCTCAGCTTTGCATTTGAAACGGGCTGATGTGGTATCCAATTGGGAAACTCGAAGCAGAGTCGAGGGTCTTCTAGCCAAATTTCTGATAGACAAGGCTCAGCTATTTTGGGATGATATGGATTTTTAGGCTGTTGAGGATGTCTTGGCTCTTCTTACCTATGGTTTAGTTATGTTCCCTAATCCGAACTCCTTCGTAGATGTGAATGCTATCATGATTTTCCTTTCTCGCAACCCTGTGCCTCCCTTGCTTGGAGATATTTTGCACTCTCTCCATACTCGTACTATGAAGAGAAGAGGGACTCTTATGTGCTGCATGCCATTGCTGTCGAGGTGGTTTATTTCTCACCTCCCTAAGTCTGTACTAAAGAACGAATAAGGTTTGGGTTGGTCACATAGGATAATGTCACTTGCTGATACGGATATTCTTTGGTGTTCCCGAGCTATGGAAGACATTGCTATTATTGACCGCTGTGGGGAGTACCCTAATGTCCCATTACTTGGTATCAGAGGGGGTATAACTTACAATCCTTGTCTAGCTTTGCGACAATTTGGTCATGCTCGAAGAATGGTCCCCATGAGTTACTTATTGAGGGAATTGTATTCAACTATGAGGATGATGTTAATGAGTATCGTCGGAGGTTCATACAAGCTTGGGGCATGGTAAACAAATCTGACCCCAAAGAGTTGGGACCAAAGACTTCCATTCCTATGGAGCCTTACCTCCAATGGGTACGAGCTCGTGCCCAGAAGCTTATGATGCCTTATGTGGTCGTATTACCAGTGATTGTAGAGCCCACTACTGAAGAAGGCATTCCTTACACGGTTCTCTATCCTTACATGCCCATTGATCTTGTGGAGTTACAGAGGTATTGCATTCAGCTGAGGAATGAGCGGGATACTTACAGGGAACAGTTCCATGATCAAGAGAGGAAGGTTTTAAAGCTCACCAGGCAACTCCAGGAAGAAAGAGTGCTCAATGATTATATCAGCACAAAGAGAAAGCGTCCATGGGACTTTTGATTTTTCATTTCTAGTTTAGATTTGTTTTATTTACTTATTTGTAATGCCTTAAAGGCATTTTGAACCTTCAAATTTAAGCTAATAAAGTTTTTGTTTATTTTTGGTTTGCAAATTTAAATTTCCCAAAGTCTTTGAAATCATTATATGCGCGTCCCATTATCATACACATCATTACAGGTACCACTACAGGTTTCTCATCTTCTTCGCTGTTTATTTCAGCACGAAATGTCTTTCGAGCAAACCATCAAAGATCTGCAGGCACAGAACTCCCAGTTCCAACAGATGTTCATAAGTCTGGCAAAGGGGCAGGAAGATCTGAAAGCCCTTATTCTGAAAGAGAAGAAGAAAAAGAAGAAGGCTGTTGGTATTCTAAATATTGGCAGAAGGTTTGGAGAAAGGTTGAAGCAACAAACTGATCTGACCTCTTCATCAAAGGAAGGGGAGAACCAAGAAAGGGAAAAGGACCATAGTCCTGCAATCTCTGACAATGATACTTACACTTTTCACACTTACACTTTTCAAACAAATTTTCAAAACAACTTCGTCACACTCTTGAGGACTGATACAAGGGTTACCACGAAGTAAAACATTTGTTCAAAAACAAGCACAAACACAAGCAATTTTAAAAATGAGCAAGTACCTAAGAGCCCATGGAAAACCATGGATAGAAAGGGTGCTAACAACTTCCCTTTCTATAATCTACCCCCTGTACTCAAAATCTCAAAAAAGGATTTTTTTCTGTACTTTTTTCCTTTCTGGTTGGATGAAATAAAAGTTGGTGGCGACTCTTGCTTACCGCGACATTTTGTGAATAAAAAACGCAAAACGCAAACCAGTATTAAACAGTCGGTTCTGCCACTGTATCAAACTATGAGTTAAGCAAAAGTCTAAGGTGATGAAGACAAATGAGTATAAGAAGTCCATGTTACTGGATAATGACTGTAAACCAATCCTGCAAGGAGATCATGTTGTTAGATAAAAACCCTGCAAGTGACTCAAATTGAAAGCAGACAAATCACACAAGTAACCTTAGGTTTAGGCTTGCATGGGGTTTGTAGGTAAGTACCCTCTTGAATGTTCAGTTGGTTCAACATGTCCTATAAATAGTAACCGGGTTCTAAGGGATATCAATATCACTAATCTTTCCCACAAGTTTCATTCGATATGAGACTGACTCACAACCAAACAAACTCAGCAGTCAATCCTCAATTAGTGTAGCATCGAGTATCTGACGACTTTGGGAATACACCAAAGACGACCGTCTCACTACGTCCTAATGGCCAAGTTGTTCATTTAAAGGTTCTAAGGTCAGTTGACGCTTCATGACACCATGCAGCGGCCCCATATTCTACTTGATTAACTCAACGGCTACCGGTACCAACCAAATTGTCGTATCAAAGTAGCCATCGCTTCAACCGTGTTGGTATATCCTGCACAGTTTCCATGATTTATTGCTACTTACCTAAAAGGTATCCCTAGATCCGGGTGTAGGATATATAGTAACCCAAATTGTACCCTGAAAAGTAAAGCAATCAAGACAAAGAAAACGAATTATAAATGATCTAGACCCTAAGGGAAACCCCACTTTTATTATTTCCCCAGCAGAGTCGCTAGTTCTGTGATACGGTGGCAAAACCGACTGTTATATACTGGTTTTGCGTTTGTGTTCACAAATGTTGCAGTAAGCAAGAGTCGCCACCGACTTTTCTTTTATCCAAATTAAGGAAAGGGTGAAAAGAACATAAAAATACCTTTTTGAGAGTTTATGAGTAAGGGGGTAGATTATGGAAAGGGAAGGTGTTAGCACCCTTTCCATCTGTGGTTTTCCACGGGCTCTTAGAGGTTTGCTCATTTTGAAATACCTTTCTGCTTTGTGGGTTTCGAAAATGTTTGGGAAATGCCTTAGTGCGGTGATTTGCTTTGCGTTTAACTCTTGTATCAGTCCTCAAGAGTGTTAACAAAGCAAATATTTTGAAAATTGTTTTTGAAAAGTAGTATTTGTGTAAGTGCAAAATGTTTTGAGAAAACTTCTAACATCTATCTACTTTTATACTCGAAAAGGATCGTTATTTTCCTCATATCCTTTAGACAGTGCTATCCTACTATTAGTGAGTAGGTAGCTCTATCGTTGGATATATTAGGGACATTCGAAAGGGACGTTACAGTCATAAAGGCAACTTATGGAGACGCTTTAGCAATTTTGTTTAGCGACTAGATCATTTACCGAGAAGGCAAGTGTAGGGTCATCGAGGTACTATGATCTTTTGATTTATGGGTCTTTGCTAAAGCGTTCCTGCCTCATGACTGTTTTATTTCTGAAGGCAACCAAAGTGGAGTACCCTAGAGGTGTATATGTGCAAGTGTGTTATGTTCAGTTATTTTTATCTTTTTGTTAAGTTTGCTAATGTTTGATTTCAGTCTTTTCATACACGCCTAGTTACTAGCAGTTATATATACAGAAAATAAAGTGCGGAAAGTGTAAATCTAAACTATTACATGGCTTTCGGGGAGGGGGATATTTACAATGTACAAAAATTAGGAGAAGGAAAATAAAGAAAGCAGATAAAATCCTATTAATTATTACATCTAGTATGCAGTTACATGAATATAAAGATGCGAAAAATAAATAACGCGCGAAAGGTTGAAAGTTCGTCTAAAACCTAATAAGAAAAATCATTTTTGTTGTTTATGATTTAAGAAAAATAATTAAATTAATCATCCTAAAGTCTACTTAGAAACTTAAATTAAGAAAAATAAACTAAGCCTTTTTTGTGGTTTTTTTTATTATGAAAAGAAAGTAATTAGACTTAAATTCTAATTCATTTTTAATTAAGAAAAAGGTTAAAGTTTTAATTAATTAATTAATTAAAAAAATTAATTATTTAATTAAAAAACTCTAAGCCTAAATTTTTTGTGAGATTTTTATTATTATAATTAAAATAATTAAGAGATGAAATAATTAAATAGAGCAAAAAGAAAAGGAATTGGGCTTGACGACTGAAGTAGAATGGGGGTTGCAATTGAAATTTCGCTAAGCTCAGATTGTGAAGCCCAGGTCCATCCTTGGATCCAGTGTGGGCAGTACTTGATGGTACATGGTATCCCATGTTCTAGACGTCATGCATTCCATGTAATTCCCCTAACTTGCTCTAAGGATATCCAGGAACTCATATACACACATTAGAACATTCGACAATTAATAAAAATAGAGAATCGAATTTGAGATTATACCAAAATGGTGATAGCTTAGATCCGGTGATCTGGGACCTTACAAGCTTTGAGGATGGTTGAAACAAATCCCTGGGAACCTCAAGAGCAATGTATTATTACTAGTTCGGACCAAAAGTACCTGCAAAGTGGGTTTCACATTTTTACCGCTTTTGATAATTTTGCAAAAATGGTAGAGCTCTCTCAAGGCTGTGTAGGCGTCTTGAAATGCTTGCTAGATGCTTGTTTATATAGATATAAATGAGGAGACAAGAAAACAAAGGTTTAAACAACCTTAAAGCAAACGTTTCAATGCCATGAATGAAATTTGTAACTTTGACCAAAAACAAGGAAACTTGTCCTTTTTTAATTTGAATGAATATGGACACCTTTGCACGAAATTTTATGGGCCTAGGCTGTCCAAAACATCAACCCAAAGCTCAAAGCTCATTTCCAATTATTTTATACATTTTATTTTATATTTATTTGAAATAAATTAAAATAAATATGAATAAAATAGTTAGCAAATGCAAGGCATGGCAAGAATACTTTTATAGGTCCTCTATAATCTTAGGAAGATGCTTGAAGTCCAAGAAATTGAGCCCTTTCCTTAAAACTTCAAATTTTCTCAATGCATAATTCTTGAAAATTCCCAAATTTTCCCAACTTGGGCAAGCTATAATTTGCTCAATGTTTATCTTATAATGATGATCTTAGACTTTTTGGAAAGCCCACGATGTCTAATTCAATCCCTCTTTTTATCAATATTGCATTTGAATATTTTATCTTGATGTAAAAGGTCTTGGAAAAAAGTGGCTTTTGTTGACTTTCTAAAAATGACATGTAATGTATGAGCTTGTCTCTTTCAAATGGTGCATTTCTTGGACTTGAGGGCTGTAGAGAAGTTGTAGGGAATGAGATTATCTTCAATATAATCTTTGGTTGGGGAAAATAGATGAAGTATGTGATTGTTATGCCTGGTCAAAGTTCAATTGACTTTTCCTATAGAAACCCTACTTTAGGAATTTTGACTTTTGATGAATTAGGGGCATTTCTTTAGGAATCATGATCAACCCTTAATAAAATTATGGGTATTACTTAAAAATTTTGAGGTTGACCAAAAACCTTGAAGTTTGACTGTATATAGGCCACAAATGACTTTTGACCTAGTACAATTGATTTTCAAGCATTTGAATAATTGACTGAGCAAACTTGTAGTGCAAGGTATGAAATTTTTCATGGAAAATCTTGAAGATATATTAGGACCCTAGAAAACATTTGAGACCTTTGAAGCTCAAACATCTTGATGAAAATTGAAACCCTAATTAGAGTTTCATTGCCTTAGGAGGAGAATTTGTCTGGTCAATTCTTGGTCATCCTTGAGAAATTCGGAACCTCAATGAGCATGTCTTGAGTAAAATGATAGGAAACTTCTTGGGGTACAACAATCAATGTTAATGTTATTAGATGTTATGGGAACTAGAAAACATCAAGATACATATATGGGACATAGATCAGAAGCTCATGCGGCAATCACTAAATAATGATGCTCAAAACACAAGTAAGAAAGAAAATGTAGCTTTTAAAGTGTCAACATGTTGATTAGAAAATGAGTGCTTAACCAAAAGGATCATAGAAGAATGAATAATTTATATGATAATATAATTTAAGATAAAAGCTTAAACTTAAGATTTTGGACCATGGTCCTTTAGAGGATTCAATAATCATCAAACATAAATTAGGTCAAAACTTAAGAATGTGGCTCCTAACTTGTCATCACAATGAATGGACAATGAAATGTAAATCAAAGAATCAAAGGAGCTATGCACTAAAGCATTTGAGTCCTTAGAGGTCAGAAACAAAAGAGATTTCAAACATTTTTGGCTAAATGGTATTCAAGTAGAAGTGCACAAAAGCGTCCTCCTAAGCCATGATCTTAAAAGATAAGCAAGTGAAGTTTTAGTACAGAGATTCAATGTTAGAGAACTTGAATGGTTCATATATATGAACTCAAGTCTCTTATCATGTGATGAGAAAAGGATAAAGAAGAAGGGACTTAGTTCCTTATGGGTCACACAAGTGCATACCTTATATCTCAAGCAACAAAGCCAATAGCACGCATTCACAACTTACCTCAAACAAAAATATGAAAATGACTTTAATAAACAAAAAAAAAAATCTTAGATCCTCAATACTTATAGAAGTCAGAAATAAACACTTAGGGTTCTTGAATTTGGAAGGAAAGGCGAAAATGAAAATCAAATGTCAAAACCAGTTGAGAAAAACTCAAACTAGACACCTTAAACCAAATATTTTGTGAAAAATTAGGAAATCAGAAGATAAAATTCAATAAAAATTAATTTAATAACCCTAACACATTCAAGAACCATAAAAATTTATGATTTTGTTTTTTAGAAGTTGAGGAAAATTGACAATAAAATCAAACTTCTAGCTAAGACAAGTAAAGCTTACAAAAAAGAAAATAAACTCTAACAAATTTTAAAATCAGAGGAAATTAAATGATAAAAAGTGATAAAAAAACAAAAGATCAACTTAATATCCTAATGAACTCAGAAAATATTTTTGTATATTTTTTATATTAAGGGAAAGTGGAAAATAAAATCCCAAGATTAAATAAACAAAAGTTTGAAAAAAAAAACATATTCACTTAAATGATTTTACTTTTTTATCACAAAATTTTTAATGCTAAGATAAAAATCATTTTCATAAAGTAGTCTCTAAAAATTACTTAAAATATTTTTTTCTTAACTTTTGTGTTATTAAAAATATTAAAACAAAAATGAAGAAATTAATTGAAATAAAAATAAAATTAAAAGAGAAAAGAAGATATTACAGCTACTATTCACAAAAAGTGCTGCAAAAGAGTTTTAATCATATTCAACTAGAAAAGGCCAAGTAGTCACCCCTAACCTTTGAACAAAAACCCCAAAATATGATAAAACGCACAGGTTTTGGAGCAATGTTCAGATCACCATATCTTGCTCATTTCTAAATGAAATCACATGATATAAACATCAAAGTTGAGGATCATACATCAGAGAACATCATGGAATCAATAAATTTCACAAAAAAAGCATACATACTAACGAAATTTGAGCGAGAAAGTCACGATACAAGCGAAAATGTCAAAAGCTCAGAAGTTCATAAAACATGATTCAACTAAAAATGCACGCAACAACCACCTCATACCTAGTGTATGGACCAGTTAAGCATGAGTGAACAAGTTTCTAAACTATAAAAACCATAATATGATGGAGATTGAAGTTTGAGAAAACTTACCTCAAGGGAAAAATAAATCCACGAATTCTCTTTTTGTAGAGCTTCAGAAACCCATAAATCCTCCTTCTTTACTATCTTCAATGAGCTTGAAATGAGTGAGAGGAGAGAGCTGGAGCAAGAGCACAATGTATTTTGAAGAAAAACTTGGAGAAGAAGAAAATGTTATCAGATCTGATTTATGAACTATCTCTCTCATGTGTGAGCAAATAGAGAAATTGAATAACTTAAATATAAGCTCAAAGTGAGGGTAGAGTGTACATTTTGTGTAGACAAAACAATTAGAGGGAAAAAGTGTGAAATTAGAAAAATGAATGAAGTGTGAAGAAAGCTTGCATTTTGTGTGGTTTAAGGGTTCAACATGGTGCATTTCTATGAGCTGAAGAGAGTGGAAAAGTGTGTGAAGGAATGAGGTGGCATGTGTGAGCACATGGGGAAAATTCTGAGTGGAAAGCATCTATTCTCTTTTTGGAAAAAATCATGACATGGTCTACATGCAATACATGCATATTTCCTAACCAACTTTGGCGAGAAAAAGAGAGTGAAATGCGTGTACTTAGTGGATGAGTACAATGCCAAATTTTGCTGCAACCAATTTCTCTCCTTGTGCACAAAATCAATGCTCTTGCTCATGACTGCCTGCAGAATGGTGCCTGGGTTTAGTCAGAAACCTTATAATGATCTCTCTCATCTCTTGGTCTATTGGCACGCTTTTGATCATTTTAGAAAGCTAAGGTAATGATGATTAAAGTTGATGTTAAAGGTTTGTTGAGATGAAGCTTGTAACCTCTTTAAAATGGAGCACAAATATTTGGTGGTGACGACTGCCTACACATCATGCGCACGACTTCTTAGAATACTGGAAACTCACATCTTCAAGCACCCAACTTCTATTCATTATATCTCACTCCTCAATGGCCAAAATGGAAAACTTCTTGAAGCAAAGTTGAAATTAGAAACAAAATCTCTAACTTTGGTGTTGACTACAAGATCAAATAAAGTTTGGATCATAGAGAAATATGGTTGGGAACATAGGATGATGAAGTTGATTGAAGGAAATTTGAAAATTATCTCTAAGTGTCAAACCCTTGTACTTAACTTCCAAGTCAAATATTTCTTTTTCCTTTCACTTTTTGGACATAAACCTACAAAGATAGAGTTAAAGATCTTTCTTTCCTCTTTCCATGGTTATAAAGTTGTTATAATTGAATCAAAAATTAGAAAGTTATGGTTGTTCAAAGATAGCACCCAAATCACTTAAAACCTTATAACATAAAATTTTCTAAGTCATTAAGGTAACTTCATTTACAACTTATCTCCAAAATCAACCAATCTTGTGATTTTCATCCCTCGAATGACCAAATGACATTAAAATGAGAACTTTAACTTCAATGTTGACGAAAATTTCACTTGATTAACCTTTGACTTTGTTGACTTTTCCATAATTGACTATTTTACCCCCAATTGATCAATTGAACCTTTTTCAATCAAAAATGATGATCAATCTTCCAATCATAGGTGTTAGAGACATGTAGAGAAGCATGTAATCAAGTGTTGCTAAAAATTAGAGATACCCTGATTTAATCACAAACCTTAATTTTGACTGGTTGTGTTAGGAGGTGATGACCAAATCTCAAAATTTTAATTGCTTGGAGTATAATGAAGAGTCTCTTGAACAATGATGTCTGATATGATGATGAGAGGCTAATTTTTCAAGAATTTGGTTGATAAGATTTCACACACCTCAATTGATCAAAAACTCTAATTTCAAGAGATGAATAGGAGATATGGGATTCACTTCAACACACTTGCAATCTTCAATCTTCTGATGAATCAATGAATCAATTGAGATGTCTTGAGGCATGAGAAGCCTTTGTAGCTTCAGTGACCCAAATAATTATGATATGAGACTCTCCTTGCACTGGTTGTCAATACAATCATCTTCTATAGATTAAAGAAGACCATGAAGACCATAACACCTTGATCCCATCTCAAATGCATGAATGTATATGATGAAACATAAACCATATAAGGTAAAATAGGAGCGTAAGTTTTAGGGTGCAACAACTGCCCCTATTCAATCATCTTAAACCTGATGGTGAGAAAAAGAGACAGATTTTGAACAATCGAGGTAGAAGAGGATTGAGTACAAAAAGGACCTAAAAATTTACGCTCTAAATAAAGGGAAATTGTAGAAACACTGGTAATTGTATTTTTTGTTATTTTCTATAATAAAGGTCATCAATATGGATAGAATTTGCTGGTGTCAAGAAGAAAGAGGAGAAGACTACTGGATATTAGATCTTACCAAAGGGTGGCAGTAGAAACTAGACTCGAAAGATAGGCCAATAGAAATTGGAGTTGAAAGGGTAAGCTAATAAAAATTGAACTTAACCCAAGAGGACTAGTAGAAACTAGACTCCAAGAGAATGTGCCATGATGGAACTGGTGTTGCGCCCCAAAACTTGACCTCTTATTTATAAACAACACAACTTATGCTTCCTCATCATAGACATCATTTGCATTGCATTAACTCAATGATATGGGATCAAGGGTGTGATACGGTGGCAGAACTGACTGTTAATATTGGTTTGCATTTTGTATTCGCAAATGTCGCGGTAAGCAAGAGTCGCCACCGACTTTTATTTTATCTAATCAAAGGGAAAGGAAAAAGAACAAACAAAACCTTTTTCGAGAGTTTTCGAGTACGGGGGGTAGATTATAGAAAGGGAAGGTTTTAGCACCTTTTTTATCTGTGGTTTTCCACGGACTCTTAGGTACTTGCTCAGTTTTGAAATTGCTTGTGTGTGTTTTGCAAAAAGTTTTGTTTAACTTCGTGATAACTCCTGTATCGGTCCTCAAGAGTGTGACGAAGTGGTTTTTGAAAACTGTTATGAAAATTGTTTGTGTAAAAGATTTTTTGTTTTGAGCAAATACTTAAGAGTTTTTCTACCTACTCGAAAAAGTCTGTTCGTTTTCCTTTAGACAGTGTTATCCTACTGTGATACGGTGGCCAGAACCGGGACTATTTTTTAGGAATGCTGGTTTGCGTTTTGCGTTTTTGTTTGCAAAATGTCGCAGTAAGCAAGAGTCGCCACCGACTTTTATTTTATCCAACAAGGAAAGGAAAAAAGTACAAAAAAATTCCTTTTTCGAGATATTTCTGAGTACGGGGGGTAGATTATAGAAAGGGAAGGTATTAGCACCCTTTCTATCCGTAGTTATCTACGGGCTCTTAGGTACTTGCTCATCATTTTCAAAATTGCTTCTTTGTGTGCTTGTGTGTTTCGAAAAGTTTTGACTTCGATTTAACTCTTGCTTCAGTCTTCAAGAGTGTAATGAAGTGTTTTTGAAAACTTTGTTTGTAAAGGAGTGTAAGTGTGAAAAAAGTTTGTTTTGATTGAGCAAGTAATTAATAAGTAATCTACCTACTTGAAAAAATAATCGCTCTATGTTCGTTTCCTTTAGACAACGCTATCCCACTATTAGTGAGTAGGTAGCACCGTCGTTGGAGTTTGAGGGTCAATTCGAAAAGGGACGTACGGTCACTAAAGCAATGTTAGGACGTCTTAGTAATAACCCTAATGTCTTAGATCAATTATCTGAGGCAACAATATTCGAGGCAACCTTTCCGAGGAAACTTTGATCTTTGGACAAAAGGACGACCACTAAAGCATCCTATACTCAATGACCGTTTACCAAAGGCAACCAAGTGGGAATGTACCCTAGGAGTGCGCATGTGCGAGTGGTTCAATTTCAGATTATTTATCTTTGCACATTTAAGGTTTGCTAACTGTTTTAAAGTTTACATATATTCTTGTCATGCAACCCTAATTATTCATACATCTAAACAGTTTAATATTTTGCGGAATTTAAAGTGCGGAAATTAAACTACACTATTACAAGGCTTCGGGTATTTAAATATCCAAAAACAAACCCTTAAAAAATAAAGCGATAAATGAAAGTAAAAGTCCTAATTTAAACTATTACAACTTGTGAGCAATTACATTATTATGGTAAAAATAAACAATAAAGCGCGCGTGAGGAAATTAAGAACGATAAGAAATTTAGGGTTTTCACCCTTTCTAACCTAATTGGAAAAAGAAGTTTTTTTTTGTTGTTTTTAATAAAAAGGATTAGGTTTTAAAATTAAATATACAAATTAATTAGCTAATTAAATTAATTAATGAAAATAATTACATGGCCTATTTTTTTGTGTTTTTGAAAATATAATTAAATTAGAAATAAAACCCTAATTGTTCTAATTATTTTAATTATTTACAAAAACAATTAAAGTTATCTAAAATTAACAACCTAATTAAATTAATTAAATTTTTGATAAAAAATAAAATCTAAACCTAAATTTGGTGAAAGGTATTATTTTTTGATTTTTTTTTATAAAAAGAAAATAATTAATTTGTTAGTAAAATAAATAAATAAAATTAAGTAAAACAAAATATAAAAGAAAAAAGAAAAATAAACTTGGGCCTGAAAAGTGATTGATGAGGTGTAGATAGCAAGCTCTTGGCCTAAAAGACTTGATCCATTGTTGACTTGCTGAATTCAGTGCGTTGCATTGACTAGGCCCCATGATGGTCTTTCATATGCTAACCTTCAAATCTAGCTTCCAGGAGGTCAAATGGCTGGATGATGAGGATGTATGGTGGTCCCTGGTATTGTATGTGCGCTGGATCACTGAAAGAAAAATATTATGAAGTAATTGGGGGACCTGGGATTCGAACCTAGGCCCCAAGGCACCTTCCCACGCTTGACAACCAACTGAGCTAACTGCTTCATTTGTTCATAGAATGATAATAATGTATAATATGCGAATAAAGGGAGTTAGTGGAAAATAATAAAAACGCGCGCCAGAGGTTTGAACGGACCAACAAGAGGGTGCCAGCTAGTCATCTTCTTCCCTTCTCCGTTGGTAAATGTCCCAGACTTTTACCTACGAACATTCATCCGTAGCTACAGGTCCTGTAAATCTCAAAACTCAATACAAGCGTGATAAATAAAAACGAAGGCCATGGATAGCTTTGTCTGGACCTGCTGAGTTCAATGGGGGCCCTTTCATGGCCCAATTTTGCCTGTAAACGAAGATCCCAAATCAAAGCAAGAAACCCTAATAATGGTGAAATCCAATATAGGCCATGAAAACACAATTGAATATTACAGAAACCTTGCAAATATGATGGTGAACAATAATATAGAATTATTTTATGCTACAAGTATAAGAATGATGTTGTTCGATTTCAAAAAAGAAGCAATGTCATGGATGACTTACAACGCGTTTTGGTACTGGAAAAGACTTGTTCTTGATTGATTTCGCTCGTTTACACTCCCAGGAATCGATTGGGATAGCTAGAAGGCCTTGAGGATGCCTGGAAGTATCAATTCGTGTTTGCACTTTTTTGGTATTTTTTCAAGTTTTGTTCTGGTTCATACGCCTTTCTCTAGCCTCTCTTTTGGTCTGCACACTTTCTTTATGTACTGAGGAATGAATTAGGGTTGAAAGAATGTGCTCAATCTTCCTCCATCGTTGCATTTGATTTTGATTTGATACACTTGAATATATTTCCAAAAATAGTCCAAATCCAATCTTTTTGTGCACTCCAAGCCTTTACACGAATTTGATCTCATGCTAGCTGGAATTTAATACCTGAAACATGTATCAAATCTTGAGATTTCAATATTTTGGATTTTCTATGATTTATTTTGATTTAAATTAATTAAATTCAAATAAAAATCAAAATAAATAATAAAGATAAGATAATGACAAGTGGAAAAGGCTAGGGCTCGTGGACAAGGTTTCCAACTCAAAACAAGTGAAAAAGATTGGGCCCATTTAGCAAAATTTGCATTTTTAAGCATAGTTGACTTTTGGCAATTTTGCAAAAAGGGTCAACTTCACCAATCCATAACTTCCTCAATTTTGACTCTTTGAAATTGTTCTTGGACTTTTTAGAAATATTGAGATGTCCTCTAATCAACACTTTTGGTATCATCTCAATTTTATATACCATGCTCATGTATGAATCTTTGACAAAAAAAGTGTTTTTGTTGACTTTTCAAAATGACCTATAATGTCCAAATTCGTAACTTCTTGTGAGTGCATATTTTGAACTTGGGAGCTGAGGATGGATTGTAGATCATGACATTCTCTTAAAAATGAGCTTTGGATGGGTCATTTCTCATAAAGTATGAGAAAGTTATGCTTGGTCAAAGTTGAGTTGACTTTTCCTTCAAAACCCTAATTTAGCAACTTTTGGTTCTTGATGAATTTTGAGCAATCCTTGATGAATCATGATCAACTCTTGATCAAATGATGAAATATACTTCAAAATCAGGACGTTGACCAAAAATATTGAAGTTTGACTGTATGTGGGCCACAATTGACTTTTGCCCTAGCACAATCGATTTTCAGGCCTTTGAGCAATTGACTGAGCAATCTTTCTCTGCAAGGCTTGAAATTTGACATGGATGAACTTGAGAACATATTAGCACAATGGTGAGAATTTGGGATCCCTTGGACTTAAGTATCTTGATGCAACATGAAACCCTAATTTGAGGTAGACTGCCTTAGGAGAGAGCTTATCTGGTCAACCCTTGGACTTCCTTGAGCAACTTGAAGATCTTTCTTGAAATGTTTTGAGAAATATGGGAGGGAAAATTTTTGGGTACAACAGCTGCCCCTGTTCAATCTTCTTAAACCTGAAGATTTAGATTGGCTTGTCTGCCTTTCGTGATCTGAAGGTGGAAGATGATTGAACACTAGAGTGCCCATAAATTTGCACTTGCATGAAGTGGTACTTGTCTTGTGATGTTGGGAATGGGCTTAAAGATGCCATTTGGAGAAGTATTGATCGCGTAAGAGATTCCTTAGCGAGAGCTTATATACCTGTTGTTGAGGAAGATTCCGCTGGGGAATGTTATTCTCTGTCTTGAGAGAAATGTTGAATTTTAGGAGCTTCAGTCATCTGTTATTCTACTGGGGAATAGTCTGTTGGTCGAGGAGGTGAAAATGAACTACTATCTGGTCGTGATCCAGGCTTCATAGTGATAAGATCGACTGCTATCTGGTTGTAATCCAGGCTTTACAGTGACTTACTGTGGAGATGATATTACACTTGCTATCCGATCGTAATCCAGGCTTCGCAATTTCTCAATTCTTATATGGTCGTAATCCAGGCTTCAGAAGGAATCCAGTTGTTATCCGGTCACATCCGGGCTTTAACGTGAACTCAGGGCACACTAATATCTGGTCGACTCCGGGCTTCTTAGTATTTGTCCAGGTAAACTGCTATTTGGTCGAAATCCAAGCTTCAGAGTGTCTTGTACCTCTATCTGGTCGTAATCCAGGCTTCACGATGTTTCATACCATTATCTAGTCGGATCCAGTCTTCATGGTGTCTTGTATTGCTATCTGGTCGATTCTAGGCTTCACAATACCTTAGTTCTTATCTGGTCGAAATCCAGGCTTTAGAAGAAATCAAGTGGTTATCCAGTCACATCCGGGCTTCCATTTGATTTTAAGGCCTACTAATATCCGGTCGACTCCGGGCTTCATAGTAATTGGCCGGGTGAACTGCTATTTGTTCAAAATCCAAGCTTCACAGTGTCCCTCACTATTAGCTGGTCGTAACCCAGGCTTCAGTGTTTTTTACCGCTATCTGGTCGTAATCCAGGCTTCGTGGTGTCTCATACCATTATCTGATTGAAATCCAGGCTTCATGGTGTTCAGAGGAATCAAGATGCTATGCGGTTGAATTCGGGCTTCATAACTCGTATTAAAGATATACCACTATCTGGTCGTAATCCAGGCTTCGTAGTACTCTTGGCTGCTATCTGGTCGTAATCCAGGCTTCACAATGTCTTCTACCATTATCTGGTCATAATCCAGGCTTCATGGTTTTGTATTGTTATCTGGTCGTAATCCAGGCTTCACAATAACTTGCTGAACTATTATCCAGTTGTAATCCGGGCTTCACGGCTTGTGTTTATGATATACCACTATCTGGTCGAATCCAGACTTCATGGTACTTGCTGAGTTGCTATCCAGTCGTAATCCGGGCTTCACGGCTTGTTGGGGATTAAACTATTATCCGGTCTAATCTGGGCTTCATAGCTTGCTTTTAAGAGATACCACTATCTGGTCGTAATCCAGGCTTCACGGTAGTCTGATACTGTTATCCGGTCGCTCTCCGGGCTTCATAATATGCTGTAGAAATCAAGATACTATCCGGTCGTACCCGGGCTTCATAACTTGAGTTTTGTGAGAATTTGATTGTATCTTTCCTGAAAGGTAAAGGTTAGTTGTATGTAATGCATGATATGTATCAGACAATGATGTTCTCAAAATAAATGAGAATGTTTTGTATGATGTGTGTGCACATGTCATGATGTATGGGCATGCAATGTTTTTATGACATTCTCTAGCTGGGGAAAATAAATCCCGGATTGCATGTTGGAGAATGAAGAGTTTCGCTCGTTGGGGATAACGGCTGAAGATGATAGGGAAAATAATTCTGCTGGAGAATACATTGGTGAGAGAATGACTCTGTGGGGAAGAAATGCTCTGCTAAGGATTTGCTGATTTTGGAGAAATACCCTCGGCTGTGGATGAATTACCGTTGCTGGCGATGATAACTCTTTTGGGGATGAACTTCCTGTTTGTGGAAGGAATGAACTCCGCTGGGGATGAACTTTTAGTGGTGACTTTACTGGGGATAATCTTCTAGACTCTACTGGGTATAACCTTCCAGTGCTGGTGATAGATAAACTCTGCTTGGGAAAAATCTTACCTACTCATTCGCGGTTGCGAGCCTCAGCTGGGGAGAATTAACCCCACTGTCCTTCTCTTACTCTGCGGGGAGTGAATGTATTTTTTAGTCATATTCTTCAGCTAGATCTATCCCTGTACCTGGTGAATAGAGAAACTGTAAGGTCTGGAAATTTCTTGTTTTCCCCTATTTCTGACATTACGAGTAATCGTCTTTTGTTTCGCACGTAAATATTTATGAGAAGCAATTAATGTCAAATTCATATATAAAAAATGAACATTGGACGTTCTTGCAAAACAAAACAGAAAAAGGAAAAAAAATTGAAATTTCTTTGCGAAAATGAATTGTATTGACTTGGAAGTTGGCCTGTAAATAGGCGTTTTTGTACAAGAGGTTGACGTCCTAGTAAGAGAACGCCGCTGAATGATAGAATTTACACAGTTTGTGAAAGAAAAATAGATATGTGAACAATCCCACTGAGTTCCAACTCTGCTATTGCCTTTATATCCTCGAGCATCTCATCACTTTGCTACTTGGTTGAAGGTAGATCAGATTGATTAGTGCCGTCCGAGCTTGACAGTCGATACCGAAGTCTGGTTGCAAGGTGATCCAATGAGACATAGTGTTACGCTTTGATCCCTAATTTTTGCCTGGACCGCCCTTTCGGGTTTTCAGTCCACCGGGATACCCTTTTTTGCCCAAGCCGCCTTTTCAGGTTTTCGACTTGCCAGGTGTACAATTTTTTCATTTTCATCCCTTATTTTTGCCCGAACCCTTTTGGTTCGCCGGGAAGCCCTTATTTTTTCCTAGGCCAGTCAACCTAGCGGGTCCTTGATTAGGCGTAGTATTTTTTCACCATGTCTGCATTAACGGGGTGAGGAAGGTCGTCATCATCCATGGTGGTTAGAAACATAGCTCCTCCTGAGAAAATATCCTTAACCACCAATGGCCCTTCGTACGTAGGGGTCCATTTGCCCATGGGATCAGCTTGTGGCAGTATGATGCGTTTGATCACCAGATCCCCGACTTGATATTATCATCGTCTAACTTTCTTGTTAAATGGCTTGATCATCCGGTTTTGATACGTTTGACCATGACAAATAGCAGTAAGCCTCTTCTCGTCAATTAGATTCAGCTGATCAAGCCGGGTTTGGATCCAGTCGTCCTCGCTCAAACCTGTATCCTTCATAACCCGAAGAGAGGGTATCTGGACTTCAATGGGTAATACCACCTCCATACCATACACCAAAGAGTATGGTTTTGCCCTTGTTGACGTATGCGCTAAGGTACGGTACCCATGAAGAGCGAATGGTAACATCTCATGGCAATCTTTGTACGTCACCGTCATCTTCTGCACAATCTTGATATTCTTATTAGCCGCTTCAACAGCCCCATTCATCTTCGGCCGGTAGGGAGAAGAGTTGTGATGCTGTATCTTGAACTGCTTGCAGAGCTCGGTAATCATTGTATTATTGAGATTTGTACCATTATCCATAATGATCCTCTCTGGTACACCGTATTGACAGATCAAATTGTGTTAGATAAACCGCGCCACGACGTTCTTGGTTACTGTAGCGAAAGAAGCTGCCTCAACCCACTTTGTAAAATAATCAATTGCTACCAGGATGAATCGATGTCCGTTGGACGCAGTAGGTCTGATCTCACCTATCATATTGATGCCCCACATTGCAAAAGGCCAAGGTGCCGTCAAGACGTCTAGAGGAACTAGAGGTACGTGCACCTTATCAGCATAGACTTGGCACTTATGACAGGTCCGAGAATGCTGATAACAATCGGCTTCCATGGTGGACCAATAATATCCTGCCCGAAGGATTTTCTTTGCCATGGTGTGTCCACTGGAATGAGTTATGAAAGTACCTTCATGTAACTCCGCCATGATCCTTTCTGCCTCGTTCTTATCCATACATCACAGTAAGGTGGAATCATGGTTACACTTGTAAAGGACACCATTACTGATGAAGAACTTCGCAGTGAATCTCCTCAGAAACTTCTTATCATTAACAGATGCACCCTCGGGGTATTCCTGAGCCTGAAGATACCTCTTTACCTCTTGAAACCAGGGTTTATCTGCTATCTCTTCAGTCTCAATATCACACCAATGTACGGGTTCATCCAACCTTTCAATGGTAATCTGGGGAGCCTCATTGTCCCACCTGATTCTGAACATAGAAGACATAGTAGCTAGCGCGTCCGCCAAATGGTTCTCCTCTCTTGGGAAGTGTTCGAAGGTTATCTCCTCGAAGTGTGGGAACAACGTGAGTACATACTCTTTGTAAGGAATAAGATTTGGGTGCTTCGTATCCCACTCGCCTTTAATCTGACTGATCACGAGAGCGGAATCTCCGAACACACTCAAGAACTTAATCCTTAGGTCAATGGCTGCTCGAAGGCCCATGATGCACGCTTCATACTCTGCCATATTGTTGGTGTAGTTAAAACATAATCGGGCGGTGAACGGAGTATGACAACCTTCAGGAGATATGATCATGGTGCCAATGCCATTACCCAAAGCATTTGAAGCTCCATCAAAGTACATAAACCATTGGGATCCCTCCTCAGGTCCTTTATCTGGTCCAGGTTTCTCACAGTCAGTCACCAACATGATGTTCTCATCCGGGAATTCGAAGTTCATGGATTGGTAGTCATCTACATCCTGATGCGCCAAATGATCTGCCAACACACTCCCCTTGATTGCTTTTTGGGTTGTGTATTGGATGTCATACTCAGTTAAGATCATCTGCCATCTTGCTATTCTTCCAGACAAGGCAGGCTTTTCGAAGATATACTTGATTGGGTCCATCTTTGATATCAATAGAGTAGTGTGAGTCAGCATATACTGTCTCAGCCGGCGAGCAGCCCATGCCAAAGTGCATCAAGTTTTCTCAAGAAACGAGTATCGGGTCTCGCAGTCGGTAATCTTTTTGCTAAGGTAGTAAATAGCATGCTCTTTTCGGCCATACCCGTCATGCTGCCCCAGCACGCACCCCATTGAATTGTCGAGTACTGTCAAGTATAAGATCAAAGGTCTCCCTTCAACTGGAGGCATCATAATAGGTGGCTCTTGGAGATATTCTTTGATCCTTTCAAAAGCGGCCTGACATACATCATTCCATTTTACCACTTGATCTTTCTTCAACAGCTTGAAGATTGGTTCACAAGTAGCAGTCAGGTGTGAAATAAATCGGGCAATGTAGTTCAGATGTCCCAAAAAGCATCTGACTTCTTTTTCTGTTTAGGGAGCTGGCATTTTCTGTATAGCCTTCACCTTTGCAGGATCCACTTGAATACCTTTATCACTAACGATGAAACCCAACAGCTTACCAGACCTCACCCCGAAGGTGCATTTGTTCGGGTTTAACCTCAGCTTGTACAACTTCAACCTGTCAAACAACTTCTGAAGATGGTCAAGGTGTTCTTCCTTAGTCTAGGACCTTGCAATCATGTCGTCAACGTATACCTCAATCTCATGGTGAATCATGTCGTGGAACAAGGCGACCATGGCGCGCTGATACGTTGCCCCATCATTCTTTAACCTGAAAGGCATTACCTTGTAACAAAAAGTACCCCACTGCGTAATGAAGGTTGTCTTCTCCATGTCTTCGGGAGCCATCTTAATCTGATTGTAACCAGAAAAACCATCCATAAAGGAGAAGACCTTATGTTGTGCGGTGTTGTCAACCAGAACATCGATATGAGGCAGAGGGAAATCATCTTTGGGGATTGCCCTATTCAGGTCTCTATATTCTACACACATACGGACTTTACCATCTTTCTTCGGCACCGGAACTATGTTGGAAACCCACTGTGGGTAAGAAGTGACAGCTAGAAAATCTGCATCAAACTATTTCATAACCTTAGCCTTGATTTTCTCAGACATTTCTGGGCGCATTCGGTGAACTTTCTGCTTCACTGGAGGACAGTCTTCTTTAGTTGGCAAGCGATGAACCACAATATCGGTATCCAACCCAGGCATATCTTTATAAGACCAGGCAAAGATCTCAACATAGTCCCGCAGCATCTGTATTAACCGTTTCTTGACACTAGGCTCCAGATTTGCATCGATATTGACCTCTTTCTTGTCTTCCTCTGTACCCAAATTGACTGATTCCACCGGCTTTTCATGTGGCTGTATGGCCCTCTCTTCCTGAAGTAACAATCTAGCCAGTTCCCCAGGCACCTCATAATCATCCTCACCTTCGTCCTTGGCTTGGTTGATCGGACTTTTGAAGTCATAACCGGCGATAGCAGAGTCGTTATCAGTGGGATTCAGAGTGGATGTGGACCTGTATTATGATATGTCAGTGTGTGTAAGACAAATAGCTATTTTGATAAAGTGCAAGATAGAAAAGAAAAACAAGGAGCGCAAAATTTGTAATGCAAGAAAACGTCCAATGCTTTATTGATGATATTTGGAAATGACACATAATAAGCCCTCACAAACAAAACCATGGTGTCTCGGGAAAGGCACCGGGTTGTAAAAGTTTCAAATTGTATGTTATAAGTCTCAAAACAAAAGTCTATTACTGTGTAATAAAAGAAACGGGCACGAAGTCCTTCTCCGTCCAATTGTTCAAGCCACCGTTGGCAGTCGGGTAAATCCAGCTGTCGATATCTGACTCTACTTCATCAACCTCGATTGCCTTCACTCCTGATTTATGTTTTGGCATAGGAGCAGTTATGACGTTGGGTTTCTTTGGTGCGTCAAACTCAATCTCTTTAGCTTCAATCAAATCCTGCACCTTATTCCTCAAGGCCCCGCAGTCGTTGGTATCATGCACTGGGCTATCAGAGTGATAGGCACAGCGGGCGTTCGGATTATACAGCGGAGAGGTGGTACTGGGATTCTTCAGAGCTTCCCTCAGAGTCACCAGGTTAGTCTTCAACAATTGCGCTAAAATTTGAGATAAAGTCATACTGAGCCGAGTATACTATCTTTGAGGTCTCTCCACTCTTTTCCGATTGTTGCATTGTGGGGCAACAATAGGTCTTGATATAACTACCGCATTCACTTCTTGGCGGCGCTTAGGTCGATTTTGGCTCCTCGAGCTATAAACTGCACTAGATTCTTTCTTGAAAGGCTTCTTTTCTGTACTTGATGAAGCACCTTTCTGTATCTTGCCACTTCTAATATCGGCTTCTACTCTCTCCCCAGTCATAATCAATTAAGTGAACCCAGACGATGAACTACCGATCAAATGATTGAAATACGGACCAGACAAAGTCCCAAGAAACATATCCACCAACTCCCTATCAGACAGAGGGGGTTGTACTCTTCCAGCCAAATCTCTCCACTTCTGAGCATAGTCCTTAAAGCCTTCGCTCGCACCCATAGACATACCCTGAAGCTGAGTACGCGTGGGGGCAAGGTCGGCATTATACTGGTATTGCTTGTAAAAGGAAGCAGCAAGGTCCTCCCAGTTGCGGACATTAGCTCCTTCCAGTTGATAGAACCATTCGAGTTGAGTCCCTGACAGACTATCTTGAAAGAAATAAACCCAGAGGTTCCTATCAGCAGTATATGGTTGAATCTTTCTGACGTACGAGCGGAGGTGTAGCTTTGGGCAGGATACCCCGTCATACTTGGCAAAGACAGGTGCTTTAAACTTGTGTGGGATCACCACCCCAGATGCCAGCCCCAAATCTCCAAAATCCAAATCGGGAACCTTCTGAATCTCCATGGCACTCAGACGGTCTTCAAGTTTCTTATACCTATCCTCAGCAGGAGAATACTGTTCGTCATCAAAATCAGTGTCGTTATAAAAGACCACAGGGCTAGGACCCTTCCTTTCCTCTTGATTCTCTTCTCCTCTAGATGAATGGGACAAATCAGTTTCCTGTCGCAAATTGTTCCCGAATCTGTGACCCATATTCAGCAGAACCACCCTCTTCTTCTTCTTCTTCTTGTCCTTCAAGATGAGAGTCTTCAAATCTTGCTTCCCTTTGGCTAGGTTCAGGAACATCTCCTAGAACTGAGCATTCTGAGCTTGAACAAACTTAATAGCTTGATCAGTAGGTGTTTCAAAAGACATGTTGTGCTGAAATAAACAGCGGAGAAGATAAGAAACCTGTAAGGGTACCTGTAATGAGGTGCATGGTAATGGAATGCGTATGAGATGATTTCAAAGACTTAGGGAGATTCAAATTTGTAAACCAAAATAAAACACACTTTATTAGATTAACACTTGAAACAATTTTTAACAAATGCCTTTAAGGCGTTACAAAAGGAATGAACTGAAAAGCAAATCTAAACTAGAAACAATAAAAGACATCAGAAGTCCCATGGTCGTTTTCCTTTCGTGCTGACATAATCGTTGATTGTCCTCTCATTCTCAAGTTGCCTTGTAAGCTTCAAGATCTTCTGCTCCTACTCATGATACTTCTCCATGTAGGTATCCCTTTCTTACTTCAACTGGATCCAAGATCTCTTTAATGCCCCCAGATCAGTAGGCATATAGGGATGAAGGACAGTATAAGGGACACCTTCTTCATTAGTATGATCTACAATCACCGGCAAACAGCTTCATATGGCATCCCCAACTTTTGAGAACGGGCTCGAACCCACTGGAGATAAGGTTGCATTGGGAGGGAAGTCTTCACTCCTAGCTCATGTGGGTCAGACGTGTTCACCATGCCCCAAGCTTGTATAAACCTGCGGCGATGTCCCTCAACATCCCCCTTGTAGTCAAAGACAATGCCTGTAATCAGTAGCTCATGGGGACCATCTCTCCGAGCTCGTCCAAACTGTCGTAAATCCAAACAAGGATTGTAGGTTATTCCCCCTCGAATTCCATGTAACGGAACATTAGGGTATTTCCCACATTGATCAATGACAACTACCTTTTCCATATCTTTAGAACTCCAAAGGATGTCCGTATGAGAAAGGGACATGATTCTGTAAGCCCAACCTACACCTTCTTCATTCTTCAATACAGACTTGGGGAGGTGCGAAATAAACCACCTCGCCAACAGAGGTGTACAACACATGAGAGTTCCCTTTCTCTGCACCGTACGGGTATAGAGAGCATGTAAAATATGACCTAGAAAACTAGGCACTGAGTTACGAAACATGAAGATCTTGACCGTGTTCACATCGACGAAAGAATCTGGATTCGGGAACAGAAGCAAGCTGTAGATGAGGAGAGCCAAGATGTCTTTAAATGCTTGAAAGTCCAAACTATCCCAGAACTGTTGAGCTTGATCGATCAAAAACTTTGCCAAGAAACCTTTAACCCCACACCGAGTCTCCCAGTTAGATACTACATCAGCCATTTTTAGATGTAGGGCTGAAGCAATATCCACTGGCCTAGGAGCTATCTCCAAACCTGTAAAGGGTGTCTGCTCGAGGATAGATATGCCTAGTAAGTCAGAAAACTCCTCTAAAGTAGGGACCAGTTGATAATCTGGGAAGGTAAAACAATGATGCAGCGGGTCAAAGAACTGGAACAACACACTCATCATTTGCTCATCCAACTTTTAAGTGACCAGGCTAAGGAGATGACCATGTCTTCTAACAAAGGAAGAAGTATCAGGAACTTTTGAAACTAAGTCTCTAAGCTAAGCAGGGATTTGCACGAAGTTGACTCGAATGGTATTTATGCGCATAGAGGCCATGATCTGCAAAACAGAACAAAGATGAATCCCCGAGGTCTTTGAAATGGTTAGTCTAATGAAATATGCATGCGATGTCATGATGCATGATGTCATGATAAAAACACACCACAGGTATCACAGATAGCAAACATGGTAAGGGCAAACAAGTCACATAATAACCCTTAAGTTTAGGCTTGCATGGAGTCTAGGTACTACCCTCTTGCAGTTTAGGTTGTTCAACCTGTCCTAATAATAGTAATAGGGTTCTAGAGGTTCTCAATATCACTGACCATCCCCCATCGGTCATAGATTTAGCTCACACAATCTTTTCTTGCGGCCAGAACCATCTCGAGAGTATGGTCTCAATAAGTGTAGAATCTTACTACTTCCTATGGCCAAGTTGGTCAATTATAGGTTCTAAGGTTAGTTGATGCTTAATGACCCATATAGCAGCCCCATATTCTCATTGTTCCTCCACAAGGGATATCGGTACCAACTAATGTGCCACATCAATGTAGCTACTGCTTCAACCGTATCGGTCTATGCTGTACAGTTCCCTCACAGTCTATTGCTACTTACCTAAAAGGTATCTCCCAGATCTGGGTTAGGATCTATAGTAACTCCGATACAAAGCCCACAAATATAAAGCAAACAAATTAAACAATTGAAAACAATATGATGAACTAATCCTAAGGTACACCCCACTTATTAACTCCCCAGCAGAGTCGCCAATTCTGTGATACGGTGGCCAGAACCGGGACTGTTTTTTAGGAATGCTGGTTTGTGTTTTGCGTTTGTGTTTGAAAATTATTGCATTAAGCAAGAGTCGCCACTGACTTTTATTTTATCCAACAAGGAAAGGAAAAAAGCACAGAAAAATTCCTTTTTCGAGATATTTCTGAGTACGGGGGGTAAATTATAGAAAGGGAAGGTATTAGCACCCTTTCTATCCGTAGTTATCTACGGGTTCTTAGGTACTTGCTCATCATTTTCAAAATTTCTTCTTTGTGTGCTTGTGTGTTTTGAAAAGTTTTGACTTCGATTTAACTCTTGCTTCAGCCTTCAAGAGTGTAATGAAGTGTTTTTGAAAACTTTGTTTGTAAAGGAGTGTAAGTGTGAAAAAAGTTTGTTTTGATTGAGCAAGTACTTAAGAACTAATCTACCTACTCGAAAAAAGAATCATTCTATGTTCGTTTCCTTTAGACAGCGCTATCCCACTATTAGTGAGTAGGTAGCACCGTCATTGGAGTTTGAGGGTAAATTTGAAAAGGGACGTACGATCACTAAAGAAATGTTTGGACGTCTTAGTAATAACCCTAATGTCTTAGATCAATTATCCGATGCAACAATATCCGAGGCAACCTTTCCGAGGCAACTTTGATCTTTGGACAAAAGGACGACCACTAAAGCATCCTATACTCAATGACCGTTTACCGAAGGCAACCAAGTGGGAGTGTACCCTAGGAGTGCGCATGTGCGAGTGGTTCAATTTCATATTAATTATCTTTGCACATTTAAGGTTTGCTAATTGTTTTAAAGTTTACATACATTATTGTCATGCAACCCTAATTATTCATACATCTAACAGTTTAATATTTTGCGGAATTTAAAGTGCGGAAATTAAACTACACTATTACAAGGCTTCGGGTATTTACATAGCCAAAAACAAACCCTTAAAAAATAAAGCAATAAATGAAAGTAAAAATCCTAATTTAAACTATTACAATTTGTGAGCAATTACATTATTATGGTAAAAATAAACAATAAAGCGCGCGCGAGGAAATTAAGTACAATAAGAAATTTAGGGTTTTGACCCTTTCTAACCTAATTGGAAAAAGAAGTTTTTTTTGTTGTTTTTAATAAAAAGGATTAGGTTTTAAAATTAAATATACAAATTAATTATCTAATTAAATTAATTAATGAAAATAATTACATGGCCTATTTTTTGTGTTTTTGAAAATATAATTAAATTAGAAATAAAACCCTAATTGTTCTAATTATTTTAATTATTTACAAAAACAATTAAAGTTATCTAAAATTAACAACCTAATTAAATTAATTAAATTTTTTGATAAAAAATAAAATCTAAACCTAAATTTGGTGAAAGGTATTATTTTGTGATTTTTTTTATAAAAAGAAAATAATTAATTTGTTAGTAAAATAAATAAATTAAATTAAGTAAAACAAAATATAAAAGAAAAAAGAAAAAGCAACTTGGGCCTGAAAAGTGATTGATGAGGTGTAAATAGCAAGCTCTTGGCCCAAAAGACTTGATCCATTGTTGACTTGCTGAATTCAGTGCGTTGCCTTGACTAGGCCCCATGGTGGTCTTTCATATGCTAGCCTTCAGATCTAGCTTCCAGGAGGTCCAATGGCTGGATGATGAGGATGTATGGTGGTCCCTGGTATTGTATACGCGCTGGATCACTGAAAGAAAAATATTATGAAGAAATTGGGGGACCTGGGATTCGAACCCAGGCCCCAAGGCACCTTCCCACGCTTGGCAACCAACTGAGCTAACTGCTTCATTTATTCATAGAATAATAATAATGTATAATATGTGAATAAAGAGAGTTAGTGGAAAATAATAAAAACGCGCGCCAGAGGTTTGAACGGACCAACATGTGGGTGCTAGCTAGTCATCTTCTTCCCTTCTCCATTGGTAAAAGTCCCAGTCTTTTACCTACGGACATTCATCCATAGCTACAGGTCCTGTAAATCTCAAAACTCAATATAAGCATGATAAATAAAAACGAAGGCCATGGATAGCTTCGTCTGGACCTGCTGAGTTCAATGGGGGCCCTTTCATGGCCCAATTTTGCATGTAAACGAAGATCCCAAACCGAAGCAAGAAACCCTAATAATGGTGAAATCCAATATAGGCCATGAAAACACAATTGAATATTACAGAAAGCTTGCAAATATGATGGTGAACAATAATATACAATTATTTTATGCTACAAGTATAAGAATGATGTTGTTCGATTTCAAAAAAGAAGAAATGCCGTGGATGACTTACAGTGCATTTTGGTACTGGAAAAGAATTGTTCTTGATTGATTTCGCTCGTTTACACTCCCAGGAATCGATTGGGATATCTAAAAGGCCTTGAGGATGCCTGGAAGTATCAATTCGTGTTTGCACTTTTTTGGTATTTTTTCAAGTTTTGTTCTGGTTCATACGCCTCTCTCTAGCCTCTCTTTTGGTCTGCACACCTTCTTTATGTACTGAGGAATGAATTAGGGTTGAAAGAATATGCTCAATCTTCCTCCATCATTGCATTTTATTTTGATTTGATACACTTGAATATCTTACCAAAAATAGTCCAAATCCAATCTTTTTGTGCACTCCAAGCCTTTACACGAATTTGATCTTATGCTAGCTGGAATTTAAGACCTGAAACATGTATTAAATCTTGAGATTTCAATATTTTGGATTTTCTATGATTTATTTTGTTTAAATTAATTAAATTTAACTAAAATTCAAAATAGATAATAAAAATAATATAATGACAAGTGGCAAAGGCTAGGGCTCGTGGACCATGTTGCCAATTCAAAACAAGTGAAAATGATTGGGCCCATTTAGCAAAAATTGCATTTTTAGGCATAGTTGACTTTTGGCAATTTTGCAAAAAGGGTCAACTTCACCAATGCATAACTTCCTCAATTTTGACTCTTTGAAAGTGTTATTGGATTTTTTAGAAATCTTGAGATGTCTTCTAAGAAACCCTTTTGGTCTCATCTCAATTTGATAATCCATGCTCATGTACGAAACTTTCACAAAAAAGGTGTTTTTGTTGACTTTTCAAAATGACCTATAATGTCCAAATTCAAAACTTCTTGTGAGTGCATATTTTGAACTTGGGATATGAATATGGATTGTATACAATGACATCCTCTTCAAAATTAGCTTTGGATGGGTCATTTATCATAAAGTATGAGAAAGTTATGCTTGGTCAAAGTTGAGTTGACTTTTCCTGCAAAACCCTAATTTAGCAACTTTTGGTTCTTGATTAATTATGAGCAATCCTTGATGAATCATGATCAACCCTTTATCAAATGATGAAATATAATTCAAAATGATGATGTTGACCAAAAATCTTGAAGTTTGACTGTATGTGGGCCACAATTGAATTTTGCCCTAGCACAATCGTTTTTCAGGCCTTTGAGCAATTGACTAAGCAAACTTTCTCTGCAAGGCTTGAAATTTGACATGGATGAACTTTAGAACATATTAGGACAATGGTGAGCATTTTGGATCCCTTGGACTCAAGTATCTTGATGCAACATGAAACCATAATTTGAGGTAGACTGCCTTAGGAGAGAGCTTGTCTGGTCAACCCTTGGACTTCCTTGAGCAACTTGAAGATCTTTCTTGAAATGTTTTGAGAAATATGGGAGGGAAAATTTTGGGGTACAACACCTACTATTAAGGAGTAGGTAGCTCTGTCGTTGGAATTTTAAGGGACATTCGAAGGGACGAAATGGTCACTGAAAGTAATAAGTAAGGATACCTTAGCATTTTGAAGGGACTATCGTCATAAGATCATTTCTCGTAGGCAACTCGAGGGACAATGAGGACTATGATATTTATGACGACTTTGAACTGCGGGTTATTTCTAAGTTATCCCTATGTCCGAGGGACACGACCATTATTTCCGAGGCAACCAAGTGAGGCAAAACCCTAGGAGTGAGCATGTGCAAGTGTTTGATTTTAGTTAATCTTATATTTACACAATTAGGGTTATCTATCATTTTAATGTTATTCTTTCCATACAAGCCTATTATCCATACATCTAGGAAGTTTATAATTGTGGAAAGTAAAGTGCGAGAAATTAAAACCCTAGCTATTACAAGGCCTTGGGGAGGGGGATTACATAATCAAAAACCAGGGAAAATAATAAATGCAAAATAGTAAATCTAATTAACTATTGCAGTATTTGAATTGATCAACTGAGGTTTCTTGCAGCACATGCACGGTCTTGAGGAATGCAATCAAAGCCTTTGCATGGGCCTCGGAACATAACATTAAAGACAACATCGATATCTTCGAGGGGGTCTGCCCCAGCTGTTCGACCACATTGTAGTCGCTCTTTTTGATTATTTTTAATATTTCCTCTATCTCTTTCTTAGAGGATTCCACAACAATCTTTCTAGGTGCCTCCGTCCGGGCAGGCTCACCTATAGCTTCTTTGCCTCGAGTCCCAAATGACTCATTGGTAGGGGTAACAACTGGAGTAAGAACGGGAGTAGTAGCTAAAGTACTAGCAGGAACAACAGATGGAATACCAACAGGCTTATTGACAGTCTTCGGGGAGATCTCGGGAGAGAAAACCCTTCCAATTATGCTAATCTTGCTGGCCCCGACAATGTTACTGACATCGGGATTATCCACTTCAATCTTCAAATCCTGTTTAACGCCATGATAGTAAACATCGGCGCCATAATGCCAAGGGACAGCTTTGTCCGAGGAGTAAGGTACGGGACTAGGAAAAGTGATTATCAGCGGGGCGATTCTTGGAGCAGGTGTAATCCTAACTGGTCTTTTAGAGGAGACCTTGGAAGGATTGGCGGAAATGGTTATAATGGCAACATCTTCAAATGGAACAGTTGGAATTATAGTCTTTTCGAACAAACTTTCTCTGTTGTCCGTCAGGCATTGAACACCTGCTTTCAGCAAATAGAAACCAGTGGGAAGAGATGGACACATGTGGCAACCTTCACCACAACCCGGAAATAAATTGGCCAACAACAAATTTCTCTTAGCAGTCTTAAGAGGAGTAGAAACTTCATCAACAGAGGTAACGAACAGGCCAGTATCAATGGCATTAACTCCACGGTTGTGCTTGGGCATGGGAGCAGTTAAGACATTGGGCTTCTCTAGAGCATCAAACTCAATCTCCTTGGCTTTATATAGATCTTGTACTCTATTTCTCAGAGCCCAACAATCATTTGTATCGTGGCCAGGACTCTCAGAATGGTAGGCACAACAAGTATTTGGATTGTATTGAGGGGATGTGGTGTTAGGATTCTTGGGAGCCTCTTTCAAGGTTGCCAAGTTTGATCTTAGCAGATGGGGTAGAACCTCAGTCAATGTCATGTTAATTCGAGTAAACTTTCTTTGCGGTCTTTCTACCCTTTGTTGATTTTTGCATTGTGGAGTAGCTGCATGCCTAGGTATCATCACAGCACTTACCATTGGACGGTGTTCAGCTCTGCTCTGACGTCTTGGGTTATAGATAGCACTGACTTCCTTCTTACCTGTAAAGGGCTTCTTTACTGAGCTTGAAGAGTTGTCTTTTTGTATTTTTCCGCTTTGGATCCCAGCTTCTACCCTCTTTCCTGTTAATATTAGCTCTGTGAAGCCAGTTGATGAGCTACCAATAAAATGATTGAAGAATGGACCTGACAGGGTCCCAAGAAACATCTCAACCAACTCCCTATCAGACAAAGGGGGTTTGACTCTCCCAGCCAAATCTCTCCACTTCTGCGCATAGTCCTTAAAGCCTTCACCTGTGCCCATGGACATACTCTGGAGTTGAGTACGAGTAGGGGCAAGGTCAGCATTGTATTGATACTGCTTGTAAAAAGCAGTAACCAAATCCTCCAAGTTTCGGACATTGGTTCCATCCAGTTGACAGAACCATTCATGCTGAGTCCTTGACAGACTGTCTTGAAAGAAGTGAACCCACAAGTTCCTATCAATAGTGTGAAGTTGAATCTTCCTCACATAGGAACGGAGATGAAGCTTGGGACAAGACACCCCATCATACTTTGCAAAAACCGGAGCTTTAAACTTTTGTGGGATAACTACCCCAGACACCAATCCCAGCTCTTCAAAATCCAGCCCTGGTATTCTTTGGATCTCCATAGCGCTCAACCGATCCTCTAATAACTTGTGTGTATCCTCAGTGGGAGGATACTACTCATCATTGTAGTATGTATCATTGTCAGAAACTTCAGGGCTAGGGTCCTTCTCCCTTGTCTCCCTCTCTTTATTCTCCCCTTCTTTGGACGAGGAGGTCAAATCAATTGGTTTCTTTAACTCCCCCCTGAACCTTCTGCCCAGAGTCAGAACACCAGAGGTCTTCTTCTTCTTCTTCTTCTTCTTCTTCTTCTTCTTCTTCTTCTTCTTCTTCTTCTTCTTCTTCTTCTTCTTCTTTTCCTTCAGGATAAGGGCCTTTAGATCCTCCTGCCCTTTCTCCAGAGTTATGAACATTTTTTGAAATTGGGAATTTTGTGCCTGAAATCTTTGATGCTTTGTTTAGAAGAAATTTTTGCTGAAATAAACAGCGAAGAAGATGAGAAACCTGTAATGGTACCTGCTTATGCAATGTTATGGATGGTATGCGTATGCAATGATTTCAAGGACTTGTGTAAGTGTTTAGTTATTGGCATATATTTTTGGTAAAACCAGGTGTGTAAATGTCGTGACTGATGTTATAACATTCTGGATTATTAGGTTCCTTATGCAGAAAAAGTATGGCATACAGTAGCTACTGTGTATGAGTGTGTATCTGAGCATTTTGCAAAAGATCACATTTATTGCCTTCTACCAAAATCAGTAAACAGGAATTCTGATGTCATAACAAATGTTAAGACATCCTGTACTGATCTAACAGATATGCAGTTTGTTAATTCTGAGATTTTTCAGGAAGATGGCTCATTCTTTCCAGAACAGAATCTCACGTGGACTTTAGGTTAACCTAGCTCAACCCTAATCTGGTTGATAAAGTCTTGTGACCAAGTCTTAAGGTTAAACCTAATTAACCCTAGTTTTTTTGTGGAAACCCTAACTGAAGAAACAGCTGCTATATATTCAACAGGATTGCTGTTTGGAAAGTAACTCTTGGACTGAAGATCAATTAGGAGCTGTATAGTTTTAACTGCTGTAATCCAAGCAAGTATCATTGTGATAAGTGACTTGGAATAGGTTTTGATTGTAAGGGTTTTTGTATCACTCAAAGCTTTGAAGCAAGAGTGTTTTGTGTCTCTTGACTAAAGCTTTGAAGCAAAGTCAAGTTAGGTTTATGTATCACTCAAAGCTGTGAAGCAAGAGTGTTTGTGTTACTTGATTAAAAAGTTGTGAAGCATAATCAAGTGTATGTTCTGAAGAGTGTCTTCATTAATTCATTAGTCAATTGTTTTAAGTATCACTGTTGTGATTGAGGGGGAGTGAGTAGGAACTCAGGTTTAAGTTGAACTTAGATTGAAGTTGCATTGGGCAGGTCTTAAGTGAAGGAGATAAACTGGTTGGTTTATTCCTGAATTAATATCTCTTATATTGGATTTCCTCCCTGGCTTGGTAGCCCCCAGAGTAGGTGTTGTTTCACACTGAACTGGGTAAACAATTGACTGTGTTCTTTACTGTTTTTATTAACTGTCTTATAGAAAGTCAGATAAGGTGTCATAACATTCACTGTGAGATTGAGTATCTGCTTCCAGAATTTCAATTGGAATCAGAGCAGGCACCCTGCCTGTATTACTGGGTGAGATTTAGGGATATCACTTTCTGGCACTATGGATAAAGAAGGAGTTTTTGGAAATAGACCACCCATTCTGGATGGAACAAATTATGACTACTGGAAACCTCGTATGATTGCCTTCTTAAAATCACTGGACAAAAAGGCTTGGAGAGCTGCTGACAAAGGATGGATCCATCCCACCATAACTGAGAAAGATGGGACTATCAATCTGAAGCCTGAGGAAGAATGGAGCAAAGGAGAAGATGAGTTAGCCCTGGGGAATTCCAAAGCTTTAAATGCCTTGTTCAATGGAATTGATAGAAACATATTCATACTAGTACATCAATGTGAACTGGCCAAGGAAGTGTGGGACACTCTCAAAACTACCCATGAGGGCACATCCAAAGTAAAAATGTCAAGGCTTCAGATGCTGACTACCAAGTTTGAGAACCTAAGGATGAAGGAAGATGAAACCATTCATGAGTTTCACATGAACGTCTTGGAGATTTTGTAACACCTCAGGAGCATTGGGAGAAAAGATGTCTGAAGAAAAACGTGTGAGAAAGATTCTCAGATCCCTGCCTAAAAGATTTGCAATGAAGGTAACTGCTATAGAGGAAGCCTAGGATGTCAGCAAGTTAAAGGTGGATGAACTCATTGGGTCTCTTCAGACTTTTGAGATGGGAATCAGTGACAATGTTGACAAGAAAAACAAGAGCATAGCACTTGTATCCAACACTGAAGATGAAAACAAGGAGGATGAAGAAGACAATATTTCAGAAGCTATAGCCATTCTTGGAAGACAATTCAACAAACTCATCAAGAGAATGGATCCAAAGTCAAGGTCAAATGTTGAGAACATCCCCTCTGACACTAATAGATCTTATGACTCCAGCAGAAGACCAAGGTCTGAAGAGAAGGGAAATCAAGGCAGAGGAATTCAATGCCATGGTTGTGAAGGATATGGGCATATTCGAGCTGAATGTCCTAGCTTTCTTAAGAAACAAAAGAAAGGTATGACTGTTACCTGGTCTGACTGTGATTCAGAAAGTAATTCTGAAGAAGAATCTGCCAAACTAGTTACTGCATTAACTGGTGTTTGTACCTCTGAAAGTGACACTAGTGATGAGGAAGTGACATTTGAAGAATTGGCTGATACTTACAAGAAATTGTGTATCAGAAGTGCTGAAGTCTGTGTGCAAAATGAGAGACAAACAAAACTCATCATAAAGTTGGAGGCTGAAAAAAGGGTAGACCTTGAAACTATAAGTCATCTAGAAGGGGAAGTTCAAATGCTGAACTCAAAATTGAACTAGATGACCAAATCTGTCAAGATGCTGACAAATGGAATTGACAAATTGGAAGAAATCCTTCAGGTTGGACAAAATGTGGGAAACAAGTCTGGACTAGGATTTGTGGAAGCAAAGAAATCTGGTGCAGACAAGAAGATCAGGTCTGATAAACAAATGTCAAAGCAGATGTCACAACATAACACTCAACATCGGGAACAGAGAAATATGAAGAAAAAATACCAAAGATGGAGATGTCATCATTGTGGGAGGTTTGGTCACATAAAGCCCTTCTGCTTCAGATTGTATGGATACCCTAATCAGAACCCAGGTGTCAAACCTAAGGCTAACAGGGTACCACATACTCCTCAATGGAAGAAAAAGGCTACTGCCCTGATAGCCCACACTTCCCTGAGAGTCTCTGCAAAGGAAGATTGGTACTTTGACAGTGGGTGTTCTAAGCACATAACTGGAATCAAGAACCTTCTAAATAATGTTACACCTCCCACCACTAGTTATGTGACCTTTGGAGATGGTGCTAGAGGTGAAATCAGAGGAGTTGGTAATTTGGACTGCCCTGGAGTTCCAAATCTGAATGAAGTACTATTGGTAAAAGTCCTGACTGCTAATCTCATTAGTATCAGTCAATTATGTGATCTAGGATTCAAGGTCAACTTCTCAAAATCTGAATGTCTTGTAATTAATGAAAAACAAGAAGTTGTAATGAAAGGAGTCAGATCTAAAGACAATTGTTACTTGTGGGAGCCTGAGAACACTAATAACTCCACTATGTGTTCTATTGCCAAAGAAGAAAAAGAGGTGAAACTGTGGCACCAAAAACTTGGCCATCTTCATCTAAGAGGAATGAAAAGGATTATCTCCATGGAGGCAGTCAGAGGGATTCCAAGACTGCAAATTGATGAAGGGAGAGTTTGTGGTGAATGTCAGGTTGGTAAGCAGACTAGGATGTCACATCCAAAGTCAAGACATATGACCACCTCTAAGGTTCTAGATCTTCTTCATATGGGACCAATGTAGGTGAAAAGTCTTGGTGGAAAGAGATATGCCTATGTTGTGGTGGATGACTTTGAAGTTTTTAAAGAACAGTGCAAAAGAATTCAAAGAGAAGGGTGTATTGTCAGAAGCAGAAGTGATCATGACAAGGAATTTGAAAACAGCAAGTTTAATAAGTTATGTTCCTTAGAAGAAATTAGTCATGAATTCTCTTTTCCTATAACTCCTCAACAAAATGGAGTTGAAGAGAGGAAAAATAGGATCATACAGGAATTTGCCAGAGCTATGATACATGCCAAAAGACTCCCCTTTCATATTTATGCTGAGGCTGAATACATTGCATCTGGTAGTAGCTGTTCTCAAATTATCTGGATAAAACAGATGCTCACTGAGTATAAAGTCTCACAAGATGTTGTGACATTATACCGTGACAATCTGAGTACAATCAATATTTCCAAGAACCCTATTCAGCATAGCAGGACCAAGCACATTGACCTTAAACATTACTTTATCAGAGACCTTGTAGAGGAGAAGACAATTAAACTGGAACATGTTGCCATTAAGCTACAACTGGCTGATTTTTTTACCAAGGCTCTTAATGCAAATCAATTTGAAAACTTGAGGGGCAAGTTGGGTATTTGCCAACATGAGAAATTATAGCAATTAATTTTGCTCAAAACAAGGGTTGAAGGAGTTATTTTTGTTAAGTCTATTTTAAGTGGGTTAATCATATATTTCCCCAATTCTTTCAAAATTATTAAGAAGTTGAATAGACACACATTTGCCTCCTTCCTCTCTCGACTTTGCAACAACTCCCATTCTCTCAATCAAAGTTTTCTCTCTAGTTGGTACTGGTTTTCTAAGACTATCAAAATGTCTCAATCATCATCCTCATCCAAGACGACCGTTTCATCTTCATCATCTGATCAAGATACTCGGGAAATCACCTCTTGTATGGATTTTGAAGTCCTGGAGATTACTCCTCTTAGAGAAATGGCAACTAACCCTTCCAAGGTCAAAAAGCTGAGAACAAGGCATGCAGGAAGGTCTCAGGCTACTTCATCCGGTAATCCCTCTCAACCTTTATCTTCTGTACCAAATAGGGAAGGATCAGCTTATGTACATCAAGCAATAGCTAGGCTTGTTACAAGAATCCTGAGTGAGAACAACTCTGTACTAGGGATTTCTGTTCCATTAAATCAAGAATCAGCAAGCCCAAATGTCGAAGCAAATCCAGATGTCTCTGAGAATGTTGAGACACCAAATGACAACATTCAAAAATCAGCTGAAAACCTTGATGATATTCAGAACCCCTCAAAAAAGAATGTTGAACCACCTGTTATTGATGTGGATGAGGAATACTCAGACAATGACCTGATTGCAAATATCAACCCTAGCATAGCTAGGAGAATGATGAACAGGAAGGGTAATCAAGATGCTGCAAAATGTCTGACCAAAGAGAAACCTGCTGATAAGAAAACCAGGTCTGAAGGCAAGACTGGTACTGTGAAGACTGGACTGTCCAAAGGGAAGGTGAAAGCCCAAGTGCATACTGGGAGTCTCTCAAAGCCTGCAAGACAACCAATGACAAAGAAGAGAAAAGAACCTGAGCCTACTGATTCTGATGAGGAATCAGAATTTGAAATTGATGCTGAAGACATTCCTCTCAGAAGGAAACTCCCTTCCAGCAAAATGGCTAGAGTTCCTGAAGTCCCCACTGACAACATTTCATTTCACCACCCTGAAAATTCCAACAGATGGAAGTATGTTTGCTTGAAGAGAATAGCCTTGGAAAGAGAACTAAACAATGGTGCCATGGATTGCAAGGAAATCATGGACCTGATCAAAGCTGCTGGATTAATGAAGACTGTGGTAAAATTTACCAAATGCTATGAAAATCTGGTCAAGGAATTCATAGTGAATTTGTCTGATGAATGTGCTGATGGAAGGTTAGCTGACTTTGAATGTGTATATGTGAGAGGAAGAAGGGTTAATTTCTCTCCATCTGAAATTAACAAATTTCTTGGAAGATCAAATGAGGCTTGCCCTGAACTGGAAGTTACTGACAATGAAGTTTGCCAAACCATCACAGCAAGACAAGTCAAGTGCTGGCCCTCAAAAGGCAAGCTAAATGCTAGCAAGCTAAGCATAAAATTTTCCATCCTTCACAAGATTGGTGCAGCCAACTGGGTCCCTACAAACCATAAATCAACCATCTCTACAGGATTGGGGAGATTCATTTATGCTGTTGGTACCAGGACTGAATTTGACTATGGCAGGTACATTTTTATCAAACTTTAAAACATGCTGGTAGCTATGCTGTTAAAGGCCCAATTGCCTTTCCCTCCCTCCTATGTGGAATCATCCTTGCTCAGTACCCTGATATCCTGTTGGAAAGAGACACTGCTTGCAAAAGAGCTCCTGCTCTTGGGTTACACTACAAGCTGTTTCAGGGATCTCATGTTCCTGACATTGTCATAACATCAGCTGAGACACCATCTGCAAAAACTCAGTCCAAGACATCTGATGTTATAGATGTATTGAAAGAGACCTGCAAAGAGCTGGAGACAAGGAAAAAGACTCTAGAAAACCTAATTGCCAAATTAGAACAGGAGGAGACTGAAGGAAACAGAAGGAAAGAGGGTGCTGCTGAAGATCAGCTCAATGCTGAAGAAAGTATCTCCTCTGAAGGTGACAATGCTTAAAGTTTAGTGGATTTGACAAGCCTGATGCTGATGCTGTTGATGCAAGTGTCTTCAGATTTTATTTGTTGTTCTTATTACCTATATTGGATAACTGTATAACATTTAAGTACATGTATCTTTGGCCCATTTGTGGCTAAAGAGGGGGAGATATTTTTTGTGTTAATTACTTGGTAGACCTCATATTTTTTCTGTAGTCATATTCATTCTGCTGCTCTATATTCTCTGATTGCTTAGGGGTTTTAGCCAAAAATCTGCCAAAGGGGGAGTTTGTAAGTGTTTAGTTATTGGCATATATTTTTGGTAAAACCAGGTGTGTAAATGTCATGACTGATGTTATAACATTCTGGATTATTAGGTTCCTTATGCAGAAAAAGTATGGCATACAGTAGCTACTGTGTATGAGTGTGTATCTGAGCATTTTGCAAAAGATCACATTTATTGCCTTCTACCAAAATCAGTAAACAGGAATTCTGATGTCATAACAAATGTTAAGACATCCTGTACTGATCTAACAGATATGCAGTTTGTTAATTCTGAGATTTTTCAGGAAGATGGCTCATTCTTTCCAGAACAGAATCTCACGTGGACTTTAGGTTAACCTAGATCAACCCTAATCTGGTTGATAAAGTCTTGTGACCAAGTCTTAAGGTTAAACCTAATTAACCCTAGTTTTTTGTGGAAACCCTAACTGAAGAAACAACTGCTATATATTCAACAGGATTGCTGTTTGGAAAGTAACTCTTGGACTGAAGACCAATTAGGAGTTGTATAGTTTTAACTGCTGTAATCCAAGCAAGTATCATTGTGATAAGTGACTTGGAATAGGGTTTGATTGTAAGGGTTTTTGTATCACTCAAAGCTTTGAAGCAAGAGTGTTTTGTGTCTCTTGACTAAAGCTTTGAAGCAAAGTCAAGTTAGGTTTATGTATCACTCAAAGCTGTGAAGCAAGAGTGTTTGTGTTACTTGATTAAAAAGCTGTGAAGCATAATCAAGTGTATGTTCTGAAGAGTGTCTTCATTAATTCATTAGTCAATTGTTTTAAGTATCACTGCTGTGATTGAGGGGGAGTGAGTAGGAACTCAGGTTTAAGTTGAACTTAGATTGAAGTTGCATTGGGTAGGTCTTAAGTGAAGGAGATAAACTGGTTGGTTTATTCCTGAATTAATATCTCTTATAGTGGATTTCCTCCCTGGCTTGGTAGCCCCCAGAGTAGGTGTTGTTTCACACTGAACTGGGTAAACAATTGACTGTGTTCTTTACTGTTTTTATTAACTGTCTTATAGAAAGTCAGATACGGTGTCATAACATTCACTGTGACATTGAGTATCTGCTGCCAGAATTTCAATTTGTAAAGGCTCAAATTTGTTTAACCAAAAAGAAAAACACGTTAATTGTATTAATAAGTTTATATTGTTACTAAGAGTGCCCTTTAGGCTTACAATCAAACAAACAAAACTTAAAGCAAAAAGAAAACTAGGTCTCCCAAGAGGGCATCCTCTTTGGTGCAATGAAGGCGTTTATGTTCCTTTCTTCATGAAGTAGCCTCGTGAGCTCCAGGACCTTCTTATCGCTGGCATATAATTGAGTTTCAAATGTATCCCGCTCCTCCTTAAGTTAAACCCAGGATTTCTGTAACTCCCCATGATCAGTTGGCATGTCAGGATGATGAACAAAAGAAGAAGTGTCTCCTTCAGCAACTGGTTCCACAATTATTGATAGGACAACAAGGTATGGCATCATAAGACTTTGGGTGCGGGCTCGTACCCATTGGAGATATGGCTCAAGAGGGATGGAATTCTTGTGCCCGCGTGTCTTGCTATCAATTTTATGTACCATGCCCCAAGCTCTCATGAACCTTTTGCGGTAACCCCGAACATCATTCTCATAGTTGAAGGCGATTCCTTGGATAAGCGTATCATGAGGACCATCCCTTCTCGCATAACCAAGCCGCCGCAATGCCAAACAAGGGTTATAAGTGATACCTCCCCTAATGCCCAAGAGAGGGACATTAGGGAATTCACCACAATGATCAATGATAGTAACATCTTCCGAGGACCATGAACACCAATGAATGTCTTAATGTGTAAGGGACATCAGCCTATGAGACCATTTCATATCCTTCTCATTCTTCAAAATAGACCTGGGTAGGTGCGAAATAAACCACCTAGCCAGTAGAGGAGTGAAACACATGAGGGTCCTCCTTCTCTTTAGAGTACGAGCATACAGAGAGTGTAGAACATCCCTAACTAATGTAGGCACTAGATTATGAGACAGAAAAACCTTAATAGTATTTACATCTACAAGTTGGTCCGCATTAGTGAAAAGTACCATCCTGTAGATAAGGAGTTCCAATACCTCTTCAAAAGCTTGTAAACCCAGGGTATCCAAAAATAGTAAGCCCTCTCGAATAGAAATTTCATCGGGATTCCTTGGACATTTCCTCTAGTTTCTTAATTTGTCACTATGTCGGACAGTTGTAAGGACAAAGCTCGAGCAATCTCTTCAGGTTTTGAAATGACCAAGTTGAGCAACCGACCATGTTTCTCAGTGAAGGGAGAGCTTTCAGGAATCCTTAATGCCAAGTCCTTTAGTTGGAGAGGCACTTTTACAAGGTTAATCTAGATAGTGTTCCTACGGGTGGATGCCATGTCCTACAAAACAAAGAAAAGATGAGCCGTAGAAAAATCCTTGAAATGGTTAGTATGATATGTCGTGCTTATGATGTCACGATTATGTTAAAAAATCACATGTATAGCGAGCAACAAACAAGTCCCACTAAGTCCTTAGGTTTAAGGCCTGCATGATTTTTAAGGTCATACCCTCTTGAAGCTGGATTGGTTCAACCTGTCCTATAAATAGTAAACGGGTTCTTAGGGATATCAATGTCACTGATCTTTCCCCCAAGCTTCATTCAATAGGCGATTAACTCGCAACCAAACAAAACTCAAGAGTCAAACCTCAATGAGTGTAGCATCGAGTATCTGTCGACCTTGGGAATACACCAAAGCCGGCCATCTCGCTACGTCCTACTGGCCAAGTTATGCAATTAAAGGTTCTAAGGTCAGTTGATGCTTTATGACACCACACGGAGGCCCCGTACTCTCCCTGATTGACTCAAGGGTTACCATTACCAACCAAAGTGCCACATCAACGTAGCTACTACTTCAACTGTGTCGGTATACCCTGCACAGTTCCCTCACAGTTTATTGTTACTTATCTAAAAGGTGTCCCCAGGTCCGGGTGTAGGATCTACATAACCCCAACAAAACCCTTGAATAAAGCAGGCAAAGCAAAACAAGAAAGCAATTTTTAGAAATGACCTAGATCCTAAGGTGTACCCCACTTTCATATTCCCCAGCAGAGTCGCCAGTTCTGTGATACGGTGGCAGAACCGACTGTTAATACTGGTTTGCATATTATATTTGCAAATGTCTTGGTAAGAAAGAGTCGCCATCGACTTTTATTTTATCCAATCAAAGGAAAAGGAAAAAGAACAAAAAAACCTTTTTCGAGAGTTTCCGAGTATGGGGAGTAGATTATAGAAAGGGGAGGTGTTAGCACCCTTTCTATCTGTGGTTTTCCACGGGCTCTTAGGTACTTGCTCATTTTTGAAATTGCTTGTGTATGTTTTTCAAAAAGTTTTGTTTAACTTCGTGATAACTCTTGTATTCGTCCTCAAGAGTGTGACAAAGTGGTTTTTGAAAACTGTTTTTGTTTTGAGAAAGTACTTAAGATTTTTTATACCTACTCGAAAAAGTTTGTTCGTTTTCCTTTAGACAGTGCTATCCTACTATTAAGGAGTATGTAGGTCCGTCGTTGGAATTTTAAGGGACATTCGAAGGGACAAAATGGTCACTGAAGGCAATAAGTAAGGATACCTTAGCATTTCGAAGAGACTATGGTCATAAGATCATTTATCATAGGAAACTCGAGGGACAATGAGGGACTATGATCTTTATGACGACTTTGAACTACAGGTCATTGCTAAGGTATCCCTACTGTTGTACCCCAAAATTTGCCCTCTCATATTCTTCAAGATTTGCAAAGAGCATGCTTCACAATCTCTCAAGGGTTGTACAGTTCAAGGGCCTCCTAACAGTCAAAAACTAGGGTTTTGGTTCTGACAAAGAAATTGAAGTTTCCAAGGGTCCAATCAAGTCCCACATGCCTACAAACATGGTCAAGCATCCTCATGCTAAGTTTCAAGACTTACAGCACAAAATTGCAGAGTCAAATGCCTTAATTGCTCAGCAGTCAACTGTAGGGGCAAAATGGTCATTTGACAGTCAAAAGTTCAAATTTTTGGTCAACATCTTATTTTGAAGCCACAAACATCATTTGATCAATTCTTGATCATTATTTTCAAGGCATGGCTCAAAAAGTCTCAAGATGCAAAAGTTTCCATATTTGGACAGTTGAAAAAAGTCAACTGTAACTTGACCAAGGCATAACTTCCACATGGTTTATCAGAAAAATTCCATCCAAAGCTCATTTTGAAGAGAAAGACATATCCTACAACTCCTCTTCACACTTCAAGTCCAAGAAATGCTCTCACAAAAAGTTATCAATTTCAACATTATAGGTCATTTTCAAAAGTCAACAAAAAGGGACTTTAAGTCAAAGACCATAACTTGAGATTGGTAAATCAAAATGACATGGGACCAAAGGCATTGGTTAGAGGACTTCAAGACCGTTCCAAAATGTCCAAGAACATGATCAAAGCTTAAAAATTGAGCAAGATATGCCTTGTGGAATTTGGGAAATCTTTGGGAATTTTGAAAAGTCAACTTTACTTCAAATGCCTCAAAATTGCTAATGGGCCACATTTTCTTCCAAGAATCATTATCTAAAGGCTATGCACGACCATTTGGCCCAAAGGGGAGTTATTTCATCATTTTTTATTATTTATTTGAATTTTTAATCACCATTAATTCATTTAATTAAATAAAATATGAAAAAAATACCCAAGCATATATTCTAAATCTTTTTATGCAGCTAATAGGTCTAACATAAACTCAAGATTTCGTGCATATTCAATATGGAAAGAATCTCCAATGATTGGCATATTTGGCATGAAGAAAAGATTGGAAAAATCATGGAAGATCACAAAATTCAAAAGCATTGATTCCTTGGATATTAGGCTTGTTTTGTTACCCTAATTCATCCCTCATATAAGTCAGAACCTAAACCTAATGAACAAAAACCTTCAAGCTGCGCCTGAAAACAAATACCAACTTTTCATTTTTTGTCCAAATATTCAAAACTGAAAACACAGTTAGAGGTCGTTTCAAAGTGAGATAACTATTCCAATCGCTTGCCAAGGCATCAAGGAAACTTTCTGGATCAAAACCATAGCTTTTAACCTCAAGAAACGGTAGAACGAAACCATCCTGTTCTTAATTTTTCACATGTTCGTGTTTTGAATTATATGTATCATTCATTCCTTTTTCTTGTTGTTTTGCACTAACATAAACATTCTAAAACTTTTGGCATCATTTAATTGAATTTTTATGCCCTGTACGAGAATCTGCCATTAACGCCTTCTAGGTTTTCAAAGGTCAAAAATTAGGGCTTCTTTTATGGGGAAAAATTGGCCAACAAGACTTATGCCATTAGAATCAGAAGCTTCACACGAATTCAGTACACATGTCGCGCTCAATTTATGAGCAACGGTGGCCTAATCGCTATTTTCTTGTACTGTAGTTAGTGGGGGTTCAAAACCCCCGCTATTTGATGTATTTTTTTAGGCAAAAACGAATGCGTGATGGAGAAGATGCTGAGGTGTTGGACATGGGTTGGCTAGTTTGAATAGCTGGCGCACTTTTTGCTTGGCTAGTGCTATAAGCGTTTGTTTCATTTATATTATTCATATTCCATTAACTAACAAACACGCGCATACAACTCAAATGGTGGAACGTGCATTTGGTAAACGTTGGGACCTGGGTTCGATTCCCAGGTCCCCCATATTTCTCAATATGTTTTGTTTTAATGTGATTCTATGCAGTACACGCCCAGAATTCTACCATGCATCCAGCGCTGGAGCTTGCCACGCTTCTCAAAAGATCAATCCAATGGCCATGATCTGAAGAACACCATATGCATTGGTCAACAGTGCCACACGCATCCATGAAAAGTAAAAAAAGGCCAAGTTTCTAATGGGCCTCATAACTGGAACATACCTCCAATTTGGGACAACAAACCCCCCATGTTTGCATTTTCCTCTCTTTTTATTTTTTCTCTTATTTATTTTAATTACATTATTTGTTTTATTTTAATTCTTTAAATTAAGTTTTTTTCTTTAATATAAAAAAACCAAAAAATGAGAAAGTCAAAAAATAAAAATATATTTTATTATTTAATTCACTAATGTTTTTATTTTATAAATAAATGTAATAATTAATTTAGTTCTAATTCTAGGTTTTAATTTTAATATTTTGCAATAAACTAAAAAATGTAGAATTAGGGTTTTATACTTTTATTCTTTTTTTTCTTTTTCACCATATTTAATTATTAATTATTTTTTGTAAATAAATTTGCCATTAAATAATTAGGTTAAAACTAGGTCAAACTAAAAAATATTTTTTTAATAATTAAAATGTTTAGAATTAGGGTTTTAATTCCAATTTAACTTTCTCATTAAATTCCATAAATACAAAAACTCAAAAAAAAAAACAAATTCTTTCTTTTATTTAACTTAATTAATTTATTAATTGTAATGTAATTTCCTTTAAAGGGTCCAACGCCCTCGCTTTCGATTATAATTCCGTTTCGCGCGCTTACTTTATTTCTTTTTTTAATAAATTTTATGTAATTGCTCCAAAGCCTTGTAATAGATTAATTAGGACATTTATTTTTCTGCATTTTTATTTTATTTCAAATCGGGTCTTGGATTAATTTGGCGATGTAGACCCGCGCCTTTGTAATAGCGTATGACTTTTAATTCCACATCTTTTAAACTGTTAATAACTTGCATGAAAGAATGAATGCCAAACATAAAAACAAAGCGTAGATCACCAATGCATGAACAAGATAAACATAATTGAAAACGACACACAAATCACACACCATCCCTAGGGTACGCCTCACTGTTTCCTTGCCCCTCGAAAAGTGGTCGTCGAGTAGAGGATGTTTTAGTAAGTCCTCATGTCCATGAACATGGCATGAGGGTAGCTTCTAAGGTGTCTTCCTATTGCTCTGGTGACCACACTGTCCCGAACCCTCGAATTGACCCGAACACCTCCAACGGTGGTGCTACCTACCTCTCAATGGTGGGATGGCACTACTTTAAGGACACTTACACAGATGAATTCCTTAGGGTAGGTAGACGACTCGTAGATACTTGCTCTAAAAGCTTTCAAAAGCTTTCAAAAGCAATTTTTCAAACACTCTTGAGGACTGATACAAGAGTTGAACTGAAATTTTCAAAGAAACTTTTTTTAAACCCACAGTTGAAAAGCAAACAAACAATTTTGAAAACACAAATGAGCAAGTATCTAAGAGCCCATGGATAACCATGGATAGAAAGGGTGCTAACACCTTCCCTTTCTATAAATCTACCTCCCGAACCGAGAGCAATCTCAATAAGGAATTTTTCTGTGCTTTTGTCCTTTCCATTTGGAGAAAATAAAAGACGGTGGCGACTCTTGCTTCCGCGACATTTTGCGAACCAGCGTTAAACAGTCAGTTCCAGATCCACCGATCACAGAACTGGCGACTCTGCTGGGGACTCTTTTTAAAGTGAGGTGTGCCTTAGGATAGTTCATAACTGTGTTTTCAATTGTATTGACTTGCTTGCTTTAAATTGTGGGTTGAATGGGAGTTACATAGATCCTAACCCGGATCTGGGGATACCCTGTTTAGGTAGCATAAGCTATGAGGGACCTTTCCGGCGTAGACCGACACGGGTGAAGCAGTGGCTACATTGGTGTGGCACCTTGGTCTGTACCGATATCCCTTGTGTCGCAACGAGGAGAATATGGGTCTTCCAAGGAGTCGTTAAACACCAACAGACCTTAGAACCTTAAATGACACAACTTGGCCATTAGAACAGTAGCAGTATGCTACGCCCATTGAGGCTAAACTCTCGTGATGGTTCTGTCCGCAAGAAAAGATTGCGATGCTGGAGTTATGACCGATTGAGGGTAGTCAATGATATTGGGATCCTCTAAGAACCCGGTTACTTTTGATAGGACAAGTATGAACCAACAAACTGAAAGAGGGTAATACCTAGACCTCATGCTGGCCTAAACTTTAAGGGCTTGCCTTGTGTGACTTGTGTGCCTTACATGTGTGCCTTTGTAAATATTTGTGGTATGCTTTATCATAACATCATAACATCATGAGCATTGCATGCATCCTGCGTAAGGACTGACCATTTCAAAGACAAGAGGGTTTCACCTTTGCTCTGTTTTGTAGGACATCATGATGCCTGTGCGAAGGAATACTATCCGGTTCAACTTTGTTCACCCACCTGAGTTGCTTGAAGAGTTGGTTAGCAGGATTCCAAATACCACCTCCTTCATCCAGAGGCATGGTTCTCTTCTCAGTTTAGTCACTGCAAAGCGGGATCAACAGTTGATGAGTGTCCTGACCCAGTTCTATGACCCTCTGTACCAGTGCTTCACCTTTCAAGACTTCCAGCTGGTCCCTACCCTGGAAGAGTTCTCTAATTTGCTTGGTATCCCTATCTTGGATCAGACTCCTTACACTGGTTGGGAAAAGACCCTCAGGCTTGAGGAGGTTGTTGCAGCTCTTCCCTTGACACATCAAGAAGTAATGGACAACTGGGTGACTAGAAGCGGAGTTAAGGGTTTCTTGGCCAAGTTTCTGATTGGTAAAGCTAACAGTTTCTGGAATGACTTGGACTTTAGGGCATATGAAGACATCCTGGCTCTCTTAATCTATGGGCTAGTCTTGTTTCCTAATCCTGACAACTTCATCAATGTCACTGCAATAAGGATCTTCATGTCTCAGAATCCTGTGCCCACTCTCTTGGGTGACATCCTGCAACAACTTTATGCTCGTACTGCCCGAAGACGAGGAACTATATGGTGTTGTATCCCTTTGTTGGTGAGGTGGTTTATTTCGCACCTCCCTAAGTTCGTGCTGAAGAACCAAGAAGGAAGAGGTTGGGCTCATAGGTTAATGTCTCTCACTGATAAGGACATCATTTGGACTTTCAGAGGTTTGGATGAGATAGCTGTTATTGATCGTTGCGGAGAATACCCTAATGTTCCGTTGATTGGTACTCAAGGAGGAATCTCTTACAATCCATGTCTAGCGCTCCGGCAGTTTCGAAGGGCCAGAAGAGCAGGGCCTCATGAGATGTTGGTGCCTCACATCAGTTTTGAGTTTCAAGTGGATAGTGACGAGCTGCGTCGTAGGTTCATCAAGGCTTGGGACAGAGTTCATAAAGCTGATCCACAAGAGTTGGGGCCAAAGACTTCTCTACCTATGGAAGCCTACTGCAAATGGGTCCGCATCCGTGCTCAGAAGTTAGGTATGCCATACGAAGCTGTCAGACCCTTCATTCTTGAGTATCCTGACAAAGATGGGGCTCCTCCAACTGTCCTCCCTCCTCAGATACCTACTGATTATGAGACATTAAAGAGGTCTTGGTCGCAACTGCGAGAAGAACAGGATTCTTACCGGGAAAAGTTCAACGAGCAGGAATTAAAGATCCAGAAGATGACAAAGCAGTTGGAGAATGAGCGAGCTCTGAATGACTACATCCGTACTGAGAAGAAGAGACCATGGGATCAATAAGGAGCTCTGGATGTTCTTTTACAATTTTATTTCCCTTTTTAGTATTTCCCTTTTATGTAACGCCTAAGGACAACCTGTTGAACAATTTAAGTTTCAAATTTGAATCTAATGAAGTGTGTTCCTTTTTGTTTACAAAGTTGATTCCCGATTGTCTTTGAAAACATAAATCATACGCATTCCATTCATCATGTGCATAGCAGGTTTTCTTCTTTTCAGGTTGCTTACTGTTCTTCGCTGTTTATTTCAGCATCATGAACCCTGACTCATCATCAACCGAGATGTCTATCAAGGCCCTTCAGGCGCAAAATGCACAATTTCAGGAGCTGATCATGGGTTTGGCTCAAGGCCAAGAAGAGCTGAAGGCTTTAATCTTGAAGAAGGAGAAGAAGAAGAAGAGAACTGTTCTTTTCAACTCGGGCCGAAGGTTTGGCAACACTCTGCAGAATGAAGAAGCTGGTTCTTCTGTAGGCAAAGGCAGTCCCCAGGGGGGAAAGGCTTCAAGTCCAGTAGTCTCCGACGACGAGACTGACTTTAATGAGGAACAGTATCCTCCTGCTGAAGACCGGTACAAGCAGTTGGAAGACAGACTGAATGCAATGGAGATCCAACAAGTGCCTGGGCTGGATTTCGGAGACTTGGGCTTATATACTGGTGTGATTATTCCTCACAAGTGTAAGGCACCATCTTTCACCAAGTATGACGGGGCGTCTTGTCCCAAGCTACACCTCAGATCTTATGTGCGGAAGATTCAACCGTACTCAGTGGGCAAGAACTTATGGATCCACTTCTTCCAGGAGAGTCTTTCAGGGACTCATCTCGAATGGTTCTATCAGCTGGATGGGACCAAGGTTCGTAACTGGGAGGAGTTGGCTACTGCTTTTTACAAGCAGTATCAATATAATGCCGACCTTGCTCCTACACGTACCTAACTCCAGGGTATGTCGCTAGGATCAAGCGAAGGTTTTAAAGAGTATGCACAGAAGTGGAGGGACCTAGCTGGCAGGGTGCAGCCTCCGTTAACTGACCGTGAGCTGGTGGATATGTTCTTGGGGACCCTCTCAGGGTCGTTTTTCAATCATCTTATCGGTAATTCGTCTGCAGGGTTTACTGATCTTATTCTGACTGGGGAGAGAATAGAGGCTGGAATGAAGTCCGGAAAAATTCAGAAGGGTGCATCTGCAAGTTCTGAGAAGAAGCCCTTTAAGAAGGAGGCCAGTGCTGTATATGGGCCTAGAAGGCATGATAAACCTGAGCGCCGCCAATCTGTCAATGCGGTGATGATTGCTAAGCCTGCTGCCGCTCCTCGGCAAACCAATCCACCCAGGGCTTAAAGACCCAGAAGGGAGTTCACTCGGCTGAGTATGACCTTGTCGCAAATCTTTCCGCAGTTGCTATCCACCAATTTGGTGACTGCTAGAGAGGCCCCGAAGGTTGTAAACACTGCTTCTCCCAAGTACAATCCAAATGCCCGCTGTGCTTATCACTCCGATAGCCCGAGGCATTCCACTGATGACTGTTGGGCATTGAGGAATAAGGTGCAAGACCTTATTGATGCGAAAGAGATACAATTTGAGGCTCCTGAGAGGCCAAATGTGGTGATTGGTCCTATGCCCCAGCATGGAGTGAATGTCGTGGATGAAGATGTGTATGCCGTTTCTGTGAATGATGTAGCTACTCCTCTGATGACTGTTAAGAGGAACCTACTGCTGGCCAGTTTATTTCCGGGTTGTAGTGAAGGTTGCCTTTTCTGTGCTGTTTCCCTTTCTGGTTGTCCTTTGCTGAAGTTGGGCATCCAAAGCCTGATGGACAGCAAAGAGATTCTGTTCAAGAAGACTGCTGTTCAGTTCGTTCCTATGGAAGAAGTATCTGTTGTTACCATTTTCCAAAATCCAATCAAGGCTCCCCCGAGGAAGCCAGTTAAAATCCTGACTGTCGCACCCATTGTGATTACTGTTCCGGGGCCTCTCCCCTATGAATCTGATAAGGCTGTCCCATGGCACTATGGGGCAGATGTGTATAAACATGGAATCAAGCAAGAGTTCAACACTGGCACCAGCATCAACAATATCACTGGTCCAGCCAAATTTACCCGCAGTGGCAGGCTCTTCTCGCCTGACATTGTGCCACCTACTATTCGAAGACCCCTCACTATAACACCTGCAAGTGTACCTGTTCCCGTTTCTGATCAAGTTGTTTCCCCTGCTGCCGAGTCATCTAATGCTCGGGGCAAAGGGATTGAAGATGAGCCTGCCCGGATGGAGGCACCAAAATCTGTAAATGCTGAGGCCTCCCAACAAGAGATGGAGGAAATTCTGAAGATAATCAAGAAGAGCGACTTTAATGTTGTTGAACAGCTGGGGCATACCCCCTCCAAGATCTCTATGCTCTCCTTACTGCTATGCTCAGAGGCCCATGCTAAGGCCTTGATTTCATTTCTAAAGACGGCCCATGTGCCACAGGAGACATCTGCAGTCCAGTTTACTGATTGCGTAGCCAATTTGACAGCCGACAATGGTTTGGGTTTCTCGGATGCTGACCTTACTGCTAAGGGAAAGGACCACAATGACGGCCTGCATGTCTCTATTGAATGCAGGGGCACTACTCTTGCGCACGTGTTGGTAGACACTGGTTCTTCCCTAAATGTGCTACCCAAAAAGGCCTTAGACCATTTGGATTGTGAGGGCCTGGAGCTGAAACCTAGCAACATCATCGTCAGAGCCTTTGACGGTTCTAAGAGGATGGTTCATGGAGAGGTAGACATTCCTATTCGTGTGGGTTCTCAAGTATTCGACTCTACTTTCTATGTGATGGATATCCGTCCATCGTATTCTTGTCTACTGGGTCGACCTTGGATTCACAAAGCTGGGGCAGTGACCTCTACCCTACACCAGAAGCTCAAGTACCCCGTCAGAGGGAAGATTGTCACTGTGCAGGGAGAGGAGGAGTATATGGTGAGCCATTTGAATTCCTTCAGGTATATTGAGATGGACGGGGAGTTTATTGAAACCCCCTTTCAGCATTTTGAAGAGGTACCTCCAACATTGGCAGCAGCGGAAACAGTGGTTGAAGAGGACTTTCCATTGAAGATGGCTTCCTTGAAGGATGCCTGGGCTGTAATCAAGAAAGGTGAATGTGCTAACTGGGGTAGGCTCCCTGATTTTACACCTAAAACTGACAAGTTTGGACTGGGTTTTACTGCAGAGGCTCAGAGGGTTGTGCGCAAGGCAAAGACCAGAAGACCTCCTGTGCTCATTACTAATCCAGGAGTGAATGCTATTGGGGATGAAGATGAAGTAGAAGAGTCAGAGTTCGATAGCTGGATTTACCCGACGACTGATGGTGGATTGACCAATTGGATTGCTAAAGATCATACTCCTGTTACTTTTGTTACGCAGTAATAAACTCCTTTGTTTTTGTTATTTGTAATAAACAATTAAAACTCTATGGCCTGGTGTCTTACCCGGGGCACCGTGGCTTCATTTGTGAGGGTATATTAATTGTCATTTCATATATCATGAATAAAGACCTTGGACGTTTTCTCGCATTTCAAATCTTATGCTCCTTTTCTGTCTTTCCTATCATTATATTGCAAAACAGCTGTATTTACACACACTCACTCATACAGGTTTCAATCCACTCTGGATCTCACTGGTAACGACTCTGCTACTGCCAGTTATGACTTCGAAAATCCGATCAACTTAGCCGAAGACGAAGGTGAAGATGATTGCGAAGTGCCTGGCGAGCTTGCAAGACTGTTACTCCAAGAAGAGAGGGCAATTCAACCACACTAAGAGCCAGTGGAAACGATAAATCTGGGTACTGAGACGGACAGGAAGGAGGTTAAGATTGGTGCCAACCTAGAGCTCAGCGTGAAGCAACGGTTGACTCAGATGTTACATGATTATGTGGAGATCTTTGCCTGGTCCTACGAAGACATGCCCGGGTTGGATACTGACATTGTGGTCCATCATTTGCCTACCAAGGAAGACTGCCCTCCGGTTAAGCAAAAGGTTCGCCGCATGCGTCCAGAGATGTCTGAGAAGATCAAGGCCGAGGTTATGAAACAGTTTGATGCCGGGTTCCTTACAGTGACTTCTTACCCTCAGTGGGTTGCTAATGTGGTGCCGGTACCAAAGAAAGATGGAAAGGTCAGAATGTGTGTCGACTACAGGGATCTGAATAGGGCCAGCCCTAAGGATGACTTCCCCCTACCTCACATTGATGTCCTTGTTGATAATACAGCTCAACACAAAGTGTTCTCTTTCATGGATGGCTTTTCAGGTTATAATCAGATCAAGATGGCTCCTGAAGACATGGAAAAGACTACCTTTGTTACTCAGTGGGGCACCTTCTGCTACAAGGTCATGCCATTCGGGTTGAAGAACGCTGGGGCAACCTACCAACGTGCAATGGTTGCTTTATTTCATGGCATGATCCATCATGAGATAGAAGTGTATGTTGACGACATGATCGCAAGGTCCCAAACTGAGGAAGAACACCTTGATCATCTGCAAAAATGGTTTGACCGTCTGAAGTTGTATAAGCTAAGGTTGAACCCGAACAAGTGCACCTTCGGGGTTAGATCCGGAAAATTGCTAGGTTTCGTTGTAAGTGATAAAGGTATTCAAGTGGACCCTGCCAAGGTTAAAGCCATTCAAGAGATGCCAGTTCCTAAGACGGAGAAAGAGGTCAGAGGCTTTCTAGGACGCCTGAATTATATTGCTCGATTCATCTCACACCTGACTACAACCTGTGAACCAATCTTCAAGCTGCTGAAGAAAGACCAGGTAGTACGTTGGAATGATGAATGTCAGGCTGCTTTTGACAGAATCAAAGAGTATCTCCAAGAACCACCCATCCTTATGCCACCGGTTGAAGGGATACCTCTGATACTATACCTGACAGTACTTGACAACTCAATGGGGTGCGTGTTGGGGCAGCATGACGAGTCTGGCCGAAAAGAGCATGCCATTTATTACCTTAGCAAAAAGTTTACCGACTGTGAGACCCGATACTCACTGCTCGAGAAAACTTGCTGCGCTTTGGTATGGGCTGCTCGCCGGCTAAGACAGTATATGCTAACTCACACTACCTTGTTGATTTCAAAGATGGATCCTATAAAGTACATATTTGAAAAGCCTGCTCTGTCTGGGAGAATAGAAAGATGGCAAATGATCTTGACAGAATACGACATCCAATACACGACCCAGAAAGCCATCAAAGGAAGTGTATTGGCAGACCACTTGGCACATCAGGCAGTAGACGACTATCAGTCAATGAACTTCGAGTTTCCAGATGAGAGCATCATGATTGTGACTGATTGTGAAGTACCTGGACCGGATGAAGGACCTGAGGAAGGATCCCGATGGTCTATGCACTTTGACGGAGCCTCCAATGTTTTGGGTAACGGTATCAGCGCTGTAATCATATCCCCCCAAGGCACTCATACTCCACTCACTGCCCGGCTATGTTTCAACTGCACCAACAACATGGCGAAGTATGAGGCGTGCATCATGGGTCTTCAAGCTGCGATCGACCTAAGGATCAAGTTTCTGAGTGTCTTCGAAGATTCTACTCTCGTGATCAATCAGATCAAAGGGGAGTGGGATATGAAACATCCGAATCTTATTCCCTACAGAGAATGTGTGTTGACATTGATCCCCCACTTCACAGAGATAACCTTTGAACACTTCCCGAGAGAGGAGAATCAGTTGGCGGACGCGTTAGCTACGATGTCTTCTATGTTCAAAGTCAAATGGGACAATGAGGCTCCCCGGATCATTATCTGGAAACTGGACGAACCGGCATACTGTTGTGATCTTGAGACTGAATTGGTGACTGAGAAGCCTTGGTACCATGAGGTGAAGAGATACTTGGAAGCTCAGGAATACCCTGAAGGTGCATCTGTCAACGATAAAAAGTTTCTAAGAAGATTCGCAGCCAAGTTCTTCCTTAGCAACGGCATCCTGTATAAGCGAAACCATGATTCGACCCTACTGCGTTGTGTGGATAAGACTGAAGCAGAAAGGATCATGGAAGTACTACATGAAGGGACCTTCGGAACACATTCCAGTGGACACACTATGGCAAAGAAGATCCTTCGGGCAGGGTATTTCTGGTCCACAATGGAAGCCGACTGTTACCAACACTCTCGGACATGCCATAAATGCCAGATATATGCAGACAAGGTGCATGTTCCTCCAGTTCCTCTAAATGTTCTGACTGCGCCTTGGCCGTTTGCAATGTGGGGCATAGATATGATCGGCGAGATTAAACCTACAGCATCCAATGGGCATCGCTTCATCCTGGTAGCGATTGATTACTTCACGAAGTGGGTTGAAGCAGCTTCCTACGCTACAGTAACCAAGAATGTTGTGGTACGGTTCATTCGGCACAATCTGATCTGTCGGTACGGTGTCCCTGAAAGGATCATTACAGACAACGGTACCAATCTCAATAACAAAATGATCACTGAGCTCTGCGAGCAGTTTAAGATACAGCACCACAACTTTTCTCCGTACAGACCGAAGATGAATGGGTCTGTAGAAGCAACAAATAAAAATATTAAGAAAATCGTGGAGAAGATGACAATGACTTATAAAGATTGGCACGAGATGTTACCGTTCGCTCTACATGGGTACCGTACCTCATCCAGGACGTCAACCGGGGCAACTCCTTTCTCCTTGGTCTACGGTATGGAGGCAGTCTTACCAATCGAAGTGCAAATACCCTCTCTCCGAATAATGAAGGATGCAGATCTGAGTGAAGACGATTGGATCCAGACACGACTTGATCAATTAAACCTTATTGACGAAAAGAGACTTGCTGCTATTTGTCATGGTCAGACGTACCAAAAACGGATGATCAGGGCATTTAATAAAAAGGTCAGACCACAAGAATATCAAGTTGGGGATCTGGTAATCAAACGTATCATCCTTCCTCAGAGTGATCCAAGGGGAAAATGGACCCCCACGCATGAAGGGCCATTTGAGGTTAAACATGTGTTCTCAGGAGGAGCCATGATTCTAACCAACATGGATGGTGACGACCTTCCTCACCCCACCAATGCAGACATAGTAAAAAGATACTACGCATGAAAAAGACCCGCTAGGTTGACATACCTAGGCAAAAATTAGGGCTTCCCAGCGAACCAAAAGGGTTCGGGCAAAATGAAGGGATGAAATGAAAAAAATCTGTACACCCGGCAAGTCGAAAACCTGAAAAGGCGGCTTGGGCAAAAATGGGTATCCTGGTGGACTGAAAACCCGAAAGGGCGGTCCAGGAAAAAGTTAGGGATAAATCGTAATACTATGTCTCATTGGATCACTTCGCATCCAGAATCCGGTATCAACATCAAGTTCAGACGGCATCGATCAATCAGCTTCATCTTCAGCTAGGTCATCAAGTGATGAGACGCTCGAAGATATAAAGGCAATAGCAGAGTTGGAACCCAGTGGGATTATGCTATTCACACAGCTGTTTTATATTCCTTTGTACAAATTTGTATTAAACTCTTTTGCTCGGCGGTGTCCTCTTACTAGGACGTCGGCCTCTTGTACATAAAACTCCTATTTACAGGCAAATTCAAAAATCAATATAAATCACTTTTCAGTTAAAATTGCCAATTGTTTTTCCTTTTCTGTTTTGTTTTGCGAAAAACATCCAAGGTTCAATTTGTGATATATGCATTTGACACTAATTGCTAACTCATAAATATTTGCATACGAAACAAAGGATTAATTACAGGTAACATTAGAAACAGGGGCAATAAAGAGTTGTCTAAGAGATCTAATTGCTCTATCCACCAAGGTACCAAGGTAAGTTCAGCTGAAGAACATAACCAGATATCTTAATCCCCCAGAGAGTGAGCCAGCAAGTCAGTGCACTCTCCCCAAGCAAAGTTATAGTCAACCTTAGGGAAGTTGGGTATCCTCCAGCAGATCTCAACATTCCCCATCAATATATAAACATTCTTAACAAGTATCCCCGGCAGTCTTGACCTAAAGATTGTTCCCCGGCGGTATATCAAACATTCAATGGAGTCACTTCCCCGATATAGTTCAAAATATCCTCAGGAGAGTCCAATCAAGATTTCCCCAGGAAAGTTGGAATCCATCTCCCCAAGCAGTAAGCTTATCCCCAGTAGATTCTAGAAGCTTCTCCCCCGCAGAGCATGAACGCGTCTCCCGACTTTATTCAAAGGTTATTTCCCTATCAGGATATAACTGGGTTATCCTCAGCTAAAAGCCACGGAAAGATCGTCCTCGACGAAGCCTTCCTATCCCCAGCGAAGTCTACTAAAACTTCCAACATAACAATGGTATCCCCAGCGAAGTTACCATCAAACATTCCAGCAAAGTACCTCTCTCCCCATAGAGTATTGTTCCCCATCAAGATCGCTAAAGTAATTTTCTCCCCGCAGAGTAATCTCTTCGCCAAGTCTATTCCTCAACGGAGTTATCTGCTCCTACCGGTATTCTTGCAACTATCATCCCCAGCGGAAACAAATATTCTTTTCTTCAAACATCAGCCCAGGAGTCAACTTCCCGGCACCCGTCAAGGATTTACTTTCCTAGACAGAAAACAGACATTCATAAACATCGCACTTCCATACATTATAGCATGCATATATGCACCATATCTTAAAATCTCATTTACGTTGAGAACATCATTGCTTGATCCATATCACGCATTGCATATGACTGACCTTTACCTTTCAGGAAAGATCCAGTTAAGTTCTCAGCTATGTTCAAGATTTTTGCCTGGTTCAGTTAAATCGACCCTAAGATTTTCCTGATTCTTATCCAGTCAAAGGCCTTCTCTGGTTCAGTCAGATCGACCCTAAGATCTCCCTGATTCTTATCCAGTTGAAGATTCCAAGACCTTGTCCGGTTCAGTAAAATCGACCCTAAGATTTTCCTGATTCTTATCCAGTCAAAGACCTTCTCTGGTTCAGTCAGATCGACCCTAAGATCTCCCTGATTCTTATCCAGTAGAAGATTCCAAGACCTTGTCCGGTTCAGTTAAATCGACCCTAAGATTTTCCTGATTCTTATCCAGTCAAAGGCCTTCTCTGGTTCAGTCAGATCGACCCTAAGATCTCCCTGATTCTTATCCAGTTGAAGATATTCCAAGACCTTGTCCGGTTCAGTTAAATCGACCCTAAGATTTTCCTAATTCTTATCCAGTCAAAGGCCTTCTCCGGTTCAGTCAGATCGACCCTAAGATCTCCCTGATTCTTATCCCAGTAGAAGACATCCAAGATTCTCTCAACGTTCCTGTTGAGGTAGTAATCGTCCAAGGTTCTCTCAGCGTTCCTGTTGAGGTAGTAATCACCCAAGGCTCTCTCAGCGTTCCTGTTGAGGTAGTAATCGTCCAAGGTTCTCTCACCGTCCCGTTGAGATAGTAACCATCCCTGGTTCATTCATCACCGTTTGATGCTCCAGACCCAGTCCCTATAACCAGTCAGGGTACATCTACACAAAGAGATTGAAGACCAGCTCATGTAACAGGCCAGGTAATCATCTTTCTTTTTCAGGTACGCAAGTTCTCGCTAAGGAATCTCTTATGCGATCGACATCCAGATGGCATCTATAAGCCCATCCACCTATCCATCACCTCTCAGCATGGCATCTATAAGCCCATCATCCTATCCATCAATCTCCAAATGGCATCTGTAAGCCCATTCCCATCATCACACTGCTACTATGTGAGCGCAAATTTCTAGGCACTCTAGTGTTCAATCATCTTCTACCTTCGGATTACGAAAGGCACGTCAGCCAATCTGCATCCTCAGGTCTAAGAAGATTGAACAGGGGCAACTGTTGTACCCCAAAATTTTCCCTCCCATATTCTTCAAGATTTGCAAAGAGCATGCTTCACAATCTCTCAAGGGTTGCACAGTTCAAGGGCCTCCTAACAGTCAAAAACTAGGGTTTTGGTTCTGACAAAGAAATTGAAGTTGCCAAGGGTCCAATCAAGTCCCACATGCCTACAAACATGGTCAAGCATCCTCATGCTAAGTTTCAAGACTTACAACACAAAATTGCACAGTCAAATGCCCTAATTGCTCAGCAGTCAACTGTAGGGGCAAAATGGTCATTTGACAGTCAAAAGTTCAAATTTTTGGTCAACATCTTATTTTGAAGCCACAAACATCATTTGATCAATTCTTGATCATGATTTTCAAGGCATGGCTCAAAAAGTCTCAAGATGCAAAAGTTTCCATATTTGGACAGTTGAAAAAAGTCAACTGTAACTTGACCAAGGCATAACTTCCACATGGTTTATCAGAAAAATTCCATCCAAAGCTCATTTTGAAGATAAAGACATTTCCTACAACTCCTCTTCACACTTCAAGTCCAAGAAATGCTCTCACAAAAAGTTATCAATTTCAACATTATAGGTCATTTTCAAAAGTCAACAAAAAGGGACTTTAAGTCAAAGACCATAACTTGAGATTGGTAAATCAAAATAACATGGGACCAAAGGCATTGGTTATAGGACTTCAAGAACTTTCCAAAATGTCCAAGAACATGATCAAAGATTAAAAATTGAGCAACATATGCCTTGTGGAAGTTGGGAAATTTTTGGGAATTTTGAAAAGTCAACTTTACTTCAAATGCCTCAAAATTGCTAATGGGCCACATTTTCTTCCAAGAATCATTATCCAAAGGCTATGCACGACCATTTGGCCCAAAGGGGAGTTATTTCATCATTTTTTATTATTTATTTGAATTTTTAATCACCATTAATTCATTTAATTAAATAAAATATGAAAAAAATACCCAAGCATATATTCTAAATCTTTTTATGCAGCTAATAGGTCTAACATAACCTCAAGATTTCGTGCATATTCAATATGGAAAGAATCTCCAATGATTGGCATATTTGGCATGAAGAAAAGATTGGAAAAATCATGGAAGATCACAAAATTCAAAAGCATTGATTCATTGGATATTAGGCTTGTTTTGTTACCCTAATTCATCCCTCATATAAGTCAGAACCTAAACCTAATGAACAAAAACCTTCAAGCTGCGCCTGAAAAAAAATACCAACTTTGCATTTTTTGTCCAAATATTCAAAACTGAATACACAGTTAGAGGTCGTTTCAAAGCGAGATAACTATTCCAATCGCTTGCCAAGGCATCAAGGAAACTTTCTGGATCAAAACCACAACTTTTAACCTCAAGAAACGGTAGAACGAAATAGTCCTGTTCTTAATTTTTCACATGTTCGTGTTTTGAATTATACGTATCATTCATGCCTTTTTCTTGTTGTTTTGCACTAACATAAACATTCTAAAACTTTTGGCATCATTTAATTGAATTTTTATGCCCTGTACGAGAATCTGCCATTAACGCCTTCTAGGTTTTCAAAGGTCAAAAATTAGGGCTTCTTTTATGGGGGAAAATTGGCCAACAAGACTTATGCCATTAGAATCAGAAGCTTCACACGAATTCAGTACACATGTCGCGCTCAATTTATGAGCAACGGTTGCCTAATCGCTATTTTCTTGTACTGTAGTTAGTGGGGGTTCAAAACCCCCGCTATTTGATGTATTTTTTCAGGCAAAAACGAAGGCGTGATGGAGAAGATGCTGAGGTGTTGGACATGGGTTGGCTAGTTTGAATAGCTGGCGCGCTTTTTGCTTGGCTAGTGCTATAAGCGTTTGTTTCATTCATATTCCATTAACTAACAAACACGCGCATACAACTCAAATGGTGGAACGTGCATTTGGTAAACGTTGGGACCTGGGTTCGATTCCCAGGTCCCCCATATTTCTCAATATGTTTTGTTTTAATGTGATTCTATGCAGTACACGCCCAGAATTCTACCATGCATCCAGCGCTGGAGCTTGCCACGCGTCTCAAAAGATCAATCCAATGGCCATGATCTGAAGAACACCATATGCACTGGTCAACAGAGCCACACGCATCCATGAAAAGTCAAAAAAGGCCAAGTTTCTAATGGGCCTCATTACTGGAACAGACCTCCAATTTGGGACAACAAACCCCCCATGTTTGCATTTTCCTCTCTTTTTATTTTTTCTCTTATTTATTTTAATTACATTATTTGTTTTATTTTAATTCTTTAAATTAAGTTTTTTTCTTTAATATAAAAATACCAAAAAATCAGAAAGTCAAAAAATAAAAATATATTTTATTATTTAATTCACTAATGTTTTTATTTTATAAATAAATGTAATAATTAATTTAGTTCTAATTCTAGGTTTTAATTTTAATATTTTGCAATAAACTAAAAAATGTAGAATTAGGGTTTTATACTTTTATTCTTTTTTTTCTTTTTCACCATATTTAATTATTAATTATTTTTTGTAAATAAATTTGCCATTAAATAATTAGGTTAAAACTAGGTCAAACTAAAAAAATATTTTTTTAATAATTAAAATGTTTAGAATTAGGGTTTTAATTCCAATTTAACTTTCTCATTAAATTCCATAAATACAAAAACTAAAAAAAAAAACAAATTCTTTCTTTTATTTAACTTAATTAATTTATTAATTGCAATGTAATTTCCTTTAAAGGGTCCAACGCCCTCGCTTTCGATTATAATTCCGTTTCGCGCGCTTACTTTATTTCTTTTTTTTTATAAATTTTATGTAATTGCTCCAAAGCCTTGTAATAGATTAATTAGGACATTTATTTTTCCGCATTTTTATTTTATTTCAAATCGGGTCTTGGATTAATTTGGCGATGTAGACCCGCGCCTTTGTAATAGCGTAGGACTTTTAATTCCGCATCTTTTAAACTGTTAATAACTTGCATGAAAGAATGAATGCCAAACATAAAAACAAAGCGTAGATCACCAATGCATGAACAAGATAAACATAATTGAAAACGACACACAAATCACACACCACCCCTAGGGTACGCCTCACTGTTGCCTTGCCCCTTGAAAAGTGGTCGTCGAGTAGAGGATGTTTTAGTAAGTCCTCATGTCCATGAACATGGCATGAGGGTAGCTTCTAAGGTGTCTTCCTATTGCTCTGGTGACCACACTGTCCCGAACCCTCGAATTGACCCGAACACCTCCAACGGTGGTGCTACCTACCTCTCAATGGTGGGATGGCACTACTTTAAGGACACTTACACAGACGAATTCCTTAGGGTAGGTAGACGACTCGTAGATACTTGCTCTAATTTCAAAACAAATCAAAAAACTTCTTTTCACACCGACACCTTTCAAAAGCAATTTTTCAAACACTCTTGAGGACTGATACAAGAGTCGAAATGAAATTTTCAAAGAAACTTTTTTTAAACCCACAGTTGAAAAGCAAACAAACAATTTTGAAAACACAAATGAGCAAGTATCTAAGAGCCCATGGATAACCATGGATAGAAAGGGTGCTAACACCTTCCCTTTCTATAAATCTACCTCCCGAACCGAGAGCAATCTCAATAAGGAATTTATCTGTGCTTTTGTCCTTTCCATTTGGAGAAAATAAAAGACGATGGCGACTCTTGCTTCCGCGACATTTCGCGAACCAGCGTTAAACAGTCAGTTCCAGATCCACCGATCACACCTACGTTCGAGGGACACAACCATTATTTCCGAGGCAACTAATTGAGGTAAAACCCTACGAGTGAGCATGTGCAAGTGTTTGATTTCAATTAATGTTATCTTTGCACAAATAGGGTTGTCTATCATTTTAATGTTATTCTTTCCATACAAGCCTATTATCCATACATCTAGGCAGTTTATAATTGCGGAAAGTAAAGTGCGAGAAATTAAAACCCTAGCTATTACAAGGCCTTGGGGAGGGGGATTACATTATAAAAAACTGTGGAAAATAATAAATGCAAAATAGTAAACCTAATTAACTGTTACAAACTCGGAGAAGTTACAATAATTAATCAAATAATGGGAAAAAAGATGCGTGCGAGAGTAAATTAAACGGGAAATTAAATTCAGAAACAATTAATTGGTGAATAAAGAAAAGATATTTTTTGGATTTTTATGAGAAAAAAATGATTAACTTTGCAAATTTACCTAACTTCTATTTAATTTTAATTATGGAAAAAAGAATTTAAGTTAACCTAATTAATTAAGGCAAATAAATATTTTATGAAAAAAAACTAAACCTAATATTTTTTAGTAATTTTATGATTTAATAAAAAAAGACCCTTTTTTAAAACTATCAAAAATAAATAAAATAATAAAGAATATTAAAGAAATAAAAAAAGAATAAGAGTGGGCCTGTTGTAGTTAGGCAAATTGGGGTGTATGCCCTGAATTTGGTTTTAGGCCCAGGATGATGGCCAAGTTTGTCCAGCATGGGATTCCATGTTGCTATCTTCAGATGGTGCACCATGTGGATGCAATCCTGATGCATTCGATCTGACTGGAGATAGATCTGATGGTGAGATCTGAGGACATTTGATGGACGTTGGGTATTGAGGTACGCTGGATCTAGAATAAGGAATTCAGGAAAACATAAAAGGTTTGGACCTGGGATCGAACCCAGGTCCTCCCTTTCACACGTTCGCCTCTTACCATCTGTGCTGGATGTTAATTCATATGCATAATCAAATAAAAATAATATAAGGGAAAAACACGTGATGTCTAGAAAAACACGCTAATATTCAAATGGTCCGATGAGACATTGCCGCGCAGTCGTCTTCTTCCCCAGTACTATCGTATTAGATGCTGGACTTTTACCTACGGTTCCATGTCTGTAACTAAAACCCGTTCATCTTAAAAAATCTCAAACAAATAAGATAAATTAAATCCAAGTATACCAATCAACCAGGCTTGATCTCGTGAGAATCACGGGGCCCATATTTGGCCCTAATTTTACCTGTATAATAAAGCCCTAAAATGCAAGCATAAACCCTAATAATGGAAATTGTCCATATATGCATCAAAACTTATAATTAATCATACCAATACGTTCCAAATGACAATATAACCATGAAGGTATGCTTAAAAAATGTTAACCATGTGCAAATAATCAAAATTGAATTCAAGATATATAGCAAATCGTGAGAGATGTGGAGGCTGATTCTGGGTGTCTTAATGCGTGCAAATTGTTGGAAAAGCTTCTGTAGGTGTCCAGGAACGTGTTGCAATCCTTAAATCTCCTTGTGGATGGCTCTAATATCGAATTCGTCTTAAGACTTTTTGGCCAAAAGTTGCAACTTGTCTTTGCTGTTTCACAAGATCAACCCTTGTTCTTATGCATTGGAATTGTTATGTATATGTAGTAGACTGAATTAGGTCAACAAAAAGCATTTATATCTTTGCAAATTATCAAGATTTTATTTTATTTCCTCTTTGCATTATTTCTTTCTAAATCAAACCAAATCATGCCATTCTTATCCCAATAAACCCTTTGCACGATTTGATTTTGTTTGACAACATAATTGGATTGTGATTCTATTCAAAATCAGATCAAAAACAAATCTTTACTAATTTATATCATTTATTTGATTTAATTTTACTTTTAAATGATTAAAATCCAAATAAACTAAATAAATAAATCAAATAATATATGAGAGAGTGTTTGGGTCGTGGACCATGTTATAAGTAATATGCAAGCATAAAAAGTTTGGCCCATTTGACAAAAAATGCAATTTTGGGTATTGTTGACTTTTGACAATTTTCCAGAAATGGCCAACTTTGACATTGTATATCTCCTTCAATTTTGACCCTAAGAGGGTGTTCTTTGATTTTTTAGAAATCTTAGGATGTCCCCTAAACAACCCTTTTGGTTTCATCTCAATTGGATCCTCCATGTTCATGTAAGAAGCTTTGACCCAAAATGTGTTTTTGTTGACTTTTGAAAAGGACCCATAATGTATGAATTTATATCTTTTCATGAGTGCATTTATTGAACATGAGGGATGAAGATGAGTTATATGGAATTGGATTCTCTTCAAAATGAGCCTTGGATGAGAAATTTCTGATGAAGTATGAGAATGTTATGCTTGGTCAAAGTTTGGTTGACTTTTCCTGAGAAACCCTAATTTAACAACTTTTGAGTTTTGATTAATTAGGAGCATTTCTTGGGGAATCATGATCAACCCTTGATCAAATGATGGGTATTACTTAAAAATGTTGATTTTGACCAAAAATCTTGACGTTTGACTGTACGTGAGTTGTAGTTGACTTTTGACCTAACATAGTTGATTTTCAAGCATTTGAGTAGTTGACTGAGCAAACTTCTTGTGCAAGGAATGAAATTTGGAATGGATGATCTTGAGAACATATTAGGACAATGGAAAAGGTTTGAGACATTTGGAGTTCACCCATCTTGATGAAAATGGAAACCCTATTTTGAGGTTCATTGTCTAAGGAGAGCATTTGCCTGATCAATCCTTGGGCATCCTTAGGCAAGTTGAGGATTTCAATGAACATATGTTGAGTAAAATGGGAGGGAAAATTTTGGGGTACAACAAAGGGTCTTGACTCTGGGAGTGTGTATCACTCAAGAGAGGAAATCAGATATACAAATGTTGATGATTTGAAATCTGTCCATCATAAACATCATATCAAGTCATAAGATATATGTCTTCAAGAGGTTTTCAAGTCATTCCAATGGAACTATGGTTTTGATACTTCAATCATTATTTCCTATCTTTTGATACAAATTAGGATTTGGGTTGAGAAGTGTGTTGGGATTTATTTTTCAAGTTTAAAACTATTTTGTAGTCTCTTATAAGCTCCAAGGTATCCATATATGTCTTATTGATTTTCGTGTTTTATCAGATAATCAAGATTGATTGAATACTGAAGAATTTGATTGTGTATGAGTAAAAGTCAACATAAAGTCAAAGTTTTATCAAACAAAGTTTTACGTAAAAATTATTGTCAAAAGTTAAGATACGAGAAAATGTGATCATTTGTTGAAAAGATTAAAAAGAATTGGTCAAAAGTGGGATTTCTTGCATTTGAAGTAATCTATCTCACTCACCCATGGTCTGAAATTTGCAAATTTATGCTCAATTGAAAGAGGAAATTTTATACTTCATTTTTGTCCTTGAGGACTTATCTCCAAAAAGTGCTTAGATTTTTGAGTTATGAGGTTTAAAAGAGGAATGTTCATAAGAAATTAAAGGTGACACAGTTAGATTTTGAATGATTTTTTTATATGGTCAAGTATTTAACTTTGAATGCATTTCATGTGTGATTCCAAGCCTTATTTCAAGATGTGTTCAACTACAAAGTTGTCCATCTCACTACATTCTACAGTTTTGTAGAATAAATCAAAGTCATTTGAGCCTTGGATCAAAAGTTATGATGAGAAAAAGTGGCGAACACATTAGGACTCAGATTAAAAACACTTGGTTAAAATCATGAAATTTTCAAAGTGTTCGATTGGTAACCTTTGAATGCTAAATACTCATGGATTAAGTCTTCGTTTCAAGTTAGGCTCAACTATAAAAGTGTTTATCTCATTTCTAGCTACAAGTTTGAAGAAGAGAGTAATCCAAAATCATGCACTGATCAAAAGAATTAAGGTCATGAAGTAGGCTCTTCAAGGTGTTTGATTAAATGATAGGTTAGTTCTCTTGTTTTAAGATTGACTTAATTTTTTGTAAAACAAATAATAGCAGAAATGAAGAATAGGATAAGAATAACAGGTACAAAAAGATGTCCTATTACAATGTCAGAACATGTTATGTTGAACTTTTTCAACAACTGGAACAACATGTCAAAGAAGAAGTCTTGACATCGCGCCTGCTGAGCTGGATTAGTGAGATTCAGTTTGTTCTCAACATTGGCAGAATATTCAGGAGAATATTATGCATCCTATATGCCGCATATTTAAAGGTCCAGAAAATTCAATCAGAAATCAAGGAGAATGAAGACTTTCTAAATAAGGAGATTATTTAGGAAAGTAAAGATTGAAGACCTTTCTTGGGGAAGAAGTTTCTGCAGTTTGTTATAGCTGATTTGCTGTGATTGAAGGCCCAAAACCAGTTGGGTAACTGGTTATAAATAGAAGGGTTTGTAACCTAGAAATGATACATCTCAAGATGTATAAGTCTAGGGTTTTGTCAAGGTAAACCTCCCGGGTTGTGGGAAGCTTACCATGTTCACCTTGAAGCCTGTAGGTAATAGGTGTATTGTTCTTGGAGGAAGTTTGAAAAAATTCCAAGATGTGTTAGAAGCAAAGCTAACAAATAGTGGAATTTGGCTTGGGAAATTAGCTAGGTATTGTCATGGAAGTGTGTCTTCCAAACTGCCTATCCGTGTTATCAGAATCTTGGTGAAAGGTCGTCTATGCAGTGACTGAGGTGTTGACTGCTAGACATCATTGTGATGATTGGAAGTGGGATAGGGATGTTCCATATCTAGGGAGGACCTGGGTAGAAGGGCCGTTGGGTAGTGATTACGTGCGTAGATCGTCAACGAGTGTGTTGGCTGTAGGGTCTGCAAATTGATACTGTTGATAGTGGACTTCATTCCTAGCTTGGTAGCCCCCATAGTAGGTGTTGTTGTACACCATACTAGGTAAACAATTATGGTGTGTTCTTTACCTTTTCAGTATTATTTTGCCTGTCTGTTTATGTCAGATCAGATGTCTCGACATCCTTGTAAGACATCTGAGTCTGTTGTACCATAATTTCAAATGGTATTAGAGCAAGCATCATGTTCTTCTCTGTGTGAGATCTTGGGAAGGTACTTTCTGGTCATGGGTAAGGAAGAAAGTATTTACTGAAAAGAGGTATGAACTTATACAATTCACACTATTGTATGGAGGATCTCTTTTCAAGGAACATTGGTTATATGTGACAAGTATTGCTCCTGGCTGTTGCCGTCAGGTCTGCAGCTTGTTGGAAGCTACTGTATGTAGGGTTTATTTTTTCAATCCTAGGTTGCCATGCTTGTACTTGGATAGTGGTGTAAGCATTGTGTCCGAATATTATTGAGGAGTTCGTTATATTTCGCTGCATGATTGCTAATATAACCCTGAAAGTATGGGAAGGATTCTAGGGTTGTTATCCTCAACAGAATATATGTAACACCTCAATTCTACCCCATCAAATTATATATAATAAAATCAGAGTTACAAAATTTCAATCATACAGATGAATCGGGACGTCACAAATTCTTCTAACAAATTCATTGCATTCATCATGGATATATAACACTTTTTCAAAACATCGGATGAACCATCAACATGACATCTTTCATTAAATAAACAACTACGCAGCGGAATTCTTCAATAACATCTTTAAATAAAACAGCAACTTCGAAACATCTCATATTTAATAATAATCAATTCAAAATTCAGCAACAGAAAATCAACAATCAAAAATCAGCAAGCGCTCATCCCCCCCCGAGTGTTACATATCAGAGCAATGACACCAACTCGAACTATTGAAGGTATACAGCCTTCACTCTCGATTACCTACATGTTACCAACATAAGGGAAACATTCAAACATAACGGGTGAGATATCTAACAATATAATAAAGCGCATGATAATTAATATATTAAGTTAGATTGAAAATGTCACCACTTCTCATCTCATAATCAACAATAATTACAGCATATATATATATATATATATATATATTCATCAACATCAAAATACACTTCATCATTCACTCATATAATGCGACTCAAAACTATGCAAATGCATGTGGTACCATTGGAGCAGAACTCCCATCTCAAAAATTTGCCAATTAATAGAGGCATCAACAAGGCATAGCCTTCATCTCAAAATTTGCAATCCAGGCCATCTCAACGAGCATAAGCTCCATATCAAAAATGCAATGTATGCGACTCAGCATGAATGTAATATCAACACTCAATTAACAACATCTCAATCATTTCAAAACAACAACATCTCATAAACATCTCAAAATAACAACATCTCATAAACATCTCAAAATAACAACATCTCATTAACATCTCAAAATAACAACATCTCATAAACATCTCAAAATAATGACATTGCATACATCTCAAAGTGTATCAACTTCTCGTCATCAACACCTCATATCGTCAAAATAATTTATTAAACACCATTTTTTCATCAAATTTCATTTTATCATCATAAATTATCAAACACAACTTTAATAACAACATCTCGCTAATGAATCAACTGTATATTACTACTACAGTTATCCATAATATTATTCTGCAGTTTGACATCTTTACTGCCACTAATCCTACTGTCATACTTCTAACAGCATCCTCTAAACATCTACTATTCATCATTCTGTCCAAAAATCAGTACAACGATCATTTACGGGGATTAATTCTAAATCCTGAGTTAGTTACTAGGACTACCCTTCTTATTCATCATTTTAATCATCTAGAATACTATTCATCGCGTTAGCTATCCAACGCTTCGAACGGCATCTCAGACAACATCTTAAAACTCAAGTTACAGCAACTAAAAGCCAATTCTATAAAAATAACAAGACATTATGTATCGACACAAAACCCTATGGATCGACTCATCCTGCTTCTCCTTTACAACATGGGTCGATGCAAACCTCATGGATCGACTCATCCTAACTTCAAAACGCAGCATGTATCGACACATGCTTCTCACCGATCGACTCATCCTGAGTCTTACAACTATCATGTATCGATGCAAGCCCTTCTTGTATCGACTTATCCCGAGTCTATCATCGCCTATGTATCGACTCATCCAGCTTGAGGTCGACACACACTGACCCATTCCTGCATAATTCTGCGTTTCCTTTTGTATTCTCACTACGGAAACTATATTACAGTCCTACAAACCTTTATATAATCATGGTAATTCATCACCTAAAGTTATACCCTATTACTCCATCGATCAAACAGCATAACAACATCATTGTTCATCAAGAATTCATCAATCTTCATCATACATCATTCATAATACATCCAATTCAAGAATAAAACAGCAATCCTCTAACCCCACATATCAAACATCATGAACCCAATTATAAAGTCAGAACCCCACCTTTACCTTGGATTGAAGGTCGCTCTACAATTTCCGGGTTGAATCTTGTTCTTGTCATTTTCCACTATTTCTAGTAGCTTCACGTTCTCTTTCTCAAATCCTTATTTCCTCTACTGCTCCCTCCTTCTATTCTAACAACAAATAATAAAATAACCTAATATTCTATTATTCCTTATTTCTTATTGGACTCAAAACCTACACCCCCTTATTACTTCTACTCTCTCAAAATAGGCCCACATCAAAATAATATTAACTTCTAATATTATTTCACCACATAATACTATTATACCTCTAATATTATTATTTCTCCACTCAATAAAATAAATTCAATTATATTATAACACCTCTTCACAAATATTCCAAAAAAATAATTTAATTAAATAATTAATTAAATTACGTGCGTTACAACTCTCCCCCACTTAGAATATTTTCGTCCACGAAAATTTACCTTAATCAAACAATTCAGGATAAGAGTCTCTCATCTTGCTCTCCAACTCCCAAGTCATGCTTTCACCAGCAGCTCCTAGCCAAACCACTTTAACCAAGGCAATATATTTGCCCCTAAGAGTCTTCATTTGACGATCCACGATCCGTATAGGCATCGTCTCCACCGTAAGATTATCCCGTACTTGCACATCGTCCATATGAATCACATGAGATGGATCTAAAATATACTTCCGAAGTTGCGACACATGAAACACATCATGCAAATTCGAAATATTAGGCGGTAAAGCCACTCTATAAGAAACATTCCCCACTCTCTCCGAAATCTGATACGGTCCAATAAAATGAGAAGTGAGCTTCTTAGACTTCAATGCTCGCCTAACACCAGTCATAGGTGTAACTCTCAAAAACACATGACCACCAGCTTGAAATTATAAATCCTTCCTTCGCTTGTCATGATAACTCTTCTGTCTACTCTGTGAAGCTTTCATCTTTTCTCGAATCAACTTCACCTTCTCAGTAGTCTTACGAACAATTTCAGGTCCAAGTACTACACTCTCACTAGATTCATGCCAACATAACGGAGTTCTATATCTCTGACCATACAACGCTTCAAAAGGTGCCATCCCAATACTAGAATGGTAACTGTTATTATAAGTGAACTCTATAAACAGAAGATAAGTATCCCACGAACCTCCCTGCTCAAGAACACATGCCCTCAATAAGTCTTCCAATGATTGAATCGTCCGTTCAGTCTGACCATCTGTCTGAGGATGATACGCTGAACTCAACCTCAACTTAGAACCCAACGCTTCTCGCATACTCTTCCAAAAATCAGAAGTAAATCTTGGATCTCTATCTGACACAATTTACAAAGAAACACCATGCAACTTCACAATCACACTAATATAAATCTCAGCCAACTTCGGCACTGGAAAACTGATGTTAATAGGAATAAAATGAGATGACTTCATAAGACTATCAAAAATCACCCAAATAGAATCATGTCATCTTAAAGTATTAGGAAACCCCGTCACAAAGTCCATTGAAATGCTATCCCATTTCCATTCTGGAACTTCCAATGGTTGCATCAATCCTGCAGGCTTCTGATGTTCAACTTTCGACTTCTGACAAGTCAAACATGCATACACAAACCGAGCCACATCACACTTCATCCTAGGCCACCAAAACAAACCTTTCAAATCTTGATACATCTTTGTAGCTCCTGGATGAATACTCAACTTACTTCTATGACTCTCTTCAAGTATCATTTTCTTCATCTCAGCATCATCAGGAATACAAATTTGATTACAAAACCTCAACACACCTTGCTCATCTAGCTTAAAATCATTATTCTCAAATTGATCAGTCCCAACCATCAAATCTAATAGTTTCATATTCAACTTCTGAGCTTCTCTGATACTGTCTAAAAATTCATTATTAATCTTCAACATACCCAACATAAAACTCTGCGGAGTAACCTCGCAAACTAAGCTCATATCTCTGAACTGCTCAATAAATTCCAACTCTTAAATCATCATTGTTGACATATGTAAAGTCTTTCGACTCAACGCATCAGATACCACATTCGCCTTTCCAGGATGATAATTCAAACTGAAATCATAATCCTTTAACAATTCCAACCATCTTCGTTGCCTCATATTCAACTCCTTCTGATCAAACAAATACTTCAAACTCTTATGGTCACTAAACACTTCAAATCTAGAACCATAAGGATAAGGCCTCCAAATCTTCAACACAAAAACAACTGCAACAAGTTCTAAATCAAGCGTAGGATAGTTCTTTTCATGAGTCCTTAACTGCCTTAACGCATAAGCAACTACCTTACCATTCTGAATAAGAAAACCTCCTAGACCCATCTTAGAAGCATCACAATACACCACAAAAGGCTCTCCTGGATTAGGCAACGTCAAAATCGGAGCCGACGTTAACCTGTTCTTCAATTTCGTAAAACTTTCTTCACATTGAACATCCCACACAAAATCTCTACCTTTACAAGTCAACTTAGTCAACGGAAGTGACAACTTAGAAAAACCTTCAATAAACCTTCTATAATAACCAGCTAATCCTAAGAAGCTTCTAATCTCAGTAGCTGACTTTGGAGTTTCCCATTGCAACACAACATCAACCTTTGACGGATCTACAACAATGCCACTACCTGAAATCAGATGACCAAGAAAACTAACCTCTTTCAACCAGAATACACACTTGGACAACTTTGCATATAGCTTCTTCTCTTTCAAAACATGCAATACTACTCTTAAGTGTTTAGCATGCTCTTCTTCTGACTTAGAGTAAATCAAAATATCATCAATGAACACCACTACGAACTGATCCAAATAAGTATGAAAGATATGATTCATATATTCCATGAATACTCCTGGCGCATTAGTAACACCGAAAGGAATCACCGAATACTCGTAATGTCCATAACGCATTCTGAAAGCCGTCTTCTGAACATCTTCATCCTTCACTTTAATATGATGGTAACCCGACCTCAAATCAATCTTACTAAACACACGAGCATCCACCAATTTTTCAATCAAGTCATCTATTCTTGCAAGCGGATACTTGTTCTTAATCGTCACCTTATTCAGCTATCTATAATCAACACAAAGCCTCATAGTCCCATCTTTCTTCTTCACTAACAACACTGGAGCTCCCCATGGCGATACACTTGGTCTCACAAACATCTTCTCAAGTAACTCTTCCAATTGCTTCTCCAACTCTAACAATTCAGATGCAGACATCCTGTATGGTGCCATAGACACATGTCTGGTACCAGGTACAAGATCAATAGCAAATTCAACTTCTCTCTCTGGTGGTACATCAGGAATCTCATCAGGGAAAACTTCAGGAAATTCACACACCACCTGCAATTCCTCAATTATAGCTTGAGTCTCTACAGATAGCGACGCCATCAACGAGAACATTTTTGCTTCCTCTTGCATCAACTTCCTTAATTGTCTAGTAGACAACCAACCATCTTCCTCTTCTTCAGGAGTAGAAAACTTCACCGACTTGTCATAACAGTTAATATGAACACAATTATGCTCTAACCAGTTCATACCCAAAATTACATCCAAACCTCTTAACGGTAAACAACCCAAATCAACAATAAAGTATCTGTCGAAGATCGACAAGGGACACTTAGCGCACACAAAAGAAGTAGTCACCGAACCCTTGGTTGGAGTATCGACGACCATTTCTCCATTCAAAGAAGATAACATAAAACCCAATCTTTTAACACAATCAGCAACAATAAAACAATGCATAGAACCAGTATAAATAATAGTAATTAAAGGAGTATTATTAATGAAACATGTACCTCATATAAGTCCGTCCTTAGCAGCTGTTTGATCCTCAACCAAAGAAAACACTTTACCACTTGACTGAGCCCTCTTCGGTTTCAGACACTGACTACCAATGTGCCCTTCTTATCTACAGTTGAAACAAATCATATTCTTGTGTTCACACTTAGATACAACATGTCCGTTCTTACCACAACGGTAACACCTCTTCACTTCAGCAGTGCACACATTACTCTTGTGCCCAGGTTTTCCACACTTAAAGAAAATCACACCAGTAGGAGCATCTCCTCCGCTATTCCTCTGACCATGAGCAACTTTCTGTTTACCTTTACCAGTTGGGCATAATAAGGCTTACCATAATGTTGTTGGTGCTTACCCCTCTTCTCACTGATAATCTTGTAATGAGCATTATTATCCTCTTCATAAATTCTGCAGCTATCAACCAAATCAGCAAAGACACGGATCTTCTGGTATCCAACTGACTTCTTGATCTCCAGGCGCAACCCGTTCTCGAATTTAATACACTTTGAAAACTCAGCATTTTCCTCAGCGTAATGCAGATAAAAATTAGCCAACTCAGCAAACTTTGCAGCATACTCAACAAAAGACATACTTCCTTGCTTCAGCTCAAGAAACTTAATTTCCTTCTTACCACGGACATCTTCAGGGAAGTACTTTCTCAGAAATTCCCTACGGAACACAGCCCAAGTGACATTCTCACCTGGAGCTTCCAACTTCTAACAAGTCTCTAGCCACCAGTCATCAGCCTCGACTGCTATTATATGAGTACCATAACGAACCTTCTGCGCTGGAGTGAAGTCAATTACACGAAAGATTATTTCAATCTATTTCAACCACTCCAATGCTCCGTCAGGATCATACTTTCCCTTGAACGTAGGTGGATTCTCTCTCTGAAAAGTCGCCAAGCTACGAGATAAAGCATTCCTGTCAACATTTGGCTGGTTTTCCATCGCATGGGCCATTGCTTCTAGAGCAGCAACAAGTGCAACATCATTCCTTCCAGCCATCTCAACTTCTCACTACAACACAAACTAACAGTTAGATCTCAAAATAACAATACTCAATTGTTAGACAACTACGAGTCGACGACAAGGTCAGACCAACCTTTTGCTCTGATACCAACTTTGTAACACCCCAATTCTACCCCGAAAAATTATATAAAATAAAATCAGAGTTACAAAATTTCAATCATACCGATGACTCGGGACGTCACAAATTCTTCTAACAAATTCATTTCATTATTCATGGATATATAACACTTTTTAAAAACATCGGCCGAACCATCAACATGACATCTTTCATTAAATAATTCAACAACTACGCAGCGGAATTCTTCAATAACATCTTTAAATAAAACAGCAACTTCGAAACATCTCATATTTAATAATAATCAATTCAAAATTCAGCAACTGAAAATCAACAATCAAAAATCAGCAAGCATTCATCCCCCCGAGTGTTACATATCAGAGCAATGACACTGACTCGAACTATTGAAGGTATACCTCCTTCACTCTTGATTACCTGCACGTTACCAACATAAGGGCAACATTCAAACAGAAGGGGTGAGATATCTAACAATATAATAAAGCGCATGATAATTAATATATTAAGTTAGATCGAAAACGTCACCACTTCTCATCTCATAATCAACAATAATTACAGCATATATATATATATATATATATATATATATATATATATATATATATATATATATATATTCATCAACATCAAAATACACTTCATCATTCACTCATATAATGCTACTCAAAACTATGCAAATGCATGTGGTACCATTGGAGCAGAACTCCCATCTCAAAAATTTTCCAATTAATAGAGGCATCAACAAGGCATAGCCTTCATCTATAAATTTTCCTATCAAGGCCATCTAAACGAGCATAAGCTCCATCTCAAAAATGCAATGTATGCGACTCAGCATGAATGTAATATCAACACTCAATTAACAACATCTCAATCATTTTAAAACAACAACATCTGATAAACATCTCAAAATAACAACATCTCATAAACATCTCAAAATAACAACATCTCATAAAGATCTCAAAATGACAACATCTCATAAACATCTCAAAATAACAACATCTCACAAACATCTCAAAGTGTCTCAACTTCTCGTCATCAACACCTCATATCGTCAAAATAACATTATAAACATCACTTATTCATCAAACGTCATTTAATCATCATAAATTATCAAACACAACTTTAATAACAACATCTCGCTAATGACTCAGTTGTATATTACTACTACAGTTATCCATACTGTTATTCTGCAGTTTTACATCTTTACTACCACTAATCCTACTGTCATACTTCTAACAACAACCTCTAAACATCTACTATTCATCATTCTATCCAAAAATCAGTACAACGATCATTTACGGGGATTAATTCTAAATCCTGAGTTAGTTACTAGGACTACACTTCTTATTCACCATTTTAATCATCTAGAATACTATTCATTGCGTTAGCTATCCAACGCTTCGAACGACATCTCAGATAGCATCTTAAAACTCAAGTTACAGCAACTAAAAGCCGATTCTGTCCAAAAAAACCAGACATTATGTATCGACACAAAACCTTATGGATCGACTCATCCTGCTTCTCCTTTACAACATGGGTCGACGCAAACCTCATGGATCGACTCATCCTGACTTCAAAACACAGCATGTATCGACACATGCTTCTCCCTGATCGACTCATCCTGAGTCTTACAACTATCATGTATCGATGCAAGCCCTTCTTGTATCGACTCATCCTGAGTCTATCATCGCCTATGTATCGACTCATCCAGCTTGAGGTCGACACATACTGACCCATTCCGGTATAATTATGCGTTTCCTGCTGTATTCTCACTACGGAAACTATATTACAGTCCTACAAACCTTAATATAATCATGGTAATTCATCACCTAACGTTATACCCTATTACTCCATCGAACAAACAACATAATAACATCATTTTTCATCAAGAATTCATCAATCTTCATCATACATCATTCCTAATACATCCAATTCAAGAACAAAACAGCAATCCTTTAACCCCACATATCAAACATCATGAACCCAATTATAAAGTCAGAACCCCATCCTTACCTTGGACTGAAGGTCGCTCTACAATTTTCGGGTTGAATCTTGTTCTTGCCATTTTCCACTATTTGCAGCAGCTTCACGTTCTCTTTCTCAAATCCTTATTTCCTCTACTGCTTCCTCCTTCTATTCTAACAACAAATAATAAAATAACCTAATATTCTATTATTCCTTATTTCTTATTGGGCTCAAAACCTACACCCCTTATTACTTCTACTCTCTCAAAATAGGCCCACATCAAAATAATATTAACTTCTAATATTATTTCACCACATAATACTATTATACCTCTAATATTATTATTTCTCCACTCAATAAAATAAATCCAATTATATTATAACACCTCTTCACAAATATTCCAAAAGATAATTAATTAAATTACGGGCGTTACAATATATGCTGACATTTTCAACCATATTAAAAGTGTCAAAGATACTTGAGATTCTCCTCAAGTCCACTCATAAATACATTTATCAATAAGGTTGATGAGAATCAATTGATCAATGATGATCATATACATCTGCATATTAACCTTGAAGACTGTCAAGGATGGTGTGTTCCAAGAAGAAGGAACTGATGTTCTATGGGATGTTAGAACATTATTTCAGAAGGTATGCAACTACTAGTTGAAGGAGGCATCTGGTTTGTGCAGGTTAATTAGGACACAATCAACAATTTATCTACTCCATGTGTCAGTTTATTTTTTACCAAGGCTTATGGGAGTATAGAGGTTGAGCTCCATGTTCTTGAGAAGAACCCATAAAGGAATCTCCTTCAGATCCTTTATGTATATGAGATGAGCTCGTATGTGGAAGATCCTTCTAATAAAAGGTTCCAGATTCATGGAATCCTATTTGTGTCCATAGAAAAGATTATGTTTGAAGAGGATTATTGTGATCGAACCACGGTATTTGATTCTCTTGAAGATTGTTTTAATTTCCCTTAAGGAAGAGAAACAGTGATTCCCTTTGTGTACCCTCAGAAGATGTTAAAAAGATCCCCTTGTCAAGGGTTGATATGATGTCAGACAAAATATCATGATATCTTTGAAGATGTAAAAATTTGAAGGGCATTGTTTTTGAAGAATCAAGGGAAACAAATGCTTTTGAAAAGTCTGTATTTTTTAGTGTCAAGCCTAACAAAATCTGTTCTAGAGACCTAATAGAGGGACTTTCCTCTGTAGGTACAAACAATGGTATCCATCATCTCAAAGTCAGACATGAGGTCCAAAGAAAAGCTTATTGAGATGTGAATCATGCAATCCCCTGCATATGTTGATATTCTGATCCTAAAGATTGATCAGTTTTTGTTGGTTTGTTTCCTTGTGTTAACCCCCACAAGAGTTGATTATAAGTTACTATGGAGGTTACCCCCCAGAGCCATAGTAAGAATGGGTGATGTCGTATCTAATGTTGGGACATCATCTCTAGGTGTCTGCTTCCTCTAAAAAGGAAGTTGTTGTATAAATCATGAGGTGAGTATTGTTGTTCACCAGTGGAGTTCAAAGCCGGAATGTTTGATCATGATGGTGCTGAAGACCAGTCTCTGACCAAGTCTGGAATGTTGAAAGGATCCACTTGTGTTGAACGATGATAAAGAAGGATGCCAATTCAAGTGCTCTAACATCTGTTGAAAAGGAGTATCATCTGCAGTTGTGTGTGTGGGGAAGTTTTTTTTCTCGGATGACAAATACCCTGTTGGGAGCTGAGTACTTATATGAGGTACAAATGCAAATCTACTATCTAAGCTGATGATTCAGATATTGTTGAGAGTTTATTTCTTTCTATGGTGATCAAGTGGATGTATCAAACTGAATGAGTCGTAGAAGATGTAATCTTTTGTGATCTTCTCCTAAAAAGACTGTTAAGATTAATAATCTCTTTGGTTGATAAATCAAGAACTGGATTATTGGAATCTGTGAAGAAAGGTTGATGTCATAAATGATGTTGTAACATCATATTTTCGTAAAGGAAGGTTCAGGATTCTGATTATGGAAGACTGAGGATCAACATGGTTGTCAAAAGAAGGATAAACATGGTTTTCCTCTGTTGCAAGTATGTCAGCCTGGTGTGCTTAAAACAAACTATTTGGGGGTGTGTGGTTGTATGATGTCCAAGTATGTGTTCACGATATCTTGGCTATCCAAAGAGGTATGGAAATTTGTGTGGTTATCAAGGGCCATGACCTTGTAAAAGTATGAAGACCTGGAGTTGGTATATCATATTCAGGATGAGTTATTTTCACAAGAGTGTGAATATGTTTAAGTGAGTGCGTGAAGTCTGTTGTTTGTCTTCTGGTGTCCAAGTGTTCATCCTCAGCAGAAGCCTTGTTTGTCCATGATAGGGGGAGCTTAGAACCTATATATGGTTACTGGTGTATTAGTTATGGAGCTTGCATGTAATTCAAGCTTGTGAAGATTACAGGCAACATATTGTGACATGTGGCTACTAGGTTTAGCTGTCTATGCCCTTGTTGGGTCTATGTGGTTCTAGTCAGGAGAAGCTAGTATAATCTGTTTTCTTCAAGAGTTGAGCTTAAGGTCAAGTCAATGACGTAACCTGGAATTTTTTGGTTTCCATGATTAGATGTCTTGTCGAAGATTCAACAAGTATCACAGGTGTGAAGAAGAAAGCTGTCAGTTCTACCCAGTGAAGCTTACTATAAAATATAGTGAGAGAGTATTTCTGTTGTGTGGTTAATCTGAAGATGAGACCATGTGATATCCCTTTGTGAGAATGGGGAGTTTGTTAAAGGGCACGGATGGAAATAAGTCCCTTGGATGATGATTCTAGAACCATAGCAGATAAGCTTTATGGTAATGTTGTTGATGTCTCAAATGATGTTGGAACATCATTTTTGATGATAGTCTATTAAAGATACTTGGAACTATGAATCTAAAAATTCAAACTCCACACTCATCAGTGGCAGTTCTGTCTATGGTGTTAAATAAGGAGATTCTGATTAAAGGAGAAGTATGCTCAAGTAATGTATAACAACTATCTTGGTTTGAAAACTTTACTAGTTTCAGCAAATACTAATAATGTGCAGAAGGAGGATTTAATCAGCACATTGGTTAAGGGGTACTCCTTCTGTTGGAGAGTCTGAATCTTAGTAAAGCTTTTAAGCACACTAAGAAATGGTTGGAAGTTGGTTTCAGACTATGGTTGCATGACATCTTATCCATCAAAAGAGTCATGACAATATGTGTGGAGGTGCAAGGGCATGAATCAGGTGTCCTTATACTTGGAGTTATTCCCGGTGAAATAGTGGGTGCTTAGTGTTGTGTTTTCTCCATAATGAAATTTGTAATTGTCCATGACAGGATGAGTCAGCAGGACTAATTGGTTTGTTTGGAACTTTTGATGTTCAAGCGTATAGAGTTATTTCCCTCCTAAGAGGATGATGTTGGATAACATGCTGAGACATGTTACTACAAAATATAGTTGTTTATGCCCTTATGAGTCTCTGAAGACTCTAGCCAGATGTTACTAGAGTATACCATCCTTCTCCAAGAGGATGTGCTGGTTCTGCGAGATTTTATTTTTCTCTGGATTAGTGAATGGGATAACGAGGACTATCCTACTGGTTGTTAGAAGATGTTGACTCTGGTTATGATGTCGAGGATGATGTCCATGAAATCTCTCCTTTGAAGAAGTTTGCAAGCAAGAAGCTTTCTGCCAGGGTGCCCGATGGTCCTATTGACAACATTTCCTTCCACTCTATTGGCATTGCTGAAAAGTGAAAATATGTGTCTCAAAGAAGAATTGCCCTTGAAAGAGAGTTGGGAGTAGGTGCACTGGAGTACAAAGAGATTATGGAGCTGTTTTCTTTTGCTGGCTTGTGCTAATCACAAAAGTAAGGAATATAGGAAGGTGTTTGTGTTGAATTTTCCCTTGCTGTCATCAATAGTTATCTGGACGGGTCTGAAGATGATTACTGTGAGTTGGATGTGACTGATAATCAAGTGTACAAAGCCATTACTGAAAACCAGACTGTAAAACATGTAGGAACCTGTGCACCGACTGCGTGTTATAATGGGAGCTTCTTAAAGGATTTTTATGCACAATGAGTCCTTTAAATGATTAGGTTCTGTATTATGGAGTTGATGTACCACATGATGTCTTAACATCATGATAATTGACGGCTATTTTGATTAATGCTTGTGATTGTTCATGTGAAGTTGGATGCTTAATTAAGCATTATTGTGAGAAGTGGCATTTCTGACTATGTGGATTAGAATATGGAGAGACTAATATTGTCTACAGTAGCATGCCTGATGAATGCGTGACTATTTAGTTGAATACTTCACTAGTATCAGCAACTACTAGTGGATATAAAGGCAGAAGGCTGCTGACAGATACTGAGGTCTGAGAAGAGTATTTTGAAGTTGTAATTTTTTTGCTGCAAGTCACTCCAGAAAAGGTTTGGTGATCTGAATATTAGTAAAGCTTTTAAGCAAACTAAGAGTTTTTAGAGTTTGTGAGTGACTTCACACCTAGTATGAATGACATCTTTCCTATTCAAAAGGTCTTGATACAGAGTGTGCTTATGAAAATACAATGATCGAATGTGTCCCTGTGTTATGAAGAAGTCAGGTTTCCTGGAAGTATTCTCAAGGAGTGTGAATATCTGACTCTGATTTGACTCTATTGAGGGAGTCACAGTTTCGCATATGCAGGAAGTGCTGAAGTATCTCATCTATTACACAAGTCTTCATCTTCAGCTGGAGCATTAGTTACTCATGACAAAGGGAGTCATGTGGATATCTGTAAATTGTTGCTGCAATGATACAGGTATTATCAAGCCATAATACTGTTCACTTTTGTAAAGGTTCTATGAGGAAATAATGTCGAAACAACATGTTATGACATTATGAAGTTATGGATAAACTTAACAAGACATGGTTGTTTCTGACTATGAGAAGCTTGGTGAAGATCAGAAGTTCACATATCTCTTAGAAGTTTAACGGGAAGTATGGGAGAATTTATTTTTCTCTATAGATTTCAAAAAGACTCCTTGAGGTTCTATATTATGAAGAGGTGTCACAAATGTGATATTTTAATACTTAATATATGTCACTAAGTCTAAGTGATAGAAGAACACTTAGAATCCAGTATGAACAGGTGGATAATCTAGTGAAGCATCCCTGATTGGTGGGAGAAGATGTGTTGATCACTAAAATAAGAAGACAATGTCTGACTAAGTGTTAGGACATTATACAGGACATGTTCCTGCACGGTCAACATAGGGTGGAATGGCCTATGTGTTCAAACTCGTGGCTATAAACAGGGGGATAAAAATTTGTCTAACTATGCATGTGTATGTACAGGAAGTAGCTATAGCATTCAAAGCCATTATGGATGGTGCACATTGATACTTGAAGTTTTGTCCTCAAATATCATTTCCTTTTGACAAAGATTGGTGCTACAATCTAGGATCGTTATTTTCCAAGTAAAAATCCCAATTATTTATAGAGAGTTCTTCGTATCTCTGTATCCCCGTGAGTTTCTTGAGTCCATAATTCTTATGTCTTTTATTCGAGTTTGGGTAAGTTGTGCTTGGGTCGGGTATTGTGAAGGTTTCCTTTGCCAAGTTTTGGCTAAAAAGGGGGAGATTGGTGTGGCTGTTGGGATGCTGCTGATTCAATAAGTGGTGGTTATTATTAATGTTCACAGAGGTCAAAATAAGTGGATGTTGGGATGCTGCTGATTCCATAAGTGGTGGTCATTATTAATGTTCATAGAAGTCAAAATAAGATGTTTGATCCTCTTTCTGTGACATATGTTTGTGAAATATAATCTGAGTTATGAACATAATTGTGACCTGTGTTCTGAGTTATTAGGGGCAGTGGTTGATTTGGTCTTAAGGAGTTATTGAGAATTATCTTATCTCACCATTGGTCTTCTATGTTTAGAAGATGTTCCTTCATTGAGGGGGAGTACAAGTTGTCTTCTGCTATATTCTTCCTCGTGTGCATCAACCAAACTTCAGGACTTTCCTTCCTTTTATCTTGAAACTGATGTTCGTTGGTGCTGGTGCAATTGAGTTCTTCAGAGTGCTGCAAAGAAGATGTCTAACAAGATGTTGAGACATTATTTTCAACTGAATATCTATTGTTACTGTAATATCCTAGATTGCAATTGTTTTTAGATTATTTGTTTTAGCCAAATTTTTCCAAAGGGGAAGAATTGGTGTGGCTACTGGGATGCTGCTGATTCCACAAGTGGTGGTTATTATTAATGTTCACAGAAGTCAAAATAAGTGGTTGCTGGGATGCTGCTGATTCCACAAGTGGGGGTTATTATTAATGTTCACAAAGGTCAAAATAAGATGTTCGATCCTATTTGTGACATATGTTTGTGACATGTGATCTGAGTTATGAACACAAATGTGACCTGTGTTCTGAGTTATCAGGGGAAGTGGTTGTTTTGTTCTTAAGGAGTTATTGAGAGTTCTCTTATTCCACCATTGGTCTTCTATGTTTAGAAGATGTTCCTGCATTAAGGGGGAGTACAAGTTATCTTCTGCTATCTTCTTCCTCGTGTGCATCAACCAAACTTCAGGACTTTCCTTCCTTTTATCCTGAAACTGATGTCCGTTGGTGATGATGCAATTGAGTTCTCAAAGTGATGCAAAGAAGATGTCTAACAAGATGTTGAGACATTATTTTCAACTGAAGATCTATTGTTTCTTTAATCTCCTAGATTGCAATTGTTTTTAGATTATTTGTTTTAGCCAAAATTTTCCAAAGGGGGAGATTGTTAGTTCTCTTATTTTAGGATTGGCTTAATTTTTTGTAAAACAAATAATAGCATAAATGAAGAATAGAATAAGAAGAACAGGTACAACAAGAAGTCTTATTACAATGTCAGAACATGTTGTGTTGAACTTATTCAACGACTGGAACAACATGTCGAAGAAGATGTCTTGACATCGCGCCTGCTGAGCTAGATTAGTGAGATTGAATTTTTTCTCAACATTGGCAGAATATTCAAGAGAATATTATACATACTATATGGCGCATATTTAAAGGTCCAGAAAATTCAATTAGAAATCAAGGAGAATGAATACTTTCTAAATAAGGAGATTATTTAGGAAAGTAAAGATTGAAGACCTTTCTTGGGGCATAATTTTTTGCAGTTTGTTACATATGATTTGATGTGATTGAAGGCCTAAAACCAGTTGGGTAATAGGTTATAAATAGAAGTTTTTGTAACCTAGAAATGATAGGGCTCAAGATGTAGAAGTCTAGGGTTTTATCAAGGTAAACCTCCCGGGTTGTGGGAAGGTTACCATGTTCACCTTGAAACCTGTAGGTAAGAGGTGTATTATTCCTGGAGGAAGCTTTGAAGCAACTCCAAGATGTGTTTGAAGAAAATCTAACAAAAAGTGGAATTTGGCTTGGGAACTTAGATAGGTATTGTCATGGAAGTGTGTCTTCCAAATTGTCTATCTATGTGATCAGAATCTTGGTGAAGGGTCGTCTTTGCAGTGACTGAGGTGTTGACTACTAGACATCATTGCGATGATTAGAAGTGGGATATGGATATTCCATATCTAGGGAGGACCTAGGTAGAAAGGTCATTTGGTAGTGATTAAGTGCGTAGATCATCAACGAGTGTGTTGGCTGTAGGGTCTGCAAATTGATACTGCTGATAGTGGACTTCATTCCTGGCTTGGTAGCCCCTAGAGTAGGTGTTGTTGTACACCGAACTGGGTAAACAATTCTGGTGTGTTATTTATCTTTTCAGTACTGTTTTGCTTGTGTGTTTATGTTAGATCAGATGTCTCGACATCCTTGTAGGATATATGAGTCTGCTGTACCAGAATTTCATGACACTTAGCAGAAATCCGAGAGAGTTGCTCAGATGGTCGAGGCATGACTTGAGTGAGTATTTGCATAGTGATACGGGTTCCTATTCTTAATTCTTCCAACAACAAAGTCACTCTATCAAATGTTTTCTTCCCCATGGTACCAAGATTTTCTCATTTGATCCACTACTGAGAAAGTTTTGGACTCAAGAAATGGCGAAGATGAAGCTGAACATTCAAAACATAACTTAGTAAAAGGCCATGTGCTCTGACCAGTTTTGATTTTGCCACTTTGTGGACATTTTTTAGAGTCTTGAAGCTACTTTCTAGACATGACATCAACACCAAGTTTAGTCTTTCTTGTCTCTTCTTTCAATTAACCCGAGTCTTATCTTAATGGATCCTTACTCACTAAGATGCATGCCTCGATTTTGATTTTCAAACACATAAAAAAATCTAAAAAAATTAGTATATTAGGAAATTTGTCATATTTTTTGGGATTTTTTATAATAAATTTTAATCCCTTTTTAATATTTTTTTATCAATGCATTAAGAAGTGATTTTTGTGGGATACCTTGCACGATTTAGTGCAATTTTTGATGATTTGTCATCATATAAAATTCACAAAAATATGATTTTGATTCTTTCATGTCTTAGGTATTTTTAGATGATTTTTCCATATTTGTAAAATTTGATTTCTATTTTCTTTTAAATCCTTTTTGTGAAGGTATGCTATTCCACATGGTTTTTCATCAAGGCTAATATTTGATGATGGTTGCTCACTATTTTGAATCGATCTTTTTACCATAGTCAGGGACCTATATGACCATGGTTTATATATTAAATTGGTTTTTCATTTAGAGTTGAACCATTTGTTTCAATTATTTTTAGGAGTCTCGATGCGTGCCTAATGTAGCAGTGAAAATCGGAGATCAAACTATTGATTAACTTGACTCGCAAATAAGCAAGAGTCGCCACTGTGCTTTATCATTTCCAAGGGAAAAGTGCGAAATAAAACCCATAAATATGCAAAGTAAGTGCTATACTAAAAGTAAAGAAAAATAAAATGCATTTGAAAGAGATTGGAGGTTCGGGGGTTGGTTATACAAAGGGAATGTACTAGCACTCTATGTATATATAGTATCCTATAGGAACCTTTTGAAATATCTATTTTTTGGTTAAAATTAGTTTTCTTTCTAAATGAATGTGGGGATGAGATTTCGAAAATACGACGACATAATGTCAAAGTTTTTGGCTTAAAAGAGGGGTGAGTTTAAAAAATGAGATTTTTGGAGATCTAACTTAAGATTAGCAAATAACTTAAAGATGGATGAAGGAATTCACACAATCATATAAGATACACTCGATGACATGAAGTAAGGAATTAATCATTTCCCTTGGATTCAAACACAAAGATAATAACCAGATGAAGACAGAACAAGAACCATCCATCAGATAAAACTGGACAGTAACCATAGTTCAAGGATTAAAGAACCAACTTTAAGTTTTTTTCTTTATTAAGTTGCTTATAACAAGAAAAAGAAAATAAGAAGCTCAAGTGAGAAAAGATAAAATAAATGCTCAAGTGAGCAAAGAAAAAATGCATAAAGTAAAGAAAATAAAATGCTATGGATGATAAATGACATAAAAGTAAACAGAAGAAAATATAGAGTGCGGAAATAGAAATGATATTAAAGTAAAGTTAGTAAAATATAAAGTTAATAATATAATTTTGGATAAGTGTAACTTCATATGGAGCATAAAATGTATGTACCCATATATGTTAGAGAAATGACACTTTGAAGTTTATTCTCTTATACATGTAGTACAATTAACAAATATGGGGGATAAAGACAAAGTAAAGGAAGATACATTATGACAAACTTACCATCAATCCCAAGTACCTTGAATGATCAAAAGACCATTTAGAGGTAGATTGGAAATGATAAAAGTTCATCAAATATCTGACAAACTTAGACGAACTAAAAAAAACTCAAATGTTTTTAAAATTGATCCAAATAAAAATAAAAATAAAATAGATAAAGAAGAATAAGATGAAGTCTATAATAAAAATAGTATAAATGTCATAACATTCTCAATTTTTTATGAAATTAAACAAATGAATAATGAAAATTTATCTACTCAATCTCACGACCAAGAATCCATGCTCAAAATAAGTAAATAAATAACAAAGAATTACAAGAAAATGAAAATTAAACAACAATAAATCACTTTTGCTTTTGGAGGTTCAAGAACATCTTTCAACTCTTAATTTTGAATCAATGGAGTTTTCTTGCAAAATGGTGATGATTATGGTACTAAATAAATAAATAAATAAAGTGTAAAAATGCACTAGAATTAAATTAAAAAAAAGTATAATAGCCTACCTATTCAATAAAATGAAGAAATAACTTGAAAGAAAATGAAGAGAAACAAAAAGAATAGAGCTTTGGCTTAGTTTAATGAATGATTTATGGTATTGTTTTTCCAAATGAAAGAAAGATAGGTCTTATTTATAGGCTGAATGAGGTGGGAGTATTGATGTGGCAATCCATGTGACTTTATGAGAATGGTTCTTGGCCATTAATAAGTACAAGTAGGCAATCCATGTGAAATGTTTGTACTATATTATAGTGGTCCTAACTTTTCTTTATTGACACAAAAAATCAAAAGGACAAAGTAAATAATAATAATAATAATAATAATAATAATATTAATAATAATAATAATAATAATAATAATAATAATAATAATAATAATAACTAAAGGTGTTAGTAATGATAGTAAATACAAAACAGAAAACAAAAGAGACATAAAATTAATTATTTATGATTTTTTTCTTAAATTAAAATAAATGAAAATATAAGTGCAAATTAAAAGATAAAAAATAAAATACATATAAGAAAGTAAAAGGACTTATATAGATTTTTCTAGTTTTTTTTTATAAATAAATGATACTAATATATAAATTTAAATTACTAAAAGAACATATTTTTGATAATTTTTTAGTAAAAAGGTAAGAATAGTAAATAAAAAAATAACATGATGCTAAGTACATTTTTTTGTGATTTTTTTAAATGGAAAAGAAATCATGAATAAAACACAATAAAAATCAAATTCCACTAAATTCATAAACGACTTCTAATGTTTCTATTTTTTCGTGGCTTTTCAAAGCATAATCAGCTCTTAACTTGTAAAGAGAAATTGTAGATGATGTCAAGCAGAATCATATGCAAAAAGAACCGCTCAAAAATGTCGAAATTTGAAGAAGTTATAAATTCTTGAAATCTAACTCAAGAATTGGCAAAAAAAAAAAAAGGTCAAACCACTCGTGAACACTTGTTATGCAATGATGCAAATGGAGGGTAGGATCTTAGGTCAAGAATTGGGGTATGACAACTAATCGAAAATCCAAGTGTATATCATTGGTTGAATTTTTAGCTTGCATTTATGCAATAGCCTAAGTTTATTTTTGTGATATGATTACTTGTATTCGATTATGATTTCTTGTTATTACTAATCCTTTTGTGACTTGTGCAAGGTACAATACGAGAAGCTTTCGATCACGTAAAATGCTGGTTACTACTCAACCTCAGCTTCATAGCAAAATGTTGGTTCATCCAACCTCATAATAGTTATTGAGAGTGCTTCATTGGCCCACTTGACTTTGAAAATGGATGACAGAGTAGTCAAAGCATCTGCTAAATTATTCTCTTCCCTTAGGATATACTTAAAATTAATCTCTTCGAAGTATGGAATTAACTTCATCACATGCTCACAATAGGGAATCTGATTTTGGTGACGAGTTTCCCAATCTCCATTGATCTGTCTGATAACGAGATTTGAATCTCCATAGGCTTTCAAGTATTTGATTCACAAATCAATCGCAACTTCAATGCCATAGATACAAGCTACATACTAAACCATATTGCCGAAGTAATCAAAGAAGATTCTAGTTGTGAAGGGAATATGAAAACCTGTAGGAGAAGTAATGACAACTCCTACATTATTCCCAAGTGTATTTGAGGCACCATCGAACATGAGCGTCCATCGTGATTCTGGTTTGGTCCTTCTTTTGGGCCAGGAATATTACAATCCCTGATACACAAGTTGTCTTCGATTGGGAATTAAAATCTCATTGGTTGATAATCATCCAAAGGTTGATGAGCAAGATAGTCAGCCAATACACTACCTTTGATAGCTTTCTAGGTAGTATATTGGATATCGTATTCAGTCAAAATCATTTACCAATGAGCAACTCTGCCTGTGAGAGATGGCCTCTCAAAGATGTACTTGATTCGATCCATTTTGGATATCAAATTATATGTATCAGCATATACTATCTCAGGCGCTTGGCAGCCCATGCAAGTGCACAACACGTCTTTTCAAGCAAAGAGTACCGTGACTCGCACTCTGTAAACTTCTTGCTCAAATAATAAATGTTCTGATCTTTCTGTCATGTCTCGTCGTGTTGATTGAGTATGCAACCCATGGAATTCTCAAAAACTGTTAGATACATTATTAATGGCTTTCCCTCCACTGGAGGCATAAGGATTAGAGGTTCCTGCAGATATTCTTTCACTCTGTCGAATGCTCTATGACATTTTTCATTCCACTTGACCGTTTGATCTTTTCTTAGCAATTTGAATAATGGTTCACACGCGGCTATAAGATGAGAGATGAATCTAGCAATGTAGTTCATCTCCCTAAGAAACCACAACCTCTTTTTCTGTTTTTGGCTCAGGCATTTCTTGTATTGCTTTTACTTTAGCAGGATCAACCTCAATACCATTCTCGCTTACAATAAAGCCCAATAGCTTTCCATATCTCACCCCAAAGGTGCGTTTATACGGACTCAACCTCAACCTGAACTTTCTTAACCTTTCAAACAAATTTTTCCACTTAACAAGATGGTCTTCTTTAAAATGAGATTTTTAAATCATATCATCGACATACACTTTATTCTCTTTGTTAATCATATCATGAAAAAGAGTGACCATCGCACATTGATACATTGCCCATGCGTTCTTCAAACCAAAAGGCATCACTGTGTAGTAAAAAGTTCCCCATGGTGTGATAAATGTGGTTTTCTCCATGCATTTTGGTGCCATCTTGATCTGATTGTAACCAGAGAAGCCATCCATGAAGGACATCCCTTTGAATTGTGCAGTATTATCTACCAATACATCAATATGGGGTAGAGGGAAATCATCTTTAGGGCTTGCTCTATTCGAGTCCCTGTAGTCCACACACATCCTGAGCTTTCCATCTTTCTTAGGTACATGCACAATATTTGCAATCCACGGAGGGTAATTGACAAACTTGAAGAAACCTGCATCCAACTGTTTCAAAACCTCATCTTTAATTTTCTTGGATATAGCGGGTTGAGTCTTTCGGAGTTTCTTCTTGACAGGAGAACATTCCTCTTTGGGAGGTAGAAGATGCACGACGATATCTGTATCCAACCCTGGCATATCTTCATAAGACCAAGAAAAGATGTCAACATACTCTCCAAGCAGCTATATCAGTCTTGCCTTTACACTTTCCTCTAAATCAACTCCTATCTTTACCACTTTCACGTCTTCCTCGGTTCTGAGGTTCACAACCTCAATCGACTCTTGGTGCGGTTGGATAACCTTCTCTTCTTGCCTCAATAATTGATAAGTGTGAATTGTAGTTTTTTTGTATATAATTTTTGTTGCACTTATCGACTCTTTATTATTATTATTGGTTGAATAAACTCAAATTTTGTGAAAATACACTTAGTTTGTAATTATTTTTGTTTTTGTGTATATAGTGTACCGCTTGATCTTTTTCCATTCATTTTGTAGGTATTTGTTGCATTTTGGAGCATCGAGGAATAAGGTGTTGAAGGCACAGCTATGAATGCACGTTTTCAGAATAAAAGACTGGTTTTGAGAAGTTTTACCAAGAGATCCCGCTTAGCGCGCAAAAGGACGCTAAGCGCGAGTGCGCTCATCACATTTTGTAGCGCGTTGCTCGCATTTTGACATTTTGGAAGAAGCTTAGTTTTGGAGCCCTCTTAGCATGGATAGCGTGCCTAGCACAGTTTAGGTCAGTTAAATGTGTAAATATCGTACAGCCCGCTGTTTCCAGTGATTTCTGGTAAACAACCGCTAGTCTTCCAAACTATCGAATAATCTTTCTTACTGTTATTCAATCCCTCTGGTAACTCACAGGATCGACTAGATTGATCCTAGGACTCCTTGGATATTAAGGTTACTCTCACAATCAAACAGATATTCATGGTTGATATTGTATAAGTGTTTGGCTTGTTTCGATCTCTCTCTCTAAGAGTCTAAAGATGTAATCAAAATGTGTGTGAAAACTAAGTTATACGAATAAATGCTAATTGTAATGCTAATTGCAAAGACATATAAAACTGCATGAAAATGAAGTAAATGGTTTCGACTTACAAAACGGTTAATATAAAGGATTTCTGGAACGTAAAAGTTTGAAATGTGAAGAAAACGTTTAATGCAAGAAATCTGTAAATGATTTTAAGTAAAAGTATGCGTTCGAAGGACAAGACTTGAAGGTAAAGGTATGGAAAATGTGACAGTTTTCTGAAATATAAAGTGCTCGAAACATAAAGAAAACATTAAAACGTAAAACTTTGAAGAAGAGATTTCAAAGTGAAAAGACTGTAAATCAGAAAACTTGTAAATGTTGTTTGACAAAAGGAATAAAGGAAAGTACTGGAAATGGTAAAAGGTTTTCATTAAATCAGAAATACATGGTGCTATCATACATACATTTCTCTTGCATTCGTTTCCCTTGCCATGTGGTAGTTTGAATGTTAATGAGTATTTTGTATAATAGATATGACACACGAAATCCTAATACTAAGACTTCTATTTATACTAATTCTACCATAACGGTCTCGCTATAGGATTATGCCACGTTTCGAACATGCAGGACAATGCTTCTTTCATCTTTCCACGTGTCCCCAAATGCTCCAACACATAACTTTCAAACTTTGAAAGTCCCGCTTCCATTTGAATTTTAAATGCTTTGGTGTTTCTCCGTTTCGAACGCTCTTCCCAGACACAGCCTCGCTGTTGTTTCGAGACTCCTTTAGATATGTTCCCATACTTGCCGCTCGAAGCTCCAAGCTTTGACACACTTATTCGAAACACTGCTTCTGCTACTTCGAAATATGACGTATAATTCCATTTCGATCAAAACGTTTAACTCATTTGGCTTCTAAATAACATTATCAAAATCTTCAGCCAACAAATTGCCCCTTTAAAATATGTATTTCGATTCCTCTGAGAAATACCTATTTTAAACATCTACACAAGATTTTGATAGGACTTTCGAATCATCGTAACATTTAATGCATTTGACTCCAGTCACATCAATCATGGCACCTTTCGGATTCCTTAACCGCCCGGAGTCACTTCACAGCATGGTGCAGTTATAAGTAATGATTATCTCTAAATCACGCCTATTACCTATGTTAACTTCACGCCACCTCTTCATCACACCAACCCATGATCTCCACGTATCACACCTCTATTCGGTGGATGCTTAAACTTCCCCATTATAAAACATCAACTTAATCTTCTTCTTTTCTTTTCACACTCTAAATCTTTCACACTCTGAATCTTTTACCCTCCTTCTCTCACAAAACAATCTAAGCTTTCAACATCTTTCAAAATGTCTTCTTCTACTTCATCCCAACTCAAGAAAGTCTCCAAGAAGAAAGGAAAAACTACCGAAGCTACCATGGAAAGTAAAATCATCACCATCCAAGGCCAATCTGCTCTTGCCCCTCAGATGATTTCCAAAGAAAAAGAAATGCTGTATGCGTCACAGGTACTCATTCTTACCCACGTTGCTGGTAAGAGGTTAGCTTTAAATGGCCCTCTTACGGTTTTTGAAATATTAAAGGACACCAGGACAATTTTTCCCGTCTATTATAGCTTCAAACCCTTATTCAACAAAATGGATGCCCCTAGGGCAGTAGAATCTCCTAGTTCAAATACCATAGAAACCCCAACTGTTCCTCCCAAGGACCCCTTTGTTTTGGATTATGTAAAAAGTAATTTTAAGCCATTTCGATCTTGCCCTACTTCTGATATTGCTTATCAAAATTGGTTCACGAAAGTAGAAGCCAAGAAATCCCAACAATGGGAAGAATTAGGCATTTATAACTTGATTAAGCTATCGAAGCCTGGATTCACCTACAGCCACCCTCTGCTATTCGCGTCCCTTTATTTCTGGGACAGTACCTACAATACTTTCCATCTCCCAGGTGGAATGATCACCCCAACCTTCTTCGACATAGAGGCCATCACTGGGCTATCGCTAGTGGGAGAAACTTATATACCCGACAACGAAGAGCACTCAAGCATAATTGACTTCGAAGTCAAGCTAGCCAGTTTTTCCAAATTCATCAGTCATTATCATGCTGAAGGGGACAATGTGTCTGACGTAGAGCACATTACTTTCTTAACCCTGTGGCTGTCAAGATACGTTTTCTGCAGTAGATCCCTACAGGTAGCTAGTAGGTTCATTCCTCTAGCTAGGGATTTACATGAAAATCGAAAAGTGTGCCTAAGTGAACTGCTCTTAGTTGACCTCTATGAAAGCCTGAGGTCAGCTGTTTCGAGCCTCAAATCCCACACCTCCAAAAACATTTTATTGGCTGACCCATTTTGGTTACTCCAACTATGGCTAAATGCCATGTTCGAACCCTCTTTATCAACCGCCAATACCATTGATGAGAAAGATTCTGAGATAAGTGATAGGATAGTCGAAGGCACTAGGCTTCGAAGACTAACTCCTAATGATGACAAAGATGACTTCAAAGTTCAATTCTCGAAGTACATCATGATATTCTCCAAAAGGCACAAGTTCGAAGAGAGCATGGCGCCTTTTGCTTCGAGGGCTCATGGACCTTCTTGGTTCACCATGGCTCTCTCAGAAGCCATCAAGAGCAAGGAGATTCAGGATGTATGGAGAGCTTTCTTGCTGCCTAGACTCATTTCTTCAAGGATAACCCCAGCCAAGAACCAAATCTTTCTCTTTGCCTACCAACCAAACTTCGTTTCGAGGCAGTTTGGCTTATGCCAACTGATTCCTGAACCTTTGTTCCAAACTGAGAGCGCCATCACTTCTGGACGAACTTTTAAGGCAAGGGAAGCCAAAATACAGCAAGAACAATATCAAGGCTTTGCCCAATTTGAGCTGATAGCCTTTGAACCTACCCATCTCGCGGCTAAAGGATTTCTGGAGTGGTGGATTAAGTTTTATCAAACTTATATGTTCGATACACTTACAATTCGACAGAAACTAATTGATGCCTTCGATGTGCAGGTACCAGCAAAGAAAGGTATGTTTACTCATGCCAAAGAGATTAAAGCTTTTCAAAATTATTTTGAAACTACTTACGACCCCACGCGCTTGGACTCCACTGTGCATCAAGCAGCTGAGACCTTGAAGGAAAAATTTAAACAAAAAGTTTCTAAGTTAAAACTTCCTTCAGGGCTGTCACCTGAGGATAGGTATAGGTTGGCATTCGAAATGCATCCACCTAAATTTCCCAGATTACCTACCTCAGAACTGGCTCTGGCTTGGTTTCCCCCACATCCATGGTGGTTTACTTGCAAAGAGATGTTCAAATATCTTCAAAGGAAACCAAAGCCATCTGAGACTGTGACATGGGCTCGATACTGGCTTCATGATTTCCCAGGACACCTTCGATACGACCTTTCTGCCATGTCAATTAAATCTGATCAAGGCACAGGTGCGAATGCTTGGGAAAATCCCAAATGTCTTTTATTTTCCATATCTTTAACCTTTGCTTTAATTCTTTCGATTTTCAACTATCAGGATAAAGACAGCTGCCTCGAAGTCGAAGGAAGGGAGTGCCTCTCAAGCCTCCATCGAAACTACTGACAAAGTGACTCCACCCGAAACAACTACTACTGCTGCAACTACAACAACAACAATAACACCAACAACAACAAGTGTTCCAATTCCAACAGTAATCACTTAGCCTTGATGTTTCGAATTCACTCAAGCTTTATGGTTTACATCTAACTTTCGTTAACATTCTTTCAGACCAACAAGCTTCCTCCTACTACTCCCAAGAAGCGAAAATCAAGCATCACTGGGGAAGACCCCAAGGCTGGAGGAAACTTAAATACTGCTTCGAAGAAGAAGCCAAAGAAAGATACTTCTAAAAGCACTGTTCCGACTAGTGTCTCTGGACTCGATTCCAGGGATGCTGCTCCCTCATTCAAATCCAAAAATCCACCTTCGACCTCCAACCCAACGTTGGAACGTATAGCTAGTAACCTCTCCTCTGAGGGTCCACAGGTAAATTGAACCTCTAAAAATTGTTTCTAATACTAACTTCTTATTACCTTGGTGAATGCTTTTCTTTAGCATTCTGTTGTTCCTTGCAGAACATCTTGAATCCAACTTCCACCATTTCGACTTCACCATCCAGAGCTGCTGCTCCGCTCAACTCCTCTCCTCAAGGAGATTCCAGCAACTTGGTCCAAAATAAAGGTTCCTCCAATATGGCGGTTTTGGCTGGAACTTCTGAACAGCAGGATGATCAAGGTACCTCCATCCCTCTGAAAGAGGTGAACGAAACAATACTTCAAACGTCTGCAGAGGATTCGCAAAGGGCTTCTCTTCAAAAGTCCCCTCTTGAAACTCTTCAAGAGGACCCAAAGGACACTCAAACTGAAGAAGAGAAAGCTGATTCTGGGCAAAGAGCCGAAGAATCTGCAGACGAAGAATCTGAGGAGGAAAATGCCAATGACGAGGAAAATGCCAATGACGGTTCGACTGTTGGGACGGAGTCCAACGCAAATAGCAGCGAAAGGGATGGTATCGAAGTGGTAGACTTGGACGAGGATGAAGAAGACCAAGAGCACGAAGCGAATGAAGGGGATGGTAATGCAATCAACGAACCCCTAGAGGTTGAAACAAACGTGGTTCCCCTACGCGTGGAACTCCCCCAATCCTCTCTGTCTCGAATGACTGACGAGGAACTGGCACTTCTGAGACGAAATGACCCTATTGGGTACATGAAGGCAAAGTTGGCTCAGAGGGACGTCCCACTCTCTAGGGCTGGCACAAGTTCAACCAGCTATCCTCTTCCCACAGATGAAAGAATTGTTCTTCTTAACAAAATTAGGAAAACTATTCTCAATGTGGATATATTCGAAGTGCTTAAGCAAGATAGTACTGCTTGCTATACTATGAAGGAGCTGCTCACAAAAGTCAATCTTTCCACCTGCTCCTTGCCAGTTAGTACTCTATTGTTCGATCTTCAGAATTTGCTGGACAACGTAACTGGATACCTTCTCCAAGACGAATCTGCTGCCAAGAAGGTTCAAGAGAAACACATTGCCATGGATGCCGCTTATGAACAAGCTTCAAAACTCTCTCAAGAAGCTGAGGATCAAGCTATGCATCTGAAGCAGGCGAAAACTGATTATGAGGCTCGAGCTGAGTCCATTCTTATTTGGGAAAGGCAGATTCTGGAACTTCAACAGAAAGTTAAGGAGGCTAAGGAACAACAACTAGCTTTCGAAACCAATCCTGCAGGTAACCAATTCGAAGAGCTTCTCAACCAGGGGCTTGCAGAAATGGAGACTGCAGAACAACTTAAAGGAGAAGTGGCAACCTTGGAAGGAGCCAGGCGGTTCGCTCAGCAGAAACTTGAAACATTTCGAAGCACCTTTAATCGATTGAGAAATAATGCTTATTTCTAGATTTTGATGTTTATTTGACTATAATTTTGGTTTCTTACATGTAATATTCGAACAACGCCATTTTGGCATTCTATCTTGCCATCTTGTCTTTTTATAATATTTTGTTTACGTTGTTACTATTCGAATCTCCCGCAGGCTTGGCTTATATTTCTTTAAATATTTCCCATTAACCTTTAGGACACGTTTATCATCCAAGAGTTCTTCGACTTCGTATGCATTGTTTGAGAACACTTTTATTATTCGAAAAGGTCCTTCCCAATGAGGTGACCATTTACCTAACGCTTTATTCTTCTTATCCATAGGAAATATGACTCTCCAAACTAAGTCATTAATAATGAATACTTTTTTCTTCACCCTTTTATTGTATGTTCTGGCCACTCTTTCTTTTTGCCTCATCAAAATTTCCAATGTATGTAATCTAATTTCGTCCAACTCAACTAATTCATTCATCATCATTTCCCAATATAATGCAGTTGGGATTTCATTTTGTCTCAGAATTCGAACTGATTGCAGATGAATTTCTACTGGTAACACTGCATCATGACCAAATGTAAGTTGGAAAGGCGTAGTGTTAGTAGCTTCCTTAGGAGATGTTCTACAAGCCCATAATACTTGGTCCAGAGTTTTGTGCCAGTTTCTTGGCTTCTTGCCAATATGCTTCTTGATTAATCCTATTATTACTTTATTTGCTGCTTCGACTTATCCGTTTGCTTGAGCATAATATGGTGTTGATGTTAGCAATCTAAACCCCATTTCTTGGGCAAATCCTTGCATCTTTCTACCAGTAAATACAGAGCCTTGGTCTGTAGTTATGCTTTCTGGCAATCCAAACCTGTAGATAATGTGCTTCTGTATAAATTCAATAATTGCCTCTTGATCAGCAACTACCAGAGGTATATCTTCGATCCATTTGGTAAAATAATCTATTCCCACCAAGATATATTTTTGTCCTTTGGACGAAGCAGGACTTATTTCTCCTATCAGATCCAATGCCCATCCTCTAAATGGCCATGGTTTGATGATCGAATGCAACTCGCTTGCAGGGGCATGTTGAATTCCTGCATGCTTCTGACATTCCTCACATCCTTTAGCAAAGTCTATGCAATCTTTGAGCATGCTAGGCCAATACAAACCGTATCAAAATAGCAACCATTTCATTTTATGGCCTGCTTGGTGTGCCCCACATGCCCCATTATGGACTTCAGACAATGCTAAATATGCCTCACTCTCTCCTAGGCATTTCAATAATACACCCTCTTAGGTCTTTTTGAACAATTCGTTCCCCATGAGGAGATATGACAATGCTCTATATTTTGTTTTTCTATCCACCTTTAGAGTTGGGTCTGCTAAGTAACTCTTCAATGGACTTCGCCAATCTGCATCTGACAAAGTATTTATGGCTAGTATTTCGAATCCCTGTTTATCAGCATATCCCAATCTCATACTTTCCAGATCTGATGGTGTGAATCTAATAGCCATAACTCTTCCCCTTAATTTGATCAAATCCTTAAAGTTATTGGTAGACACTTTATAACCTGAAGCCAACTGCGCTAAGTCATTTGCTTCTTGGTTCTCTATTCTTGGTATGTGTTGAATATCCATGTATTCAAATTTCCTTAATAGCCTATTGACTATGACGAAGTATACCATTAAATTTTCCTTTATGCACTTGTATTCCTTTGTGATTTGTTTGACCACTAATTCAGAATCTCCTTTAATTTCGACTCTGGTTGCCCCCAATTCCAACAAAGCTTCAAGTCCAACAATGAGCGCTTCATACTCAGCTTCGTTGTTCGAACAACGAGGACCATCTAATTTATACTTGAATTTTGTTGGAATTCCTTCAGGAGAAATTAGAAGGACTCCAACACCACTTCCATTCCTGTGGGTTGAACCATCAAAGTACAATTTCCATGGTTGCATTTCGATGTAACTCATGATCGTCTGCTCAACCAACGAATGGTCCACAATGAAATCAGAAATCACTTGACCTTTCATAGCTTTTAAAGGCATGAAAGTCGATGAATATTCTGTTAAGGCTAAAGCCCACTTGCCAACTCTGCTATGCATTATTGGTTTTGAAAGCATATGTTTAATGACATCGAAATGAGATGAAACATAAACATCAACAGGTTTTATATAATACTTGAGTTTCATACAAGAGAAATACAGACAGAGACATAGCTTTTCTAAATTGCTATATCTGGTCTCTGCATCATTTAGCACTCTACTTAAATAGTATATGGCTCTTTCGACGCCATTGCCATCCTCTTGTGCTAGCATACTACCTATACTAACTTCAGAGGCAGATATGTACAATCTCATGGACTTCCCCCATGATGGTGGAGACAAAATAGGAGGCTGAGAAAGATATTCTTTTATTCTGTCAAACGCCTCCTGGTGAGCTTCGTTCCATTCGAAGGCTTGACCTTGCTTCAGACGAAGTAACGGAGAGAAAGCTTGGGTTCTTCCACTCAGGTTCGGGATGAATCTTCTGAGGAAGTTAATTTTTCCTAGCAGAGATTGCAACTCCCTTTTTGACGCAGGTGCTTTCGTCTCCATTATGGCTTTGGTTTTGTTCTGGTTGATTTCGATTCCTTTCTTGTGAACCACAAAACCAAGAAAATCTCCAGCCTGCACAAAAAATGCACATTTAAGGGGATTCATCTTTAAGCCATGCTTTCTCATTCGCTCGAATGATTGGCTCAAATGATGCAAATGTGTTTCTGCAGATATAGATTTGATGACTATATCGTCAATATACACCTGCATGAAGGTTTCGATGAAATCATGAAAAATTGAATTCATTGCCCTTTGATAGGTTGCCCCAGCATTCTTTAAACCAAAAGGCATCACCACCCATTCGTAGGTGCCTAAGGCTCCTGGGCAACGAAATGCTGTTTTTGCAACATCTTCTTCAGCAATGAAAATCTGGTTATACCCAGAGTATCCATCTAACATACTCAAGTATTCGAACCCTGCAGCAGAATCTACTAGCATTTCTGCCACGGGCATGGAATATTAATCTTTAGGGGTTGCAGTGTTTAAGTCCCTAAAATCTATGCAAATTCTTAAAGAACCATTTTTCTTAATAACGGGTACTATGTTTGCTAACCATTCGACGTACCTTGTTGTTCTGATGAATTTGCAGCGCAGCAACCTTTCGATCTCAGCTTTAATTTTTGTGAGAACCGCTGGTGCGAATCTTCTGGGAGTTTGTTTGATGGGCCTCTTGCCATCTTTGATTGGCAGTCTGTGTTCGACCAGTTCCCTCTTTAAACCAGGCATCTCATCATAATCCCATGCGAAGCAATCTTTGTTTTCCTTAAGGACTTCGATCACTTTCTTCTTGAGGCCTGGGCTAAGTTTAGCACTTATGTAGGTTACTCTTTTCGTTTTTTCATCCCCTTAGTTGACTTCTTCGAGTGGATCCTGTGCCAACATTTTGACACCTGAGTTTATGGGGTCCCTTTCGAAGCCTAAGGGTTCTTTATCATAGATGGAATCCAACCTTTGATCCATCTCAGACTCTTTGAAGGGTGAGCATTTCGAACCCTCCCCACTAACTTCGTTCGTCTTTATAGTTGATTTATTTATTTCAGCCTCTAAGGCCGCTTTTGATTTGTTCTCAGCCATATAGGCCGAAATCCTTTCGAAAAAGGTAGACTAAGTCATGGCTAAGGTTGTCGAAGTCCCAGCCTGCTGGCCGTTTTTGTATAGTGCTTTCGACTTCCTCTTCTTCACTGATTATTGTTCTATCCCAGTAAAGGCCGTCATGACGAAGTGTCATGTAGTAGTGGGCGTTTCTAGTTTCATTAATCTCATCATTTGGAACACATGGAGCAATCTTTGCCAGATTTTTATCATAATCCCTTTTGTCAACTAAATTGACAGTTGACATAAAGTAACTCTGGTATGCTTCAATGTTTTCCACGATTCCATCATCTCTCCACAGAACTAGTCGCTGATGCATTGACGAAGGAACTGCCCCCACGCCATGGATCCACTCTCTTCCCAGCAGCAGGTTATAGTTGGCCTTGGCTTCGATCACCATAAACATGGTGGGCCTACAGCTTGAGCCTATTGTCAATTCCAACTGGACCACCCCCAGTGTTTTGCCCACTTTTCCCTCATAATTGGACAGAACCATATTATGGGGCTTGATATCTCCTTCGCGGATCTCTAATCTTTTTAGCATGAAATGGGGTATCAAATTGACTGCAGCACCCCCATCCACTAGAACTTTGTTCACACCATGGACACCAACTTTCGCCCGAATGAAAAGTGGCTTGAGATGGTTCTTCATTGCAGGTTCTGGACGTTCGAAGAACGCATTTTGTTCCTCAACAGCCCCATTGTCCATCACGTAGTAGCACACGGGCCTATGTTTCATCAAATCTGTGGTATCTTCCTCCTCATATTCGTTGATTTCGGTTTCCTGCCCAAATTCGCAGGGAAGCACAGACACCATGTTACTGTTCAAGTTGAATGAAGACTCCCCCTCCGATTCAAAGTTATCTGTTATCATATCTTCGTCCTCTTCCGGGCCTGGAGTGTATTCCTTTGGTTCATCGCGTTGTTCTTCAGAGAAGAGCCTCCTATTGACTGGAGGTTTATCTTCAGTTTGATTTTTTGGTTTGTTGGTGCTAGATTCACCTTGGTTTTTCATTGAAGTATCCCCTTTGTTTGCCACAGCTTCTCTCTCAGCCTTTCGAATCCTTTGCTGTCTGCGCCACTGGGATCTTGACATGGGGTTCCTTCCTTTGTAATTCTCTAATCTCACTTCCTCCCTTTTTGCTGTGTTGAATTGCCTCCTGTATGTCACAGCATGGCGTGCATTTCGTTCAGCGTTTCTCCATCTATCTTTGCCTTTGTCATTTCTGACTTGTAACCATCTATCGGTTGGCACTTCAGCAGGGAGTTTGAAAGTCACTCTTCGAGCAGCCTTGGGGTGAGGGCTATCAGGCCTTCGCTGTTTGTGTCTGCTGTCGAAACGTGGGCCCATCTGGGCAGTTTCTTGATGGTTCCAGCAAGGGGCGAAGGGAATCGTTTCGAAGGCCCTGGCCATGCTTTGGTCATACACAGCAGAACACCTTGGGCAAATCAAGCACTTGGTTTCCCCTTTGTAGCAGCGAAACACAAACTCCATCAAACTTTCCCCAACCTTGGGATAACACCTAAAAAGCTAGTTATCCTGGCGCCAATTGTTGCCAGTTCGAGCCCTCTGTACCCTTTCGAAATTCACAGCAATTCTTTGATTGCAGAGGATGCTGAACCTAGGGCACAATATCATGCCCGAATCTCCTTTGTGGCATGTCATGAGATAATCTTTGAGACTAGCATCTCCAGTGTGATTATCCCCCATTTTGTACTTTTCTTTTTCTAAGTATTTTTCCACTTCCTCCATCTCAGAGCGAGGCCTTTCCATATCCACCATATTTATTTCTACATCTCCCTCTTTAGCCTCATCATCTCCCCATCCCGTGGGTTTTATATCCTCAATCTGAACCTTCGAACTCTCTGGGGAAGAATATTTGACCAAATAGTCAAATTTTCCACTGGGTTCCCCTAGAGTGTCCCATATTTCCTTCTGAGGGGAAATTGGCTGCGTGATTTGGACTTTCTCCAATTCCAGCCTCAAGCCTTCAGTGACTTGTGTTAATCCTTCATTTTGATTTCCCTGGCCTTCAGTAGCCTGGGTTTCTCTTGCAACAGCTACAGGTGCAGCAATCGAAGTCTCTGGCGTTATCTGGATGTCTTCAGTGACCTCCTCGCTGACTTCGACCATCACCCAGTTTTCGACTCCAGTACCCTTCTCTTCTGTTAGGGCGTCGCTTCGATCAGTTTCCACCATGTTGACCTCTCCAATGCATGCAGGCTCGGAGTAGTTGGTGTCTGCGACGTCCAAGGGATCTTCGTCCACTTTCATCTTCACCTTATCAATAAACTTTAGTCTGCCATCTTTGATCGCGTTTTGAATCAAGTCCCTGAAAAGAAAACATTGTGAGGTCTTGTGGCCTAGGAAACTATGATATTTGCAAAATCCCCTCTTCTTTCTCTGATCCAATGGAGGTATTTTGACATTTGATGGCACAATTAGTTGGCCATCTTTGACAAGTAAGTCAAAAATTTCGTCACATTTAGTGACGTCGAAGGTATAAACATTCTTTGGAAATTTATCACTTTTTTCATTTTCAACAATATCTTTCCCTTTTGTGGGAACTAACATTTTGCAGGAATAAGGAGGGGCCTGTTTTAAATCAGCGAGGTCGATTTCGACCTCTTCGAATTCGAATTCAGGGTATTCTTCTGCTTCCTCAGTCCCAACATAGGAAATCCTTTCTTTCTTGCTATTCTTAAAGACTCTGGCTTTTTCGGCCTTTAGTCTTTCGACCTGTCGAACCCTATCGGCTAACTGAGCCATGTCTCTCAAATACTGAGTGTCTAGTTTCTTTTGAATCGAATAATCCAAGCCACCAGCGGCCATTTCGACTAACTCATGTTCAGGCACTACTGTGTAACATCTGGATTTCAAAAGCCTAAATCTATTCAAATAATCATCTATGGGTTCGGTGAACTTTCTCTTAACACTGGCCTGTTCCTTCAAACTTATTTTCGACTGTCCCATGTAGAATTGTTCATGGAATAATCTCTCTAAGAGGGCCCAAGTGTCAATAGACCCAGGGGGCAAAGTGGTAAACCATGTGAAGGCGTTTTTTGTCAAGGAACTTGGGAAGTATTTGATCCTGAGATCTTCATTATTGGCTATATCTCCCGCTTCGGTTAGATATCTCGCTATGTGTTCGACTGTTGACTCATTGGTATCCCCAGCGAACTTTGTAAATTTAGGGACTTTATATCCCCTTGGTAAATCAGTATGCATTATGCAATCCAATATAGGAGAAGCGTAATTTGGCCTCCTCATTCCTGTGTTGAGGCCATTCTGGGCCATGACCCTCTCTATCATGGTGGTTAGGTTGTTTTCTGCCAAGATGTTATCGTTTCGAATTCTATGAACGACGGCATCGACATCTTGATTTCGACCAACCAAAACAACTCCCCTAGGTTGTTCTTCTCGAAATTCTGGGGCTTCTGGCCTTTCGACCCTTGCCCCTAGTTCCATAACTTCCCTTTGTGGACCCGGGATTATTGGGGCTTCTAACCTTGGTGCCCTGGCCCCTAAGTTAACTTCTTCTCTGGGTGGTCTATAAATTGGGTCGTTAGCAATTTGTTCTATAACAGGCATGTTTGTTCGAAATCCCGCCGGGTTCTGCCTACGCCTTTCTGGAGGAGCAAAGAAATCTGCTATTCGACTCATATTGTCAGCGTTTTCCCTGTTCGTCACAGTCACATTCTGCACTATTGGGGCAAATATCTCCTGCATGGTTTGCGCTAACACCCATATCATATTATGGTTACTGTCATCCATCAATTGCCTAAAAGCCAACTGGTTATCTGTGGTTAGGATAGGCAATGTGCTATAACCCACCGACCCTTGGTTATTTGTCATAAACTGATTCGCCCCAGACCCAGACCCTAGCTGTGGAGATGAATTCGATGTGGAATTGTGTAAACCTGCCATAAAAGATGTTGGCATTCCATAAGAGGAATTTCTGATTCTATTCCCATCAAAACCGGGTGGTCTAGTTAATGGGGTGGCGAAATGGGATTGTGTCCTTGATGGTGGAACGAATCCCCCAGGGTAGCCCATAGTTCCAGTATTTCCTAAGATCGAACTATTAGTTGATATGCCACTTACTCCATTGGTGGCTATGTTACTGGTCGAAGATGCAACAGACTGTGCATTCGAAGGGATTACATTAGATGTTCCGATCGAAGTGGACGCGTTAGTGCCTGTTGCATATGGGCCATTTTGGTCCCCTTGTTGATTGTCTGAATTAGACATTTTGTCTAAACGTTTTCTTCTGGATAAAGGTTGGTTGCTGTTGGTTATCTTACCACTTCTCAGGTTCATAAAACAGCAAACTTCTTAGGTTCCAACGTTTTTGTAATGGTTATGTCTCAACAATCCTTAATTCTGATATCCAATTATTGGTCCCACCGGGTGTGCCAATTTGTTTCCAGTGATTTCTGGTAAACAACCGCTAGTCTTCCAAACTATCGAATAATCTTTCTTACTGTTATTCAATCCCTCTGGTAACTCACATGATCGACTAGATTGATCCTAGGACTCCTTGTATATTAAGGTTACTCTCACAATCAAACAGATATTCATGGTTGATATTGTATAAGTGTTTGGCTTGTTTCGATCTCTCTCTCTAAGAGTCTAAAGATGTAATCAAAATGTGTGTGAAAACTAAGTTATACGAATAAATGCTAATTGTAATGCTAATTGCAAAGACATATAAAACTGCATGAAAATGAAGTAAATGGTTTCGACTTACAAAACGGTTAATATAAAGGATTTCTGGAACGTAAAAGTTTGAAATGTGAAGAAAACGTTTAATGCAAGAAATCTGTAAATGATTTTAAGTAAAAGTATGCATTCGAAGGACAAGACTTGAAGGTAAAGGTATGGAAAATGTGACAGTTTTCTGAAATATAAAGTGCTCGAAACATAAAGAAAACATTAAAACGTAAAACTTTGAAGAAGAGATTTCGAAGTGAAAAGACTGTAAATCAGAAAACTTGTAAATGTTGTTTGACAAAAGGAATAAAGGAAAGTATTGGAAATGGTAAAAGGTTTTCATTAAATCAGAAATACATGGTGCTATCATACATACATTTCTCTTGCATTCGTTTCCCTTGCCATGTGGTAGTTTGAATGTTACTGAGTATTTTGTATAATAGATATGACACACGAAATCCTAATACTAAGACTTCTATTTATACTAATTCGACCATAACGGTCTCGCTATAGGATTATGCCACGTTTCGAACATGCAGGACAATGCTTCTTTCATCTTTCCACGTGTCCCCAAATGCTCCAACACATAACTTTCAAACTTTGAAAGTCCCGCTTCCATTTGAATTTTAAATGCTTTGGTGTTTCTCCGTTTCGAACGCTCTTCCCAGACACAGCCTCGCTGTTGTTTCGAGACTCCTTTAGATATGTTCCCATACTTGCCGCTCGAAGCTCCAAGCTTTGACACACTTATTCGAAACACTGCTTCTGCTACTTCGAAATATGACGTTTAATTCCATTTCGATCAAAACGTTTAACTCATTTGGCTTCTAAATAACATTATCAAAATCTTCAGCCAACACCCGCTTAGCGCGGATATTCCGCTAAGCGTGGTCTCCTGAGATTTGTTTTATGACTTCATTTTCATTTCATTTATTGTTATGGTTTTTGGGGTGTTTTGTTCCCAAATTTCATCAACCTTATTTTTTATAGATTAGATTAGAAAACAATAATAGGGTTTTGCTTATGGATGATTAGAGGCGTATTTCTCATCGATTGACGCTGACAAACTAGAAGATTTATGGTTTATCTCTTCTCCTCTTTATGTATTTCTCTTTTTTTGGGTTTTATATGTATTTTTTACTTTGAACTCATGTATATTTGTCACCCATGGCGTTGTATAAAACTTGCTTTACAAATCTTTGTCGATTATTATCCAGTATTTTTACTCTATGTTAGGGATTTGGGTTGCTATAGACATATATTGCTCGACTTCTTATCTAGGATGATTATTTGTTAGTTTCTGAATTCTAGAGATTGATTTAGAGCTGGCATTCACTTGGATGTCTATGATTAATTCCTTTGTGTTTGTTATGTCACTCTGAGAGATCATCAACGCGATTAACACGGTTGACTTCTATGTTGTTGAGGTGGTTGAGAGAATGCTACCGAGGTGATCCAGTCATCCTCTCAATTTGGGTTAGAAATGACTTAGATTGTGAGTTATATGTGGTGACATTGACGAGTATTGTAGGTTGAGTATAATTGGTGGATAAGTTTAAGTTTATGAGGAGTTGAGTACATTCGAGCCACATAAGTTTGTCTTTCCTTTTTATACAAAACCCATTTAAACCCCAAACTCATTAACGAGGAGTTTTTTGAACGAAATTTCAATACACTAGTCTCTGTGGACATGATACGGTATAACCTATGTAGCACCCGATAAAAATAATACTTTACTTTTATCTTGCCGATTTACCGCTTTAGCAAAATGGAGCTGTTGTCGGGGATTGGTGTTTATTCTTTTGCATTGCGATAATTTCTTTGTTTTTAAGTTTTGTAATTAATGTATATATTTTATAGATATGTACATAAACTTGTCTATTTTTACTTGTACATGTTTTGTGTTTACTTTCCATACTTGTGCATATATGTGCTTTTCTTTGTTTTCACATATTGATGGTAGTTGTCTTATTTTCGTAACGTTTATTATGTGCTTGTTAGGATGCTTTCTTTAGGTTTGCATGGTTTGACAATACCATGGCATGACGAGAGGAGGTTACTAGTTCGCACAATAAAGGCGTCGAGCTTACGACATAAAACAAGCATGTTTATGTTCGTTTATGTTGTGTGGTGAACTTGTTAATTCACTTTCACCCATTTGTTTTTTTATGTAAAATTTTGTTTTTCCAAAAGCTTGTTGTGTTTAGCTTGAGGAAGTTTGTATGTTGTAAGTATAGTATGTTTGAGGTTGTGTAGGTGTGGTGGAGTAGCATGAAAATGCAGCGTTTGTTTCTGTTTTTTTGCATTTTTCTACTATCTTTAAGTGCGGTCTGCACCGCTTAGCGCATAATTCTGGTGTAGCCCGCTAAGCGTGCTCTATCTCGCTTAGCATGCTCGGCTGTGTTGAGCTAGTGATTTCTTTTATTTTCTCTTGATTTACTTTTTCTCACTTCCACCTAGGCTTTAAATAGTAAATAATATTAGTATAATTAATTCTTTTGTTGTTGTTTGGACTCAATTTTGGTTCGGTAGCTTGAAGTCGCTTTTGGTGATTTTCAAAGTTTGAGTGTTTCAACTTGCGAATGCATGGTATTAATTTTGGTAAACTTTAGTACACGTTTGAGGTATGTGTTTATCACTTTTTATACTTTAGCATATTCAAGATACTTAGACTTTTTACAATTTTTATGCCATTCATTCTTTTGTATACTTGTTCATTTGTGAATTACTTTAGTTTCTACCATTTTTGTAAAGTAGCTTTCCATTGTTAACATATGTTGGAGGCCCTAATTCTTATTCTAACTTGATTTTATTATTCTTAATCTTTTGTTTATTTGATTGTATAAAAGCATGAAAATGATCAAGGCATTTTTGTTCCATTTTTAGCATAACTACCCTAGCCAAAAAGTCAATTCACCTTGTGATTGTGTGAAATTTTTCTAACCCCTTTGAGCTTTTTGTCGATGTCCATGTTGTTTTTGCTAAATGTTTGTCTATAAGTGTTTGGTTCTCATTCTTGTATGGACATTGATTCTTTGTTTTCTTGACCCCTCAACTATGATTTATGGTTTGAATTTTTGCATTTCCTTAAAAAGTAGGGAGTATTCACATTATGATATGGTTGAATTCAATTTGGGGAGTGAAATGTTTATGTGCTTATACTGTGATTTCTATGAGGTTGTGAGAAAGAAAAGAAAAGGAAAAAAAAGTGATAAGAAAAAGAAAGAAAAAAGAGAAAAAAAAGTTTTGAAAAACAAAAGCAAAAAGAGTTCAAATAATTATGCTAATAAGTGATGTGTGTTGGTTTGAAATTTAGAATGAAGAAGAAGTTTGATTGAAATTATTTTGCTTCAGTCTTTGTGAGTTGATCACTCCCTTAGGTTAAGGCAAGTTTTTGTTTCAATTAGCTCTAGGACTTATCCCTTGTTTGCAAACCAAACTAGATTACAACCTTGAAAAGCCGTTGAGATTCTTGCCTTTGTATTTTCAATATGAATTTCTGGATGAATGCATAATTTAGTCTTTTGTTTTCAAGATTATGGATGAGTGAAAATACCTTATTTTGTGTGTTTTCCATGTATCGATGATTGTTTTTGCTAGGTGTGATTCATTTGTGAACTACTGTTGTTTTAGAATGTTTGGCATGTTCTTTGTATTTAGCATTCATTTTGTGTTTATGTTATCGTTGTAGTTTAGTGGTAAGTAATTACTTAGTGTGTACAGTTTTACATTTGAACCATTCCATTTGTTTTGCGTTTTAAAAATTGTTGAGTCATGATTCTTTGGTTGATTACTTTTAGTTATTTAAGTTATTTTGCCTTGTTTGAGGACAAACAAGTTCAACTTGAAGAGAGTTTGATAAGTTCAAATAGTAGTTATTTTTGTATATATTTTCTGTTGCACTTATCGACTCTTTATTGTTAATATCGATTGAATAAACCTGACTTTTCTGTAAATACGTTTAGTTTGTGTTTCTTTGTGTTTTTGTGCACATAGTGTACCATTTAATATTTTTATATTCATTTTATAGGTATTTGTTGCATTTTGGAGCATTGAGGAATAAGGTGTCTAAGGCAAGACTCCGAATGCGCATTTTCGGAATAAAAGACGAGTTTTGAGATGTTTTGCCCATGAGAGGCTGCTTAGCATGCAAAAGTCCGCTAAGAGAAAGTGTGCTCACCGTATTTCATAGTGCGCTGCTTGTGTTTTGACATTTTGGCAGAAGCTTAGTTTTGGAGCCTGCTTAAGGCGGTTTAGGTCGGTATAATGTTTAATTATCACCTAACCTACTTAGAGCGGCGAGCCCTCTAAGCGTGGTATGCTGAGAATTGTTTTATAACTTAATTTTTAGGTCATTTTTTAACATGGTTTTTGGGGTGTTTTTGTTACCAAATTTTATCAACCTTATTTTTGATAGATTAACTTAGAAAACAACACTAGGGATTTGCTTATAGATGATTGGAGGTGGATTTCTCATCGACTGACACTGACAAACCGGAAGATTTATGGTTTATCTCTTCTCTTCTCTGTGTATTTATCTTTTGTTGGGTTTTATATGTATTTTTACTTTGAACTCATGTATATTTGTCGCCCATGGCATTGTATAAAACTTGCTTTACAAATATTTATGGATTACTATCCTGGATTTTTACTCTGTGTTAGGGATTTGGGTTGCTATAGACATATACTGCTCGAATTATTATCTAGGAGTATTATCTGTTAGTTTCTGGATTCTAGAGATAGATTTAGAGTTGACATTCACTTGGGTGTCTGTGATTAATGCCTCTCTGTTGGTTGTCTCACTCTAAGTGATTGTCGATGTGATTAGCATGGTTGAATTCTATGTTGGTGATGTGGTTAAGAGATTGCTACCGAGGTGATACATTTGGCCTTTTAATTTGGGTTAAAAATGACTTAGGTTGTGAGTGATTCGTGGTGACATTGATGAGTATTTTAGGTTGAGTATAACTGGTTGATAGGTTTAAGTTTGTGACGAGTAGAGTACATTCGAGCCAGATAAGTTTGTCTTTCCTTTTTATACATTTATTTTTTGTTGATAACCTTTTCCTTATAACCCATTCAAACCCCAAACTCATTAAAGAGAGATTTTTTGACGGCATTTCAATAAACCAATCTTTGTGGACACGATACAATATAACCTATATATCACCCGGTAAAAACAATACTTTACTTTTTGCTTGTCCCTTTGCCGCTTCAGTAAAATGGCGCCGTTGTCGGGGATTGGTGTTTATAGTTTCGCATTGTGATAGTTTCTTTGTTTTTGAGTTTTTTAATTAATATATCTGTTGTATAGAATGTGTATATAAACTTGTCTATTTTTACTTGTAGATATTTTGTGTTTACTTTCCATACTTGTGCATATATGTGTTTTTCTTTGTTTCCACGTATTGATGTGAGTTGTCTCATTTTTGTAACGTTTGTTGTGTGCTTGTTAGGACACTTTTTTTAGATTTGTGTGGTGTGATAATATCATGGAATGATGAGAGGAGGTTACTAGCTCTCACAATAAAGGCGTCGAGCTTACGACGTAAAACAAGCATGTTTATGTTCGTTTATGTTGTGTGGTGAACATGTTAATTCACTTTCACCCATTTGTTTTGTTATGTCAAATTTTGTTTTTCCAAAAGCTTGTTATGTTTATCTTAAGGAAGTTTGTTTGTTGTAAATATAGTATGTTTGAGGTTGTGTAGGTGTGGTGGAGTAGCATAAAAATTCAACTGTTGTTTCTGTTTTTCAGCATTTTTCAGCTACCGTTATGTATGGTCTGTGCCGCTTAGCGGGTGTTTCTAGTGTAGCCCGCTAAGCGTGCTCTGTCTCGCTTAGCATGCTCTACTGTGTTGAGCTAGTGATTTCTTTTATTTTCACTTTCTTTTCTTTATCCCACTTCCACCTAGGATTTGAATAGTAAGTAATATTAGTATAATTAATTCTTTTGTTGTTATTTGGACTCAATTTTGGTTTGATAGATTGAAGTCGCTTTTGGTGATTTTCAATGTTTGAGTGTTTCAACTTGCGAATGCATGGTAATGATTTTGTTAAAGTGTTGTACACATTGGAGGTATGTGTTTATCTCTTTTTATACTTTAGCATATTCATGATACTTATACTTTTTACAATTTTTATGCCATTCATTCTTTTGTATACTTGGTCATTTGTGAAGAAATTTAGTTCCTATCCTTTTTGTGAGGTAGCTTTCCATTGTTCACATATGCTGGAGGCCCCAATTCTTGTTCTAAATGAATTTTATTATGCTTAATATTTTATTTGGGTTGATTGTATGAAATCATGAAAATGATCAAGGCATTTTTGTTCCATTTTGAGCACAACTACCCTATCCAAATAGTCAATTCACCTTGTGAGTGTGTGAGCTTTTGTTAACCCCTTTTAGCTTTTTGTCAATGTCCAGGTTGATTTTGCTAAATGCTTGTCTATGAGTGTTTGGTTCTCATTCTTGTATGGACATTGATTCTTCATTTTCTTGATCCCTCAACTATGATTTATGGTTTGAATTTTTGCCTTACCTTAGAAATTAGGGAGTATTCACATTATGATATAGTTGAATTTTATTTGGGGAGAGAAATGTTTATGTTCTTATGTTGTGGTTGCTATGAGGTTGTGAGAAAGAAGATAAAAGGAGAAAATGTGAAAAGAATGTAATAAGAAATAGAAATAAAAAAGAAAAAAAGTTTTGAAAAACAAAAACAAAAAGAATTCGAATAATTGTGCTAATAACTGATGTGTGTTGGTTTGAAATTTGGAATGAAGAAGAATTTTGATTGAAATTATTTTGCTTGAGTCTTTCTAAGTTGATCACTACCTTAGGTTAAGGCAAGTTTTTGTTTCGAATAGCTTTAGGACTTATCCCTTGTTTGTTAACCAATCTACATTACAACCTTGAAAACCCTTGAGATTCTTGCCTTTGTATTTTCAATGTGAATTTTTGGGTGAATGCATAATTTTGTCTTTTGTTTGCAGGATTGTGGATGAGTGAAAATACCTTATTTTGTGTGTTTTTCATCTATCGGTGATTGTTTTTGCTAGGTGTGATTCATTTGTGAACTAGTATTGTTTTAGAATATTTGTCATGTTCTTTGTATTTAGCATTTGTTTCGCGTTTATGTTATCGTTGTAGTTTAGAGGTAAGAAGTTACTTAGTGTGTACTATTTTTCATTTGAACCATTACATTTCTTTTGAATTTTAAAACTTGTTGATTCTTGATTCTTTGGTTGATTACTTTTGGTTCTTTGAGTTATTTGGCCTTGTTTGAGGACAAACAAGTTCAAGTTGGGGAGAGTTTCATAAGTGCAAATTGTAGTTATTTTTGTATATACTTTTTGTTGCACTTATTGACTCTTTGTTGTTAATATAGGTTGAATAAGCTCGATGTTTGTGTAAATATGTTTAGTTTGTGTTTATTTCTATTTTTGTGTACATAATGTACTATTTGATGTTTTTCCATTCATTTTGTAGGTATTTGTTGCATTTTGGAGAATCGAGGCATAAGGTGTCGAAGGGACGGCTCCGGATGTGTGTTTTCGAAATAAAAGACAAATTTTGTGAAGTCTTTCCAAGGAGAGCCCACTTAGTATGCAAAAGGATGCTAAATATGAGTGCGGTCACCGCATTTCGTAGCATGCTGCTTGCATTTTGACATTTCAGAAGAAGCTTAGTTTTGGAGCTTGCTTAGCGCGGTTTAGGTTGGTTTAATGTGTAAATATCGTGTAGCCCGCTTAGTGCCGTGAGCCCGCTAAGTGTTGTCTGTTGAGATTTGTTTTATAACTTCATTTTCAGTTCATTTTTTGTTATGGTTTTTGGGATGTTTTTATTCCCAAATTCCACTAACTTCATTTTTGACAGATTAGCTTAGAAAACAACACTAAGGCTTTGCTTATGGATGATTAGAGGTGGATTTCTCATCGACCGACACTGACAAACTGAAAGATTTGTGGTTTATATCTTTTCCTCTCTATGTATTTCTCTCTTGTTGGGTTTTATATGTATTTTTACTTTGAACTCATGAATATTTGTCAGCCATGGCGTTGTATAAAACTTGCTTTAAAAATCTTTGTCAATTATTGTCCTATATTTTTACTTTGTGTTAGGGATTTGGGTTTCTATAAACATATATTACTTGGATTCTTATCTAGAATGATTATCGGTTAGTGTCTGGATTAATGCATATGGGTTGATTGTGTCGCTCTGAGAGATTATCGACGCGATTAGAACAATTGACTTCTATGTTGTTGAGGTGGTTGAGAGATCTCTACCAAGGTGATACAGTCGGCATCTCAATTTGGGTTAGAAATGACTTAGGTTGTGAGTGATACGTGGTGATATTGACGGGTATTGTAGGTTGAGTATAACTGGTCGATAGGTTTAAGTTTGTGACGAGTAGAGTACATTTGAGCCGAATATGTTTATCTTTCATTTTTATACATTTATTTTCTATTGATAACCTTATCCGTAAGACCCGTTCAAACCCCGAACTCATTAATGGGAGATTTTTCGAACGATGTTTCAATACACCAATCTCTATCGACACGATACGATATAACCTATATATCACCCGGTAAAAATAACACTTTACTTTTTGCTTGCCGCTTTACCTCTCCAGCAATAATCTTGCTAACTCTTCAGGGAGTTCACAATATTCATATGCTTCCTCTTCGGCATGGTAGATCAGATTATCGAAGTCATAATAAGCGATAGCAGAATCGTTATCAATAAAATCCATGGTGGAAGTTCATTTTCATGAGTGATGTTTTTAGTGATAGTGTGTGAAAAAGAAAACATTGCCATTTAAACAAAAGATTAAAATAAAAATAGAAAGAAAGGGATAAAAACATTTGAATGCAAGAACGTCCTTTATTTAATGATAAACTTTTGAAAAAGCAAACATGGTGGCCCTAGACAAAGATTCACTACGCCTTGGGCAAAGCGTAGGAATTATGACATGATAAAAAGAAAATAAGAAAATTACTCCTGAGCAAGTGTAACTTGGTTGACATCCTCAGAAGTCGAGTTTTTAAGCTTTGCGCCTGGAACACATGGGTGAATCCAATTGTCAATATCATAGTCATTGTCTCCATCATCACTAACTGCATTGGTGTGGCCATCTTGGACAATACCAGAACTAGAGAATCTCACAAAAGTGGACAAATTTGAAGCTCTAGGATCTATGCTTTTCTTGCAGGGATTGAAACCCAAACCAAACTTTTTGAACTTAGGAATGACATCTAAAACACGACCCTAACCTTCGGGGTGACTAGCCTCAATCACTGCTCCAACATTCTTTAAGGAAGACATGGAAGTCTCCGGCTTCTTTCTTTCCTCAAATAGAGGAGAATTAATCATTTGTACAATTTCAAAGGCTTGAAAGGGAGTCTTATGCACTTCTACCTCAACTTCAACCTAACGGAATGAAGCCAAATGGCTTACAACATACTCTTCCTCACCATAAAAAGTCACAACTTTATCATCCACGAGGTACTTGATCTTTTGATGAAGAGTGGATGTAATTGCCCCTGCTCTATGAGTCCATGGACGCCTCAACAAGCAACAATATGCTGGCTGTATGTCCATTACATAAAATGTATGAGTTAAAAAATATGGGGGCCAACCTTGATAGGTAAGTCCCTTCTCCAAAAACTGATCATCGGGATCCATCAAAAGCTTTTAAAACCAAATTGCTAGGACGAAATTTAACACCCGAGTAGTCAATTTTAATTAGCGCAGACTTCAGCAGTACGGTCAAAGAAGACATTGTGTCCACCAACACATAGCATAAACTTGTACCCTTGCACTCCATAGAAATATGCAATACCTTGTTATGGTTGCGCTCCTCGGGAGGGAGATCAAAAATCAGTAAAGCCCAAACCATTACTGGCAATTATATTGGCAACCACTATTTCGAATTGGTTAACTAATATTTCCTGCAGTACGAAAATAGTGTTCAGTAAATTCATCAAGGCACTTCAGTGAGCCTTAGAGAACAATAGGAGAGAGAAGATAGAAATCTTTGAAGGTGTCTGCCCCAACTGGTAAATCACTTTGTAATCACTTTTACGAATAATTCTCAGTAATTCCTAAACTTCATATGAAAAGCTTCAGGCACAACACTTGGCTTAGGCATACTAGCCTGCTCAGGTTCTTGACTATCAATCACTACTTATTTACCTTTGGTTTCATCAAGGCATCAATAACATCTTGCATATTGTGGGGACCAAACACCCTACTACTTCTCGTCATACGACCAATACCGACAAAGTTGTAAATGTTTGCACTATCATTCTCAAAAGGCTTCTCCTCTAAAGGAATTTATTCTTTCTTCACCCCATGGTAATAGACGCCGACTCCATAATTCCATACGATGGCCTTCGCACTGGTATACAGTGTCGTGCCTGGGATTTTCATCTGAGTTGCAAAATAGTGGTGGAAAAACAAAAGAGTCGCCATCAATGTATATTTATCCCACGAAAGGGAAAAGAAACACTATGTAAACCTGGGAAGAGGATTAAACATGGTCATCGCAACTAAGAGAAAGGGTAAGGGAGTCGGTTATGCGCGGGGAAGATATTAGCCCCCCACGCGTCTGTGGTACTCCACATGATCCACTTGAGTTTGTCATTCTAAGGGTGTAAAAAGTCTAAAATCATAAACTAGGCGCGAAAATAATATAAGAAAATATGTGGAAAATAAAGGACTATTTACAAATATATGCTCGATTAGGACCCACAAAAACCTCTGCCTACGTATCCCTTTTAAGGAATCAGAGCAGCCGTAGTTTAGCTCAAGAGTTTTGAATTTGTTTGTGTGTTTTTAATTGAACAATGCTAAATTCTCATTCTACTGCTACTCGACCTTTGGAGACTCACGCACTAGATTAGAAAGTTATTAACATGCTCTTAGAAAAAGAAAAGTCGACTGGAAAAAAGAGAGGAGTTATTTGTGTTTTTGCAGATAATGTGAAAAGAAGATCCTCCCCTGACGAGGCTACTTACCACATATCTAATTTTTGAAATCAAAGTTTGGGATTTGAACCACACCAGAGACTTATGAATGAAAGAAGAACAAGTGTGGGTCAATACTCTTTCGTTCATCCCCATTACTAAAGACTATTGGAGGTATGAATCGCATCAATGATTATTAAGTGTTTTAAACTTTGAAAAACAGAAGAAGAAGAAGAAGAAGAAGAAGAAGAAGAAGAAGAAAAGGAAGAAGAAGAAGAAGAAGAAGAATAAAGTGTTTTAAATACACAAAAGGGGAATAAAAAATCTAAGGGAGACTAAACTAGTTTGATCCCTATTGTTGACATTCAATGATAGTCCTAGAGTTGAGATCAAGGGACACTATCTAATATATACCTAAAATTCCTAAGATATAACAATCCTATGGGGAACATGGCAAAGGTTTTCCTCATGAAAGAGGGGAAGACAAGAACAATCATACTTAAATACAAGAAAGTACGAGAAGGGATGACAATACACCAAATAAATTGATAAAACATCAAGAGATCGAAAAACATTACACAAACATAAAGATGATAAAACATCAAGCATAGAGATAAAGTAATGATAAAACATCCTCACAATGTGACAAAACATATAAGTGAAAATATGATAAAACACCACATAAAGATGACAAAACATCAAGAAACAAGTGATGGTAACACATAAAACAAAGATCATACATTTAGGATAGAAACCTAAACAATTAAGAAGGTATGGAAATAAATAAAGTATAGATGATAAAACATCAAGTAGAGAAAGAGATGGATGGCAAAGGTGAGAAAGAAAAGATAAGAAATCAACAAGGAATTGCATGAGAGAACATCAAGATATCATTTAGGTTCTGAGATATAAATGTTAAAGACCTTATACTATCCTAAACATTGTAATAAGGGTCAAGAGGAAACAACTATTACCTAACTAGGCAAGTAAGAGTGCAAGTGTGCAATTTGAAGACAAAACTTTAACACGTGACAAAACATGTAAACAAAGAGGATATATAAGGTAGATAACTAATTATAAACATGGTTTAAGACATCACAAACAAACATTAAGGTATTACATGTTAACAAACAACACCTAAACAAACAAGTAAGCATGATGAAAAGAGATGAAACTCAAAGAAAAGACAAGACTTGTGCTACAAGTAAGTGACAAACCATGGATAAGTGAAAGGATAGAATTTATAAGACATCAGAAAGATGTAAATAAATTCCTAAATGTCCTTCATAAGGTTCTATGGACTAAAAAAAGTCAAAAGAGGAAGCAAAGAGGCAAATACACTAGCATAAAAGCATTTATGTGTTAGGTGCCTAACCAAACATGACATAAGAGAGTGAAGTGAGATGAAAGGTATGAAATATAATACAAGTAAGAAGCTACCATATATTTAACTAATTAATATGATACAAGCATACTTGAAAAAGATTCAAATCAAATCATACAAGAGAAAAAGTTAAGAAACCCTAATTGGACTTAAGTCCTCATGCAATGCTAACAAGCAAACATGTGAGGTAAAATAGATAATTTGAAAGATAATAGGAAAACATAGAAATTTTACACACTTACACATACCATATAATCAAGACAAAACTAAATTAATCATTAAGAACATAGTACAAACACCAAGGCATTCAAACTAACAACCAACAAAATGGTGTAGTGAAGTGATCTAATGTGTGTGATCAATTAGACATGGAATGGTGTGTAACACAAGAGTGAGGTAATAATATAGCATATAGATATAAAACACATATATGTAACATAATTAACCCTAGATTATCACTTCTAAGACCAACACAAAAGTTAGTACAAGTAGAGGTCAAAACTATACCCTAAACATAACCATACAAGGAAAGTGAAGCAAGAAGTTAATAGATGAAGATAGAACATGATTAGGAGGTGATGGAACACACAAGGTTAGAAGCTAATGACCAATAAAAAATACCACAATTAAAGTTACTGAAACATAGAAATCTTAGAAAGAAAGTTATACACAAAGCACTTAAAAGAAGTGATCAAAAAAGCAAAACTTAACAAGTTTAAATTGAGTAAGTAAAGATAAAAAAAAAAGAGATCTTAATTGAATAGTTAAGACATGGGTGAATTGTATTATAAGTTAAATCATGATTAATTTCAAGAGTAACCTAATAATAAGATTAAAATTCTTTGTTAAAACAAAGTCACATGACTTGAGGGTCGACATCATAAGAGATGGTAAACACTTGTCTTATACTAATTAGAAATGCTAAATATCGAATGGAATGATAAAGTATGATACTTATAGGTCCTAGGGAAGTATCATGATCCCTCTTAAATTATATATCATTAACTAAGAGCCTTGAGAAATTCCATTGATGTAACATGTTCAAGTGTCATGATAAGTTGCAAAAAGATGTAGTCTCTAATGCACAAAGGCATCGGTGATCAAATTAGATCAAAATTATGGTTCTTAGATATTATTGGAAGTTTCCAACATCAAGATACCTTAAAGAGACATATAACATAAGCACTTGAGGAAATAGCTAAACAATGATACTCAAAACACAAACCAAAAGACCTATGTAGATTCTAAAGTTTCACCATGATGAATTTACTATAAAGTGTCAACCAAAGGGTAATATAAGCATGGTAAATTAAGACAAGAGTATAGATTAATATAAAAACTCAACCAAAAAAATATTGGACTCAAAGTCCTTAAGAAAATTCAAACACAATTTAGGTCAAAACTAGTGAATATGGCTCCTAATTTGTCAACATGATGAGTTGACAATGGAATGCCAATCAAAGGATAAAATTAGATTTTGGTATGGGTTGTAAGGCATAAGGTCAGAAGCATATGAGAAGATACTTCACCATATTTGTATAAATGGTACACAAATGAGATGTACAAGCACATCCTCCTAAACCATGATCCAAAAGATGAGCCATAAAACCCTAAAACAAAAGCACCATGCTAGAGCCCTTGAATGGTTCATAGACATGAACTCAAGGATCTAACAATTGTATCAGGATAATAGAAAATTGAGGGAGCTTGGTCCCTTATAGGTTGCACAAGTGCACACCTTATACCTCATGTAAAGCCAAACAAACACATACAAAAGATAATTCAAACAAAAATAAGAAAATAGACTTGTAAAAAACAAACAAAATTGTTTATAAGTCCTCAAGACTTTTATAATTCATAAAAAAACCCAAAAGTTCTTGAATTTCCATGGAAGGTTTCAAATGAAATTCAAACATCAAGGCTAGTTGAGATAAACCTCAAACTAGAGACCTTAAATAAATATTTTTGGAACAAATTGATGATCAAAGAGAGAAATTAAGAAAAATTAACTTTCAACCTATTAAGACACTCAAGAAGCCTAATTCATTAACTTTTGAACTTTAGAGCTTAATGAAATTAGTGAATTACATCAAACTTGTTACATAAGCAAGTGAAATCAACAAAATGATGTTGAAACTTTTCCAATTTTAAAAATCAGAGACAAATAAGTGATAAAATCACAAGAAAAAACCTAAAACAAAGGAAATATCACAAGGAAGTCATGACATATTTTTTTGGAATTTTTTAGGTTTATGGAAAATGGCAAATCAAATCAAAATATGAAAATTATGATTAAAACAACTAATTAAAAGCCACGAATTAATTAATCAATTAAAAATGAGAAAGTAATGAATTAAAATTCAGAACCTGAAAATATATTAAAATTAAAGTCTAAAATAATTTTTGTGGAATTTTTTACCAGTTAAAAGTATTTTTAATAAAATTGACAAAACAATTTAAATGAAATAAAATTCAAAAAGAAACAAATCTATTTACACCTGTTATTATCAAAATGCGCTACAAAAAGATGTTTCTATATCCAAACAAAACATGCCACGTAGGTCATCCCTACCAAAGCAAAACCCTAACGCGCAAAATATCAGCTTGGCAAGGCAACTTCAGAGCTTCATATCTTACTCAATTCTTAACCAAATTCCACGATTCAAAGCACAATAGCAAGATCATACAATCAACAACATCAGACAACTTGTAGAATTCAAAAACATTGCAAGATCTAAGAGGAATGACAACATAAATTTCTTGAAAACATAACTTGCGCAAAAGTTTTGAAAGCACACAAACATGAATGGATCTCAAATCAAACCATAATTATACATCAGACATAGTGTATGGCCAGCTAACAACACCTCAACAAGATCTCAAGCATTGAAACAAGCTAAGATGAGAGAAATTTAGATCTGACTTCTTAGCTCAAAAAGTGAAAAATAAATTCATTTGTGCCTCTTAACAAATGGAAAGAAACGCTTCTGGTCTTGCTTCCCAAGCTTCAATGAAGGTGAAATGAGGAAGAGATGAGAATTGGAGCAAGAGAGAGAGGTTGCTTCAAAGGAAATTTCAGAAAATGAAGAGAGAAATATTTTTTTGCTTTTTGTGAGATGCTGGGCTCGTGGGTGTGAATAAGAGATGAGGTGAGTTTATAAAGAGCATGAGAGTGAGGGTAAAAAGGTCTTATGCAAGCTCATAACTGTTGGAGGGTGTTTTGGCCATTTTCAGCAAAGTTTGGAAACTTGCACATGCACTTGCATTTCAAGTTGTGTTTCTTTGAGCTTGCAGTCATTTTGGGCAAAAAAATAAGGAAAAGAAAGGAGTGAATGTGTGTAGTAAGGTGAGCTGGCACACAAATGCACATGGGGTGAAAAATACCTTATGATGCAAAATTTCCAAATATGGAAAAAGTGAGAAATGAGAGTGCATGAGATATGCACTTGGTTTGGCTTCATTAGGAAAATAAATGAGAGGAATAATGTGTGCATGGAGTGTGATAACAACTCTCTGTAGGTAGAAAACAAAAATGTACACAAAATTCTGACCAAAAATTGCTCATGTATGCTCTTGTGATCAGTTCAACCATGACTCGCTTTTCTGCCAATTGGCTCGTGCGATTATCTTGTTCTTAGGGCCTATGAAAAGTTCTCATGATAAGGATAAATGTTGGGATTTAAATATTTGAAAATCATGCTGGAAAGTGTTAGAAAACACGACACGAAAATTGGAGAAGATGGACCTTGGCAGGCCTGGCGCATGCTTGTGCATGGCTTGCATGCCTTGCAATGTTACAACTTGAGATCCCAACTTCCGAGCAATGTATATCTCTCCATTTTGATCCAATTGATGTGATTCACAGATCGAATTGTAGCCTATACATCCAACTTTAATTCCCCTCTTTCCATTTTTTCAATTAAGGCTTGAATTAAAAGAGAATCGATGGAGAACAAGTGCACACCATGCGTTTGATAAAAATACCGGTGTGTGCGTATGAAATGCTAGCAATATGACATCTTTGTGCCCTAAAGTTATAAGCCTCATAACTCACAATCCCTTCACATTTGAAACTTAAACCCATAATTACAAAGTTGTGGAATTTCTTCCAAGCTTTCTAAGCATGTATCATTCGTTCCACTTAGATTAAAAATGAGTAAGTTATGAGAAGTCAAAATTCAATACTATGGAGACTTGGAAATATTTCACATGATCAAATAACTTCTTTGACATGTTATCTTCAAATCAACCATTTCTCTTGATTTTATGCAAAACTCGATCATGCTTTATGAAAATAGGATCATTGAATTGATGGTTGACCAAAAGTCCACTTGGAGAACTTTGACTTTGGTTGAATTTTGTCAAAATGAGCATTTTACCCCAATTGATCAATTGCACCTCCTCCAATCAAAGTTGATGATCAATCTTTCAATCATAGGTGCTCATTAACGTGTAGAGAAGCATCGAATCAAGTTTGGGTCAAAAAGTTAGAGAACTCTTGATTAAAATCAAAAACCTAACTTTACCCTCTTGTGTTAGGAGATGATGATTAAGCTTCAAAACCCTAATATCCTCTAGACATAATTAGAAATTACTTGAAGAAAGATGCTTTATATGATGGTGAGAAAATTATGCTTCCAAATTTTGGCCCATACAAGCCTCAATCCATTTAAATGGCCAAAACCCTAATTTGAGAGATGAATAGTAGAAATGTGATTCACTATAAAACTTTGCAAATTTAAATCTTCTAATTAATAAATGAGACAAATGAGATGTCTTGAGATATGAGAAACCCTTGATAGCTTTAGAGATCCACAAATTAGAGGAATGATACCCACTCTTGCACTAATTGTCAAAATAACCCTCTTTTATATCTTGTTGAAGAACTTGAGAACCAAAATACCTTGATTCTGTCACAATGCATGAATGTGTATGATGAAACATAAGCCATTAAAAGGGTAGAAAACAAAAGGGTAAATTTTGGGGTGCAACAACTACCCCTATTCAATCTTCTTAAACTTGATAAGCAAGAAAAAGCGACAACTTTCGAGCGTTCAAGGTTAAAGAGGATTGAATAAAAAAGAACCCATGGATTTACACTCTTGGAGGAGAGAGTGAAGCACAACAAAAGTAAATGCACATATACCTTTTTTTTGTATCTTTTCTGATATAATGGTGTCAAACAAATTGAAGATGGAAACAAAACTTAGTGAATACCGGTGGATGCTGGACTTAGAAGACATACAAAAAAAATGGATTTAAAAGACAAGCCAAGTAAAAACTATACTTAACAAGGTATGCCAAGTAAAATTGGACTTAAAGAGGACTAGAGGATGCTATCCTTTTAAAGAAATGTGTCAAGATGAAATTAGAGCACAAAGTGCAAGAAGAAATGAGATAAAACTCAACTCAAGAAGACTAGATAAAACTAGACTCTAAGAAAGGTACGCGGAGCCAAGTGGCCAGGGTGCGTAATTCTAGAAAAATTTGCTGGTCACAAAACCAAGGGAAGATAGTGAGAAGGAACTGAAAGAAACCGAAAGGAATAAAAGAGATAGGTCTCCACTGAGGATAGACAGTAGGATGGAACTGATAAAATCCAGGGAGTAAAACAGACATAAACGAGATAGATATTCGACTCAAGGATACTAGTAGATATAAACTTTACTAGAAATGTGTACCAGGATAAAAACTTGATTTCACACACAGGTAACGAGATAAAACTCGACCTAAAGCAAAGTGATGAGAGTGCATGTTTCTCAGAGCACTTGTTGTTCTCGAACTATAGGGAAGGCAGTGAAAAATAACTGAAAGAACCCAAAAGTTATAAAAGAGACGTCTCAACCACGGATAAACAATGGGATGGAACTGATAGAATCCAAGGAGTAAAGAAACAAAACGAGATAACACTCAACTCATGAAGACTAGTTAGATAAAACTAAAGTAGAGATAAGTACCAGAACACAACTGGATTTCATGCACAGGTAACGAGTAAAACTCGACCTAAAGTAAACTGATTAGAGTGTACTTCTAAAAACAATGTTGGTCTCAAACTAAAGGGTGGGCAGTGTGACAGAACTGAAAGAACCCACAATTATAAAAGAGACATATCATCTCGGGATAGAAAATAGGATGGAATTAATAAAATCCAAGCAGAGAAACATACCAAGATAACACTCGACTCATTGGGGACAAAACCACAAGGATATCCGTAAGGATGAAAAAACTGGACACTAAAGATAAAGTGACCGTACTAGGGATATAAATTAGAAGATTCTAAAAAATCTGCTAAGATACAAAGAAACAAAAATGGCTTATGTTTTAATGCATGTTTTAATAATTTTCTATGGAATAATGTTCCAAAAGAGGATGGAATCACTACATTTTGAGGATGCAAGGTAATGATGCATGATTCTGCGGGAAACAGAAAAAGAAGAAAGGAACCACTGAAGAGTGATCCTTGAGAAGCTAAAACATTGTGGGGAGCCGGAAACCTTGCAACTGGTTGATACAAGCTACAAACCCTAAAAGGACTTGCAAAAATATATTGCAAACTCTGCTGGATAGGATCAGATCAAAACCTAATTTTTCCCTCTGGTGTTAGGAGATGATTGTCAGGCTTCAAAATGCTAATTCTTTTGAACATAATGAAAAATTAATTGAACAAAGATGCGTTATATGATGGTGATAAGATTATGCTTCAGAATTTGACAAATACAAACCTTAATCCATTCAATTGGACAAAACCCTTATTTGAGAGATGAATAGTAGAAATGTGATTCACTTCAAAACATTGAAAATTTAAATCTTCTAAGTAATCAATGAGACAAATGAGATGTCTTGAGATATGAGAAACCCTTCATATCTTGATAGATCCATAAATTAGAGGATTGATACCCTCTCTTGCACTAATTGTCAACACAACCCTCTTTTATATCTTGTAGAAGAACTTGAGAGCCAAAATACCTTGATTAATTCACAATGCATGAATGTGTATGATGAAAGATAAGTCAATATAAGGGTAGAAAACAAGAGGGTAAATTTTGGGGTGCAACAGCTTCCCTTATTCAACCTTGTTAAACCTGATAAGCGAGAAAAAGCGAGAACTTTCGAGCGTTCAAGGTTGAAGAGGATTGAATACAAAAGAACTCGAAAATTTACACTCTTGGATGAGAGAGTGAAGCACAACAAAAGTAACTGCACATATACCTTTTTTGGTATATTTTTTGAAATAATGGTGTCAAACAAATTGAAGATGGAAAGAAAACTTATTAAATACTAGTGGATGCTGGACCTAGAAGACATACCAAACAAAATTGGATTTAAAAGACAAGCCAAGTAAAAACTGGACTTAACAAGGTATGCTAAGTAAAATTGGACTTAAAGAGGACTAGTGGATGCTATCCTTTTAAAGGAATGTATCAAGATGAAACTGGAGCACAAACTCTAAGAAGAAATGAGATAAAACTCAAATCAAGAATACTAGATTAAACTAGACTCTGAGAAAGGTACACGGAGAAAAGTGTCCAGAGTGCGTGATTCTAGAAACATTTGCTAGTCTCAAACCAAGGGAATACAATAAGAACGAATTGAAAGAACCCGAAAGGTATAAAAGAGATAGGTCTCACCCCAAGTAAGACAGTGGGATGGAACTGATAAAATCCAGGGAGTGAAAGAGACATAAACGAGATAGATACTTGACTCAAGGATTCTAGTAGATCGAAACTTTACTAGAAATGAGTACAAGGAAAAAAACTCGATTTCACGCACATGTAACGAGATAAAACTCGACCTATAGAAAAGTGATGATGGTGAATGTTTCTCAGAGAACTTGCTAGTCTCAAACTATAGGGAAGGTAGTAAAACAGAACTCAAATAACCCAAAAGTTATAAAAGATACGTCTCAACCAAGGAAAGTAAATGGGATGGAACTGATGGAATCCTAGGAGTAACGAAACAAAATGATATAACACTCGACTCATGAAGACTAGTTAGATAAAACTAAACTAGAGATAAGTACCAGAACACAATTGGATTTCATGCACAGGTAACGAGGTAAAACTAGACCTAAAGAAAAGTGATTAGAGCGGACTTCTAAAAACAATGTTGGTCTCAAAATAAAGGGTAGGCAGTGTGACAGAACTGAAAAAAAACCCAAAAGTTATAAAAGAGACATCTCAGCCAAGGATAGAAAATGGGACGGATCTAATAAAATTGAAGGAGATAATCCGAACAAGATAACACTCGACTCAATGGGGATAAAACCACAAGGATATCCGTAAGGATGAAAAAACTGGACACTAAAGATAAAGTGACTGTATAAGGGATATAAATAAGAAGGTTCTAATAAATCTGCTAAGATACAAGGAAACAGAAATGACTTATGTTTCAATGCATGTTTGAATAATTTTTCTATTGAATAATGTTCCAAAAGAGGATGGAAACACTAGACTTTGAAGATGAAATGTAATGATGCATGACTCTGCTGGAAATAGAAAAAGAAGCAAGGAACCACTAAATAGTGATCCTTAAGAAGCTAAAACTTTGTGGGGAGCAGCAAACTAAGCAACTTGTACATACAAGCTACAAACCCTAAAAGGACTTGCAAAAATAAATTGCAAACTCTGCTGGATAGGATCAGATCAAAACCTTAATTTTTCCCTCTCCTGTTAGAAAATGATGACCAGGCTTCAAAATGCTAATTCTCTGAACATAATGAGAAATTAATTGAACAAAGATGCTTTATATGATGTTGATAAGATTATGCTTCCAAAATTTGTCCCATACAAGCCTCAATCCATTCAATTGGCCAAAACCCTAATTTGAGAGATGAACAGTAGAAATGTGATTCACTTCAAAACTTTGAAAATTTCAATCTTCTAATGAATCGATGAGACAAATGCGATGTCTTGAGATATGATAAACCCTTGATAGCTTGAGTGATCCACAAATTAGAGGAAATATAGTCTCTCTTGCACTAATTCTCAAGACAACCATCTTTTATATCTTGTAGAAAAACATGAGAACCATAATACCTTGATTATGTCACAATCCATGAATATGCATGATGAAACATAAGCCTTTAAAAGGGTAGAAAAAAAGAGGGTAATTTTAGGGTGCAACAATTTCCCCTATTCAATCTTGTTAAACCCGATAAGCGAGAAAAAGGGACAAATTTTGAGCGTTCAAGGTTAAAGTGGATTGAATATAAAAGAACCCGAAAATTTACACTCTCGGACGAGAGAGTGAAGCACAACAAAAGTAATTGCACAAATACCTTATTTTGTATCTTTTATTAAATAATGGTGTCAAAAAAATTGAAGATGCAAAGAAAACTTAGTGAATAGCAGTGGATGTTGGACTTAGAAGACATATTAAACAAAATTGCATTTAAAAGACAAGCAAAAAAAAAAGGACTTAACAAGGTATTCAAAGTAAAATTGTATTTAAAGAGGAGTAGTGGATGCTATCCTTTTAAAGGAATGTGTCTAGATGATACTGGAGCACGAACAACAAGAAGAAATGAGATAAAACTTAACTCAAGAAGACTAGATAAAACAAGACTCTGAGAATGGTACGTGGAGAAAAGTTGCTAGAGTGCGTGATTCTAGAAACACTTGCTTGTCTAAAACCAAGAGAAGACAATGAGAAGGAACCGAAATAACCCAAAAGGTATAAAAGAGATAGGTCTTAACCGAGGATAGACAGTGGGATGGAACTGATAAAATCCAGGGAGTAAAAGAGACATAAACGAGATAGATACCTGACTCAAGGATACTAGTAGATCAAAACTATACTTGAAATGAGTACCAAGACAAAAACTTGATTTCACGCACAGGTAACGAGATAAAACTCAACCTAAATCAAAGTGATGAGAGTGCATGATCCTCAGAGCACTTGCTGGTCTCAAACTATAGGGAAGGCAGTGAACATAACTGAAAGAATCCAAAAGTTATAAAAGAGACGTCTCAACCAAGGATAGACAGTGGGATGGAACTGATAGACTCCTAGGAGTAAAGAAACAAAATGAGATAACACTCGACTCATGAAGACTAGTTAGATAAAAATAAGCTAGAGATAAGTACCAGAACCTAACTGGATTTCATGCACTGGTAATGAGGTAAAACTCGACCTAAAACAAAGTGATTAGAGCGTACTTCTAAAAACACATGTTGGTCTCAAACTAAAGGGTAGGCAATGTGATAGAACTGAAAGAACCTAAAAGTTATAAAGGAGACATCTCAACCTAGGATATACAATAGGATGGAACTAATATAATCAAAGGAGAGAAACAAAACAAGATAACACTCGATTCACTGGGGATAAAACCACAAGGATACCCGTAAGGATGAAAAAACTGGATGCTAAAGATAAAGTGACCGTACTAAGGACATAAATTTGAAGATTCTGATAAATCTGCTAAGATTCAAGGAAACATAAATGGATTATGTTTCAATGCATGTTTGAATAATTTTTCTATGGAAAAATGTATCAAAAGAGGATGGAAATAGTACACTTTGAGGATGCAATGTAATGATGCATGATTCTGCTGGAAACAGAAAAAGAAGCAAGGAACCACTGAAGAGTGATCCTTAAGAAGCTAAAACTTTGTGGGGAGTAGGAAACTGAGCAACTGGTAGATACAAGCTACAAACCCTAAAAGGACATGCAAAAATAAATTGCAAACTCTGTTGTAGAAGATCAGATCAAAACCCTAATTTTCCCTCTTGTGTTAGGAGATGATGACCAGGCTTCAAAACCCTAATTCCTCGAGACATAATGAGAAATTCCATGAGAAAAGATGCTTTAAATGATGGTGAGAAGATGACGCTTCCAAAATTTAGCCCATACAAGCATCAATCCATTCAATTGGACAAAACCTTAAATTGAGAGATGAACAGTAGAAATGTGATTCACTTTTAAACCTTGTAAATTTCAATCTTCTAATGAATCAATGAGACAAATGATATTTCTTGAGATACGAGAAACCCTTGATAGCTTGAGAGATACAAAAAATTAAGGAATGTTACCCTCTCTTGCACTGATTGTCAACAAAACCCTCTTTTATATCTTGTAGAAGAACTTGAGAACCAAAATACCATGATTCTGTCACAATGCATGAATGTGTATGATGAAACATAAGCCATTAAAAGGGTAGAAAATAAGAGGGTAAGTTTTAGGGTGAAACATAAGGAACTGAACCAGGAAATGTAATTGTCAAAGGAACTGTACTGGCAGGAGCAGGAATGCTCACTCAAGTGTATGAGATAGAAATCACGGCAATGTCTTTCTCAGTAACTTTTCTGTATTTGGGAATTTTGTCAAACTATAACAAACTGTCATTGATAGACTCTTGCATACCAGCTTTCAAGTCATCATAACCCTTTGGCTGATCTTTTCACTTACAACAATCAGAAGCACAATCTGGGAAAACATCATTATCAATAAGATATCTGTTTACAAATGGCAACAGAGTACTCACCGAGTTTATTTCCATGATCAAGTTCAAAATTTCACCATTATCGTCAATAGCATTGACTACAGCCCCTCCACGTGCGGGCATTGGATTCTGAACAACATTAGGACCATTGTTGGGAGTAAACTGAATAGCTTTGGAATCCAATAAGTCTTTCACTTTGCACTTCAATGCCCAATAGTTCTCTGTATCGCGACCTAAACCACTAAAATTAAATTCACATCTATCATTGGCATCATAATTGGAACGAAGCCTTTCTAGAGGAGCTGGTGTATTTCTCAGATTAACCAACTTGAGTTCGAGCAAATGTTGAAGTTCTTGAGAATAACTCATAGGCAAGGGATAAAATCTCTTTGGTTGTCTCTGTTGTTGACTATTATTATTATTGCGGGGAGCGCTTTGTTGTCATTGTGGTTGAGGACGATATTGTTGAGGAGCATCAAATGGAATAGAAACAATATTGACTTTTTGATGTTATTAGTTTCTCCCTCTTCCCTTCTGGGAATAAACAACACTGGTTTCACCCTATTTCTTCTTAGGGTAGCCAATGAATGACTTCTTGTTATTTCTGCTCAAAAAACCACTAGAATTTCCAATGTGAGTTGTGCCCTTCTTGAGACCAATCTCAATCCTCTCTCTTTCCATCACTAATTCTGAGAAACCAACAGAAGTTCTTCCTATCATATAATCATAATAAGGTCTATTCTCCCCTACATGTGTATGTTACTAGCCTATTTTTTACTATTATAGTATCTAGTTGTTGAGCCTGACCAACTCACTGATTGTGTGCATTACGGGTAGGATAATGGCAGAGCCACCATTATGACACGTAACATCTAGGTGACTCGAACTTAAGTAGTAGAAACCGGTTAAGTAGGGGTATCGCTACTCGAAAAATAGAACGGATGCAGGGGTAGGCAAAAGAAGAGTCACCATAAATGTTATTTATCCTACAGAAGGGAAATAAAACACTAAGTAAACCTTAGAAAGGGTAAGAGCATGGTCTCGCAACCAAGAGAAAGGGTAAGGAAGTCGATTACATGAGGGGAAGGTGTTAGCACCCCTCACATCTGTGGTACACCCCAGGATCCACTTAAGTTGTTCTAATCTAAGGGTGTAAACTATAAGTCTAAATCTTAATGCTAAAAGGGAATGCATGCAAAAGAAAATACACGAAAAAGAAGGAAGATTTTAAAAAATTATGCTTGCTTAGGCCCCGTAACCTAATGCCTACGTATCCCTTTTAAGGAATCATAGCGTCATAGTTTGGCTCAAAGATTTTGGTTTGTTTGTGTGTTTAATGAATGGTGTTAATTTCGCATTCTATTGTTGCCCGACCTTTGGAGACTCATGCAATTGTCGTATAAAGGAATTAATATGTTCTTACTTGAAACTTTTTAAAAGAAAAGCCAAATTAAAAAAGAAGTTTTAATTGGTTGGTGTTTTTTTTTGTAGGTAAGGGATAAATGGATCACACTGCTAGGACACTTATCATCTCTCTACTTTGTAAAAACAAAGTTTGGAATTTGAATTACACGAGAAACTTATGAATTAAGGAAGAACAAGTAAAGATTTATACCCCCTCTTTCTTCCCATTTCTCAATACTCTTGGTAGTGTGACTCTCATCAATATTTATTAAGTGTTTTGGAATTTTGAAAGAAGAAGAAGAAGAAGAAGTTTTTGATTTTTAGTATGAATGCAAAAAGAAAGGACTAATAAAAAGTGGATCTCAATCCTGTAAGTTGTTATGCTTGTGGACCTAAAGTTTGGATAGAATGGAGATCTACCTAATGTTGTCATACATGGATTCCTAACCAATGGTATATTTAGTTCAAACTTAGAGAAGAATGAACTAAAGATCCTATGGGGATCATACAAAAGAAGAAGAAAGGGGAGCAATAAATAACACTTATATAAGATAATGATAGCAAGAAAACATTACATGAGACACTTAGACAAGATACCTAAAACATACCCACTTAGACAAGCAAGTAACGCACAAACATCCATGCAATAAGTAGAGACCTAAAAACTTAGAAAACATTGATCAAAGAGAGCATAAAAACGAACTTAACCAAGACATCAAGTCATCTAGGTAAGATAGAAGAAAAGGGAATAGAATTTCTTAACCATGATATCATGTCATCAAGGCAAGAAAGAAAGAGAGTGTAATATATGGCAATAAATCAAGTAAAAGATTAACACCTAATCATGATATTAAGTCATTAAGGCAGGATATAAGGGAAAGAGATGGAGACTAGACAATCACACATCATACATGAGAAGTAGAGACTTACTCAAGATATAAGGTACATAGATAAGATACCTAAAAGGAAAATACTTAGACAAGAAAGCAAAGAAGCATGTATGCATAAACAACTAAGAATAGCATAGAAGGGATGACAAAACATCAAACACACAAACATAAGGATGACAAAACATCAAGTCTCAAAGAAAATACATGGATGGTAAAATATAAAGCACATAAGCATAGGGATGACAAAACATCAAGCATACACAACTTAAGATGATAAATAATACAAGAGATGGACATCTCACAATCAAACTTAAAGATGTGAGGAGACAAGACAAGAAAGTAATGGTAAGAAATCAACAAGGCATGGCATGAAAGCACATCAAAGTATGGTTTAGGTTCTGGTCGCATCATGATATACACCTTAAACTACCATAAACATAGCAACAAGGGTCAATAAGAAGAATAAATTGTCTAACTAGACAAGTAGAAGTGCAAGTGTGAAATTTAGAAGACATAACTTCAATGCATGTCAAAAGTATCAATAAAATAATATACAAGAGGTGGATACCTAAGTCTAAAAATGCTTTAAGATATCACAAATTATCACATAGGGATCTCATGTTAGAAAACACCATTTAATCAAAGCAAGTAAGCATGGTGAAGGAAAATGAATCTCAAATAGGTTGCAAGAATGGATTTGTGTCCAAAGTAAGTAACAAAAGAAGAGGGCGGGGGGGGGGGGGAGCAATGTTACATCAAAGATAACACTTAAACATGTAAAAGCAATTACTTAATGGTCATGCACAATAGGTAGAGACCTAAACATCATAATAGAAGGCAGGCACACTAGCATATGAGCATTTATGTGTCAGAAGTGAAAACATCAAGGACTCATCATCATCACATAAGCATGCTTGAGGAAGATTCACAATCAAATCGCACAAAGAAAGGTAATCATGTAACCCTAAGTGGACCTAAGTCCCCATGCAATGCTAACAAGAAAACAAGTTAAAGAGAAGGGATAATGTGAAGAATAAGAGGTAAATATATAAATTTTATACACTTATAACAATCCTTATGGTTAATAATAAACTCAATTAGTCATTGAAAACATGGTAAAAACACCAAGATACACAAACTAGCATTAATTAAAGTTAAGATGTGAAGGGGAAACAAGTGTGTGATTAATTAAGCATGGCATAATGTGTCAAGTAGGTGCAACTTGAGGAGAAAACAAATGAAGAAAACACCCATAAATGGCCTATAAACATCCCTAAGGCATCACTACCAAAGCACTTTCAAAAGTTTGAGGAATGATTGGTCAAAACCAAACACTAATATGTTTTGTAAGTTCTCTATTTTTAGAATTGGCTTTAGTTTTAGTAAACAGATATAGCAACATGTGATACAGTGGTAGAACCGAGTGTTTAATACTGGTTTGCATTTTGTATTCGCAAATGTTGCGGTAAGCAAGAGTCGCCACCGACTTTTCTTTTATCCAAATTAAGGAAAGGGTGAAAAGAACAGAAAAAGACCTTTTCGAGAATTTTATGAGCAAGGGGGTAGATTATGGAAAGGGAAGGTGTTAGCACCCTTTCCATCCGTAGTTATCTATGGGCTCTTAGATGATTAGCTCATTTTAAAAGTACCTTGTGCTTTGTGTGTTTTGAAAAATGTTTTGAAATGCCTTAGTGCGGCGATTTTCTTTGCGATAACTCTAGTATCAGTCCTCAAGAGTGTTGACAAAGAAAATGTTTTTGAAAGTTGTTTTTGGAATGTGTAACTGCGAAGAGTTTGTTTTATTTGAGCAAGCATCTAACAGCTATCTACTTGTAGTCTAAAAGGTTCGTTCTTTTCCTCGTATCCTTTAGACAACGCTATCCTACTATTAGTGAGTAGGTAGCCCTATCTTTGTATGTTTGAGGAACATCAGAAGGGACGTACAATCATAAAGGAAACATATAGATACACTTTAGCAATTTTGTTTAAGGGACTAGATCATTTACCTAAAGGCAACTGTAGGGTCATCGAGGGACTATGATCTTTTGATTTACGGGTCTTTTGCTTAAGGGTCCCTATTCTCGAGGGACATGACTTCTTTTATGAAGGCAACCAAAATGGGCGTACCTTAGAGGTGTATATGTGCATGTGTGTTAGGTTCAGTTATTTTAGTCTTTGAATTTAAGTTTGCTAGCATTTTGTTATTAGTCTTTCCATACAAGCCTAGTTACTAACAGTTAATATTTTGCAGCAATTTAAAATGCGGGAATTTAAATCCTACGCTATTAAAATGCTTTGCAGCATTTACATGAATATAAAAGATGCGAAGGTAAATAACGCGCGCTAAATAAAGAAACATCTAAGAAATCCTAAGAATGAAATTTTTTTGTTGTTTTTTGTGTTTATTAAGAAATACTTAAAATTAAAATGAGAAAAATATGATTCTAATTAATTAAATAAAAGAAAAAATGATTGTCAATTAAAATTAATTCAAATAAAACTAATTCTACTATTTTTTTGGGTTTTTATTAAGAAAATATTTGAATGAAATAAATCTAAGTCTAATTGATTTTAAATTAATAAAATAATTTTAAAATAATTAATTATATTAATTTAAAAAATTAAAAATTAATTATAAAATCCTATGTCTAATTTTTTTTTATGTTTTTTTGATTTTATGTTATTAAAAAGAGTGATTTAAAAGAAAGTAAACAATAAAACAAATAATAAAAAACAATTGGGCCAAATGTACATTAGTAAACAGAAGGGTGTAAGATTTTAAATTCGCTGAGCCCAAGTTACTGTCAGCCCAAAGGTGCTATTGGATTCAGTGAAGGAGGTTGTTGTGGGTGCATGATGGACTGCACGTTGAGAGAACTGGATCTAGATTGGATGGTGGTGATCTGATAATATATGGTGCATACGCTTGGCTTGTGAACATTAGATCTGCAAGTAAAATTAGAGGGGAAAACAAAATGCAAGAGGCAGGGGTTGAACCCCTGCCCTCACATGAAACACGTTAAAATATTCACAATGATTGTTAATAGCACAAATATGGATGCAATAGGTATTTACATGGCGTGAATATGCAATTTCAGTTTCAAGAAACCTTACCAACCGGTGATGCGTGTATCATGTGATCTAAGATGTTGCAAGCCTTGGGAATGGATGCAATAAGTTCCTAGGATTCATAGGAATACGACTGGGCAGTTGGTATGGATGGATGATGGCTGAAAAACTCAGTTTCGAATTTCATAACTTTTATGCTTTTTTTTATGAAATTTGTGGGAACTCTCTAGCAATGATTTTTTGTCCTTTGCTCATGACTTGGTCTTGTATTTATAGAGGAAGAAGAGGGCTAGAAAAGAGGTAAGAATCCACCATTAATGGCCCTCTTTCAAACCAAAATCAAACACATTAAAAAAGTTCCAAAGTTGCAAATTCTTGCCCATTTTGAGGCGCAATGCACCTGGCCTCCTTTGCACGAAATTTTGGAGCCAAACATAATTCAAACAATCAGCCCATATTACCATAACCAATATTTACTATTTTAAGCAATTTTATTTTATTTTTATTTGATTTAATTCATATTTAAATGAATAAAAATTCAAATAAATAAAAATTAAAAAAAAATGCATGGATAGATTTAGAGGTCCTTGGACACATCATGAACATATTTGAACTCCAAAAAGTTAGGCCCAATAACTTTAAATCACAAATTTGCTCAATTGAGATTTCATGCATTTTCTTGAAAATTGCCCAACTTGTGCACTTCATAACTTGCTTAAATTTGATATTTTGAAGAAGATCTTGTACTTTTTGGAAAGCCCAAGATGACCTCTACACTTTCTATTTTAATCATTTTTGCATTTGGAGAAATTATCCTGATGTAAGTTGCCTTGACAAAAAGTGTCTTTTGTTGACTTTATGAAAATGACCTATAATGTGTGAGCTTGTATCTTTCAAATGGTGCATCTCTTGAACTTGAGGACAAAATAGAAATTGTAGGGAATGAGATTATCTTTACAATGAGCTTTGGTTTGGGAAAATGGATGAAGTATGTGAAAGTTATGCCTGGTCAAAGTTCAGTTGACTTTTCCTATAGAAACCCTAATTTAGCAATTCTTGACTTTTGATAGATTAGGAATATTTATTGAGGAGTAATGATAAACCCTTGATAAAATGATGGATATCACTTTAAAATGTTGATATTAACCAAAAATCATGAAGTTTGACTGTATTTGGGCCACTTTTGACCTAATATAGTTAATTTCCAAACATTTGAGCCATTGACTGAGAAAACTTGTAGTGCAAGGCATGGAACTTGGCATGGGAAATCTTGAAGGAATATTAGGACCATGGGAAACATTTGAGACCTTTAGAGCTCACACATCTTGATGAAAAGTGAAACCCTAGTTAGAAGTTCATTACTTAGGAGGAGAGTTTGTCTGATCAATTCTTGGTCAACCTTGAGCAATTGAGGACCTCTAGGAGCATGTTTTGAGTAAAAATGGGAGGGGAAATTTTGGGGTACAACAACTTCCCTTGTTCAATATTCTTAAACCTAAGGATTTAGATTGGCTTGTTTTCCTTTCATGATCTGAAGGCGGAAGATGATTGAACACTAGAGTGCCCAGAAATTTGCACTCGCTTGGAGTAACACCGATGGTCGGTGATGTCGGGAATGGGATTACAGATGGAATTTGGAGAAAATGATGGAGAGTCGTCGGAGATGGACTTCATAAAAGGTCTCTTTGTGGGGATTCCTGTTCCTACTGTTTGAGGAGGACTCCATTGAGGAATATGGTTTTTTGTTGTTCTCCTGCTTGGAGAAAACTCTCTAGGAAATAGGGTCTAGGAACTTCAGTTGTCTGAGGCTCTATCGAGGAATTATCTTTGGATTGGAGAGATCAAAGTTTGCTATTTTCTAGTTGAAATCTAGGCTTCGCAATAATTTGATAGGGAGAATGAGATTAACTGCTATCTGGAAATGTATCAGAAGAAACCTGTGTATGGATGTTTCAAGATGACTTCGGGTAAGACTTCATATGAAAGTGTATGAGAAGGAACCTGGGTAGGGCTTTTTTAGGAGATATATGAGACGGAGCCTGGGTAGGGCAGCTTCAGGATGAGTCAGGGTAAAACTGTATCAGGAAATTTTGAGAAGGTGTAAGTACGAAGTGCGCCTAAGAGGGGGGGGGGGTGAATTAGGTACTTTAAAAAATTCTGGTTTTAGTGAAGGTGGATATTATTTTTCTGGATTATGGTGAGTTTATGAAAGAGTAAAGTGCAGAAAAATAAAGAGACACAAGTGATATATCCGGGTTCCCCTCACAGTCCGAGAGTACTCCAGTCCCCTTTCAACATGAAAAAGATTTCCTTATTGTGGCAAACTTAAACAAGAACTACCAAAAATCCAAGAACCATCCTCTTGGACCAAGAACAATCATCTTGGATTTTCACTATGTCAACAATGAGAACAGTCCTCTCAAAGTGACTACACTTGTATCCAACAATCCTGGAAAGACAAGTTTTATAAAACCACTTAAACTTATTTTCAACAATCCTGGAAAAATAAGTAAGTATCTATCAATATTTGATTTTGAGTGAGCTCAGTAGTAATGATCACTTAGAGTGATTTAATAAGTTAATTATCTTATATTCCAATTATAATAATGTACAATGGCTCAAGATATAATGCTCAAATTTTTCTGGTTAACAATATTTGAAAGTATGCAGAAAACTTATGTATGAAAGTGAAGAAAAGCTTGAGTTTGTATTTTGAAAATTCAGAAAATATATTCGGAAGAGGTGTTGAAAATGATTTTGAAAATGAGTATTTATATGTTCATAGGACCTTTTTGAAACATCATAAAGTTTTGTAAATGAATCATGAACAATTTCCACGATTGAGTGAAAGGTTTCCAAGAAAAGGTATTATGAGCAGGCATGTGCAAAGCTGCTGTTTTTCAAAATCGTGCAGCATGCAATCGATTGCACCCTTTGTGTAAATAGATTGCATGAGGTTTCAACAGCTATATTTTCAAAAGTTTTTAAGTGTGCAATCAATTGCACAAGAATGTAAACCGATTGCATGTAAAGTCAGTAGCAAAAATTGATTGAGTGCAATCGATTGCACAAGCAATGAAAATCGATTGCACTGAGAAACAGTAGCAAATGGTTTGAAAATTTTAAGCATGCAATCGATTGTACTAATATGAAAATCTATTGCACTGAGAAACAATAAAAAAAGATTTGAAATTCAAGCATGCAATCGATTGCACTAATATGCACATCAATTGCACTCAAGTTATAAATGAATTTTAACTTAGAAAAACTTGAGTAAGGATTTATAAAACATTTCTTTTCACCATTGAGCATCTATGTTTTAAGTTCAAAGTAAGTATTATCATTATACCTTGAAATTTGCTAAGATATTGAACTGAAGACTTTGTCCATAGATGCTTGGAGCTTGATCAAAAATCTTTGCCTTCTTTGTCAATCATGGTTTGTCTTCATCAAAACAAAATTTCATTTGAGAATCTTGATTTTACATTCTCCCCCTTTTTGATGATGACAAACAATCTTGCTTTATGCATTGTAATTTCCAGAAAGAGCTTCTCCTAAGATGAATAACTCCCCCTTTGTATGAGAAGGTTGGAATCCTTTGAATTTATTCATCTTGGTTGAAGCGTACCTTAAAAATTTAAGACAAGGAAATATACAAGCATAAAGTACAACATCCTTCTCCCCCTTTCACATTATCAAAAAGAAGGGAAAGATTCAATAAAAAAAATAGACAAAATATATGTAGTAATATTGAAAACTTAACCATAGCGATATTGCTCCATGATGCTTTTCCTCATCCTTTGATAAATGCACATAGTAGTTATCTTCATCAAAACATAATGTTGAAGATGCTTGACTCTTTTAGGAAGAATGAGAAACTCTTATGTGAATGCTCCCCCTATCTTTGATAACTCCCTATTGATCAAAGTTCTCTCTTGAATCATAAAGAATTTTCATCTTTCTTTGTGCATTGAGTTTCAGCTCAAGAGTGACTTCATAAATCATTCATCTTTTGAGAATATGATGTTGAAGCCTTTGTCACAAAGTTGACTTGTACTTACAAGTTTTATTTTGTTCTTCAACATGAAGTACATCTTCAATGGATATGAAAGTTAGTGTATCAACTTTTCCAATGCTAATAATTCTTCCTTTAAGGTATTTCCAATATGTGAAATAATCCTTGAACTTGAATTAGATTTGAAATTTAGTGTATGTCTCCCGTCATATGCTTTAAAAACCACTATCAAGATACCAAAGATTGCATGTAGTCTTCAAGCATACCTGCAAAACAAATTAGGTTTTGTTAGGTACCCAAGTTGTTTTGGGTCCTTCGTAATTAGTACCTTTATTTACCCACACATAATTCCCACTTGCCACACTAAAGTTTCTAACATAGCAAGCATTAGGTGTATGGCCTTTAATACCACAATAAAAGCGAGTAGGTTCAAAGTTACTCCTATATCTAGAAGGATAAGATTTCTTCTTAGGTAATGTTTTCTTTTTAGGATAGTGATGAACTATTTTAGGTTTGTTCACTTTCTATTTGGATGATTGATCACTAGCCTTAACAAATATAGTTTTATTAGAACTTGGTTTTGAAAACTTTGAATATCCAAGTCCACTTTTATCATTGGAGTATCTTTGTTGGCTAAGAACACCTTCCAATGCAATTTGGGCTTTTTATATCTTTCAATGACTCTTTTTAATTGGACAATTTGGAAAGAGAGTGATTCACAATTTTTGCATACAAAATTCTGTTTTGGTTCATCACTTGATTTTTTTTCTTCTTTGAAATCTTTTTCCATAGATTCACATTTTTCTTCTAAGGGTGAAATTTGTTTCTTTTTTGATGAAAATGTTTTATACATAAATTCATTCAATAGTTCATCTATAGCACCTCGTGCATCACTATCAAAAAAAGAAAATTCATTACTAACCTCATTTTCTTCATCATCGGAATGGTGTGAGGCCATCAACGCTAGATTTTCACTTTCATCACTATCAGAATCGGATGAGGAACTTATTTCATTATCCTCCCATGCAACATAGGCCTTTTTGTTCTTGAATCCCTTTTTTCTTTTGAAGCCATCTTTCTTGGAGAGTTTTGGACAATCCGTCTTGATATGACCTTGCTTACCACATTCATAAAATGTGACTTCTTGTGTTGATGTGAAAGCTTCCTTTTTCTTAAATTGTTTCTTTCATTTTGAATGAGAAAAGGATTTGTCATTTCTACCAAAGAACTTACCAAGCCTTTTAACAAGAAGCATAAAATTTTCATCTTCTTCCGGATTGTCTTCCTTTTCAACTTCCATGTAATCTATCTTCAAGGCAATATTCTTGGATTTCTTATCTTAATTTTCATGTTTTTTAAGTTCCGAGTTCTATTTCATATTCTTGAAGTTTCCCAAACAATGTTGCAGATCTCATGGAGGAAAGACTTTTCTATTCTGAGATTTCCGTTTCCTTTGGTTGCCATTCCCTAGTTAAGGACCTAAGTACTTCCAGATTTAGTTCATCATTTGTAAAAGTCTTACCAAGAGCACTTAGATGATTTCTCAAGTGCACAAATCTGTTTTGTAGGTCAAGAATGGTTACTCCGGGCTGTATTTGAAATAATTCGTATTCTTGAATCAGGGTATTTAGTCTTGATCTTTTTACTTCAACCGTTCCTTCATGAGTTTGTACCAAGGTATCACATTTTTCTTTTGTTGTTTTGCATGCCGAGACACGGAAGAATTCATCCATGTTAAGTGCACCTTGAAGAAGGTTTATTTCCTTTTTATCATAGAAAAATTTCTTCTTATCATCTTCGTCCCATGCAGTTTTAGGCTTTGATGAGCTAGCACCATTGATTACCGTTATAGGGATAAATGGACCATTATCGACGGCACCCCATATTTCTTCTCCTTGTGCTTCTAGATGTGCCTTTATGCGTCTTTTCCAGAAGTCAAAATATTCACCACAAAATAGAGGAGGCTTGTTGTTACTACCACCATCTCTGAAAACGGGATTTTGATTTGTGGAAGCCATTCTGGATCTTTTAGGAACAGGTTACCTATAAGCTACTCTGATGCCAATTGTAAGTACGAAGTGCACCTAAGAGGGGGGGGGGGGGGTGAATTAGGTACTTTAAAAAATTCTGGTTTTAGTGATGATGGATATTATTTTTCTGGATTATGCTGAGTTTATGAAAGAGTAAAGTGCAGAAAAATAAAGAGACACAAGCGATATATCCTGGTTCCCCTCACAGTTCGATAGTGTTGTACCCTAAATTTTGACCTAAGATACCATCTCCCATCCGCATCATTACATTGCAAGCGTTTTGATCTATTGATTTTAAAATTCATAACTTTTTCAAGTCGAGAGCTGTTTATTTTTGAACGCTAAGTTTATTAATTGATCAAACAATGTTTATTAATTATTTATTATCTTAAATTTAAATAATTGGAATTTTCTTTTCAGTTATTATATAATTTAAAGATTTATAAATAATAAAATAAATGTTTGAAAAGAAGGTTATTAATTGATCAAACGATGTTATTTAATTATTTATTGTTCTAGGTTTAAATAATTGAAATTTTATTTCCAGTTATTATAATTTAGAAGAATTATAAATAATGAAATAATTAATTGAAGAGAAGTTAATTGGTCAATGTTGTTTGTTTAATTATTTATCATTCTAAATTTAAATAATTGGAATTTGATTTTCAGTTATTATATAATTTAAAGAATTATAAATGATAAAATAAATAATTGGAAAGAAGAAAATAATTAACTGGAAAATAATAGAATTTTATTCATTTTATTCTAATTGTTACAATTGTTGTTTAAATACCGTATTTATTTACAACGTATTTACAACGACAATTTTTACAATGTTTAAAATGAAATAAAAGCTATCCTAATTTTTTCCTAAGTTCTAAATCTTCATCTTCTATCCATTACCTCTTTGATGATCATTTGATTTTTACCTGCAAAAGAATTAAAGAAAAAGTCAGAAATAAATAGTTAATTAAAAGCAAAAAAATTAATTTCAGTGTTCATCATTAAAAGCAAACGGCTGGAATCAGTTTTTACCCTTTTTGCAAATCACGGGATTTCTCCCGGTTCAAAAAAAGGGATGAATTTTTATTGACAAATAATGAATGCACAAATTTAAACATGCACAAATTCATTTTTTTGTCAAAACTGCATTTTTCAAATCAATTGCACATTTTCAAAAGCCCACTGCATAATTAAAAAAAACCAATTGCACAAATTCAATTGTTTGTCAAAACAGCATACAAAAAATCAACAGCATATGCAAGTTTCCAAAGTCAATGCAACGTAAACATGCCAAAATATAGGAAGAGGCCAAAAATCAAAGGCTCCTTACTGTACTATGCATTTGACAAAGAGAGATGTGCAATATTAAGACCAAATGTGCAAGCATAATATTTCTATTCTCATCATTTTCCAACATTGTGCTTTTCAGAACAAGTAAAGTACACAAAATTTTAATGTTTCAATTGTACTTAAGAGAGAGAAGAGAGGAAGAGTGTGGTTTACAGGTTTTCGGTTTAGGCAGAAAAGGAATAGAAACAAAACTGTAGCAGCATCCCATAAGAAAAAGAAAGCATAGAAAAGAATACCAACAAACTGGATGAAGCAGTAATGTGCAGGGATATCAAGGAAATATAGTTTAAAAATTCCAAACCTGTAGCATAAACAAAAAAAGAGGCCGAACCAACTGTTATAACAACAATACCTTCAAAAATTGAGAGATATCACAACCTGTCTTCAAGCTTTCAAACACTCAAAAAATCTGTCAAGTTCAATACAAAGCCATTTTTCTCAAGGCCTAAACGAAAACCAGTATACCCAAAACCTGCATAACCGTAAAAACCTCAACCATTGTCTAAACCAAAAATTTGTTACCTATCCAAAAACCATGGCCTAAACAAACAATATACCATGTCAAACCAAACCTGTAAAACCAGTAAGAGCTTGGCCTAAAACCATAAAAAACCAGTTCAAACGCCAAACCTGCAGAAAACCAGAAAAGCCAAAACAAATATGGCCTAAACCATACAACCTGCGTTCAAAACACCATCAACCCTTTAACCACTATCCACCCATACTCAAGTCTTATGGTCTAAAACCATAAAACCCGTTAAACTCAACCTAATGCAAAAACCAGCATACCCTGTCAAATTTGTACCAGCCATACACAACCAAAGTCAACAAAAACCGGAATGCCAAATAACGCAACTAAGCCAAATATGTCCATAACAACATAAAGCCTCAGAAATAATCATCATAGGCCAGTAAAAAGGGGCCACAGAAGTGAGAAGAAGAAAAGAGGAAAAGCATATAACGAAGGCAACAGTCAAGCATCGATATTGAGAAGCTAGTCAAAACAAAGATTTTTCAACAATAACATTCAAGCATCAAGCCTCAAACATTCATCATAGGCCAATAACGAGGCAAAAAAATCACAGTAAGAGAAGAAGAGAGAAAAGTATTCCAAGGCAACAGTGAAGCAGACAAGGGCTAGCAAGAGGAAGAGGAAAGTTTTGTTTTCAAGATTTTCATCACAAATCAAAGAAGTAGGAAACACAAACCAGGGTCTCCAAGCAAGCATCACGCGCCATCCCCTCGCCAGCAAGCCTACATAACGCCTCTCCCTTTCCTCCATTAAAGGTAGCCTTGTTTTTCCCTTTTCCTTTTTTTACCATCTCAACAAAATCATGTAAAAAAATGAAGTCAGAATCGAAATGAACCAAATCATAAGCATGCAAATCAAGAAAAACTTAACGCGTTAATCACGAATCATCACCTTCACTGTATCGTTGAGCAACGCACGGGGAAGAAGGGACGTTGGTGGCTCGGGCAAAGGGAGGTCAGAAGCTTGGACATGTTGGTGGCTCGGGCAAGGGACTTAGAGGCGAAAGAAGAAGAAAGATGAGAACGAAGAAGACAAGCAAGCGACGCCTCTGTACACCAAAACCCTAATCCCTTTCTCTCAAGACTAAAACATTGTTTAACCCTAAAAAAACAAATTATGAAACATGATGGACTTAACCCTGCTTCCACCTAAGCCCAAACGGATTTCCTTAGGCACCCCCCATTTTTACTTGCTTTTGTTTGGGCCCCTTAGAACTTTTTGGCCCATCTTTTTTGCTTTCCTTTCATTTTGTTTTAACATTTATAAACCAATTTTAATTTACCTTTTTCTAATTTTAAATAATAAACTGTTTCTTTTCATATTTAGTTTAATTAAGTATTTTACTCTTATTTATATTGATTACTAATGAACAATGCCTTGTTATATATTAATTAGGACCTTATATAAAAATTAGTTAAAATACTTAAATTAGTATAAGACATTAAGTCATTTTATAATTTGTATATTAATACTAAAAAACACATAAAAAAAATAAAATAATAGAAAACACAAAAAACATTTAAGAATTAAAACATTTTTATTTTCTCTAATTAATCCTCTTGCTTTATTAATATTAAAAAAAACATATAAAATAAAAAACTTAAAAAATATTTTACTCTCTTTAATTAATTCTCTTGCGTTATTAATATTAGATAAAAAATATAAAAATGCATGTTCATATCCTTTAATCTGTTATTTAATCATCATTGTGGTTATATGTCATTTAACTATTTAATCATTATCTATCTGATTTTCAGTTTGATTTATTTCATCGTACTTGTTTATTCTGTTTATTTCTTAATCCAAGAGAAAAAACGATTTAATTTGTTGACTTCATGTCCTCAAGTCCAATCATGCGAATAGTTTCATTTCATTAAAACTTAAGACAATTTTTCTCAAATATTCAACCTTTTCAAAAATTGATACCCTTTAAGCCAAAAGTTCGACATTAGGTCGTCGTACCTTCAAAAACCTGTCCGTACCCCTTTTCGGCCAAAACAAGTTATTTCGATCAAACAAACGAATTTTTATAAACAGATATTTCAAAAGGTTCCTATAGAGTACTATAGATACATTGGGTGCTAATACCTTCCCACTGTATAACCAACCCCCGAACCATAGATCTCTTTTCAAAAACGCCTTGTATTTTTATTACTTTTAAAAAGTATTATTTTACATTGCATATTTAGGGTTTTATTTCGCTCTTTCCCCTTTTCCCTTGGAAATAATAAAGCGCGGTGGCGACTCTTGCTTTTGTGAGACGAATTAATCAATAATTCGATCTCCGATTTACCCCGCTACATTTTTTATCGCTACAGAATTGGCGACTCTGCTGGGGAAAGATTGACCTCTTGCTGGTTCATCCCTAAGTGGGTTAAGCCTAGTTTGTTTTATCTGTTTTATTATTATTTGTTTTGTTTGATTATGTGTTTAAATTGGGGTTGTTTGGGTTTTTTGCAAAGGACGAATCCTATACCCGGATTAAGTTACACTTAGGAATAGGACGGGCGGTACAGTCATGTTAACTTTGAGGGAGTAATCCCGAAGAAGGAGGCATGGGATCCCCCACTGGATGGAAGGCCCTCTTGAACTTAATATTTGTTTACCGAGTAATCGGGAAGACATTATTATTTTCGACCTAGGAGCCAGAGAAATTGAGAACCGTAGAACCCTAACCCATCTTGGCCTTTTTAGGTGTAGCGTGGAGACTATAACGGAGTAATCCGGAAGTAGTTGTTACGCGATGCTACGTTCTGATGAGTTTCTCTTGAGAATATTGCTAATTATTGAATAATCAAGACGTTGGTAATATCTGAAGGAGGAATGTAGACTCTAGGAACTCTTAGAACCTTGTCTTACAGGTGTGATTGAACCGTTAGTACATACCTTGGGGTGGGCTTTGCCTTTGACTCCATGCTGAAACGTTGAACCTTTGAACCCCATGTTTGTGAACTTGTGTGTAACTGTTGCATTGTCATTCATCCATGCATTCATCAAGATTTTGTAAAAAAACTTGTTTTTCAAGGAACTTGGAATGATTTTTGCAGACGTCTCAGGTACTATCATTATGGAATTTGGAAGGAGAAACACTCGATGTTTTAGTTTTAAGGAGCCCGAGATTGAAGAACTGAAGAGTTTGATTCCTAAGATCGAGAACCCGACGGATTTTCAGAAAAAGTATGGGTCCATTATACCTCTCATGAAGCGCAAGATGAAAGAAGGCATACTTAATACGTTAGTCCAATTCTACGATCCTTTGTACCGATGTTTTACCTTTCCGGATTACCAGTTGATGCCCACCTTAGAAGAGTACTCCTACATACTTGGTTTGCCGATCACTGACTGTGTTCCTTTTTCTGGATTAGAAGAGGAGCCCAAATCTCACGAGATAGCGACCATCACCCACTTGAAGAAGTCAGAGATAGAGGAGAACATGACTACAAAAGGGGGAATCCGAGGTTTGTCTGCACAGTTTTTATTGAGGAAAGCTCGCCACTTCGCTGAGATAAAAGATACTATTGCCTTTGAAGACGTCTTTGCTTTACTCGCTTATGGTCTATTCTTGTTCCCTAACATTGATAAGTTTGTGGATATCAACGCCATCATAATTTTCTTGATTGGAAATCCGGTCCCTACGCTACTAGGAGATACCTACTATTCCATCCATCTTCGAAACTCTTATCAAGGAGGGATGATTATTTGTTGTGCACAATTGCTGTATCAGTGGTATGTTTCTCATCTACCTAGGTCTGATGTTTTCTGGGATCTCGAGAAGGAGCCGCGATGGGCGCCAAAGATTATGGCTCTCACTCATTTCGACATTGATTGGTATAATCGAGTTTACTATGACGTGAAGATCATCGATAGCTGTGGTGCTTTTCCTAACGTGCCTCTTCTTGGTACGAAAAGAGGAATTAACTATAACCCTGTTCTCGCGCGCCGTCAGTTTGGATACCCGGTGAGGGACAAGCCGAATAACATCCATGTGAGTGGTTTCTTTCTGCAGGAAGGACAAGATCATCGGGCAGCTAAGAGGGAGATCGAAGGAGCTTGGCGCCACATCCATATGAAAGGGAGAGATACGTTAGGACATAGAGGTGCCGTTTCTTTGGAGCCTTACCTACAGTGGGTCCGTGCTAGGGCTTGTGCTCTCAAGATGCCCTATAAACCTGAGAAACCTTTATTCCCTACCGTTGCATCATCATCTGTTGATATCCCTATTGAGAATATGGGAGAATACCAAGGAAACCTGGCTAGGATGAAGTCCGAGAGAGATGCTTGGAAAGAAAAGTACAATATGTCTAAATATGAGAATTGGGTCCTGACTCGACAGCTAAAGGAAAAGGAGGATTTGTTATTTATTCAAGACAGCTGGTTCATTGATCATGATGAGAAACTTCGTCAAAAGGATGCTTTACTGAAGTAGTATGCTAGTGAAAGGAAGAGAAAGAAGGAAGGTTCGGTAAGCGTTGCTCTTGTTCCTAATCCGCAAAATGAAATCATTGATCGACTGGTAGCTGAGAAGAAAGAGATGGAAGACTTTTATGAAGAGAAGATCAAGAAGCCCCGGTTACAGCTGGCATTTGGTCCTTCATCTGATGATTCTGAGTGATATTTAGTTCTTAGTTTTATTTTACTGATGTCATTTTGTAAAACTCTGTAAAAGGGCTTCATGTTCCAAAGTTGTAATTCACTGCTTTTATTATGGGCTTCATGTTCCAAAGTTGTAATTTACTGCTTTATTATGGGCTTCATGTTCCAAAGTTGTAATTTACTGCTTTATTATGGGCTTCATGTTCCAAAGTTATAGTTTACTGCTTTTATTATTGGGTTGTTATCCCAAAGTGTAATTTATTGTTTTGTTGTTCCAAAGTTGTAAGTTGTAATTTATCGCTTTTGATTAATGGATGAGTTTTTGTTGTTCCAAATTCCTTTACCATTGATGTGTGCAAAATTATTGAAGGTCCTTGAAAAACTATTAAAATGAATCATCATTTGCATCACATATCATGCATCATCCAACATTCCACTTCACATGTTTTCTAGAGTCTTATCCTTGTTTCTTTTTCCACTCCAAAGGTTGTCAAGCTGTCTCATCGATACGATACTCGAGCCAATCGACAGAGGAAGATGGAAGATCTGGAACAGGAAAACCACGAGCTTCGTGAGGAGGTCGCTACCCTTCGTGTCGGTATGGAAAAGTTAATTGCGTTAGTGGAAAGTTTGGTGGCTGCTCAGAATCAGCCATCAACTACAGCTGCTGAGATTCAGACTTCAACTAATGTAGTTTCCGAGATTGTCACCGTTCCAACATCTGTGACTCAAATCAACTCTCCGCTTCAACATCAGATGCCGAAAGGTTTTCTGTGGGGAATGCCTTACAACATTGTGCCAGAGGGGTATCAGCCTGTTGTACAGCCTTTGTTTCAACCTGCTTTATCTCTTCCTCAACCAGAGACGACTGCCATGCCGCCGGTAATCCCGTCTATAACACCTTTCCCGCAACCGGTTATGACAATTGTCGCTCATGTGGTTCACTCCATGCCATACTTGAATGAACCTACTTATCCTGCCGAGCCTGCTGAAAGTTTGGGTCTTTTTGATAGAATGGAAGAATTTCAAGACCAATTCCAAGAAATGCAGAAGGAGCTCAGAGCGTTGAAGGGGAAGGATTTGTTTGGAAAGAACACGCATGACCTTTTTTTAGTTCCGAATGTCAAGATTCCAGCAAAATTCAAGGTGCCAGACTTTGAAAGATATAAGGGTGATTCGTGTCCTCGAAGTCATTTGACTATGTACGTGAGAAACATGTCTACGTATTCCGATGATCATGACTTGTTGATTCATTATTTTCAAGATAGTTTGACGGGTGCTGCTCTAAAGTGGTATATGGGTTTAGACAGCATTCGGATCCGCAACTTCAACGATCTTAGCGAAGCTTTTGTCCACCAGTATAAGTACAATGTTGACATGGCACCGGACAGGGATAAACTCCGGGCGATGTCGCAGAGAGACAGAGAATCTTTTAAGGAATACGCCCAGAGGTGGCGTGAAATTGCTACTCAAATCTATCCACCTCTTGAGGAGAAAGAGATGACGAAGATATTCTTGAAGACTTTAGGTTCCTTTTACTATGAAAGAATGATTGCCAGCGCACCCAGTGACTTCACCGAAATGGTAAGCATGGGCATGCGGTTAGAGGAAGGGATTCGTGAAGGGCGTTTGGTTAAAGAAGGAAGTCCGTCTAGCAGTACTAAGAAGTTTGGAAGTGTTTTCCCGAAAAGAAAAGAACAGGATGTCAGCGTGATCTTCCCAGGAAGACCGAGGAGAGGTTACTCACACGCTGCGGCAGTCACTCCGGCTGTCCGCCCAGCTTTGATGACCCCAGCTCATCAAACCCCACCACCTCAACAACGGCCATTTCAGCAGCAGCCTCGACAACAGGCTTACCCATTCAACAATCATAACCGTTCACCAAGAAAACCGCAATTCGATGCCATTCCTATGACTTATACTGAATTGTTCCCTGCTCTTATCAGAAAGAACCTCATAACGACAAAACCTCCTTCTGTCGCACCAAACAGTACTTCTCCGTGGTACAAGGCGGATCAGTTTTGTGAATATCATCAAGGGTCGCCGGGGCACAACCTTGAGAATTGTTTTGCTCTAAAGGCGGACGTGCATAGGTTGATTAAGAATGGTATCTTGTCTTTCAAGGATGTTAATCCAAATGTTAGAGATAATCCTTTTCCTCGACATGGGGCAGCATCAGTGAATATGGTGGAAGGTTGTCCGGGAAAGTTTCGAGTTTTTCAAGTTGAACACATAAGAGAGTCATTAATCAGGTTACATCAGAGTTTGAGAAGACTTGCCTTTGTTAGGCATCAACATGATTATGATGTTTGTGAATTTTGTTCAAGAGAGGTTGATTGCCCTATTGTGAAGGAGGATATTCAAAAGTTTTTAGACCAGAGGGTTATCACTATTACATATGACAGAAATCCGGAGGATGAAGTGAATGTTATAATACCACAATTCAATTGGCCTGAATCAGTAGAGATCGTTTACGACAGTCAGACTGCACCTGTTGCTCCTTTGACCATTTACCCGCCTGATCCTGTGCCTTACAACTTAGACCAAGCTGTACCGTATAAGTATAATGCCACAATGATTGAGAATGGGGTAGAAGTCCCTATACCAACAAGTCCGTCTTTTGTTAACATTGCTGATGTGAGTAGAGTTACGAGAAGTGGACGTGTCTTTGCAGCAGTACCTTTGAAGAGACCAGAAGTTCAAGTCAGGAGGCCCATACCGGCAGAAGTTCCAGCGAGAAATGTTGAACCAAGGGTTGAGATAGGCCGATCCAATGAACCTATCCCTCGCCCTGAGGATGATGAGATTCCGAAGCTTATCAAGAGAAGTGAATATAAGATTGTGGACCAACTTTTGAAAACTCCTTCCAAGATTTCTTTGCTTGCTTTACTGAGAGATTCTGGTGCCCATAGAGAAGCTTTGATGAAGGTCTTGGACCAGGCATTCGTGGATCATGATGTGACGGTTGACCAATTTGATGGAATTGTGGGAAATATTACTTCGTGTAACAATCTTGGTTTCAGTGATGAAGAGCTTCTGGAGGAGGGAAGGAACCATAATATGGCTTTGCATATCTCAATAAGTTGTGGAAATGATACCTTATCAAGTGTGTTGGTAGATACAGGTTCGTCGTTAAATGTAATGCCCAAAACTACATTGTCTCGACTCTCATATCAAGGTGCTCCCATGAGACCCAGTGGGGTAATTGTTAAAGCCTTTGATGGTTCTAGGAAGACTGTCATTGGTGAAGTGGATCTTCCCATAGTAGTTGGTCCTCATACTTTTCAGATCACTTTTCAAGTAATGGATATTCGTGTCGCCTACAGTTGCCTACTGGGTCGTCCATGGATCCATGATGCAGGGGCAGTCACTTCCACGCTCCATCAGAGATTGAAGTTTGTAAGGCATGGAAAGTTGGTAATGATTGGTGGAGAGCAGGCTATGGTGGTAAGCCATTTGTCATCTTTCTCTTTTATTGATGCTGATGAGGACGTTGGAACCCAATTCCAAGCTCTATCTGTTTCTAAGAATGAAGTGAAGAAGCAAGGGACATCTATTTCTTCTTTTGAGGATGCGCGACGAGTGGTTGAAAGTGGTTTGGCAGAAGGTTGGGGCCAGGTGTTGACTTTTCCCGAGAACAAGTCTGGAGAAGGTCTTGGATTTCATCCCGTGTCTGCAAGAGTCAAGCAGGAAGTAGTTACTCGTCCGATTCAAGAGGTTTTCCGAAGTGCAGGTTTTATTCATCCGACTCCTCCTGAAGTTGATGCTATAATAGGAGACGATTCTGAAGAGGATTTACCCGATTTTGTGACGCATGGAGTGGCTTGCCGGAACTGGATTGCTGTTGATGTTCCTGTTGTGATGCACATTTCTGAGTAATGTTTTGTTTTGTTTTTTAAAAAATTTCGCTCTGCCCAAGGCGGAAAATATTTGTGTCGGGCTATGATGAAAATAAATCCTTTTGCTCTGCCCAAGGCAAAAGAGAAATGTCTGGGCTCTTTGTTTCAAGTATTTTCCTTCAATGAATAAAAATGTTATGTTGTCCACTACTGTTTTATTTTTCACTCTTTTTCTGGGAAATAGTAATGAAAATTAATTGGTAGTAATAGGAAAATATAATAATATTTTGTTTCATTTGTACAACGTTCATATTAATCGATTTCTAAAATAAAGCATAATCACATGTGCAGATTAATCCATGACTTAACCATTGAAAACAATGATCCTATGCCCTCTCCCAACTTTGAATTCCCTGTGTTCAGAGCCGAAGAAGAGGATAGTGAAAAGATTCCTGTTGAAATTTCCCGTTTACTTGAGCATGATGAAAAGATTATTCAACCGTTTGAAGAACCTGTAGAGTTGATCAATTTGGGTGATGAAGAAGATAAAAAGGAAGTTAAGGTCAGAGCATTGCTTATCCCAGAGGTTAAAGAGAAAATGTTGGAGCTTCTCAAAGAGTATGTTGATGTGTTTGCTTGGTCCTACCAAGATATGCCAGGTTTGGACAACAATATTGTGGAGCATCGTTTACCGTTGAGACCTGAATATCCGCCGATTAAGCAGAAGTTGAGAAGGACTCGTCCCGATATGGCTGACAAGATCAAAGAAGAAGTTCAAAAGCAGATTAATGCAGGTTTCCTGGTTACATCGGTCTATCCTCAGTGGTTAGCCAATATAGTGCCTGTTGCTAAGAAGGATGGCAAAGTTCGGATGTGTGTAGACTATAGAGATCTGAATAGAGATAGCCCAAAGGATGACTTCCCATTACCGCACATTGACGTATTGGTCGACAGTACCGCGAAGTTCAAAGTTTTTTCTTTCATGGATGGTTTCTCTGGTTACAATCAAATCAAGATGGCACCAGAAGATATGGAGAAGACAACTTTCATTACACCTTGGGGAACATTTTGTTATCGGGTTATGCCGTTTGGTTTGAGGAATGCTGGCGCAACATACCAAAGAGCCATGACTTCTTTGTTCCATGATATGATGCATAAAGAGATAGAAGTGTATGTAGATGACATGATTGCCAAATCACAAACTGAAGAAGATCATTTGGAACATTTATTGAAATTATTCCAGCGTTTGAGAAAGTATAAACTCCGTCTGAATCCCAACAAGTGCACTTTTGGTGTTCGTTCTGGAAGACTTCTGGGTTTCATTGTCAGTCAGAAAGGTATTGAGGTAGATCCTGATAAAGTCAAAGCCATTCGGGAAATGCCCGCACCCAAGACGGAAAAACAAGTAAGAGGATTCCTTGGGAGACTGAACTATATTTCTAGGTTTATATCTCATATGACTGCTACCTGTGGGCCGATCTTCAAGCTTCTCCGAAAGAACCAAGGATGTGTGTGGATAGAATATTGTCAGAGAGCTTTTGATAGCATCAAAGAATATTTACTTGAACCTCCCATTTTGATTCCTCCGGTGGAAGGAAGACCCTTGATTATGTACCTGACTATATTGGAAGATTCCATGGGATGTGTGCTTGTTCAACAAGATGAGACTGGAAGAAAGGAACATGCTGTGTATTATCTGAGTAAGAAATTCACAGACTGTGAGTCTCGATACTCATTGCTTGAGAAAACCTGTTGTGCTTTAGCTTGGGCTGCTCGCCGTCTGCGCCAGTATATGATTAACCACACCACTTGGTTGATCTCCAAAATGGATCCGATCAAGTATATCTTTGAGAAGCCCGCCTTATCTGGAAGAATAGCCCGTTGGCAGATGTTGTTATCTGAATATGACATTGAGTATCACACTCAGAAGGCAATCAAAGGGAGTATTTTAGCCGATCATTTGGCTCACCAACCAATTGACGATTATCAATCCATCAAGTTTGATTACCTAGATGAAGATGTTATGTACTTGAAAGCTAAAGATTGTGAAGAGTCGTTACCTGAAGAAGGACCTAATCCCGAATCACATTGGGGTCTGATATTTGACGTAGCTGTGAATTCTTATGGAAATGGAATTGGGGAAATCATCATCACTCCCCGAGGTACTCATATCCCGTTCACGGCGAGACTGAAGTTTGACTTCACGAACAACATGGCTGAATATGAGGCATGTATTATGGGTCTCGAAGAAGTAGTGGATCTAAGGATTAAGATTCTTGATATTTACGGAGATTCAGCATTGGTAATTAATCAAATCAAAGGAGAATGGGAGACTCGTCATCCTGGTTTGATCCCTTACAGAGACTATGCTAGAAGATTGTTAACTTTCTTCAACAAAGTGGAATTACATCATATCCCTAGAGATGAGAACCAAATGGCTGATGCTTTAGCTACTTTGTCTTCAATGTTCCAAGTGAATGGTTGGAACAACGTGCCCACAATTCGGGTTATGCGCCTCGATAGACCTGCTCATGTATTCTCAGTAGAAGAGGTCACCGACGACAAACCGTGGTTCTTTGACATTAAACGTGTTCTTCAAACTCAAGAGTACCCGCCTGGGGCATCTAATAAAGATAGGAAGACGTTGAGGAGATTAGCAAGCAGTTTCTTCCTCAATGAAGAAGTTTTGTATAAGAGAAATTATGACATGGTCTTGCTCAGATGTGTAGACAGACGTGAAGCAGAACTGCTGAGGCAAGAAGTACATGAAGGATCCTTTGGCACACATGCCAACGGACATGCAATGGCTAGAAAGATGTTGAGAGCTGGTTACTATTGGATGACAATGGAATCTGATTGCTGTAAATATGTGAAGAAATGTCATAAATGCCAGATTTATGCGGACAAGATGCACGTGCCACCGACTCTCCTCAATGTTATCTCTTCACCTTGGTCTTTCTCTATGTGGGGCATTGATATGATTGGAATGATTGAACCCAAAGCTTCAAATGGTCATCGTTTCATCTTGGTAGCGATCGATTATTTTACCAAATGGGTGGAAGCAGCATCTTATGCTAATGTAACCAGACAGGTGGTAGTCAGATTTATCAAGAATCAGATCATTTGCCGATACGGCATCCCGAGCAAGATTATCACTGATAATGGTTCGAATTTGAATAACAAGATGATGAGAGAGCTTTGTCAGGAGTTCAAGATCGAACATCATAATTCTTCTCCTTACAGGCCGAAGATGAATGGGGCTGTTGAAGCTGCTAACAAGAATATCAAGAAGATTGTCCAGAAGATGGTGGTAACTTATAAAGATTGGCATGAAATGCTTCCGTTTGCTTTACATGGATACCGTACTTCAGTTCGCACTTCAACAGGCGCAACCCCATTTTCCCTAGTTTATGGTATGGAAGCAGTACTTCCCGTGGAGGTTGAGATTCCGTCTTTGAGAGTGTTGATGGAAGCTAAACTTTCTGAGGCTGAATGGTGTCAAAGTAGATATGATCAGTTGAATTTAATTGAAGAGAAGAGATTGACAGCATTGTGTCACGGTCAATTATATCAGCAGAGAATGAAGAAGGCTTTTGATAAGAAGGTTCGACCACGTGAGTTCAGAGAAGGTGACCTTGTGCTCAAGAAGATATTATCTTTCCAACCTGATTCTAGGGGCAAGTGGGCTCCGAATTATGAAGGACCGTATGTCGTTAAGAAAGTTTTCTCTGGAGGTGCTTTGATTCTCACCAATATGGACGGTGACGAGCTCCCACGTCCCATGAACGCCAATGCAGTCAAGAAGTATTTCGCTTAGATTTGAGTTGACAGTTCGCTAAGTTGAAAACCCAAAGGGGCAGCTTAGGCATGCTTTTGGTCGGACCAGTCTTGGCATTTGAGCGCATTTTGGAATTCGAAGTTGTTAGGGAGAATAATGATCATTGTTTTTATGTAACCCTTTCTTTCATGTACTATTTCCCAAACTTTTGTAAACCGTTGGAGTCGCGTTGTTAGCGAACTACCATCTTATTAATGAAATTTGAGCATTTACCTTTTGTGGGCAAAGTTTTAATTTTTACGGCAATATTTGAAACAAAGTTATTTAAAGTCTTCTTATTTTTAAAATGTGTCGTGAATAATGAAAGGAATATTAACATTTATTCCGAGGATGGTCAAGCCAGGAAATGCAAAACAATACAGTATTTATCCTTGCATGATGAATATGTTTTGTTTCAAAATCGTCATGAGGTGTTGGTTGTGTAAGCTTGTGTCTCCGGTGGTACTAAGTTTGTTGACTCCCCGGTTGTTCCAGTTAAGCGTTGTTTTGGTTATCTTTATTTGAGCAGATTTCTGAAGAGTGGTACGCTTTGTCTCATGCCAGTGGTCTATTGGTAGTAGAAGTTTGGATTTGAATACTTTTATACTCAGAAGACTTGGGGTTTGTAGTGTGATACGCTCTGACGTTGCTTTGTGTTCCCAGTTCCATTTATTTTCCGTCTCTTTTAAGATTGGCCGAGTATCTATCTTGTCGTGACATCTTATCGTCTTCAAGATATTCCATCTATTCGTTTTGTCAGCATAACGTTCATTTACTCATTTACACTTATATCACGCATGCATATTCACATTTGCCGCTGATTTTGGGTTGTACTGTGTTTATTCAAACAAGGTACAGTTTCTTTCCAAGTAGAAAGTTAGCTTAGGCAGAAAATGTGCTTCCTTTCTAAATTCCCCAACTGAGCTAATCCTCGTGGATGTTTTTTGATTTAGCTTACCTTGTCCATTTCTGGACAGGATGAATCCCCAATCGAGTTACTTTCTCATTGGGTGGAGTCTTGTTTGACTGTTTTCTCTCTAGTTTGTTCCTGGATGAAGTTGTTGTCTCTTGCATAGGCTATCTCATGATTTTTCCCAGTGAAGTCGCGACCTAGACGAATGCTGCATTTATTTTGCACATTTAAGTATGTGATCTCCTCGGGAAGGATTGATTCATGATTCTCTTTGACGAAGATTTTATTCTCTGTCAATGTCATCGCAATTTCATTCTGAGTTATTCTTCGGAAAACGACAAGCGGCGGTCTCTTCATGAGCAACTTGTGCATTATTATTATTGGAAAACGACAAGCGGCAGCTCATCACGAGCAACTTGTGCGTTATTATTATTATTGGAAAACGACAAGCGGCAGCTCTTCACGAGCAACTTGTACGTTATTATTTTGGAAAACGACAAGCGGCGGTCTCTTCATGAGAAACTTGTACGTTATAGACATCATGGGAAAACGACAAGCGGCAGCTCTTCACGAGCAACTTGTGCATTATTATTATTTTCAGAAAATGACAAGCGGCAGCTCTTCACGAGCAACATGTGCGTTATTGTTATTTTTGGAAAACGACAAGCGACGGCTCTTCATGAGCAATTTGTGCGTTATTATTTTGGAAAACGTCAAGCGGCGGTCTCTTTATTCGAGCAACTTGTACGTTATTATTTTTTGGAAAACGGCAAGCGGCAGTCTCTTTATTTGAGCAACTTGTACGTTATTATTTTTCTGGAATACAGCAAGTGGCAGCTTCTTTATTTGAGAAGCTTGTATGTTATTGGCATAGTATTTTTGGAAGACAGCAAGCGGCGGCTTCTTTATTTGAGCAGCTTGTATGTTATTGACATCCCTGGACGACAGCAAGTGGCAGCCTCTTTATTTGAGCAGTTTGTATGTCAATATTTTTTGAAAACAGCGAGCGGCAGCTTCTTTATTTGAGGCAACTTGCGTATCTACAATCTTATTGTATCTCAGCATTAATGAGTATATCTCGGGAAATCTCGCAGAGAAGTTTGTTATGAATCTCTACCTTCAGAAGTTGGTAGTCCATCATCAGCAAATTTGATACTCTCTGTCTATCTTTGACCTTGAGTTGTGAGCTCGCTGATATTTTTGGTCAATAATCTGTTTTATGGCCTATGCATGATGCCTTCTTTGTTAGGGTCAGAGGTCGTATTCCCTCAATTTTATTCGCCGTCAAGAGTCTGTCGTTTGAAGTCGATGGCTCGTTTCCCCAATAGTGTATAATCCATGTCTCTGTGTTTTGTTAGTGTTCGATTTCTCCAGCATTGTCTTGTTTCATACAATATCTTTCTCTGTGAATTCAATCACTCCATTCATATCAAGCATAATGGCGGTATCTTAGGGCAAAATTTGCGTATTATGTATTTAAGTACCTTTAATCTCGTCGAGACGAAGATTTTAATCTTCATATCTCCGGATAGAAGAAACTTAAATAGGGGCAGCTGTTGTACCCCAAATTTTGACCTAAGATACCATCTCCCATCTGCATCATTACATTGCAAGCGTTTTGATCTATTGATTTTAAAATTCATAACTTTTTCAAGTCGAGAGCTGTTTATTTTTGAACGCTAAGTTTATTAATTGATCAGACAATGTTTATTAATTATTTATTATCTTAAATTTAAATAATTGGAATTTTCTTTTCAGTTATTATATAATTTAAAGATTTATAAATAATAAAATAAATGTTTGAAAAGAAGGTTATTAATTGATCATACGATGTTATTTAATTATTTATTGTTCTAGGTTTAAATAATTGAAATTTTATTTTCAGTTATTATAATTTAGAAGAATTATAAATAATGAAATAATTAATTGAAGAGAAGTTAATTGGTCAATGATGTTTGTTTAATTATTTATCATTCTAAATTTAAATAATTGGAATTTGATTTTCAGTTATTATATAATTTAAATAATTATAAATGATAAAATTAATAATTGGAAAGAAGAAAATAATTAACTGGAAAATAATAGAATTTTATTCATTTTATTCTAATTGTTACAATTGTTGTTTAAATACCGTATTTATTTACAACGTATTTACAACGATAATTTTTACAATGTTTAAAATGAAATAAAAGCTATCCTAATTTTTTCCTAAGTTCTAAATCTTCATCTTCTATCCAATACTTCTTTGATGATCATTTGATTTTTACCTGCAAAAGAATTAAAGAAAAAGTCAGAAATAAATAGATAATTAAAAGCAAAAAAATTAATTTTAGTGTTGATCATTAAAAGAAAACGGCTGGAATCAGTTTTTACCCTTTTTGCAAATCACGGGATTTCTCCCGGTTCAAAAAAAGGGATGAATTTTTATTGACAAATAATGAATGCACAAATTTAAACATGCACAAATTCATTTTTTTGTCAAAACTGCATTTTTCAAATCAATTGCACATTTTCAAAAGCCCAATGCATAATTAAAAAAACCAATTGCACAAATTCAATTGTTTGTCAAAATAGCATACAAAAAATCAACAGCATATGCAAGTTTCCAAAGCCAATGCAACGTAAACATGCCAAAATATAGGAAGAGGCCAAAAATCAAAGGCTCCTTACTGTACTATGCATTTGACAAAGAGAGATGTGCAATATTAAGACCAAATGTGCAAGCATAATATTTCTATTCTCATCATTTTCCAGCATTGTGCTTTTTCAGAACAAGTAAAGTACACGACATTTTAATGTTTCAATTGTACTTAAGAGAGAGAAGAGAGGAAGAGTGTGGTTTACAGGTTTTCGGTTTAGGCAGAAAAGGAATAGAAACAAAACTGTAGCAGCATCCCATAAGAAAAAGAAAGCATAGAAAAGAATACCAACAAACTGGATGAAGCAGTAATGTGCAGGGATATCAAGGAAAAATAGTTTAAAAATTCCAAACCTGTAGCATAAACAAAAAAAGAGGCCGAACCAACTGTTATAACAACAATCCCTTCAAAAATTTAGAGATATCACAACCTGTCTTCAAGCTTTCAAACACTCAAAAAATCTGTCAAGTTCAATACAAAGCCATTTTTCTCAAGGCCTAAACGAAAACCAGTATAACCAAAACCTACATAACCGTAAAAACCTCAACCATTGTCTAAACCACAAATTTGTTACCTATCCAAAAACCATGGCCTAAACAAACAATATACCATGTCAAACCAAAGTTCTCCCTTGAATCATAGAGAATTTTCATCTTTCTTTAGGCAATGAGTTTCACCTCAAGGGTGACTTCATAAATCATTCATCTTTTGAGACCATGAAGTTGAAGCCTTTGTCACAAAGTTGACTTGTACTTAGAAGTTGTCTTTTGTTCTTCAACATGAAGTACATCTTCAATGGATATCAATGTTAGTGTATCAACTTTGCCAATGCCAAGAATTTTTCCTTTAAGGTATTTCCCATATGTGAAATAATCCTTGGACTTGAACTAGATTTAAAAGTTAGTGTATGTCTCCCGTCATATGCTTTGAACAACCACTATCAAGATACCAAAGATTGCATGTGGTCTTCAAGAATACCTGCAAAACAAATTAGGTTTTGTTAGGTACCCAAGTTTCTATGGGTCCTTCGTAATTATTGCCTTTATTTACCCACACATAATGCCCACTTGCCACACTAAAGTTTCTAACATAGCAAGCATTAGGTGTATGGCCTTTAATACCACAATAAAAGCAAGTAGGTTCAAAGTTACTCCTATATCTAGAAGGATAAGATTTATTCTTAGGTAATGTTTTCTTTTTAGGATAATGATGAACTATTTTAGGTTTGTTCACTTTCTCTTTGGATGATTGATCACTAGCCTTAACAAAGATATTTTTATTAGAACTTGGTTTGGAAAACTTTGAATATCCAATTCCACTTTTATCATTGGAGTATATTTGTTGGCTAAGAACAACTTCCAATGCAATTTGGGCTTTTTCATATCATTCAATGACTCTTTTTAATTGGATAATTTGGAAAGAGAGTGATTCACAATTTTTGCATACAAAATTATGTTTTTGTTCATCACTTGATTTTTTTTTCTTCTTTGAAATCTTTTTCCATAGATTCACATTTTTCTTCTAAGGATGAAATTTGTTTCTTTTGTGATGAAATTGTTTTATACAGAATTTTGCATTCACTCAATAGTTCATCTATAGCACCATGTGCATCACTATCAAAAACAGAAAATTCATTACTAAGCTCATTGTCTTCATCATCAGAATGGTGCGAGGCCATCAACGCTAGATTTGCACTTTCATCACTAACGGAATCGAATGAGGAACTTATTTCATTATCCTCCCATGCAACATAGCCCTTTTTGTTCTTGAATCCCTTTTTGCTTTTGAAGCCACCTTTCTTGGAGAGTTTTGGACAATCCGGCTTGATATGACCTTGCTTACCACATTCATAACATGTGACGTCTTGTGTTGATGTGGAAGCTTCCTTTTTCTTAAATTGTTTCTTTCCTTTTGAATGAGAAAAGGATTTGTCATTTCTACCAAAGAACTTACCAAGCCTTTTAATAAGAAGCATGAAATTTTCATCTTCTTCAGGATTGTCTTCCTTTTCAACTTCCTTGGAATCTATCTTCAAGGCAATATTATTGGATTTCTTCTCTTGATTTTCATGTTTTTCAAGTCTTCCGAGTTCCGTTTCATATTCTTGAAGTTTCCCAAACAATGTTGCGGATGTCATGGAGGAAAGACTTTTCTTTTCTGAGATTGCCTTTACCTTTGGTTGCCATTCCCTAGTTAAGGACCTAAGTACTTTCGAATTTAGTTCATCATTCGTCAAAGTCTTACCAAGAGCACTTAACTGATTTGTCAAGTGCACAAATCTCTTTTGTAAGTCAAGAATGATTTCTCCGGGCTGCATTCTAAATAATTCGTATTCTTGACTCAGGGTATTTAGTGTTGATCTTTTTACTTCAACCGTTCCTTCATGAGTTTGTACAAATGTATCCCATTTTTCTTTTGCTGTTTTGCATGCCGAGACACGGAAGAATTCATCCATGTTAAGTGCACCTTGAAGAAGGTTTATTTCCATTTTATCATAGAAAACTTTCTTCTTATCATCTTCGTCCCATGCAGTTTTAGGCTTTGATGAGCCAGCACCATTGATTACCGTTATAGGGTTAAATGGACCATTCTCGACGGCACCCCATATTTCTTCTCCTTGTGCTTCTAGATGTGCCTTCATGCGTCTTTTCTAGAAGTCAAAATATTCACCACAAAATAGAGGAGGCTTTTTGTTAGTACCACCATCTCTGAAAACGGGATTTTGATTTGTGGAAGCCATTCTGGATCTTTTAGGAACAGGTTACCTATAAGCTGCTCTGATGCCAATTGTAAGTACGAAGTGCGCCTAAGAGGGGGGGGGGTGAATTAGTTACTTTAAAAAATTCTGGTTTTAGTGATGATGGATATTATTTTTCTGGATTATGGTGAGTTTATGAAAGAGTAAAGTGCATAAAAATAAAGAGACACAAGCGATATATCCTGGTTCCCCTCACAGTTCGAGAGTAATCCAGTCCCCTTTCAACATGAAAGAGATTTCCTTATTATGGCAAACTTAAACAAGAACTACCAAAAAGCCAAGAACAATCCGCTTGGACCAAGAACAATCCTCTTGGATTTTCACTATGTCAACAATGAGAACAATCCTCTCAAAGTGATTACACTTGTATCCAACAATCCTGGAAAGACAAGTTTTATAAAACCACTTATACTTATTTCCATCAATCCTTGAAAAATAAGTAAGTATCTATCAATATTTTATTTTGAGTGAGTTGAGTAGTAATGATCACTTAGATTGATTTAATCAATGAATGATCTTATCTTCCAATGATAATAATGTACAATGACTCAAGATATAATGCTCAAAGTTTTCTGGTTAACAATGTGTGAAAGTATGCAGAAAACTTATGTATGAAAGTGAAGAAAAGCTTGAGTTTGTATTTTGAAAATTCAGAAAATATATTTGGAAGAGGTGTTGAAAATGATTTTTATAATGAGTATTTATATTTTCATAGCACATTTTTGAAACATCATAAAGTTCTGTAAATGAATCATGAACATTGCCAAGATTGAGTGAAAGGTTTCCATGAAAATGTATTATGAACAGGCATGTGCAAAGCTGTTGTTTTTTAAAATCGTGCAGCATGCAATCGATTGCACCCTTTGTGTAAATTGTTTGCACGGGGTTTCAACAGCTATATTTTCAAAAGTTTTTAAGTGTGCAATCGGTTGCACAAGAGTGTAAATTGATTGCATGTGAAGTCAGTAGCAAAAATTGATTGAGTGTAATCGATTTCACAAGCAATGCAAATCGATTGCACTGAGAAACAGTAGCAAATGTTTTGAAAATTTTAAGCATGCAATCGATTGCACTAATATGCAAATCGATTTCAGTGAGAAAAAGTAGCAAAAGATTTGAAAAATCGAAGCATGCAATCGTTTGCACTAATATGCAAATCGATTGCACTCAAGTGAAAAATGAATTTTAACTTAGAAAAACTTGAGTAAGGATTTATGAAACATTTCTTTTCACCATTGAGAATCTATGTTTAAGTTCAAATTAATTATTATCATTATACATTGAAATTTGCTAAGAGCTTGAACTGAAGACTTTGTCCATAGATGCTTTGAGCTTGATCGAAAATCTTTTCCTTCTTTGTCAATCATGGTTTGTATTCATCAAAACAAAAGTTCATTTGAGAAGCTTAATTTTCTAGAAGGAACCTGGGCAGGGTTGCCTCAAGATGAGTCAGTGTAAAACTGCATTTGGAAATTTAAGAGAAGGAACCTGGGTTGGGTTGCCTCAGGATGAGTCTATGTAAAACTGCATCTGGAAATTGTGAGAAGGAACCTGGGTAGGGTTTCCTTAGGATAAGTTCGTGTAAAACTGCATCTGGAAATTGTAAGAAGGAACCTGGGTATGGTTGCCTCAGGATGAGTACGTGTAACACTGCATCTGGAAATTGTGAGAATGAACCTGGCTAGGGTTGCCTCAGGATGAGTCCGTGTAAAACTGCACCTGAAAATTCAAGAGAAGAAACCTGGGTAGGGTTGCCTCAGGACGAGTCCTTGTAAAACTGCATCAAGAGATTCAAGAGAAGGAACTTGGGTAGGGTTAACTCAAGATGAGTATGTGTAAAACTGCATCTGGAAATTTAAGAGAAGGAACCTGGGTAGGGTTGCCTCGGGATGAGTCAGTGTAAAACTACATCTGGAGATTGTGAGAAGGAACCTGAGTAGGGTTGCTTCAGGATGTGTCCATGTAAAACTACATCTGGAAATTCAAGAAAAGGAACCTGGGTAAGGTTGCCTCAGGATGAGTCCATTTAAAACTGCATCTAGAGATTGTGAGAAGGAACCTGGGTAGGGTTGCTTCGAGTTGAGTCAGTGTAAAACTTCAGAAGGAGGAAGAAGGAACTCAAGTAAGATTGCTTCATGAAGAGCCTGTATAAAGCTGTATTCGGAAACCAGAAGAAACCCGTGTAAGATTACTTCATGAAGAGCCCGTATAAAGATGTATTTTGAAGTCAGAAGAAACCCGTGTAAGATTGCTTCATGATGATCCAGTGTAAAGATGTATTTGGAAGTCAGAAGAAACCCGTGTAAGATTTCTTCATGATGAGCCCGTGTAAAGCTGTATTTGGAAGTCAGAAGAAACCCATGTAAGATTGCTTCATGTTGAGCCCGTGTAAAGCTGTATTTGGAAGTCAGAAGAAACCCATGTAAGATTGCTTCATGATGAGCCCGTATAAAGCTATATTTGGTCGCACAGATAATTACTCTGTTTTGTTTCAGGAGCTAATCCTGGACCTGTTAAAAATTATTGATGATAAATATTTGTTGATCGATCTTTCCTGAAAAGGTAAAGCGTTACCCATATGCAATGTCATGATGTATGAAATTCATTGTGTAATGGTGTTCTTAAAATAAATGAGATTGGGATGTATGCATTTATACTGCAGATGCTATGACATTTATAGAATGATGTATGAATGCAATATGTAAATGTATCGGTTATTCTATTGCAGCGCTATTGAATTAGGGAAAATAAATCCTTGATTGCAGCTGGCGATGAAGAATGTAGGTCTTCATATTTTGTTGAAGCTGAACTGCTGGGAGATGATCTTCCGTTGTTAGAGAAATAAACTTTGTTGGGAAGGAAAGCTATATGCACTGCCTGAGGATTTTGTGAAATATTATTAGGGAATCCTGAGAAGTTTGACGACTTTACTGGGGAAAACCTGATGTCGAAGCAGTACTTGGAAATTCCTGTTTTGCCGGGGATACAAGAACACATGACATCACTAGGTTGTAAGCTGAGGATATGGCGTCAAATTTTTAGTAAGATGCCCCTGCCTCTGTACCTGCTGGAGAAAGTACCTACGGAGACTTTGTGAATGGTTTGAGTGTCATCCCAAGTCCTGAGGTGCTTGGTAAATGCTGATCAGGATGATAAGTCTTCTACTGATAAATAAATGACAAGATGACGGGACATAGTCATACGTTTTTAATCCCTAACTTTTGCCTGGACCGCCCTTTCGGGTTTTCAGTCCACCGGGATACCCTTTTTTGCTCAAGTCACCTTTTCAGGTTTTCAACTTGTGGGTGTACAATTTTTTTCGCGTATATCCCTAATCTTTGCCCGAACTCTATTGGTTCGACGGGATGCCCTTAATTTTGCCTAGGCCTGTTAACCTAGCGGGTCTTTTTCATGCGTAGTATTTTATGACTATGTCGAAGCTCGTAGGATATTGAGAGTTGTCACCGTCTATGAAAACAAGTGTTGTAGAAATGCCATAAAATGTTTATGTGATCGCATGTGCCCTTTCATACGTGGGAGCCTGTGTGGGGCTGCTTCAGGATGAATCTGTTGCACCTGATGTTTGATCAAGTTTCTAATAGTCTTAAATTTCCTAGGTATCTTTTCTAAGAACTGTCATGGAAGTATTTGACGACATGATACTAACACCATCTGATAATACTAGCACAGACAAGCAATTTGGTAGTACCAAAGATTCAAATATCACAGTAATTTTCTGCTGGAATCCCCGATCAATGTAACAGCCCCCGAGTGATTCAGATGGAGATCTGCCCCTGGCTATTCAACATTTTTGGAGAGATTCTTTGCATATTGGCTTGACTACCCCATATTAATTAGACACCATGTCATGCCCCTTTATTATGCAAGGCTTGTTATTGGGAATGTTTTTTCCGTCTGAGGTGATTCTGTCCATTAAGGGGGTCTTCGTTTACTGAATATTCGTTATGTGAATTTCTCTGCCATTTGAACAATTAACCATATGCAAACAATGTCATTTAAAGAATTTTAAGCTTATGTCTATCTTGAAATTTTTTTGAAAATGCGTTTTTTGTAGTAAAACAAAATTTGCAAGAATGTGATATCAACTCATGATTTATAGCAAACCCTACAAGGGTTAGGATACCTTCATAACAATATGCTCTCGAACTAACCCATGCTTTAGCTAGGACTTTTAAAGGTTATAACGTGTTCTGTTTTATGGTTCAAGAAACAAAGGATAAAGGCTCAAATTTTATTCGTACCCAACCCGCTCTTCGTGATATTCTTCAGTCCTATGCTCAGTTAATTGTGCATTTGAATCCCAGTTGAGTTCTTGAATGTTGGCCCCGATATTTCGGTGATGGTTCAGAAGTTGAACATTTGTTTGAGAAGGCAGTCATTTTTGTGACCTTTTCTTTTTGTTGAGGATTTGTAGAACCTCTTTCTTTTTTGATTTTGCTATCCCTGTCTTTTGCCTGAACATTTTCTTTTGTGTTTACAGCCAGCGGGATGCCCCATTTTTTTTAAGTCTCCTTCATAATTTTTGACTTAATGGGCTTTTATTTTGAGAGATAATGACTTCCTGTTCTTAATGATTATGTGGAACCATCACCATCTTTAGGAGAGCATATTCTACAGTATTTATCGTGTATGAAGGGAAAGCTTGCGACTGGATGCACATCTAAATTAACTGAGAAAACAACCCTGCCCCAGGTTATGATTAAGGTTTTTAATTTGTGTGAAAAGAAATTTCCTATTCTTAGGCTCAAAGGGGTTGACAAGGGATTATCTTCCTTATAACTCCACTATTTAGGATTTGTAACAACGCATGTACATCGTCAGCGGGGTTTGTTCAAAAGCATAATGTAGAGATTATGGTATCGTTCTCGTTATCCTCCCTCTAAAGGCTTAAAGCTTTTAATCAAGAGTTGAATATCACAAAAGGGAAGTAAGAAAGCAATTTAAGCATAATGAAAAAAATTTAATTCAAGATAAACATGTGCAATGCATTGATGAAATAACAAGGTTTGATATGAATAAATGTTCAAACAATCAAAAGAAAATTACAAATTGAAAATTCTAATGAAAAAAAGCCTCTTTGTCACATCTTGTCACTTCAGATGGTGTGCCTTGGAGGGATGACAAAAGAATTCCAGTTGACCATCTTATGCAAATTCTAATGCTCCCTCATCGATCAGGTCTTGAATTTTATATTTTAATGTCGGACAACTATCAGTATCATGCCCTAGACTGTTGGAGTGATATGCACACCTTGCATTTGGATTATACATTGGAGAGGCGGTATTGGGATTTGTAGGAGGATCCCTCAACGTGACCAAATTCAACTTCAACATGTGTTGTAAGACTTGCGACATTGGTATGTCGAGTTTGGTATATTTCCTAGAGAATGAATCCTGCATACGCCGATTACTCTGTGGTTGTTGGTGAAGTTATGGATGGGCTTGCGACGTAGCAACAATTTGGAAAGATTCACTCTTCACTGAGCCAACCTCTTGTCTTCTCGGAGGTTGATCAATGACTTGGTCCCCAGCCTCTACTGTTTGCTTCATACGGTTGCATCCGTCTTGATGAATTTTGTTGATAATGGCTCTCAACTCTTCTTGTCCCTGGGCTAGGCTTTGGATAAGATCCATCTGCCCCAGTATTTGGGTTCTCATTGCTTCTACCTCAGCTTGCAGTTATTCCAATCGTTCGTCCTTATTATCTTCAGGATTTTTCTTGGCCAGGTTCCCAGCGAGGAGTGCTTTCAACTCTTCCTGCCCCTGGGATAGGTTTAAGAACATTTCCATGAACTGAGCCTCTTGAGTTTGAATATCTCTGTTGTCTTATTGGAGAGCCATTTTTCTTGCTGAAATAAACAACGAGAAAATGAGAGACCTATACTGGAAGACCTGTTATGCAAATGACATGCGTGCAATATTTTCAAGGCTCTCGTGGGGTAAACAAGAAAACGTTAGAATCTAATTGCAACTTTGATTGAAGAAATTACATATCGTTGAAGGTCCTTCTACAAGAATCAAGCTCACCATATCAAGTGGGTCATAGCCCCTGATACAAGTTGTTGAGTGTTGATCTTATGACGGCATTGGTTAGCGGAAAATAAATTCCCTTGCCCCTTGCTAGACGTCTGGTTCATCGTAACTTTCACCACAGACCCTTGAGATCCTTGAAATGGTTAAGGAGATGCTATAGGGTGATGTTATGATGTGTATGCTATGCATTAAGCAAAAGTGTAAGGTGATGAAGACAAGTTTGTCTTGCAATAAAACCAGTTTATTGGATAATGCATACAAACAAGGTCCTACAAGGAATACAAACAAAAGCCCTACAATGAGTTCAAGTTGTTAGATAATGAAGGCAAACAAGTCACACAAGTAGCCTTAGGTTTAGACTTGCATGGGGTTTGTAGGTAAGTACCCTCTTGATGTTTCAGTTGGCTCAACCTGTCCTATTAATAGTAATCGGGTTCTAAGGAGTCTCAATATCATTGACCTTCCCTTCCGAATTTTTTTCAGCACCGCACCAAAGTATTGCGGCCAAAAAATCCCGAAAGTCCAGTCTCAATGAGTGTAGTATCGAGTATCAACCAGTCTTCGGTCGAAACCAAAGTCAGTTATCTCACTACTTCCTAATGGCTAGGATGAGTCAATTAAAGGTTCTAAAGGTCAGTTAGCGCTTAGTGACACTACGAGGAAGCCTAATGTTATCCTTGACTTACTCAAGGAACATTAGTACAATCCATAGTATCGCGCTAACGTAGCCACCACTTTATCCGTATCGGTCTATGCTGTACAACCTCCATGATTTATTGCTACTTACCTAATAAGGTGCCCCAGATCTGGGTGTAGGATCTTTACAATAATACCCCAATAAACCCTCAAAGATAAAGCAAGCAAACACACAATAAGGCATTTAAAATGGTGAACTAAAACTTTAAGGTAACCCCACTTTTTTATTTCCCCAGCAGAGTCGCCAGTTCTGTGATATGGTGGCAGAACCGACTGTTTAATACTGGTTTGCATTTTGTGTTCACAATTGTTGCGGTAAGCAAGAGTCGCCACCGACTTTTCTTTAATCCAAATTAAGGAAAGGGTTAAAAGAACAAAAAAAGCGTTTTCCAGAATTTTCTGAGTAAGGGGGGTAGATTATGGAAAGGGAAGGTGTTAGCACCCTTTCCATCCGTAGTTATCTATGGGCTCTTAGATGCTTAGCTCGTTTTAAAAGTACCTTGTGCTTTGTGTGTTTTAAAAAATGTTTTGAAATGCCTTAGTGCATCGATTTGCTTTGCGATAACTCTTGTATCAGTCCTCAAGAGTGTTGACAATACAAATGTTTTTGAAAGTTGTTTTTGAAATGTATAAGTGTGACGAGTTTGTTTTATTTGAGCAAGCATCTAACAACTATCTACTTGTACTTGAAAATGTTTGTTCTTTTCCTACTATCCTTTAGACAGTGTTATCCTACTATTAGTGAGTAGGTAGCCCGGTCATTGGATGTTTGAGGGACATTCGAAGGGATGTACAGTCATAAAGGAAACATATAGAGACGCTTTAGAAATTTTGTTTAAGGGACTAGATCATTTACCGAAAGGCAACTGTAGGTTCAACGAGGGACTATGATCTTTTGATATACAAGTCTTTTGCTGAAGCGTCCCTATTCTCGAGGGATATGACTGCTTTTTTGAAGGCAACCAAAGTGGGTGTACCTTAGAGGTGTATATGTGCATGTGTGTTATGTTCAGTTATTTTAGTCTTTGAATTTAAGTTTGCTAGCGTTTTGTTAATAGTCTTTCCATACAAGCCTAGTTACTAACAGTTAATGTTTTGCAGCAATTTAAAATGAAGTAATTTAAATCCTACACTATTACAATGCTTTAGGACAGTTACATAAAAAAGATGCAAGAAAGTAAAGTGCGAAATTTAAACCTTGACTATTACATCCCAAAAGAAGTTACATGAGTATAAAAGATGTGAAGGTAAATAACACGCGCGAAATAAAGAAACATCTAAGATATCCTAAGAATGAAAATTTTTTGTTGTTCTTTGTGTTTATTGAGAAAATACTTAAAATTAAAGTGAGAAAAATATGATTCTAATTAATTAAATAAAATAAAAAATGACTGTCCATTAAAACTAATTCATATAAAACTAATTCTACTATTTTTTTGGGTTTTTATTAAGAAAATATTTGAATGAAATAAATCTAAGTCTAATAGATTTGAAATTAATAAAATAATGTTAAAATAATTAATTAAATTAATTTACAAAATTAAAATTAATTATAAAATCCTAAGTCTAATATTTTTTATGTTTTTTGATTTTATGTTATTAAAAAAAGTGATTTAAAAGAAAGTAAACAATAAAACAAATAATAAAAAAACAATTGGGCCAGATGTGCATTAGTAAACAAGAGGGTGTAAGATTTCGCTGAGCCCAAGTTACTATCAGCCCAAAGATGCTATTGGATTCAGTGAGGGAGGTTGTTAATGGTGCATGATGGACTTCACGTTGAGAGCATTAGATCTAGATTGGATGGTGGTGATTTGATGTTATATGGTGCATACGCTTGGCTTGTGAACATTTGATCTGCAAGAAAAATTAGAGGGAAAAACAAAATGCAGGAGGCAGGGGTCGTACCCCTGCCCTCACATGAAACACGTTAAAATATTCGCAATGATTGTTTATAGCACAAATATGGATACAATAGGTATTTACATGGCGTGAATATGCAATTTCGGTTTCAAGAAAACCTTACCAACCAGTGATGCATGGATCTAGTGATCTAATATGTTGCAAGCCTTGGGAATGGATGGAATAAGTTCCTAGGAATCTTAGGAATACGACTGAGCAGTTGGTATGGATGGATGATGGCTGAAAAACTCAGTTTCGATTTCACAACTTTTATGCTTTTTTTTGTGATAAATTTGTGGGAACTCTCTAGAAATGATTTTTAGTCCTTTTCTCATGTCTTGGTCTTGTATTTATAGAGGAAGAAGAGGCTAGAAAAGATGGTAAGAATCCACCCATAATGACCCTCTTTCAAACCAAAATCAAACACATTAAAAAAGTTCCAAAAATGAAAATTCTTGCCCATTTTGAGGTGCAATGCATCTGACCTCCTTTCCACGAAATATTGGAGCAAAAAATAATTCAAACCATCAACCCATATTGCCATAACCAATATTTACTATTTTATACAATTTTATTTAGTTTTTATTTGATTTAATTCATATTAAAATGAATAAAAATTCAAATAAATAAAAATTAAAAAAAATTCATGGATAGATTTATAGGTCCTTGGACACATCATGAACATATTTAAACTCCAAAAAGTTAGGCCCAATAACTTTAAATCACAAATTTGCTCAATTGAGATTTCATGCATTTTCTTGAAAATTTCCCAACTTGTGCACTTCATAACTTGCTCAAATTTCATCTTTTGAAGATGATCTTTGACTTTTTGGAAAGCCCATGATGTCCTATAGACTTTCTCTTTTAATCATTTTTGTATTTGGAGATGTTATCTTGATGTAAGTTGCCTTGATAAAAAATGTCTTTTGATGACTTTCTGAAAATGACCTATAATGTGTGAGCTTGTATCTTTCAAATGGTGCATCTCTTGAACTTGAGGACAAAAGATAAATTATAGGGAATGAGATTCTCTTTTGAATGAGCTTTGGTTGGGGAAAAGTGGATGAAGTATGTGAAAGTTATGCCTGGTCAAAGTTTAGTTGACTTTTCCTATAGAAACCCTAATTTAGCAATTCTTGACTTTTGATAGATTAGGAGTATTTCTTGAGGAATCATGATCAACCCATGATCAAATTATGGATATCACGTCAAAATGTTGATGTTGACCAAAAATCATGAATTTTGACTGTATTTGGGCCATATTTGACTTTTGACCTAGTATAGTTGATTTCCAAACATTTAAGCCATTGACTGAGCAAACTTGTAGTTAAAGGAATGAAACATGGCATGGGCAATCTTGAAAGCATATTAGGACCATATAAAACATTTGAGACCTTTGGATCTCACACATCTTGATGAAAAGTGAAACCCTAGTTAGAGGTTCATGGCTTAGGAGGAGAGTTTGTCTGATCAATTCTTGGTCAACCTTGAGCAATTGAGGACCTCTAGGAGCATGTTTTGAGTAAAAATGGGTGGGCAATTTTTGGGGTACAACACAATAATAATGTAAAATAGGATGTATAAACTTGCTAAGAAGAACCAGTACAATAAGAAGTCCTATGAAGTGTTGAAACATGTTGACATGAGAAGTTCTCATCATCTGGAACAACATATCGGATAAAGATGACCTATGAGGGAGCATTCGACATCGCGCCCAGGATAGGCTGAACAGTTGGATTCTGTTAATACTTTAACAAATGCAGAATATTTTGGGAATATTATGCATATCTTATGCAGCGTTATTTAATATAGGTCTGAAGAATCAATCAGAATATTTGAAGAATATACGATTTTTTAAAATGGAGATTATTTAGGAAATTAATGATTGAAGAACTAACTTGAAACAAAATTTTCTGCTCATTTGTTATAGTTGATGTGCTATGATTGAAGGCCTAAATCCAGTTGAGTAACAAATTATAAATATAAGGGTTTGTAACCTAGTTTGGCATAGGTTCAAGATGTAGAAGTCTTGGGCTTAGTCATTGTAGCCACTCTTAAGGAGAGTTGGTGAAGTGAACCGCCCGGGTTGTGAGATGGTCACTATGTTCTCCCTAAAGCCTGTAGGTAAGAGTGAGTATTGTTATTGGAGGAAGCATTGAAGAAATTACAAGTTGTTTTTCTTAGTTAGGAGGAAAATTGCAAATGGTGGAATTTGGCTTTTGTGTCTTAGCTAGGTTGTCACAGAAGTGTGTCTTCCTATTTTGTTTGTGTGTTCAAAATTGTGTTGATCCGATTGTTGTCTGTATTCGATGAGGGATTCAGGAGGGCCTCATATCTAGGTGAGTATTATATAAAAATCTATAGAGGGTAGTGATAAGTTATAAACAGGGGACTTTAGCTTTGAATTAATACTTCATAGTGGATTTATCCCTGGCCTGGTATGCCTTCAAAGTAGGTTTTGTTGTCACAGAACTGGATTAAAAATTCTAATGTGTGGTTTACTTTTTAGTACCTGTTTTTAATGTTTGTACACCTTTCTTATGTTTTTGTCAGATCAGATGTCTCAACATCTCCATAGGACATCTGAGTTGGACATACCCGAATTTCAATTGGTATAAGAGTAAGCTTGATGTTTGATTTTCTGGGTGAGATCCTGGGGAAAATACTTTCTGGTTTTGGACAAGGAAGGTTATACTGAAAAGTTTTATGAATTTGTATAATTCATATTGTTTGAATGGTCCCTTGAAGTGGAGGATGGGCTATTAATGGCAGGCGTGGGTTGGCCCTGTCTGTTTTTGTCAGGCTTGTAGTTGTAGTGGTAAGCTGTTGTGTTAGGTTCGATTTATTTTCAAACCTATGTAGACCTTTTGCACCTAGAGTGTGGCGTTTGTGAAAAGGTTGTTCCTGAAGGAGGTTAAGTAGTTGTCTGATTTGTTTTCTGCTGCATATCTGATGGAAAACTCTGTGTGGTGGTGTGTGTTGAGGCTGTAACACTCTATTCTCTTCCATAGGTGTATCCCAGGGTGTAGTGATACTTTAAGAGAGGTTCAACTAGCTTGTTAGAGATGAAAACGATAGTTGAGGGTGATCTCAAGTCCACTTATAAAGCCACTCATGTATGAGTTTGTTGAAAAGAGATTGAAGGAAGTTAGGAGAAATTTTATGTTTACTTCCAACTTAAAAAAGTCAATCTCTAGGTGTTGATAAAGGATCTCTTGGTGTGTCCCTTAAAAAGGGAACTGATGTCCTACCAGATGTTGGAACATCTGACTAGCAGATTGTGCAGAATCTTGTTGGATAGAAGTAGGATATAACGAATGCCTGGATGCTAAACACATGTGTATTGTTCACATATGCTTGGAACCTACTCCTAATCCAGAAGAGGAGGCATTTGTGTCTAAGACGTGTTTATGCTAGAAACATGTCTTGGATAGGTATGTTGGTCAGGACACGATCAACATACTGTTACTTGTTGGGTCAATTTATTTTTGATTCTTGTAAGTGGAAGTGCAGAGTATGTGAAATGGTTTTCAAGTGGTAGCTTGATTAAGGTATCTCATCCAGATCTTTGTATGTGGAGATCAAGATGAAATGTCGAGGACACTCTTTCTAACATCTGGAAGATCCTTTTGATCAAACGAGCCAGATTCATGGAGTCATGTTTGTGGCCATGGAACATATTCTATTTGGAGGTGAGCTACTTTCATGTACCAAACACGGGATAAGAAGCTATTGAAGGGGAGAATGGATGATTCTCTAAGATGCTCTAGCAGTTATTAAGGGGGACACCTTAATCTCAAGTTGGAAGATCTTTAAGATATGTCAGAGACAATGTCGTGACATCCTTGTATTGAGAATATATTTTTCTTAATATGTATGGTAGTGCTTCACATAAACGGGATAGAGGTTGTTTACTCTAACTTGATATCATCAAGTCTATAAGAGCATGGAACTTTTGTTCTGTTTAAGGCCTTTCAAGGGATAATTATCATTGAAGTTCTTTCAACATATTCTAATGGTAGGTTGTTGACTGCACTTTGAAATGTCATCCAAATCACCTAGGATGGATATTTCAGCTGGTTGAAGCAAGGCGCAGTGATTATTTTAAAACCAAAGGATAATGGTTCCCTGGTATCTACATGGGAAGTTCCTCTATTTTCTTGGGTTCATTTATATGGTTTCTTCACATAATGAAGCGGTGGTGGTGCAAGGATTGAAGGGGATCCTTGTATATTGGGAGAAGCAGATTTAGTCTTAACAGTCTGTTTGTGGTAAAATTCATACATTGCCATGTTCATTAACTTCTTCTCCAAATACCTATTAGAGGAAATCTCCTCTATAGGTGCAGAAAAATGGCATTTAACACCTCATAGTTAGACAAGAGGTCTTGACATTATGATTATCAGAAAAAAATTCTTGAGGTGTGTGATATGCAGATTACTGCATGTATGTATGATTTGGTATTGAAGGTTGATCAATGCTGATGGTTGATCCTCTTGTATCCGTTGCAAGAGTGGTATGTTACTATGGAAGTTGTATCCAAAGCCATAATAAGATCATGGTAGTATGTTTAATGTTGAAACTGATGTTTGAACATCATTTCAATTCCTTACATCCTCAACTAAGGGATTTTTATTTTCTCGAGATGGAGTATAAGGTCAAGCCATTGACCTGATCTAAAGTATGAATGGCTGGCATGGATATATGTTATATTGAAGAATCCACTTACTACTAGTGGTGTAAGATATTGTCAGACCATGTGTTGCTTCATCTATTAGAGGTAGTCTTATCAGTTGACGGTACCTCTTAGGGAAGCTTATGAAGGATGAAGGAAGCTTCATTTGCTGCTTGTGAAGATGGGCATGATGACTGATGATAAAAGACCTTAATGGGAGCTGGGTACTTATCTGATGTTGTTGTGAAAGTCTACTTTCTAAACACTTAGTGTCAAGAAATAATTGTGAGTTTATTGCTCTCTATAAAGTTCAGTTGTCTTTGATAACCTGAGTGAGATGGGTGGTGATATTTTTTGGAGCTTCTTGTAGGACCTCTATGCGCAATGAGTCCTTTGGATGATGGATCAATAACCAGAGTGAGTGGGTTCTAGGTTATGGAGCTGATGTCCCACATGATATCTCAACATCATAATTATGGGTAATGTAGCGGTAGAAATGTTTAATACTAAGCCATTGGATTGACTAGACTTATCCATATCAAAATAAAAATCACCACCCCGCTTTATTGTTTCCAAATGAATGGGAAAAGAGCGAATAAACCAAAAGAGGGGGAAAGATTCTAGGTAAGGGGGTTGGTTATGCAAAGGGAAGGTATTAGCGCCCTAAACATCTATGGTACTCCAATGGAACCTCTTTGAAAAATTTGTATACATTGGCTATAAAATGTTATATAAAAATAGATGGCCGAGATGAGAAAAAGAATTATATCTTTTTTAATGATTTTTGAACCCGTCGCAGTTGCGAACCTTTAGTGCCTACGTAACCCCTTCTGTGCAATAGGGGATCAGGGTACACATAGTTCCTCTTTAAAAAATTTGAAAAATAAGTGAGTTTATGAGATAAGACATCATCGTCATTACCCGTGTGGAAAACATAAATACTACGCACAATCATGAGAAAGGAGACTTTGCATCATCTCAAAGTGGAGTATGTGGCTTGGATTTAAAAAATCAACAAAACCTCACTCAACATCCAAGTGGAAAATATCTCTCTTCACTATATATTATAGAAGTATAGTTGTTTGCATCATTACAAGGATTGACAAGAGTCCAATATTTTGAGAAAAGTTTTAAAGCAAAAGCCAAAGTAGCAAAAATAGTTTAAATGAGATTGATTGGCTTTTAGTATTCTCACAAAAAAGGACAAGGTATTATTAAATTGATTGAAGTTTGGTTAATAAAATATTTTTGAAAATGCATGGACCTAAGTCCAAGTTTATTATGAAAGTGTTTCAAGTTTTTAAAACAAGAAGTGTTTTCCAAAGGAGGGAGAAGAGTTTTGAAATTAAAGAAGGTGGGAGGAGATGAAGAGACTATCCTAAAGCACAAGGTAAAAGCTAAGGAAAAGAACCGTCTAACCAACAAGAAACTAACAATTGACATATTGAGTTAATGAAGAATTCCATCCTTTGGATTTTAAACCAAGCAAACAGTTAATAAACCTTTGAAGAATACCAAGCTCCAATTGCATTTAATCCTCACAAAAATTGGGCAGAGTAACAGTTGTATACAGATGAATTCCAGATTAAAGACAAAGTATGTAATCATAATAGCCTGCACACAAAATAAATAAAACAAACAAACCAATTCCTTGAGGTAAACCCAATAACTCCAGACAAAAATATCAATTAAGGTCACAAGGTCTTCAACTTAGGTCAAGGTTTCTACTCCTAAGTCCAAGAAATCCACCACTCCATAATGCCAAGGATATTAACCAAGTAGTCCAAGTAACATTAAAGTTTTTTAGGGTTTAACTTGATTATTAGATATCTCCAAAAAGAAATGAAAAGCTCAAGTGAGAAAAATAAAATGACATGAATATAAAGGCTCAAGTGATCAAAGATGAAAATAACATGAAATGTAAATGCTAAAATAAATGGTACATAAAGTAAAAGCATAAAATAAAATTAATTGTTAGAAGTTAATGGTTAGTTGGATAACCATCTTGAAACTTGCATTTGGAAATCATTAGAGGATTGGTAGAACAAAATCCTCTCAACAATAAGTTGCATTTTCTTTTTGTCAAGTATATCATCCATTTAAGAATCTCAAAGTAACACTTAATGATCAATGATGTTAAAGTGATCCACTTTGACCAAAATTGATGTAGTTCCATTAGAGGATTTGTAGAACCAAAGCCTCCTAACAATGGATCTCAAAGTTATTAGATCAAAGGGTTCAAATTAACATACTTGGTCTTGCAAACATAGGTTTGGGCCACGAATAATCATTTATTCAAATCGGGACAAAATTTATCCCTATGTTAAGAAATCGTAAGTGGACTTATATAGAAGTCGCACCTATTTTAAGGTCGGTCAATAGCAATCTATGCACCATTTGCTTTGAGACATGATATAGAGATCATGCTCCAATAATACTTCGTGCAATAAGAAAGGGATGAGATGAAGAAGGGTGGAAAATAATATACAAACCACATTTGAATTAAAAAAATTTAATCAAACTATTATTAAAACCATTCATCTATTTTTATGGAGTTAGACTCAACACCATGGATCCAACGATGTTAACAAAGTTCATGATCAAAATTAAACCCAAGGTCAGCCAGAAAATAATCACAAAATAATATTACATTTAATATATACATTAAAACAGGGTTTTAAAATGTTTTAAAATAGAAATAAAAGAGAATAATATCAACTATATTCAAATTAATCAAGAAAAATTAAGAAAGACCATAGAAAAATCAGAAATGAACTCAAATATTTTTATAAAATTTTTGGTAATTTTTTAAAGTTAGAAACTATTTTTAAAAATTAAAAGAAATTAGTAAAATAAACCAAAAAATGATTAAAAAAATAACAAAGTCAGAAATAAATAAAAAATAAGGTCACCAATATTTATCACAATATCATTGGATCATTCCATATTTTTTTCAGAATTTAAAAATGCATAAAAGTATTTTTAAACATTTAAAACAATTCAAATAAAGTGAAAATTTTTAAAATATATCAAAACACAAAATAAAGTTTTAAAAAAATAAAAATCAGAAAGACAAAAATCAAAAATATTTTTCATGATTTTTTCAGATATTTTGGACTTAAAATGAATTTTCTATGATTTTTTTAAATTTAAATCAATTAAAATGAAAATCAGAAAATAATATATCAAACCAAAAAAATATGGGCCATCTGATCATTGTCAAAACGCGTTAGTAAACAAATCAAGTGGACCTGGCGCGCTGTGCATGTTATGGACTTTAGTGAATAAAACATTAGATCACTAATTAAATCAGAAATTCATAAAGAACAAATGGCACGCCATCATTGGTTGAAAGATGACACGTTGGTCATCTTCAACCTCCAGCCAATCTCAAAACTAGGTCACTCAAACTGTAAAATTAGCGCACGAGACCTATGTCATTCGCTTCGTCTCTTCAAGACGAAGACAACCACACCTTTGCGATAAATTTATATAAATTGTAGCTCGAGCAATTTGGAAGGAAAGTTTTGAAAAGGAATTTTAAATTTCATGGCCAAAATCTGTTTCCACGTAGAAGAAAGTGTTGCGGCTAGAACCAGGGCAATGAGAGCTTCACAATGATATCAAAGTTTGAGAGAATTGACAGAGAACCAGGGCAATGCTACTTGTGTTTGTTTAAAACCCTACATTTGAAGTAGGTATTGTGCACATGTTTTTATATTTGTGCTCGCATCTATTCCCCCATCCCTCACTGAAGTCCTCAAAAAGAGGAGAGCGGGGAGGGTTCGCAATCAACCCCCACAATTTCGTCTGTGTCATCCTTAGCTCGTTACGCACCATGATGCTTCAGAGTTGTGCTTTCTTTTGTTATCGATTCGTCAAGTGGGGAAGGGTTTTGCAATCAAACCCCCACATTTCTTCAGAAGTTTGCATTGGCCGATGCTAACACTATGTGATTGTTCATATTTCCTTCTATCGCTTACCTCGATCTCTTATATCTTGGTTAGGTGTTCAGTCGCTTTGGACATCACATTTTGTTTTACATCCTATTTCCGCTTGTTTGTCTCGGGTGATACGCTCCCCTTGGCTAAATAATTTAGCTTCTTTTCTTTACCATGTCATGTGTGTGCTCTTTCGAGCTTGTTTGTTTATTCGCTTTCCATACCATGTTCCCTTAGGATGTGCTTGTTCATTTCGGATGCAAGTTAGACCTTAGGTTCCAAACCATGCATGCTAACATTAGGTATTTATTTCCCTTTCATCCTTGATGTAGTGCTATGATTGTATGATTACATTAGGATTAGAAATCGGCTAGTCTCCCGTAGACTCTTTTCTTCCCCTTTTTGCATCCTTGCATCTAATACTAAAACTATGTTTTTCTCAACAATTCATAAGACAAGATAATCATACTTAAACCCTTTTTCAAGGTAACAAAACACAACCCAATCAAATGTGGAATCATGCCTTGAGGGTGTAACTCAAAATCATTTTCATGTGAGGACATGTTAATTTACTTTTGTGCCAATGCGTGAGACTCCAAAGGTCGAGCTGCGGTAGAAGGCGGAATTGAAATTGTTCATAAAAAAAACAAACAAAACATGTGAGCTGCACTACAGTAACTTTGATTCCTCAAAAAGGATACGTAGGCATTGGGGTAGGGTCCAAGCGAGGAAAACTTTATTTTCCCTATATTATTTCCTAATTTCTTTTGCATGCATTCGTCCTCAGTAGTACAGTAAGCATAGATTAAAAACGCCCATAAGATAGACAACAAGAGTGGATATCATAGAGTACTAAGGGTGTATTGGGTTCTAATACCTTCTCCTCACATAACAAACTCCCTTACCCAATCTCTAGGTCGCAAGACCGTGACTTCTCCATTATCATGGTGAATTCATTTTTTGATGATTTTTAGCCGGTTGTTTCAACTGGCGACTTCACTGGGGACAGATCGACCAATTGTTGGTCCATCCCGAAGTTGCTCCTAGCTCTTATTTTCTTCTCTTTGGGTTTTTATTTTTATGCTTCTGTTTATTCATTCATACAGGATTATTTAAGCATATGTATGCATTGCATTTTACTATTTTCCATATACTATTGTTGTACTGTATCTGCTTCTTGTTGGGTTGGGATGTTACTATGAGGTAAAAGGCCCAATACCCAGGCCAAGTGATAACCATAGGAACCCTAGGAATAGAGTGTAACATGAAAGGGTAGTTGACTTAGGTTTCACTATTGCCATCATGTCATCCACGCTCAAATGAGGTACAAATGAGGGGCTATCGTTTTCACGTAGGTGATACGGTAATAGTTTTTCAGGAGTACCCTCGATTCTGAGTTACCTGACTTTACCCTGGCCTAGTTCTCACCTGTGAGTGGGGAGGGAATTATTATCACAGGTACAGAGGGTGACTATGTTCAGATGGTGACTATTGGTTCTAATGGTTATGTTTTGGATTTCTGTTGGTGACTATAGTTCTTTGGTTTATGTTTCGAACCTGTGATTCTGGTACTAGAAGACTATGTAGAGATAGTACAACATAAATCAGTATCATGGAAGTAGTAACCCCAATATCACTTGTACTTACACCATAGCATGTTTACTTTTCTAAAAGATACGTCAGAAAAATGAAACTATATACTAACCTTTGCATGTGCATATCCATTCTGGGGTATCTCACGAAGTTGTAGTTTCTGTTAGTGATGTCTAGCAACAGTGATGTTCTCAAGAAGACCGAAAGAGACAATTTTATTTATCGGTTCCACTCAAGTTCTTGGCTTTCTTTGAAGAGTTTGAAAGACTATCTAGTACATCCTAATGCAGAGGCTTTTAGGGAAAGACATTGGCACCTGGACTCTACTTCAGTTTAATGACTACGAGTTACACTATTTCACCTTCTAGGGCTATCAAATCATCTCGAAATTGGAAGAGTACTCTCATTTGCTCAAAGATCACCGAGCACATATCATTTGTTGTTGTTGTTGTTCCGAACAAGCCCAATCTTGAAGATGTTGCTAAGGCACTTTATTTGGGCCTTAGTGATGTGAAACAGAGATGGAGAAAGCATAGTGACCTACCCTTGGACTTCTTGGTGGTTAAGGCAGAAGATATGGCTAGATATGGTACTTGGTACGCAGTCTATGACATGGTTCAACAAGAAGATTGAAAATCTCAAAAAGTTGGTTGAAGGCAATGACGAGGGCGAAAACATCATGCCGCAAACGAAGAGCATGTTGATTTGTTGAATCGATTTCGTAGTCTGCATATCAGGATGATCAAGAAGGATGAGGTGTTTCAAAGTCTAGTTTTGTATATGTGGGGGACAGTCTGTTGCACTCTTTAGAGCTAGGAGATTGATTATTATATTATTGTTTCGATTATCGCCAGGCCTGTTGGACGAAATTGCTTATCTTATACTTTTGCAACTTTCTTGTATCGAACTCCGCTAGAATTTCTCCTATTTTCTAGATATTTTCTTTATATGGTCGTTCCTATTATCATGTTGCTCGATTATTACTAGAGTTGATTGTGTTGTGAAAAACCGGAATGGACAATCATTTTATACATCATACATATCATGCATTTCATGAATTACAGGTTTTCTTGCCATAATTCTTATCTGAGGTTTTGCCTATTATTATCAGAATCTCCAAGACGACTTCCTTACATCCTTATCACACTCGAGCCAACAAAATAAGGATTATGGAGCATATTGAGCAGAACCGGGCCGCACTCTACAAAGACATGGACATCATGGGTGATCGAATGAATCAACTCAAGAAAACTCTTCATGTCGTCATCCAGGGGCAAGAAGAACTCAGGTTGAGTGTTACTAAGATGGTTGATAGTGCATCTACGTCCGAAAGTGGTGGACCCAAGAATGATAATGGGGGTATCCCTAAGGAAAACCCTCGGATGATTGTGGATGACCATCATGATGTCATTGATCTCGATGGACCTCCAAAGGATTCTATAACTCATTTGTCTGAAACTGCCAAAATGTACAAGGCTTTGGAAGAATGTTTGAAGGCTATGGAGACTTCCAAAAGGCCGGGATTCAGTGTTGCTGCTTTGCGTTTGGTTCTGAGGGTCGTGATTCCACCAAAGTTCAAAGTACCTGAGTTTGAAAAGTATAACGGGGTTACATGTCCAGAGACTCATCTCATATCTTACTGCAGAAATATGGCCGCTTATGCTAGCAACGAGCCTCTGCACATGCATTTCTTTCAAGACAGCCTGTCTGAAGCTCCATTGGAATGGTACATGTAGTTAGAAAAAACTCATGTTAGTACTTGGTGAGAGCTTATTTCTATTTTCCTGAAACATTATCATTACAATACCACCATGGCGCCTAGTCGTGCATAGTTGTAGAGTGTGTCTCAGAAGGCTAATGAGTCTTTCAAGGAGTATGCCCAGAGGTGGCATCGTTTGGCCGCGAGGGTTCAGCCTCCCCTCCTAGACCGTGAATTAGTAGATTTGTTTATGAGTACCCTCCGAGGTCCATATTTGAAACACATGCTTGGCAATACTTCTGATTTCTTTTCGGATATGGTTATCATTGGGGAATGGGTTGAAGTATGTGTTAAGGCGGGGACTATTACAGGTGCATCTTGAACAAGTGGTAATAACACCTCATGTAGTGGAAAGAAACTGTATTTTATCATTTTCGTCAAGAAGAAGGAAGGATAGGTGAGTAACGCTTATGTTGATAAGAGGAAAGTTGTTGTACAGATTCCATATTATCAAACTCATGTTGCTACTCCAATACAACAGTACGTTCCACTGCAAAACTCTCAACAGAATCAAAGGCCCCAAGGACCAAGGGGTCAACAAAGGCCGCAAAGCTATCCCAAGAGGAAGTTGGATCTAGTCCCAATGTCGTATGCCCAATTTGTTCCACAATTGCTAGTTGGACAATTGTTACAACTCCGAGAGTTAAGTTCTCCACCGACCAAACTTCCAAGGGGTTATGACATTAATGCATGTTGTGTGTTTCATTCGGGTGCTCCAGGCCATTCGGTTGAAAATTGTAGATATTATAACTATAAGGTGAGATATCTTTTGGATTCCAATGAGTTAAGATTTTCTCCTATGGGCCTTAATGTTCAGAAAAATGCTATGCATCCCCATCATGGGCCTGCTACCAATGCAATCGGGTTCGATGATGGTCATGACTTATTGACTCAAGTTGATGAGGTTCATATGTCAATGGCGGTTTTAAGAGGACATCTTTTGCAGCAAGAAGTTCTATAAGATCTTCATGATTTTTGTTTGAAATGCTCATCTAATCCGGAAAAGTGTGATGAATTGAAAAATGCCATTCAGATATTGATGGACGAAGGGGTTGTTATAGTTGAGAAGGTCATCCCTGAGGGTGACATTGCTATTCTAGAGATTTCATACTATCCGACCAATGTTCAGAGGAATACTTCAAGAGTTCCATTGGTGATACAAGTTCCAGTGTTCCCCGCACCAGATCAGAATTTGGTCGCTCCCCTACCAACCCATGCATCGGCACCTCCAAATCCAGTTCCCATTCTGATAGCTAATAACATGGCATTACCATGGGAATATAATGTTGTTTACATATGTGGAAATAAAGTTGTATGTTCTCCAATTGAGAATAAGGATATAACCAACATTGTTGGAATTAGCAGAATAACCCAAAGCGAAAGAGTCTTTGCTCCTACTCCACCTCCTCCCGAAGAGGTTACTGAAGAAATTCCTGTGAAAGATAAGGGGAAGCAAGTAGTCAACAATTCTCATGAGATGTATTTTGAACAACAAGTGGAGCAACTAATCAGGGTGATCAAGAAGATCGATTTCAAGGTGGTTGACCAGTTGAATCAGACACCTGCAAAGATATCAATCTTTTCCGTCCTTCTATACTCTAAAACACATCGAATAGCCTTGATTAGAATTCTGCATGGTTCCCATATGAATCCTGAAATTTGTGTGGCCCAATTTGAAGGGGTTGTTACAAATATTTCTGTCGGGAACTATCTAGGTTTCAGTGATGATGAGCTTCCTTCTGAGGGTCGTGCTCATAATAGAGCGCTGCATATCTCCACCAGATGTCTAGACAATGTGATGTCTCGAGTCCTAGTAGACACCAGGTATTCTTTAAGTGTGATGCCAAAACATATTGTGTTCAAGCTGAACATGGATGGGGTTATGATGAAACCTAGCATCCCAACAATCAAAGCTTTTAATGGGTCAATGTTGTACACCAATTTTTTCCCCTAAGATCCCTTCATCATACCATATTGATTCAATCATAACAAGATCGTATTAGGGTTTTTGGTTCTCCTCCCTATCTTTAGTTTTGCTCTTTGAGGAATCACCAAGCACCTTGACTTGTTTTTTCTTTTGTGTTCATGCACGTTTGTTTTACTTGCCTTTTAACTAATAAAATGCAATGTTGTTTTGTCTTACTTGTCAATAATGTAGGTATAGGTAATGTGGCTTAGCAAGTGGATCCATGGGTTCATGAGTTCATTTCCATGCCTACTAAATAAAGCTTGAAAAATTCAAACCTCACCATTGAAGTTGTTTTGGAATAAATGGAATGGTAAGGTTTATTTTGGTTCACCACATTTCAAAGTTATCAAGATTGATTCAAAAGTACAAGGGGTTGATTGAAGAAGTTGTCATGGTTGGACAAGGCCTAGTTCCAATTGGTCACAAGTGCATATTTCTCCCAATTCTCAAGATATGGAAGTGGTTTTGGTTGATATAAGTTCTGATTATCATCCTCAACAATTTCTATTTACAAAGCAAATGTGTTGGTACAAGAAGGTTGTTTAAAATTATCAAAGTTCCTCAAAGCATTTTCTTGATCTAGGAGCTAGGGTTTTGAACTTCAAAGAAGTATATATTGCTCATCTTTTTTGTATTTTTGAGTGATTCCAAAAGAATCCTTCTCTTCAAAGGGTCATTAAGAAATAATTTGAAATTTTTTAAGGAGTTTTCATGTGGAAGAAACATGATGATGAAGAAATATTACAAGTCCCCTAGATGAATCCCCAATTTCCCATGTGTGACTTCAAATGATCATAACTTGGTCAATTTTTATCACCTTGAGCCCACTCTTTTTCGATAATGATCTTGAGGATGTGAACTTTATAACTTCGTTTATGTGCAAAGTGAGAAAATGGATGGAATATTCCATAAGGATACAAACGATTATAGGTCATTTCATGATTTTTTGTGAACTTCAACAATTAATAACTCTCTCAATATTTGGAGATTTTTAATGGTTCAAGTTTCAAAATGTCATTCAAGATGTATATTCCATTCCATCTTTTTTTGTCAAGAGCAAATTCCAAGAGGAAGGCCATGTTTGGATGCAAAACATTATAGGTCCCTTTTGAAGTAAAACATGAAATATTTCTAAGTATGGAAATTCAACTTCTTTTTTCCAAATTTGACTCATTGCAACTTTCAGCTCAAACATTCATTTGATTCCATTATTTTCCCATTTCAAAGCTTGTAATCTCATCTTTCTAAAGCTTCAAGAATCAGGCCCTAAGACCCCTTGAGTTGAGAATGCCATTGTTTTAAATTTGGTAACCTGAAACTGAAGTTTCATCACAAGTCAGATTTTGAAATCTTCATTTTGGCTTCTAATCACAAGTTTTCCATGCATTTTTTCTTCTAATCATGTTTAGAAATTTTCCAAAGGCGTTTAGCATCATGAAATGCACAATTTGGTTGAGTTTTGATGATATACAAGTCACACTTTATTCATGCTGCAGACCACCCACGATTTCCCTCCAAACTTCGTCATTTCACACGCTTAAGGATCTCATTCATTCTCCTATAAATAGAGGGTCATCCCCCATTAATTTCCTCAAGCTTGAACAGCCAAAATCACCCTGCCAAACTCATTCCAAAACTCACTTTTTTGCAACTTCAAAATCAGTGTTCAAGCCTTTTTCAATCCATTTTTTCTCATTTCACCTTCCTTGATTTTCCCTGAAGCTAACCATACAATTACCTTCAGGAATTGTGACCTATATTGATCCATAGAAGTCCAGTTTCAGAGCTCTGCAACTTAACTTCAATAGGTAGATTTCTCTGTCAATTCTATCAAACATTGATATCATTGTGAAGCTCTCATTGCTCTGGTTCTAGTCGCAACACTTTCTTCTATGTGGAAACACATTTTGGCCATGAAATTTAAAATTCCTTTTCAAAACTTTCCTTCCAAATTGCTCGAGCTACAATTTATATAAATTTATCACAAAGGTGTGGTTGTCTTCGTCTTGAAGAGACGAAGCGAATGGCATAGGTCTCGTGCGCTAATTTTACAGTTTGAGTGACCTAGTTTTGAGATTGGCTGGAGGTTGAAGATGACCAACGTGTCATCTTCCAACCAATGATGGCGTGCCATTTGTTCTTTATGAATTTCTGATTTAATTAGTGATCTAATGTTTTATATTTAAAAAAATCATAGAAAATTCATTTTAAGTCCAAAATATCTGAAAAAATTATGAAAAATATTTTTGATTTTTGTCTTTCTGATTTTTATTTTTTTAAAAGTTTATTTTGTGTTTTGATATATTTTAAAAATTTTCACTTTATTTCAATTGTTTTAAATGTTTAAAAATACTTTTATGCATTTTTAAATTCTGAAAAAAATATGGAATGATCCAATGATATTGTGATAAATATTGGTGACCTCATTTTTTATTTATTTCTGACTTTGTTATTTTTTTTAATCATTTTTTGGTTTATTTTACTAATTTCTTTTAATTTTTAAAAATAGTTTCTAACTTTAAAAAATTACCAAAAATTTTATAAAAATATTTGAGTTCATTTCTGATTTTTCTATGGTCTTTCTTAATTTTTCTTGATTAATTTGAATATAGTTGATATTATTCTCTTTTATTTCTATTTTAAAACATTTTAAAACCCTTTTTTAATGTATATATTAAATGTAATATTATTTTGTGATTATTTTCTGGATGACCTTGGGTTGAATTTTGATCATGAACTTTGTTAACATTGTTGGATCCATGGTATTGTGTCTAACTCCATAAAAATAGATGAATGGTTTTAATAATAGTTTGATTAAATTTTTTTTATTCAAATGTGGTTTGTATATTATTTCCCACCCTTCTTCATCTCATCCCTTTCTTATTGCATGAAGTATTATTGGAGCATGATCTCTATATCATGTCTCAAAACAAATGGTGCATAGATTGCTATTGACCGGCCTCAAAATAGGTGAGACTTCTATATAAGTCCACTTACGATTTCTTAACATAGGGATAAATTTTGTCCCGATTTGAGTAAATGATTATTCGTGGCCCAAACGTATGTTTGCAAGCCCAAGTATGTTAATTTGATCTCTTTGATCCAATAACCTTGAGAGTCATTATGTGGAGGCTTTGGTTCTACCAATCCGCTAATGGATCTACATCACTTTTGGTCAACGCGGATCACTTAAACATTGTTGATCATTAAATGTTACTTTTTAAGGATTCCAAAATGGATGATTAACTTGACAAAAAGAAAATTAAACTTGTTGTATGGAGGCTTTGGTTCTACCAATCCTCTAATTAGTTCCAAATGCAAGTTTCAAGATAATCATCCAACTAACCACTAATTCCTAATAATTGACTTTATCTTGTGTTTTTAATTTATGCTCTTTTATTTTATGCACCATTTACTTTAGCATTTACATTTCATGCTATTTTTAATCTTTGCTCACTTGAGCATTTACCTTTTATGTCATTTTTATTTTGCTCACTTGAGCTTTTCTTTTATTTTTTAAATACACTTAATAATCAACACGAACCATAAAAAGCTTTAATGATACTTGGACTATTTGGTTACTATCCTTGGCATTATGGAGTATTGGACTTCTTGGACTTAGGAATAGAAACCTTGGCCTATATCGGAGACCCTGTGACCTTAATTGATATTTTTTCTAGAGTTCTTGAGGTTTACCTCAAGACATCGGGTTGTTTGTTTGTTTTGTGTGCAGGTTATTGTGATTACATACTTTGTTTGTAATTTGGAATTCACTCGTATACAGCTGTTACTCTGCCCAATTTTTGTGAAGACTTAATACACTTGAAGTTTGGTTCTCTCAAGAGGTCTAGTATCTTTGCTTGTTTGGTTTCAATTTAAAGAATTTGAATTCTATCTTGACTCATAATATCAAGTATTGGCTTTTTGTTGGTTAGATGGTTCTTATCCCTAGCTTTTACCTTATGCTTTAGGATAGTCTTCTTCTTATCCTTCCATCTTCTTTAATTTCAAAAATATTCTTCCTCATTTTGAAAACTCTTCTTGTTTTTTTTAACTTGGACCACTTTAATAATAAACTTGGACTTATGTCCATGCATTTTCAAAACCTTTTCATAAATAAACTTCAATCAATTCAATAATACCTTGACTTTTTTTGTGAGAAGACTAAAAGTCAATCAATCTCATTTCAAACCATGTTGCCACTTTGGCTTTCTATTTTAAAACCTTTCTCAAAAGATTAGACTCTCATCAATCCTTGTAGTGATGCAAACAACTATACTTCTACAATATGTAGTGAAGAGAGATATTTTCCACTTGGGTGTTGAGTGAGGCATTGTTGATTTTAAAATCCATGCCATATCCTCCACTTTGAGATGATGCAAATTCTCCATTCTCATGATTGTGGGTAGTAAGTATGTTTTTCACATGGACAATGACGATGATGTCTTATCTCATAAAATTAACCAACACACTTGTGTTTTAAAATTTTCAAAAGAGGAACTACGTGTACCCTGATCCCCTATTGCACGAAAGGTGGTACGTAGGCACTAAAGGTTCGCAACCGCGGCGGGTGCAAAAAAAATCATTAAAAATATGTTTCTTTTCTCACATCCACCATCTATTTTAAATACAACATTTTATAGCCAAAATATATAGATTTTACAAAGAGGTTCCCGTGGAGTACCATAGATGTTTAGGGTGCTAATACCTTCACTTTGCATTACCAACACCCTTACCTTGAAACTTCCCCCATCTTTTTGGGTTACTCGCTCTTTTCCCATTACTTTGGAAACAATAAAGCACGGTGGAGATTTTTATTTTGTTTTAATAAGTCTAGTTAATCTAATGGCTTAGTCTTAAACATTTCTACCGTTACAGTCAAGAAGATCTGTAGAGGGAGAAGTTGACCTACCCATCAAGATTGGTCCCCACGTGTTCTACCTATCATTCTATGTCATAGATATTTGTCTGTCTTATACTTGCTTTCTAGGACGCCCGTGGATCCGTATGGCACGGGTTGTAACCTCAACTTTGCACCAACCTTTGAAATTCATAATCCAAGACAGGCTCATCATCATTGGTGGAGAGGAAGATTTCGTGATCAACAATGTTACTTCCTTTCATCATGTCAAAGTGGATGGAGAAGTACATGAAACAATTTTCCAAGCCTTGGAAATCATTTTTGTTGAACGAGCCCATGTCGTGCTGGAGACTAAAAAGAAGTCTGGAGTTTCAATATCCACCTTGAAGAACGCCAAAGCCATTATGGAGTCAGGAATTCCCAATGAATATTGGGGAAAAGTGGTCGAAGTGTGTGAAAAGCAAGATAAGTCTGGTCTGGGGTTCAGGCCCCCTTCTTTAGATCGTGTTGGTTCTGGTCCAACCATGCTCAAAGGGAAACATAATCCCTCTCTTTTAGAGGTGTTTGTTAGTTCCAGTCCAAGTGTTCAAGGACAAATCCATGTAGTGGATAGTCATGATGAAGACGATGCAAATATATCTCAGTATATTTACCAGATTACACCTGACCAAGAACTCGAAAATTGGACTGTTACTGATATTCCCGAAGTGGTTTTCTTTGACATGTAATGTTCTTGTTTTAAATAATTCACGTGCTTTTCCTGAGGCATGCTAATAGCTTGAGAAAAGGGGTCCCTCACATTTCTATGTTTGTTTAAAATTGAATAAAATCGCATTTTCCCATACAATTTTTGCTCTCTATCTTTTCTTTTATTATTGTAAAATAAAAAATGACAATGTTTTTCCTTTTAACTCTTTATCCATTTTCCACTTCGCATTCATATTCTAAAATAAGGCATGATTCATCAATCATGTGGGTCTTCCTCGAATTCCACTATAAACGATGATGTTACAGTTCCTGGCACCAATATCCTTGGAAATCCGAATGACCAAGGCGATGAAGATTGTGAAATTCCAGAGGAATTGGCAAGACTGTTGAGATAAGAAGAGAAAGAAATCATGCCTCATCAAGAAGTCATTGAGATCATCAATCTTGATAACGATGTAGTGCAAAGAGAGATCAAGATAGGGGCCGCTTTGCAAGATGATTTAAAGAAAGGGTTGGTTGAGCTTCTTAGAGAGTACTCTGACATATTCGCCTAGTCGTATGAAGACATCCGTGGTTTGGATACTGATATAGTTATGCATCATTTGCCACTCAAGCCAGAATGTCCTCCAGTAAAGCAAAAGCCACACAAAACTCATCCAGATATGTCCCTCAAGATCAAAGAAGAGGTTGAAAAACAATTGAATGCAAGGTTCTTGTTGGTATGTGAATACTCAGATTGGATTTCTAACATCGTACTCGTTCCTAAGAAATATGGGAAGGTGCATATGTGTGTTGATTATCAGGATTTAAATAAAGCAATCCCAAAGAATGACTTCCCACTACCTCACATTGATGTATTGGTTGATAATACGGCTCAATCCTCGGTTTTCTCCTTCATGAATGGTTTTTTGGGGTACAATCAGATAAAGATGGCACCGGAAGACATGACAAAGACAACATTCACTACTCTATGGGGTACCTATTATTACAAGGTCATGCCTTTTAGTCTCAAAAATGCTGGTGCAACATATCAACATGCTATGGTAACACTCTTTCATGATATTATTCATAAGGAGATTGAAGTATATGTTGACGATAAGATTGCAAAATCACAAACTGAGGAGGAACATTTGGTCCATTTGTAAAAGTTGTTTGTACGTCTGTAAATGTTCAGGCTAAGGCTTAATCCGAACAAATGTACCTTTGGAGTGCGATCTGGCAAACTATTTGGTTTCATCGTAAGTCAACGAGGAATTGAAGTAGATCTCTACAAAGTAAAAGCGATACAGAATATGCCGGCGTCAAAAAATGAAAAAGAAGTAAGAGGGTTCCTTATAAGATTGAGCTACATAGCTAGGTTCATTTCTCATATCACAGCTACTTGTGAACCCATGTTTAAATTGTTGTGCAAAAATGAAGATGTCCAATAGGATGATAATTGCCAACAAGCCTTTGAAAAGATCAAACAGTATCTCTAGGAGCCACTAATCCTTATTCCTCTAGTTCCTGTGAGGCCACTCATCATGTATTTGACAGTGCTGGATGAATCTATGGGTTGTGTGCTTGGACATCATGACGAAATGGGACGTAAAGAGCACGTCATTTATTACCTGAGTAAAACGTTTACCAATTAGGAATCAAGGTATTCATTGCTTGAAAAGACTTGTGCGCTTGCTTGGGCAGCTCAACGTCTGAGGCAGTATATGCTGACGTACACAATGTTTCTGATATCAAAGATGGACCCGATAAAGCATATCTTTGAAAAACCAGCACTCACAAGAAGACTTTCCCGATGGAAGATGCTTTTATCTAAATATGACATTTAGTATGTTACACAAAAGGCTATAAAGGGTAGCATTCTTGTAAATCATCTCGCTCACCAACTGTTGGAAGAGTACCAATGGATGAAATTTTACTTTTCAGATGAAGATGTTATGAAGCTTGATGATTATGATGGGGTCGATCTGAAAGAGCGATGAACTCTTACGTTCGATGGTGCTTCGAACGCTGCTGGTAATGGTATTGGGGCAACACTGACTTCTCCAAGTAATACTCATACACCATTTACGCCTCGGTTATGTTTCGATAGTACGAACAATGTGGAAGAATACGAAGCCTGCGTGATGGGTCTTAAGGCAACCATCGACCTTAAAATCAAAATCCTTTAAGTATTTGGAGACTCCACTCTGGTCATACACCAGGTACGAGGTGATTGGGAAATGAAGCACCCCAGTTTGATTCCATACAGAGACTACATCCTGCAGCTGATACCCACTTTTGATGAGATCACCTTTGAACATATTACCAGAGGCGAAAATTAGTTGGCCAATGCTTTAGCTACTTTAGCATCAATGTTCACGACGAGCTTTCCGAATCAAGCACCTAATATGCATATTCTCCATTACAAAGAGCCAGCACATGTCTTCCCTGCACATTTTCTTTCAACCGAGGATGTATTTGATGAAAAGCCATGGTATTACGACATCAAAAGTACCTTGAGAAGCAGGAGTATCCCGAAAATGCTACAATTTGTGATAAGCGTACACTTAGAAGGTTAGCACTCAAGTTCCTCTTATCAGGAGATGTCCTGTATAAGAGAAATTATGAATCGGTTCTGCTCAGATGCATGGATAGACACGAAGCAGAGTTGATCATAAAGGAGATCCATGAGGGTTCTTTCTGGACTCATTCGAGCAGAAATTCGATGGCGAAGAAATCTTACGCGTAGGTTATTTCTGGATGACAATGGATAGTGATTGTTACGTATATGCAAAGTTTTGTCACAAATTCCATGTGTATGCAGACAGAATTCATGTTCCTCCAACTCCTTTGAATGTTATGACTTCACCATGGCCGTTCACAATGTGGGGTATTAACATGATTGGAAGGATTGAACCAAGTGCTTCGAATGATCATAGGTTCATTCTAATGGCTATTGACTAATTCACCAAATGGGTGGAAGCAACTTCTTACAAGAATGTAACCAAACAGGTCGTTACCAACTTCATCAGGAAGGAAATCATATGTCATTACAGAATTCCTCACAGAATCATCACTGATAATGGTTCTAATCTTAACAACAACATGATAAAAGTTTTGTGTGAAGAGTTCAAGATTGAACACCATAATTCATCACATTATCGACCAAATATGAATAGGGAAGTCGAAGCTGCTAACAAGAACATATAGAAAATCGTCCAGAAGATGGTCATAACGTACAAAGATTGGCATGAAATGCTGCCTTTTACTCTGCATGGTTACAAAATGTATGTATGTAACTCAACAAGAGAAACTCCATTTTCTCTTGTCTATGGTACAGACGCAATGCTTCCTGTTGAAGTGGAGATTCCTTCATTGACGGTTCTGATGGAAACCAAGCTTGATGAGGCTGAGTGGATTCAGACAAGACTTGACCAGCTCAATCTGATTGACGAAAAATGCCTGGAAGCCATCTGTCATTGCCAATTGATCCAACAGAGGATGAAAAGAGCATTTGACAAGAAGATCCATCCTCAGAAGTATTATCCTGGTGATTTGGTGTTGAGAAAGGTTATTATGCAAAGCCATTCCGAGCCAAGGGGTAAATGGACTCCCCACTACGAGGGACGATATATTGTGAAGAGAGCCTTTTTAAGAGGTGCCCTAATCCTGACAGACATGGATGGGTAAGACATTCCACTACCAGTCAATTCAGACTCAGTCAAAAAATACTATACATAAAGAGACTCGCTAATTCGAAAACCTGAAAGGGTGACTTAGGAAAAAATGGGCATCCTAGTGGACATAAAAAGAAAGTCCAGGCAAAAATTAACGATAAAACAAAGAAATATAATAACCCTCTAAGTCGAAAACCCAAAAGGGAGACTTAGACAAAAATGGGTATCTCGTTCGATGGAAAACCTGAAGGGGCGATCCAAGAAAAAGGTAGGGACCATAAGCAAGAGGCTGTAGTCTGAATTCTCTTCACGAATAACACAATCACACCTATAGAACCTTTCCTGTGAATTGATTAGTCGAACTGCTACTCTTCTGAGGCAAGGCATTGAGACTACCGAGGATATGGGAACTATAGCAATACCAGTTTTAATGGAAATTCGAGCATCTCTCATTGCCATTTGTATCTATTGTATTTTCCATTTTATTTTCACAACTACCTCATATAGGAGTTACGTCCTTGTACAAACTCCTATTCATAGGCCAATTAATAAAGTTTGTTTTATTCAAAAACCAGTCCTTTATTATCATAAAATGTTTTTTGTATGCGAAATGTGTTTTATTCGTTATTAAACATTACATTAGAAACACGGGGATTAAAAATTTTTCAAGTTAAGATGAGACTTGACTTTACGTTTATAGGTAACCACGAGGGAGTGTCGTATGCATTCCAAGTGTTGTTTTTATTTGCAGGTATAAATTGTTAATGGTCACCCTGACCTAGACAGCACGCGAGGCCTCCTTTATCTTCTACAAACTATTTCAAACCTGATTCCGAAAGTGAATTCAAAAAGTCCAGATTCGTCATATGACTTGGCTTGCACAGAGCTAAACCAGGGCATTTGTAAAATTGTCCTATAGACTTTCCCTAGTGGAGTAAACTGAGGCATTCGCAGATGTCCATATCCATCTTTTTATCCTGAAATGATTTAATAGATAATTCCCCAGCGTGGCGTAAACTTGTAGCATGTATTCAAAGAGATCCACATAGTGTTTAATATATCTTCTCCCAACAATATAATTTAGAATTCAGTGGCGTACCTGTAGACTCGCTTCTTCGGCAATTCAATTTTCAGCGGAGTCATCAATAATCTTCAGCGTCAAGAGCTCCCCAATACAAATTCTTATCAATATCCTTAGTGATCCTCGGTTCCGTGAGTTTCCAGCACTAGTTCTTATTGGCATCCCTGCGGATGAGAAATAGTTCCCAATGATCCTTCGCTTATCCTCATGAAGTCTATTTATTTGCATTGCATATAGTTATCACTACATGACATTGCATCTTCAAAAATGCGTAGACGATCCATCAGAATGGGTCTTTGCGGCAAAATAAATTCAAACATGCATACAAAGCATAAGCCAGATCGAGTACCTTATGCGAAATACTTGAATCATTAAAAGATAGAAATACATCCCCGCAAGAGGATATCTCTCCCAAACCTTCACCCAACGTCCTTTGTTACATCACAATACCCATCTAGCGGTGTTAGTACATCGTACTTCCAAACACTCGTCTGTGTTAGTTTTCCAAACACTCACTCGTTTCAGTTTCTAAATACTCGTCTGTGTCAGTTTTCCAAACACTCGTTCGTGTCGATTTCCCAAACACTCACACGTGTCAGTTTTCTGAACACTCGTTTGTGTCAGTTACCCAAACACTCGTCTGTGTCAGCATTCCAAACGCTCATTTGTGTCTATCTATCCTTCAAATCTCAGCAAATGCAATACTCTTGGTCATGCTCGTATCTTCAATCATCGTGTCGTAATCAATATTCCCATCTCTTTAGACTTATAGGTCGTCCATATAACTAGATTTTTGTAGATCGCCCAAAGTTCTTACCTTATGATCTTAGATCGACCATAGATCTAGATTTCCTTGTAGGTGCCCGTAGGCCTAGTTTTTAGTAGATCGCCCGTAGGTCTTACCTTAGGACCTTATATCGAACGTAGATCTAGATTTCCTTGTAGGCCGCCCGTAGGCCTAGTTTTTGGGGCTGAATTGAAGCAAATTCTAGAATTTGTTTGTATGATTCTCTAGATCTACTTTTGGTAAGTTAGATTTTTCATCTTTCACAATGTGATCTCTTGTTAATCTTTGGGTGTGATTCATTGAGCATTGTTTTCCGATTCCATTGGTGCTATTTTCTCATAATTTGATGGAATTTTCGTGCTCAATTGAATCCATGATTATGGTACAGTGGGAGAACTGACTTGGGATTTTGCGTTTGTTTTCGCACTGGTTCGGTTTAGCAAGAGTTGCCACCGACTTTTTATTTTATCCAAAGGAAAGGTCAAAAAGCACAGGAAAGACCTTTGAGATGTTTTCTTGGGTTCGGGGGGTAAATTATGAAAAGGGAAGGTGCTAGCACCCTTTTCATCCATGGTTATCTATGGGCTCTTAGTTGCTTTTTTTAGATCACTTGCCTTTTCTTTTCAATTGTTTGAAATGGTGCTTTGTGTGTGTGGTTTTGAAAATGTTTTGAAAAAGATGCCTTGTCTAGGCAACATTTGTAATGATTCTTGTTTGAATATATACAAAGGTACGTGTCTTTTTAAAAAGATATTCCAATGTTTTGAAATTGTTTTGAAGTTGTGTTGTGAAGTGTGTTTGAAAATGGCAAGGATGTTTGGCAAGATTTTTTATCAAGTAACTAAGAGTTGTCTAACCTTTTTTTTACTCAAAGATCTTTCTTATGTTTTTAACCCTTTTTAACATTGTTGTTTCACCATTGTATTTGGTGAACAACCTTGCGTTAGGATGTTAAACGGGACAGGCACGGGTCATCGTATGCAATCATTGAAGGAAACTTTGTGAAGCGCTCTAGCAATTTTGTAAGGGACGAGATCGTTTTATCAAAGGCAACATCGAGGGTCATCGAGGGACTACGATCTTTGTTTATTGAAGGGACATTTGCTAGAGTGTCTCATACTCGAGGGACATGATTGCATTTTCCGAGGCAACAAGCGAGGTTACCCTAGAGGTGCAAGTGTGAATTGTGTATTGATTTTCATGCATTTATCTTGTATTAGGTCATCTAACGATTGATTTTGAATCTTTGCATACAAACCCTAATTACTATATAGTATATTGAAAGCGATAAATTGCGGGAATTTAAAGTCTAAGTTATTACAAATAAGTATCCGAGGATGGGGGTACAAATGTTTACAAATGGGGAGAGTCTTATCAGAATAGTAATGTCCAAGTATATATTACAACCAAATCGAATTGTCGCATTCTCAATGTAAAAATATAACAAGGTATAAGATAATAAAAATCAAAGAGATATGAGATGTGTATATTTATTTACAAATAAATAAAAATTAACCTAATTAAAGACTTAAGTATTTATTATTTTTTTGTATTTTATGTTTTTTATTGATTATTTAAACAAAGAGTTTTAAAGAAAAGAAAAATTATTTTAAGTTAAAATTCTATTATTTATGTATGTTGATTAAATGTAATAATTGTTTAAGAAAAATTATTAAGAAAATTATTAAGAAAATTTTATATAAAATTTAATATGTTCTCTTTATTTAACAAGAAAAAAGAATTTAGATTATAGAAAGTGAAAGCAAAGTGATAAGAAAAAAGTATTGGTTTTAAAACATTAAAAGAAAAAAGATAAACGGGCTTAAGGAATGTTTTGGATGGCCCGAATAAAAAAAGGATAAAGAAAACAACAAATTAAAGAAGAGGGAAGGGGGGTGTAGGCACCAGTCAGTGTTGGGCCTTATGTTTTAGTTTGGGAGGAGGACCAAATGAAGGGTTGAACAACATTTGTTTAGGGTTGTTTCGTTCGTTTTGGAATTAGGGTTTACAGTCTAACGGCGCCGCTCCTTTCTTCTTCGTCTCTCATCTTCTCTCTAATCCATGGGGCTTCTGATTCCTCTCTCCAAGCTCCAGGCTACCAAAATGTTTCCTCCATCCTCTCCTCTTCACGATGGTATGAGGCAATGGTTTGAAAGGTAAGTTTTTGTTCTAAGCACGCTTTAGGGTTTCTACACAGTTTTACATGTTTGGTTTTCTTGGACGTTATTGTTTTGCAATGTTTGATCTTTGATATTTCATGCATGAGGTGTAGGAAAATTGAGGGAAAAGAAAACAATACCTTTGGGGTTTTGTTTCTGGAGAGTGGATGGTGGAGAGAGGGCTTGGAACGGCGACGCTCTTGGTGGCTAGAGAAGGAGGACCGTGACGATTGCGTTTGCTTTTCTGGTATTTCTGTGCTTGACTTTTTTTTTTAATGTTTGAACACTGATTGTTTGATGATGAATGTTGTTCTGAAAACACTTGCTTTGTTCTTCACTTCTGGATTTCTTCCTCTTCTTTGAGTGTTGGATATTTTGTATCAATGATGATAACATTATGAGATTTATTCTTGTTGTTCTGATTTGATGTTGAATATATTCTGCTGATTATGTTGATGATGAATTTTTCTGAGACTATGTTGTTTGGATTTTCATGGATGTTTGATGATGGTGAAACTGAAAACCATTGCCCCTTTCTTTCACTTATGGACCTCTTCTTTTTCTTTGGGTACCCTGTTTATTTGATGATGAACATATGTGTTCTGAAAAAACCTATATCGTTTTCTTCTAGATTTTTCCTCTTTCTTCTGGGTTCAATGATGAGGATATTCTGAGATTGGCTGTTGTTGTTGCTTTGATGTTTGGATGTTTAGGCAGTTTTGGCCTTTTGAAGGCAGGCTATGTGTTTAATAGTTTTTCTATGTTTGGTAAGGCAGGCTGGTGTTTTGGACTGTGTGTTTTCAGCTTTGACAAGTTTGAATGGTTTTGCAGACTTGTAGTGTTGATTTGCAAGTTTTGGGTTTGTAAGTTTTACTTGCAGGAGGTTGAGTTTGGAGGCAGTTTTGCCTCTGGTGTTTTGTGTTGTTGAAGGCAGGCTTGAAGGCTTGTGTGATTTGTGAGTTTTGCTGTATTATGCAGGTTTTAGTGTTTGAGGCAGGCTTTCTATTTGATAGTTTGCTTCTGGTTTCAAAGTTTTGGCTTGCAGTTTAAACAGGTTGGAGGTTTATTTGTTATGCAGGCTACAGGTTTTGCTTCTTGAAGGCAGGCTTGGTAACTTGCAGTGTTTTGGTTTTACAAGTTTGTTGTTTTAGCTTTTGGGAAGTCAGGCTTGGGTTTTGTTGACTTGAGAAGCAGTATTGCAGGTTATTGAGTTTGGAGGCAGTTTGGCCTCTGGTGTTTTGTGTTCTTTTAAACAGGCTTCGGTTGGAGGCTTTTTTATGCAGGCTTGTGTGATTTGTTAAGCTTGCTGTTTTGTAAACCTGTAATGCAGGTTTTTGTTGGAAGCAGGTTGTATGCTTTTTTTTAGCTTGCAGTTTTTGCTCTCTCCCCCTCTGTAGGACTGTTTACTGTCTTGTTCTCTTATATCTTTTAAGCCTGCCAAAACTGCAGACATTTTTTCTGATTCTCTCTTTCTCTCTCCATAAAAGCATTTTAAATTGCTTAATGTATTTTTTATTCTGAAAAGCTTTGTTGGCCAGAATATGATGATAAGTTTGACAAGCCTGCTTGCTTGTAACTTCGTTCTTCTCCTGCATTGTTGTACTTGTTTCCATATTTCCTGCATTGTTCTTTTTTACAGCTTTGCAACTTTCTTGGACAACTTTTTCTATTTTGACAGCTTTGCAACTTGGTTTGCTTTGTGACAGTTGTGCAACTTAGTTTGCTTTGTGACAGTTTTGCAACTTAGTTTGCTTTGTGACAGTTTTGCAACTTATTTTGCTTTGCCTTGCTGCCTTATATCTTTGCATTTTGAAATAATTGTATGCTTGCAAATTATTTTTACTTTCCTCTTTGTGAACCAAGAAGAGAAATCTTCTTGTGATTTGCAAAGAGGACAAGTAAAACATGATGAACCCAAAAACAATCTGATTTCGTCCAACAAGCTTTAATGATGATTTATTTATCTGCTTCTGCTTGAAAATTCTTATACTAACTTCTTTTTCTGTCTTTGCAGGTAAATACCAGTTGGATAATGGAAGAAGCAGTAGAAGATCAAAGATTTCAAGAGATTTAGGCTTTAGATTTATTTTCTTTTCATTTATTGTAATAAATATTATTGTAAACACTGTAAATTATAAATTTACAGTATTCGAATAAAATTTGTAACAATATTTGAAATAAATAAATAAACAAAGTCTTTGTCAAATACGAATTCTTTACTGTCAAATATTTCATTCTTTCCTTTGCACTGTCTATTTAATTATTTAAATCTCTTAAGTTAAAATAACTGGAAATGCATCCCAATAACTTTAATCCAGATGAAATAAATAATCAACAAACTTTGCCACCTCGCAATCTCGCATTAATCACAATATGCCTGGCACTCTAATTAACCACGCTTTGTACAGTTAAACAAACAAGCATTCCATACACTTTTCACTCCACTGATCAAACCAATGCCTCAAAGTTTCAAACAAAGCCTCATCTCCTATCTCATATATTTAGGTTTTGAGAAACCACCGATAATCTGGAACAAGCGTAAAAATAATGTAACAATCAATTGAATTATTGTGGATTCAATTTCTTCTGAGAAATACGAGCGAAAACCCTAATTCTAGATTTGTCGTCAAAGAAAATTCTGTTTGATCAATTCCTGAGCCAATCTCAAACAAATCAATGGAAACCCTGATTCTGGACTTGTTGTCAAAGAAAAGTCTATTTGATCAATTCCTGAGCCAATCTCAGCCCAATCAATGGAAACCCTAATTCTGGATTGACTGATAAAGAAAAGTCTGTTTGACCGATTCTTGAGCCAATCTTGAAAGATCAAGGAAAACCCTGAAGTTGTGATTTCTTGTGAAAAAGGGAGGGCAAAGTTTGGGGTACAACAATGATCATAAGGTGTTTGATGGAAAGTTTGAACAAGAATTTGGCCTTTTGAAATGATGTTTTCTATTTTTAACAGGGTGCAATCGATTGCTCTAATAGTGCAATCGATTGTCACAACAAATTTTCATGTTTTTTTGAAAAATGAATTGATGCAATCGATTGTTTCTAGAGTGAAATCGATTACAACAGAATAAAAATGCTTTTTCTACCTTGTTTTAGGGCTATTTTGATCCATCTATCTTTTTATACTCACTCCTTTTGATTGTAGATTTGGATTTCAATTTTAAGTGACAAATTTCTCTTTAAATTCAATGGACTTTGGGTGTAGATGAAGTTGGATAAATATTCATTAATTCAAATCTACCAAAGAGTGAATTATAAAATTCATTTTTAGTGCTTTGGATTAATTATATGTTTAGTACTTTAATCCATCTAGATGACTGAGTGAATTTCAAGATGAAAGAAATTTGAGGTGGTAATCCAAATTAGCTTATCATTATCCTCCCTCTTCATCTTATCCATTTCTTTTTTAATTGTGATACATGTTAAGGGATGATGATCTCTATATCATTTATCCAAACCTGAAGTACACAGATTTCTATTGACCGGCCTCAAAATAGGTGTGACTTCTACATAAGTCCACTTACGATTGGTTAACATAACGCTAAACCTAAGTGTGCAAGCCACGTATGTTAATTTGATCCCTTTGATCCAATAACTTTGAAATTCATTGTTAGGAGGCTTTGGTTCTACCAATCTTCCAATGCATCTTCGTCAATTTAAGTCAACGCGGATCACTTAAACATCATTGACCATTAAATGTTGCCTTGAGAATTCTTAAATGGTGATATACTTGACAAAAAGCAAATTCAACTTGTTTTTGAGAGGCGTTGGTTCTATCAATCCTATAATGAGTTCCAAATGCAAGTTTCTATATGGTCATCCAACTAACCATTAACTTCTAACAATTGACTTTATTTTATGCTTTTACTTTATGTACCATTTACTTTATCATTTACATTTCCTGCTATTTTCATCTTGTCTCACTTGAGCATTTACTTTTATGTCATTTTTATTTTGCCCACTTGAGCTTTTCTTTTCTTTTTGAAGATACTTAATAATCAACATGGACCATAAAAAACTTTAATGATACTTGGACTATTTGGTTACTATCCTTGGCATTATGGAGTATTGTACTTCTTGGACTTTGGAATAGAAACCTTGGCCTATGTCAGAGACCCTGTGACCTTAATTGATATTTTTGTCTGAAGTTCTTGAGGTTTACCTCAAGACATTGGGTTGTTTGTTTGTTTTATGTGCAGGTTATTGTCATTACCCACTTTATCTGTAATCTGGAATTCATATGTGTACAGCCGTTACTCTGCCCAATTTTTGTGAAGACTTAATACACTTGAAGTTTGGTTCTCTCAAGAGGTCTAGTATCTTTGCTTGCTTGGTTTCAATCCAAAGAATGGGAATTCTATCTTGACTCATAGTGTCAAGTATTGGCTTCTTGTTGGTTAGATGGTTCTTCTCCTTAGCTTTTACCTTATGCTTTAGGATAGTCCCTTCATCTCCTCACATCTTTTTTAATTTCAAAAATCTTCTCCCTCCTTTTGAAAACTCTTCTTGTTTCTAAACTTGAACCACTTTCATAATAAACTTGGACTTAGGTCCATGCATTTTCAAAATATTTTCATAAATACACTTCAATCAACTTAACAATACTTTGACATTTTTGTGAGAAGACTAAAAGTCAATCAATCTCATTCAAATAATTTTGCCATTCTGGCCCTTATCTTTAAAATTTTCTTAGAAGATTAGACTCTTGTCAATCCTTGCAGTGATGTAAACAATTATACTTCTGCAATATGTAGTGAAGTGAGATATTTTCCACTTGGGTGTTGAGTGAAGCATTGTTGATTTTAAAATCCAATCCATATCCTCCACTTTGAGATGAAAATTCTCCTTTCTCATGATTGTGGGTAGTAAGTATGTTTTCCACATGGACAATGAGGATGATGTCTTATCTCATAAAACTAACCAACACACTTGTGTTTTAAATTTTTTAAAGTGGAACTACGTGTACCCTGATCCCTATTGCACGGAAGGTGGTACGAAGGCACTAAAGGTTCGCAACCGCGGAGGGTGCAAAAATCATTAAAAATATTTCTTTTCTCAACTCCACCATATATTTTTATACAACACATTTTATATCCAAAATATATAGATTTTACAAAGAGGTTCCTGCGGAGTACCGTAGATGTTTAGGGTGTTAATACCTTCCCTTTGCATAACCAACCCCTTACCTTGAATCTTTCCCCCTCTTTTTTGGTTATTATCTCTTTTCCCATTCCTTTGGAAACAATAAAGCACGGTTGCGATTTTTATTTTGATCTGTACAGGTGTAGTCAATCCAATGGCTTAGTCTTAAACATTTGTACCGCTACAAAAAAAATGGCGACTTCACTAGGGAAATATTGACCTCTTGTTGGTCCAACCCTAAGTGGGTTGATCCTATATTTGTTTATATATGTATATGTTCTATTATTGTTTATGTATTATATGTTATATTTATGTTTATCTGGATTTTCCTGGTTTTCAGGGTGCTTGGTGATTTCTTATAAGTCCTATACCCGGGCTTGGACAAAATTTAAGATAGGACGGGCGGTATCGTCATGTTAACTTTGGGGGAGTAATCCCAAAAAAGGAGGCATGATATCCCCCACTCAGTGGAGGCCCCTTTGATTGTAGTGTCGTTTACCGAGTAATCGGGAAAACGTGCCACTTTCGACCTGGGAGCCTGCTGAAGCTGAGGACTGTAGAATACCTAACCCATCTTGGCCTTTTAGGTGTATTGCAGAAGCTATGACAGAGTAATGCAGAAGTAGTTGTCACGCGATACTATGCTTAAACGAGTTTTTCTTGAGAATATTACTAATTGCTGAGTTAATCGGGAAGTTGGTAATATCCGAAGGAAGGATGTAGACTTTGGGAACCTCTAGAACCTTGTTTGACAGGTGATAAGTTTTAGACCAATACCTTATTGTAATACCTATGACCTCATGCTCTTGACGTTTAATCTATGAACAATATGTGTGTGATCTTGTGTGTGATTATTGCATCATGCATCCATGCACTCATAAGCATCTTTTGAAGAAATTTTATTTCAAGGGACTTAAAAGTGGACCATTTGTAAATATCCTAAGTACCTTATGACTATGGATTCTGGAAAAAGAAAGACCGGAAAATACACTTTCCAAGATCCCAAGATAGATGAGTTGATCAGTCTGATTCCCGAGATTAAGTGTTCTGCAAATTTTCGAAGGAAGTATGGATCCATCATTTCTCTCATGAAGCTTAGGATGAATGAGGGTATTCTCTCGACTTTGGTCCAGTTCTATGATCTGATGTATCGATTCTTTACTTTCCATGACTATCAGTTGATTCCTACACTAGAGGAGTATTCTTATCTATTGGGTTTTCCTATTACCGTTGGTGTTCCTTTTACTGGTTTGGAGGGTGAGCCAAAACCACATGAGGTTGTTGCTTTGATCCATTTAGGGAAGTTTGAGGTTGAAGCCCACATGACTACTAAAGGAGGGATTAGAGGATTACCAGCTCAGTTCTTATTGGAGAAATCTCATTACTTTTCTAGGATGAAGAGTATAGTCTCTTTTGAAGCCATCTTTGCTCTACTTGCTTACGGGTTGTTCTTATTTTCTAATGTAGACAAATTTGTTGACATTAATGCCATCAGGATCTTCATGATTGGAAACCGGGTTCCTATATTGTTGGGTGATGCTTATTACTCTATCCATCTTCGGGATTCTTATCATGGGAGATGATTATATGCTACACACCTTTGTTGTACAGGTGGTTTACTTCTCATTTTCCTCAGTCTGATGCTTTCAGGGATATCAGGAAGGAACCCCATTGGGATCCTAAGATCATGGCACTTACTCACTCGGATATTGTTTGGTACCATCAGGCTGACCATGTTGTTGAGTTTTTCGACAGTTGTGGTAGTTTCCCCAATGTTCTTCTTCTTGGTTCAAAGGGAGGAATTAACTACAACCCTGTTCTTGCACGACAACAACTTGGTTATCCCATGAGGGATAAACCAAATAGTATTCATTTGAGTAGTTTCTTCCTGAAGGAGGGAGAAGGCCACAAGGAAGCTAGGGAGCAGATTGCGAAGGCCTGGCGTCACATTCACAAGAAGAGTAGGAAATACTTGAGACCTAGAGGGGCTGTTTCTTTGGAGCCTTATCTTTAGTGGGTCCTAGCGAGAGATATTCAGTTGAAGATGCCATATTCTCGAGAAGCACCTATGCCTGATTTGTTTGTGAAGATCACTCCTTCCTTATTTGATGATGTGGAAGAGCTACACCTTTCTTTAGTCAGGATGCAACAGGAAAAGGAAGCTTGGAAGAATAAGTGAAAAACTCTATAGATTTCCTACAGAGCAGACTTGAAGAAGAAATACGACTTGATTGAGATTCTTGAGAGTCGGGCTGTAGAGTACATGGAGAGGAAAGGGGGTTTATTTTCTCCTAAGCCTCAGTCAAATGCTAGTTGCTCACTTCCTGATTCAGGTGATTGGAAGGAGGTTGCCACCAGATATGTGGAAGAAAACCAGAGGTTGAAGGCTCAGATTTCCAGACTTACAGGTAAGCGTCAGTGTATAGAGTGATCTCAATCAGCTTTACTTCTTAGGGTTTTAGACTTTACTTTCATGTTGTACTTGGGATTATTGAACTTATAATCTATTTTGAAGTTATAATAAAAATTTTCAGTATCTCAAATGTGTTATTACTTTGATATTTGCAACGTTGTCTATAAATCTTTAAGTCCCTTGAAATAATAATAATAAAATAAATCATGTGTGTTGCATATCATGCATCATATTGTACATATTTCTTGCATTTTTTATGCATATCCAGGTGTCTTACTGAGCTTCTTTACTTTGTTCAGCAAGTTGTCTCACCACTACAATACTCGGGCTAATTTCAGAAGGAAAATGGACAACTTAGAACAAGAGAATCATGAGCTGTGCGATGAGGTTTCTGCTCTGAAGGCCCGTATGGCCAATCTTACTGCTCTAATGGAATCTTTGGTGGCTGCTCAAAATCCGCCACTGAGTGCTCAACCTCAACAAACAATGATTACTACTGAAGCTCTGGCTGTTCCTGTGTATGCTATTCCAGATGTTGTTACGAATCACATCCCTCAAGGTTATCCATGTAGAATGCTAGAGAACTTTGTGCCTGACGGTTTCAACCTTGGTCCTCAAGTTACTCCATTTGTTCAGACCACTGTTACTCATGCACCTCGTGTGGTGCATGTTACTCCTACTCCACCTCCTTCGGTGAATGTTGTGCCATTTGCTAATGATGATGTGTATCATTCTTTTCATCCACCAAGTGAAGGCTTGGGTCTCTATGATCTAATGGTTGATTTTCAAGATTAGTTTGACAAGATGCAGAGGGAGATGAAGGCCCTCAAAGGAAAGGATTTGTTCGGTCAGAATGTGAATGATTTGTGCTTGGTCCCGAATGTCAATATACATGCAAAGTTTAAGGTTCTAGAAATCGAGAAGTACAAGGGAAACACTTGTCCTCGTGCTCATCTTGTGATGTATGTAAGAAGAATGTCTACCCACACTGATGATCAGCGTTTGATGATTCACTTTTTTCAAGATAGCTTGACTGGTGCTGCGTTGAAGTGTTACATGAGTTTGGACAATGTCAATATCCATACTTTCAACGACTTGGATGAATCATTCATCAGTCATTACAAGTATAATATGGACATGGCGCCTGACCATGATCAACTCAGGACCATGGTCCAGAAAGATAGGGAATCATTCAAAGAATATGCACAGAGATGGCGTGAGGTAGCCGCCCAAGAGATTCCTCCGATGGAAGAAAAGGAGATGACTAAGATTTTCCTGAAGACTCTGGGTGCTTTCTACTATGAGAGGATGTTAGCGAGTGCGCCAAGTGACTTTACTAAAATGGTAGGAATGGGTATCCGTTTGGAAGGGGCTGTAAGAGAGGGCCGTCTAACAAAAAGAAAAAGTTATGGAAGTATGAAGAAGCCATCCTATGGGTTTTCCAAAAAGAAGGAAGGAGATACAAATGTTGTTATGCAAGAGAGAAGGGCTAATCCACCTAGAAGAAATTATCAGTGTCATCAACAGGTCGCCTCAATGACTTTAGTTATTGGTGTAGCTCTAACCACCATTGCTTATCAGAGACCATCCCATCAGGGGAATCAAGGGTATAATCAGAGGAGAGAGAATTATGAACCTATCCCTATGAGCTATGCAGAATTAATCCCAACGTTAATTCAAAAGAAGTTGGTTCAGACCAGATAACCTCCTGCTATTCCATCACCATTGCCTTGGTATTATAAGGCAGACCAAACATGTGATTTTAATCAGGTGGCACTAGGGAACAATGTTAAGAATTGCTATCCTTTGAGAATCAAAGTACAAAAATTGGTGAGGACTAGTATCTTATCCTTTAAATATGTTGGGCCGAAAGTGAAAGATAATCCTTTGCCAAAGCATGGAGGATCAGATGTTGTGAACATGGTGGCTGGTTGTCCAGGCGACTTCCGAGTTTTCGATATTAATTTGGTTAGACGAGATTTGGTATAAATGCATGCTAACCTCTGCGAGTTTAGTTACTACACGCATGACCATGCTGGTTGTGGTATTTGCAGCATAGATATACAGGGTTGTGACAAGATAAAGGCTGATTTGCAAGAGATGATGGATAAGGGCATCATCCATATAATCAGGCCTAGGGCAGCGTATGAGGAGGAAGTAAACATGGTTTCTGGATGTCCTGGAAAGTTCTAAATCTTTGATGTGGAATATATGAATGATGACTTGGTGCAGTTGCATGCCATCTTTTGTCATATGGAAGGTCAAGAAAGGCACCATTACAGATCTTGCCGAATCTGCTGTAGAGATTCGTGCAGTTGTTCCATTGTGATAAAAGGTATTAAGTTACTGTTAGACAATGGTACCATCAAGGTTTCAGGAAATATGGATGATTATGTTAATATTATTGAATATTGTTTGGATAGGACTGCGTCAGATGATGAGTATGCGTCTATAGATGAGTTCTTCTCCTTAGATGAAGATATGTTTTCTAGAGATGACTTTGTAATGACTGAATTTGTTGAAGAGGGATTAAAGGTTATTGTTCCATGTTTTGGTACGCCTACCCCTTTTGAAGTCGAATATCATGGCAAGCCAGCTATTACTCCATTGGTGATTAGCTTGTCGGGTCCTGTTCCTTACAAGTCAGACAAGGTTGTACCCTACAAGTATAATGCTACAATTTTAGAGGATGGTATGGAAGTTCCCATCCAGCCTATGTCTAATTTTGGAAATATTGCTGAGACTAGTAGAGTGACCCGCAGTGGTCGTGTATTTGCACCAATTGTTCATGGAAACTATAATACTGGAAAGAAAATTGTTGAAGATGTTGCACTCAAGAAGGCTGCGGGTGAATCTAGTGGGGCTACGCTAGAAAAAGAGGTGGATGATATTTTGAAGATTATAAAGATGAGTGACTACAGGATTGTAGATCAATTGTTGTAGACTCCGTCAAAAAATCTATTATGGCTTTGCTTATGAACTCCTTTGCTCACAAAGAATATTTGACGAGGGTATTGGACCAAGATTTTTTAGAAAGTGATATGCTAGTAGACCAATTCAGCAGTGTGGTAGGGAACATTACGTCGTGTAATAACCTATGTTTCTGCCATGATGAATTTCCTGATAAAGGGAGGAATCATAATTTGGCCCTCCACATCTCTATGAACTGCACGAATGATTCATTATCCAATGTGTTTCTTGAAAATGGATCCGCATTGAACATCATACTGAGGATCATGCTTATGAAGTTGAAATATCAAGGAATTCACATGCACCCGAGTGGAATTATCGTGAAAACGTTCGATGGATCAAGGAAATATGTTATTGGAGAACTGGACTTGCCTGTTCATATAGGCCCACATTTGTTTCAAATTACTTTCCAGGTCATGGGTATTATACCCGCTTATAGTTGTTTGTTGGGACAACCATGGATACATGAGGCATGGGATGCCACTTCGACTTTACACCAGAAGTTAAAGTTTGTGTGTAAAGGAAAAGTGGTAATTATAAATGGAGAACATGCATTATTGATATCGCATTTTTCCTCTTTCAGTATTGTGGAGGCGAATGAAGCTGTTGTTGGAACCAAGTTCCAAGCTTTATCCATTGATAATATAAGAGGAAATGAGAATTATATAGCTTCGTTTAAGGATGCGCAACAGGTTGTGCAGAATGGCCATAGTGAAGTATGGGGACAAATTGTTGATCCACCTGTAAACAAGAACAAAGTTGGCTTAGGATTCTCTATGAAGAATGATAAAGTAAAGAGCGTGAAGCTGAAGTCTGTTGTAGACAAGTATCAGGATATCTTTCGTAGCAGGGGTTATCTTCATCCAACTGTTTCCGGGGTTAATGCCATTGTGGAAGATGAAGCAGAGCCAGGAATGCCAAATTAGGTGATGCACGGAGTTAGGGTTCAGAACTGGATCATCATTAATGTTCCCTCTAGCATACATGTCTCAAAGTATTTTTTTTTGTTAATCTTTTTAAAAAGCTTTCACTCTTCCCAAGGTGAAAGTATTGACATTTTATAGGCTTATCAGTTTGCTTTGATCTTTAAAATCAATAATAAAAGTTGTCTTTGTTTCCCAAATTTTGTTTTTTATTTTTCTGCTTTTTCTTAGAAAATGGTAATCAGAAAAAAAAGCCTTTCAAAATAAATAATAACTGAAATTGATTCTTCATAATCACTTGTTATATGAGTCAGTTTCTAAAAGCAATCATAAATCATATGTGCAGATTAATTAAAAAACTCGTTGAATACAATGACCCTGCACCCTCTCCCAACTTTGAGTGTCCTGTGTATGGGGCCGAGGAAGAAGACTATGATGATATTCCGGAAGAGGTCTCACGGTTGCTTGAGCGCGAGGAGAATGCCATTCAGCCATATAAAGAGCCATTGGAAGTAATCAATTTGGGTTCATAAGAAGATCCGAAGGATGCCAAGATTGGAGCATTGTTGCATCCTGGTGTGAAGAGCAGGTTAATTGAGATGTTGAAAGAGTATGTTGATATTTTTTCTTGGTTTTATCAAGATATGCCTGGACTAGATACTGATATTGTAGAGAGCCATTTGTCACTGAAGCCAGAGTGCCCTCCAATCAAACAGAAGTTGCAAAGAACCCACCCAGATATGGCAGTAAAAATCAAAGAAGAAGTTCTAAAGTAGATTAATGTCGGTTTTCTTGTGTCATCAGTGTACCTTCAATGGATTTCCAATATTGTCCCAGTACCGAAGAAAGACAGAAAAGTTCACATGTGCGTAGATTACAGAGATCTAAATAAAGCTAGTCCAAAAGATTATTTTCCATTGCCACACATTGATATGTTAGTGGATAGCACAACAAAATTCAAAGTTTTCTGGTTCATGGACGGATTTTCCGGATATAACCCAATAAGGATGGCTCCTGATGACATGGAAAAAACAACATTTATCACACCCTGGGGAACATTCTGTTACAGAGTGATTCCCTTCGGGTTGAAGAACGTTGGTGCAATGTACCAGAGGGTTATGAAAATCCTATTCCATGATCTGATGCAAAAGGGAATTGAGGTATATATTAATGATATGATTGCTAAATCCCAGACTGAAGAAGGGCATGTAGAAGATTTGTTGAAACTGTTTCAGTGCTTGAGGAAGTATCGTCTCTGTTTGAATCCAAATAAATGTACCTTCGGTATTTGATCAGGGAATTGTTGGGTTTCATTGTCATCGAAAGAGGGATTGGAGTTGACCCAGATAAAGTCAAAAAAATTCAAGAAAATTTGGCGCCAAGAACTGAAAAGCAAGTTAGAGGTTTCCTCGGGCGTTTAAATTACATCTCCAGATTCATTTCCCACATTACTGCAATGTTTGAATCAATCTTTAAGTTGTTAAAGAAAGATCAAGGTTGTATGTGGACAGATGACTGCCAAAGGGCATTTGAAAGTATTAAAGAATATCTACTTTAACCTCCTATCTTTCTCCCTCCTGTTGAAGGAAGACCATTGATTATGTATATGACAGTGTTAGATAATTCCATGGGCTGTATTCAGGGACAACAAGATGAAACGGGGAAGGAAGAGCATGCCATTTATTATCTCAGTAAAAAATTTACTGATTATGAGTCGCGGTATTCTATGCTGGAGAAGACATGTTGTGCTCTGGCATGGGCGGAGAAACGGTTGTGGCAGTATATGTTAAATTACACCACTTGGTTGATCTCCAAAATGGGTCCAATCAAGTACATTTTTGAAAAGCTTGCTCTTACTGGGAGAATTTCCCGTTGGCAGATGTTGTTATCTAAATATGAAATTGAATACCGCACTCAAAAATGTATTAAGAGAAGCGTGTTAGAAGATTACCTTGCTCACCAACCAGTTGATGATTATCAGTCTGTGAAGTATGATTTCCCTAATGAGGATATAATGTTTTTAAAAGTGAAAGATTGTGATGAACCATTACTTGAGGAAGGTCCTGACCCTGAGTCTTATTGGAGCATGCTATATATGACATTGAATACCGCACTCAAAAAGCAATTAAGAGCAGCGTGTTGGCAGATTACCTTGCACACCAACCAGTTGATGAGTATCAGTCTGTGAAGTATGATTTCCCCTATGAGGATGTAATGTTTTTAAAAGTGAAATATTGTGATGAACCATTACCTGAGGAAGGTCCTGACCCTGAGTCTTGTTAGAGAATGATATTTGATGGAGTCGTGAATGCATATGGTAAAGGAATTGGTGTTGTGATTGTTACTCCTCATGGATCACATATACCTTTTACTACAAGGTTGACATTCGATTACACCAATAATATGGCAGAATATGAGGCTTGCATCATGGGACTCGAGGAAGCTATTGATCTCAGAATTAAAATTATAGATGTGTATGGCAATTCAGCTTTTATAGTAAATAAAATTAAAGTAGAGAGGGATACTCGTCACCCCGGCTTGATCCCTTACAAAGATTATGCTATAAGATTATTACCCTTCTTTAATAAGCTTGAATTCATCACTTCCCCAGAGATAAAAATCAAATGGCGGATGCTTTGGCAACTCTGACTTCTATGTATCAAGTGAATACATGGAATGATATACCTCGAATATAGTTCAACGACTGGATAGGCCTACTCATGTGTTTACAACAGAGGAAGTAGAAGATGAGAAACCTTATTATTATCATATCAAGCATTTTATCCAAACGCGGGAATATCCAATTGGGGCATCAAATAAAGATGGAAAGACATTGAGAAGATTGGCTGACAGCTTCTTCCTTAGTGAAAATGTGTTGTATAAGAGAAATTATGACATGGTCTTTCTCAGATGTGTGAATAGACACGAAGAAGACATGTTGATGCATGAGATTCATGAAGGTTCCTTTGGCACTCATGCCAACGTGCATTCGATGGCTAAGAAGATGCTAAGGGCCGGTTACTATTGGCTGACAATGGAATCTGACTCTTACAAATTTGCAAAGAAGTGCCATAAATGCTAGATTTATGCAGACAAAATTCATGTGTCATCGACACTTCTCAATGTTATTTCTTCCCCGTGGCCTTTCTCTATGTGGGGTATTGACATGATTGGAATGATTGAACCCAAAGCTTCGATTGACACCGTTTTATCTTGGTAGTGTTGTACCCCAAAATTTGCCCTCTCATTCCTCAAGGCATTTTTCACAATGATTCTCAAAATTCAAGGTTGCACAAGTACAATTGGATTTTTCAGCATCAAATTAAAGAGGAAGCTATTAAAAAAGGGGAAAATAGATAAAAATAATATTTTTGACAAAATTGGAGAAAAAATAGGTCTTGTTCGATTCACCTCCTTCGATTGCCCTTTTGGCCTCTTTCGATGCAAGCATGGCTTGCATCCTTCGATTGGGCATTGGCTTCTGACACACTAGTTTTGGTTCACAAGGTAGGACTTTCCTGCTTGCAACCTTCGATTGCATCATTGGCCTCACAGGATTCACAGTGCAATGGCTGCCTATGTGCCTTCTTAGATTGGATGTTTGATGCTTGCATGCCTGTGTTGACTGGACAAATATTCCCTCCCATGCTTTCTTTAACTCACAAAGTGATGCCTGCCTATGTGTAGCCTTCGATTGAGCCATAACTCCTTTTTTTACGCGCAAGAGGCGCCCACAAGGCCAACAGGCACAAGGAAAGAGCCTATTGTAGAGTCCTTCGGTTCCAAGGAAAAAAGCCTCCTTTTGGCATCCTTCGATTACATAATTTGCCCCCTGCATGATTCTTTCGAATCTGGGCATTTTTGCCTCCTGCATTCATCTTTCGTTTGGGCATGTGGCTCCCTTCATACAAGTCTTCGTTTGAGCATTGGCCTCTTGTATGCTTGCTTGGAGTCACAAAGTTTAGACCTCCTGCATACAGGCTTCGACGGGGCTTTGGCTATGTTTACACTAGCTTCGAATGGACACATTTCCCTCTAGCATGCTTCAATTCCACCATTGACAACCTTCAGCACACATGGTTGGTGGATTTGAAGGGCATACATAGGAGCCCCTGTTGAAGGATTTCATAGTCCATTCGAAGGACACATTTGTCCCTTTCAAAGATACATACATGACCCCTTCAAAGGAAATGTCTGAGTGTGCCATTCAAAGGACATGTTTGATGTCCCATTTGAAGCACTTACAAGACCCACCTTAAGGCATACTTTTGTAACCCATTCAAGGAGCGTGCATTTGGCTCCTTCGATGGGTGCACAAAAATGACCCATTCGAAAGACACTTTTTGGGTGAAAGTCAAATAACGTAGTTTGAAGGAGAATCTGCTCAAAGGGGGGTCAAAATGAAAGATGCTTGCTGCCAAGTTCAGGCCTGGTACACTGGCCATAACGCGCCAAAACTGCTGCACAACGGTCCTGAAACACTGCCCCATTCTTGCACCAAAATGGCATACAAATACTACCCCTCGGAAGCTACAAAAGCAGTTTACACAAATTTTTCAAACTATTTTGTTTTCCCTCCTAAAACCTCAGCCAGCCTTGCCTATAAATAAAAGGCTCCATAACATGTATAAGGGGTTGGACAACACATCCAGAGAATAGTGGGTGGTGGAACGAATCATCAAAACTCTCAAAAAACTCAAACACTCTCAAACACTTAAACACATTTTCAAATACAAACCCATAATATAAACACATGCCTCTTTCGAATCTGAAAAATCCCCACACTTTGTTTTCCTTCGAATCCAGTAGAAAGAATATCACACTTGTTCTTCTCCTTTGAATCCAGCATTAGGAACATCACCTCTGTTCCCTCCGTTTGAATCCAGAAGCATCTTGGAAGCCACTCAAGGTCCAACACACACGTCTCAGCCTCAAACAAGGTTAGTCACTCTTAACCTTGAACCTTTCCTTTCTAACATACCATGTGAATAGTCATCTCCTTCGTTTGAAGCATGTACATAACATTTGTTCTCCTTTTCGTTTCCACCCTTTTAATTTTTTTTCAGGACTAATATTTGTCATTTTGTTTCTTGGTTTATTAAATATGCTTTAAGAACTAACCTGGTGTTGTACCCCAAAATTTTCCCTCTCATTTTATCAAGATTCTCCTCACAAGACTTCTTGGATTCAAGACCGGATTAGGGTTTGCTCAGCTCAAGACATCTCCTTGCACTGATGACCTGAAATTAGGGTTTGAGTTTGCACAAGGATTTTTTGACTTTCAATTCCTCATGTGACTTTGATACTTCATGTTGGACCTCTAAGATTGCTCATACCAAGTTTCAAGCCTTGAATCAAATTTTTGCCCAGTCAATTGGATAGTTGACCTAAAAATCAACTGTATTAGGGAAAAAGTCAATTATGGCCAATTTACAGTCAAACCTCTTAATTTTTGATCCACATCAACATTATAAACTCATATGAACCATTTGATCAAGTTTGGACCACAACTCCTCAAGAAATTTGATCAGATCTTCAAAAGGGCAAAATGGTCAAAATTAGGGTTTTGAGTGTAGAAGGGCAATTTCTGATTTTTCATCTAGCCAATGACAAATTTGGTTCAAGCATGGCTTCAAGGACTCAATGGCATGATCTTTACCTAATCACAAGGCTCAAAAGATCTCAAATGCAATAGATTGACAGATGAATTTTCCAATCAATTGATCAAAAATCAACTGTACACTGAAAAGTCAAACTTTGACTTTTTGGTCAAAATCAAGTGCCAAGGGTCATTTTTCATCCAGATGTGTCAAAACATGAAACTTGTTCACCAACAAACCTAATTTTTGAAATTAGGGTTTAAGATTGAAAAATTTCATAACTTAGAAATTTTCTAAGTTATGAAAATTTCTTATTTTTCCCCAACTTTCCCCAACTTTTTCACCATGATGCAATTGGATTCAAAGAAAACTTCCAACATGAAAGTTGTAGTCCTCCACAAAATCTACAACTTTGAATCACAAAGTTTTCCCAAAATATACTTGTATCTCAAGTTATGATTTTGTGAATAGGGGTCCATGAAACTTTTAACTTAGTGAAATTTTGCCCTTGTTTAGGCAGATTTTTGACCTAACTTCATGGCATCTTTTCACCTAGTTCCAAGTGGAATCTCAAAATGCATTTCAACGATAGATTGTAGAGCATGTTACAAGATTTCCAAAATGTCCCAGAACTCTCCAAGATCATTTACGGTTAGGGAGAATCGAAGAAAAGAAAATGGCCATTTCTCACTTTTGTCCATGGCATTTTTCACATTGCTACAACTTGCAAATCTGTCCTAAGCATGCTTGTACTTGTTTAACAGGTCTTAAACTTTTCCACACTCCTTAATTTAATGCAAATACATTGGAAAATGGCTTTGTTCTGAGTTATAGAGCATTGTACATTGACTTAATCCATTTATGGCATAAAGGTAACAATGCCATTTCCATAAAGCTTGCTTTTTGTAATTTTGTATTCCTTGAGCATTGAACCTGATCTTTGGCTACATACAAGATCCATGAACCTCAGAAAAAGCTTACCAACTATGTGCAGGCTTTGAGCTTTGTCAACTCACCTTTTGCTTCAAAAGCAAGTAAGCTTGCAAAAAGTCCACAACTGGAGTATCTGTTAAAACCAAGTCTTGGCATTATTTCAAACAAGTTCAACATATTGTCTCAAGCCAGAAGCATGATTTTCTAAGCTCTCAAACACCCTCTAACACATAAAACCCAATTTCTTCCCAAAACAGGGCAACTTCTGCAAACACCAAGCCACTTCCATATTCCCTCGTGCGTTTTGCTTGGAACCACTTCAGACACATTCCATATATCACACCTAAACTATCCAAGCCATTGTTCAGTAACCATGAGCTCATTTTCAAGCTTAACCATTTTCAATTTCTGAGTTTGCAGGTTGACTTCTACAAGGAGATTCAAGCCATTTCAAAGCAATCTAAGCATTGGGAAACGTTGAGGGAAGTTCAAGAAAGCTCACAAGTACTTCAGGGCTCACTCAAAGTTGCTACATTTCCATAACCAAACTCAACTGAACGAGGTAATTTTCAAAGTTCTATATCCTTATTTAGACATCCTTAGGCTTAGGTTTGTGAAGCAAAAATGTAGTCTTTAATGTGCTTGAGTTGTACATATGCATAGTTCTTATTTATATTAATTGAGCTAGGAGAATTTGGATGATGAACATGCTTAAAATTTTAGGTTAAAATTTAGGGCCACTGAAATTCTCCCTGGTTTATTAGAGTTAGGTCACAAAATGGATATGGTTGGAATCGTGATTGAAAATGCTATAACTTTCATGTTGTAAATTTTTGATTTCATACAAGCAATGGAGAGAACAGGATTTACATGGCAGAAGCGCGCGCGTGGCTGTCCCAAGGACAGGGACGAAGTGAGAGTGGGCTTGGGCCTGGCTTGTCTGACTATTCACACCACCCTTTTACTTTCTGCACCCCCTTGGCCCATTTGTTATATTTTGTTATATTTTTTTATTTCTTTTGTGATTTCTGACTTTTATATTTTTTATGAACATTAAAAAATCCCAAAAAATATTTTATTAATTTTTGCATTTTTATTTTATTAATTTTATTAATTTTTTATGGCATAAAAATAGTTTATTAGGTTTAATATTTTTATTTTCTTAAATAAACTTGTAAAATAATTTGAAAATACATAATATTTTTATTTTTATTATTTATACACTTAAAATAATATTTCCATACCATATTTAATTTTTAATATTTCTGCATAATATCATTATTATTTTTCTTCAACAAGAATGAATAAAGATAAATATAGAAAACAATATTTTCTTTTAAACCAAAATTAGGGTTTCCACCCTTTCAAAAATAATCATTTTATTTTCTCTTATTTTTTGACTTAAATAAATTCATTTTTACATACATAAAAACAAATACAAAAAACATTTTGCATATTTACATTTTATTGCATATTTAAATATTTGCTTATTTATTTATTGTATATAAATTCAATTGGGTTGTAATAATAAATTAGGGTTTTATTTTGAGCAATATCCCCCAATTCAAACTTGTACCCCCCCTTCCCATAATATTGTTGTAATAGTTAGATTTACTTTACGCAATTTACCGTATTATATGCATGATAGTAAATTAGGGTTTTGTATGCAAAAGACCAAAAATCAAACAAATAGCATGACTTAATACATAACAAAAATGCATTAAAAATGACAACACATTGCACACAAGGACCCCTAGGGTTTCATCCACTTTTTTGCCTTAAAATGGCCATGGTATGCATGCTAGGTATCTTGGCAAAATCAAGCAAAACAAAAAGATCATAGTCCCTCGATGACGCTAGACAAGGTTGCCTAAAAACAAATTATCTTAGTCCCTAAAACTTTCTAAGATACTTGGCACTATTGCTATCATGGTAATGCAATGACCCACGCCCGTCCCGTTTAACATCCAAAGATAGGGTTGTTTACCAAATACAATGGTAAAACAACAATGTCAAAGGATTAAAAATGTACAAGAAAGACTTTTGATTAGGGTAGACAACTCCTAGTTACTTGATCAATTTGAAAAAAATCCTTGCTATTTTAAAAAACACACACACAATTTCAAAACATTTCCCAAAAACAAACTTTCAAACATTGAAACATTTTTCAAAAGACAAACATCTTTGTATACATTCTTCAAACAAGAATCATTACAAAGATTGCCAAAACGATGGCCTCTTTTGAAAATACTTTCAAAACCACACAAAGCACCATTTCAAACAATTGGAAAAGCAAATCAAGTGACCTAAATAAGTAACTAAGAGCCCATGGAAAACCATGGATGAAAAGGGTGTTAGCACCTTCCCTTTTCTTAATCTACCCCCCGAACCCAAGAAAACATATCAAAGGTCTTTCCTGTGCTTTTTGACCTTTCCTTTGGATAAAATAAAAAGTCGGTGGCAACTCTTGCTAAACCGAAACATTTGCGAACACAAACGCGAAACCTCAAGTCAGTTCTCCCACCGTATCACACCTGGCCATAAGAAAAATGCTAGCATGGCCTCAGGCCATGTTGCTATTTAATATCTCAAACGAAAGAAACAGGAGGAAGGAGGTATGAAACGAAGACTTAGGCTCCCACACTGACTTCCAAGCCCTAATCGAAGGAGACAGCAAGGGACTTAAGGTGAATAGGGCACTCTATGCTAAACGAAAGAGGCATCCAGAAGGATGGCCATGCTGATTCCAGCCCCCAGTCGAAGGAGGCAGAAAGGCAGAATCAAAGGCTGCATCTCATGCCTCAAGCTAAGCCCAAATCGAAAGGCATGACCTCACTGTCTCCAGGCCTAAATCAAAGGAAGCCAGAAAGGACAGAATCGAAGGGTTTTTCTTCATAGATCGAAGCATTCATTTTTCTTTCTTTCATATTTGTTTTATATTTAAATTTTCAAGCTAATAAATATGGTTATAATTGTGTAGGATTTATTTTCTGCATTTTTATTACTTTTGTATAAATGATAGTAATTATTGTGTATGGCAAGATAAAAACAACAAGTAGACAACCCAAAAAAATCAAAGACAAAATGCATGCAAATCAAACACAGTATTCACACATGCACCCTTAGGGTAATCACACTTGTTGTTTTGGAAAAATAGTTATGTCCCTCGAATATGGGCATTTTAGCAAAGACCGCTAATAAAAGATCTTAGTCCATCGATGACCCTCAATGTTACCTTCGGTAAACGATCTAGTCCCTAAATGACATTGCTTAAACATCCAATGCGTTTCCTTCTGTGACTATACAAATGTCCCATGCCTATCCCTTAACATCCAATGATGGGGCTTCTTACCAAATCAATGGTAAGATAGTAACATCTAAAGGAGGAGGAAAAGAACATTAAGACCTTTTGAGTAGGTAGGATGCTCCTAGTTGCTCGCTTGCTCACAACAAAAACATTTTATACACTCACGCTTTCATTTTGAAATATTTTCAAAAGACAAAACACTTTATATGTGTTCTTATAGAAACGAGAACCATTACAAAGACACTTTTCAAAATCACTTTCAAAAACACATTCCACAAACACCTCTTTGAACTATTTTCAAAACTAACATTTTGTACACGTTCTCATTGAAACGAGAACCATTACAAAGACGTTTTCAAAATACTTTCAAAACCCACACCACAAGCACATTTAAAAAAAAAAGCAAGTGATCTAGCAAGAAACTAAGAGCCCGTAGATAACTATGGATGAAAAGGGTGCTAATAGCTTCCCTTTTCATAACCTACCCCCCGAACTCAAGAAATAATCTTGAAAGGTCTTTCCTGTTCTTTTCAACCTTTCCTTATTAGATAAAAGAAAAGTCGGTGGCGACTCTTAGTATCCACAACAAATGTGACCAAACGTAAAAAACCAAAGTCAACTCTCCCACCGTATTACAGAACTCGCGACTCTGCTGGGGACAATGTACTTAAAAGTTGGGTTACCTTAGGGCTAGATCAGCTTTACTTGGTTTCCTTGTTTGACTTGCATGATTTACATTATGGTTCCTTGTTTGGGCTTGTTTTGATCCTTCACCAGGATCTGGGGCACCTTTTAGGTAAGTAGCAATAGATTATGGAAAATGTGTGAGGTATACCGACATGGTTGAAGCAATGACTATGTTAGTGTGACACATTTTTTGGTACTGGTAGCCCTTGAGTAGTCAGGGAGAATACGGGGCCGATGTGTGGTGTCTTGAAACACTAACTGACCTTAGAACCTTAATTGAACAACTTGGCCATTAGGAAGTAGTGAGATAGCCGGCTTTGGTACAGTCCAAAGTTGGTTGATACTCGATTCTATACTCATTGAGATTGAACTTTCGGGATATTTCGGTCGCCATTAAAGAGGCTTGCGCTAAAATAATGCCAGATGAAGAAAGATCATTGATATTAATATTCCCTAGAACCCGATTACTATTACTAGGACAGATTAAGCCAACTAAACTTCAAGAGGGTACTTACCTACAAACATCATTCAAGCCTAAACCTAAAGACTTGTTTTCTTTGTGTGTATATGATTATTTGTACACAACAACTTGCTTGATTTGCATACTTGTACATAACATCATGACATCATACCATAGCATTTTCAATAACCATTTCAAGGATCTCAAGGGCCTATGATGCAGGGTCATGTTGAACCAGACGCCTATCAAGGAGCAAGAGGATTCATTCTCTAATCGAACGCCATCAAAGACTAAAGCACATTAATTTGAATCAAGGGTTATGACCCACTTGACATGGTGAGCTTGATTCTCATGGAAGGACAACTATCGATACGAAGTTCTCCAATCAAAGTTGTGATCAAAGTTCAACTTCTAACATCTTCTTGTGTTTACCCCGCGAAGTCCTTGAAAACATTGCATCCACATACCATGCATCATATCATGACAAGCTTTTCCCACACAGGTCTCTCATCTGCTTACTGTTTATTTGAGTAGAGATGGATCTAGAACAGACTATCAAGGACATTCATACTCAAAACGCTCAACTTCAAGAAATGTTCTTGAAACTATCTAGGGGGAAAGAAGAAGTGAAAGCACTCCTCACTAGGGGCTTGACCATGAAGAATCCCGAGGACGACACGAATGACAAATTGGAGCAGCTACAAACTGAGATAGCCATAATGAAGGTCCAAATGATGGGACAACTGGTACACTAGATTGCTCTTCTCCAAAACTTGGCTCAAGGATAAGAACAACTGAGAGTCCTTGTCAACAAGCTTCATCAAGACGGATGCAACCAAATGGGGAAAACAACTAGAATTGGGGATCGATTCATTAATCGGCCACCGATGAAGAGTAGACCTTTCCAAATTGTTGCCACGTCACGGGCCCAACAACGGCCTCGTCGACATCAACGGGAAAATCAGCAAAGGCAAAACAAGCCCGAGAGACCGTTTACTAACATCAACATGCCATTGTCTCAAGCCTTACAACACATGTTGAGGATGATTCTGATTACGTTGATAGGACCTGATCCAAATTCCAAAACTTCTTCTACTAACTACAATCCTGATGCCAGGTGTGCCTATCATTCTGACAGTCCTAGGCATGATACAAACGATTGTTGGACGCTGAAGTACAAGATTCAAAACTGATCGATGGAGGAGCATTGGAGTTCACACAAGATGGTTAACTGGAGCTTTTATATCACCCCTCAAAGGCATCCATGTGAAGTGAAGATTTGGGCGTGGAAATTTTTTGTTTATTCGAATTTTCAATTGTAATTTCTTTGTTTGCTTAAACACTCATCTTTATGTCAGACTTTGGTTATTCTCATTAATGCATCACATATGTTTTTCTTGAATTCATCCATTTTTTTTTCACTATATTTAAGCTATGCTTTTACTCTCTTTATGACATTCAACTCTTGCTAAAAGTTACAAGCCTTTAGAGGGAAGACGATGAAAACAATGCCATAATCTCAAACAGTGTGATTTTGGTCAGACCTTACTGACAATGTATAGGCATTCTTTCAATTCCTAAACACTGGAGTTATAAGGAGGATAATCCCTAGTCAACACCTTTGAGCCTAAGAAGTAGGAGTTTTCTTTTTCACACAAAATTGAAACCTTTAATCAAAACCTGGGGCCGGTTAGTTTCTCAGTTAATTCAAATGCGCGTTCATTTGTAAGCTTTCACTTCGTATACAACGAATGACATCAAAAACATTCCCATGGAATCAAAAGACAGTGATGGTTCCCTACCAAATAGGCAGTCATTATATCTCAAAAGAAAAGCCCGCTAATTCAAAACCTACGAAGGAGACTTAAGAAAAACTGGGGCATCCCGCTGAATGTAATCTCAAAACAAAAACAGTCAGGCAAAAATCAGGGATAATAAATCAAAAAGAGGTCACTATAAATCCTCGACAACATGAAAAACTTTGCAAAAATGACTGTCTTCCAACAAACTTAATTTGTCAGAACCATCACCAAATCGTCATTTCAGACTCATTTGGAATTCAAACGCACAATTAACTTAGTTTAGGACTGAAGAACATCACAAAGAATGGGCGGGTACAAATACACTTTGAGCCTTATCCTTTGTTTCTTAAATCGTGAACCAGACCATGCTACAACCTTTCAAAGTCCTAATTGAAGCATGGGTTAGTTCGAAAGCATATTGTTACCAAAGGTATCCTGACTCCCTTAAGGCTTTACTCTAAATCTTGATTTGAATTCACATACTTGCAAAATTCTTTTATCTACTAAAACGCATTTTAAAAACTTCAAGACAAGCATAAACCTTGCATTATTTGAATATTGTTGTTTGCATATGGCTAATTGTTTGATAGCGGAGAAATTCACAAAATGAATATCCAGCGAACGGGAGCTCCCTCGGTGATCAAAATCACTTCAAATGGGATGACGTTCCCAACGACAAATCTCCTATAAATAGGGGCGCACGACATGATCATTTTTTAGCACATCTGGGGCTGTCAAGTCAAGATTCTTAGAAATCTCTCAAGAAGTGCTAAATATACTAGGGGCAGATATGCATTTGAGTCTCTTGGGGGATTGAACATTGAAATTCCTGTAAAGGGTTACATACGGTCAACCAAACATTTCTTGGCAGTGCTACCAACACTTGTTACTTGGGTAATATCAAATATCTACGAAATCCCCTTCACAAGGTGATCCACGGTCAAGTCCCCACAAATTCATATCTATAAGGTTATTCCCTCAGAATAATCTTCACGGACGAGGGTCCAAAACCCCTCAAGACCAAATTCATGGATATCCCCACAAGGTTGGATTCAGGCAATCCACAGCCAATGTTTCAATCTCTGGAAAACCTTCTTTCTAGTTGAGTTGGTCTCAAGAAGAATCCTCGAGAATTTCTACCAAAATAAAACACCTCTCCGGCAGATTGGCAACAAGGTTTATTTCCCCAACAAATGGCAAGATTCTCCATCTTCAATTTGCCTCTAAGACTATCACAAATCAAGGGACCACAACTCCTCTTCCCCAGTAGACTTTCCTACAACCCCAAATAGCTCCTCAGTAGAGCAACGAACAATGAAGACTCCTGAACTCTTTTACCCAAGAGGAAATCAACACTCTCCACAAAGTTTTCTTCTCAAGAAAAATCAACATTCCCCAGTGAAAGTCGCCCAGCTTCTCAGGATTCCCCATCAGGGTTTCACAAAGTCCACAAGAAATGCACGGCGTTTCCATTTTCCAATAGAGTTTATTTCTCTAATAATGGAGACCCATCTATAAACACTTCAACTTCAAATATGAATACTTACACTCCTCATTCCCAACAGCAGCCGGGGATTTATTTTCCCCAGTCTGACAACACTGCAGCAGAACAACTAATATGTTCATACATTGCATCCATACATCATAGCATCAACAACACAAATGCATATATCACAATATAATTTATTTTGAGAAACATAATTACGCCATGCATCATGAAATTGGATACAACTAACTCTTTACCTTTTCAGGAAAGACCAATCAACAGAAAATTATAATCAACAAATTTTCGAAAAGACATGAAAACTATCTGTGAACAAATCAATTGTAGATTAATTCCCAAAACAGGACTAGGTGAATATCTACATGATGAATACTTCCTTAAAAATCTTTGTTGGTTCAGTTTAAATCGATATATGGTTTATCTTGATTCCTTTCCGGTAGACGCTTCCTCTGGTTCAGATAAGTCGCTCCAAGATTTATTCTGATTCTTTTCCAAACCTCTGCTGGTTTAGTTTAAATTGAACAATGGTTTATCCTGATTCCTTTCCAGTAGACATTTTCTCTAGTTTGGATAAATCACTCCAAGATTTATTCTGATTGTTTTCCAGACCTTTCTTGGTTCAGTATAAATTAATCAATGGTTTATCATGATTCCTTTCCGGTCATTTTCTCTGGTCAAGATAAATCGCTCCAAGATTTATTTTGTTTCTCTCCAGTTAAAGAATATTCAAGACCTCTGCTGGTTCAGTTTAAATCGATCAATGGTTTATCTTGATTCCTTTCCTGTAGACACTTTTCTCTGTTTCAGATAAATCGCTCCAAGATTTATTCTGATTCTTTCCAGTTAAAGAATATTCAAGATCTCTGCTGGTTTAGTTTAAATCGATCAATGGTTTATCTTGATTCCTTTCCGGTAGACATTTTCTCTGGTTCAGATAAATCGCATCGAGGTTTATTCTGATTCATTCCAGTTAAAGAATATTAAAGACCTCTGTTGGTTCAGTTTAAATCTATCAATGGTTTATCCTGATTCCTTTATGGTAGACATCTTCTCTGTTTGATATAAATCGCTCCAAGATTTATTTTGATTCTTTCCATTTAAAAAATATTCAAGACCTCTGCTGGTTCAGTTTAAATTTATCAATGGTTTATCCTGATTCCTTTCCGGTAGACATTTTGACTGGTTCAGAAAAATCGCTTCAAGATTTATTCTGATTCTTTCCAGTTAAAGAATATTAAAGACCTCTCTTGGTTCAGTTTAAATCTATCAATGGTTTATCCTGATTCCTTTCCGGTAGACATTTTCTCTAGTTCAGATAAATTGCTCCAAGATTTAATCTGATTCTATCTAGTTAAATAATATTCCAGACCTCTGCTGGTTCAGTCTAAATTGATCAATGATTTATCCTGATTCCTTTCCAGTAGACACTTTTCTCTGGTTTAGATAAATCGCTCCAAGATTTATTCTGATTCTTTCCAGTTAAAGAATATTCAAGACCTCTGCTGGTTCAATTTAAATTGATCAATGGTTACTCCTGATTCCTTTTCGGTAGACATTTTCTCTGGTTCAGATAAATTGCTCTAAGATTTATTCTGATTCTTTCCAGTTAAAGAATATTCAGAACCTCTGTCGGTTCAATTTAAATCTACCAATGGTTTATCTTGATTCCTTTCCGGTAGACATTTTCTTTGGTTTAGAAAAATCGCTCCAAGATTTATTCTAATTCATTCCAGTTAAAGAATATTCAAGACCTCTGCTGGTTCAATTTAAATCTATCAATGGTTTATCCTGATTCCTTTCTGGTAGAAATTTTCTCTGGTTCAGATAAATCTCTCAAAGATTTATTCTGATTCTTTCTAGTTAAAGAATATTCAAGACCTCTGCTGGTTAAGTTTAAATTGATCAATGGTTTATCCTGATTCCTATCCGGTAGACACTTTTCTCTGGTTTAGCTAAATCGCTCCAAGATTTATTATGATTCTATCCAGTTAAATAATATTCCAGACCTCTGCTGGTTCAGTTTAAATTGATCAATGATTTATCCTGATTCCTTTCCAGTAGACACTTTTCTCTAGTTCAGATAAATCGCTCCAAGATTTATTCTGATTATTTCCAGTTAAAGAATATTCAAGACCTCTGTTGGTTCAGTTTAAATATATCAATGGTTTATCCTGATTCCTTTCTAGTAGACATTTTCTCTGGTTCAGATAAATTGCTCCAATATTTACTTTGATTCTTTCCAGTTAAAGAATATTCAAGACCTCTGCTGGTTCAGTTTAAATCTACCAATGGTTTATCTTGATTCCTTTCCGGTAGACATTTTCTCTGGTTCAGAAAAATCACTCCAAGATTTATTCCGATTCTTTCCAGTTAAAGAATATTCAAGACCCCTGCTGGTTCAGTTTAAATCTATCAATGGTTTATCCTGATTCCTTTCTGGTAGACATTTTCTCTGGTTCAGATAAATCGCTCCAAGATTTATTCTAATTCTTTCTAGTTAAAGAATATTTAAGACCTCTACTAGTTCAGTTTAAATTGATCAATGGTTTATCCCGATTCCTTTCTGGTATAAATTTTCTCTAGTTTAGATAAATCACTCCAAGATTTATTCTGATTCTTTTCCAGTAAAAGATTATTCAAAACCTCTGTTGGTTCAGTATAAATCGATCAATGGTTTATCCTGATTCCGTCACGATGACACTTCTTCTGGTTTCATTTCAATGAATCCAATATTTATTCTGATTCTTTCCCAGTGACAGTAAAATTCAGACTTAGTCTAATTTCTGTCAATAATCACCTTTGGATGGCATCTATAAGCCCATCTTTGACAACTCTTCATCATCTCTCCATAATCTCTCCAAATGGCATCTTTAAGCCCATTCCCTACACAATAAACCACTACATCATCAAGTGCAAATTTCTGGGCACTCTAGTGTTCAATCATCTTCCGCCTTCAAGTCACGAATGGTAGTTTCGCCAATCTAACTCTTCAGGTTTAAGAAGAGTGAACGGGGGCAGCTGTTGTACCCCAAAATTTCCCCCTCATTCCTCAAGGCATTTCTCAGAATGATTCTAAAAATTCAATCTTGCACAAGTATCAAATTAAAGAGGAAGCTGTTAAAAAGGGGAAAATAGATAAAAATAATTTTTTTGACAAAATTGGAGAAAAAATAAGTCTTCTTCAATTCACCTCCTTCGATTGGCCTTTTGGCCTCTTTCGAAGCAAGCTTGGCTTGCATCCTTCGATTGGGCGTTGGCTTCTGACACGCTGGTTTTGGTTCACAAGGTAGGACTTTCCTGCATGCCACCTTCGATTACATCTTTGGCCTCACAGGATTCACAGTGCAATGGCTACCTATGTGTATGCTTCGATTGGATGTTTGATGCTTGCATGACTGTGTTGACTGGACAGATATTCCCCTTCATGCTTTCTTTGACTCACAAAGTGATGGATGGCTATATGTAGCCTTCAATTGAGCAATAACTCCTTTTTTACGCGCAAGAGGCTCCCACAAGGCCAGCAGGCACAAGGCAAGAGCCTCATGTAGCCTCCTTCGATTCCAAGGCAAAAAGCCTCCTTTTTGTATCCTTCTATTTCCAATTTGCCTCCTGCATGATTCTTTAGAATCTGGGCATTTTTGCCTCCTGCGTGCCACTTTCGCTTGGGCATATGGCTCCCTTCATACAAGTCTTCGTTTGAGAATTGGCCTCTTGTGTGCTTGCTTGGAGTCACAAAGTTTAGACCTCCTGCATTCATGCTTCGACGGGGCATTGGATATGTTTACACTAGCTTCGACTGGACACATTTCCCTCTAGCATGCTTCAATTCCACCCTTGAAAACCTTCAACACACATGGTTGGTGGATTTGAAGGGAATACATATCAGCCCCTGTCGAAGGATTGCATAGTCCATTCAAAGGACACACTTAGCCCTTTCAAAGATACATACATGACCCCTTCAAATGACATGTCTGGGTGTGCCATTCGAAGGACATGTTTGATGGCCCATTCGAAGGACTTATAAGACCCAACTTAAGGCATACTTTGGTAACCCATTCAAAGAGCACACATTTTCCTCCTTCGAAGGGTGCACAAAAATGAACCATTCGAAAGACACTTTTTGGGTGAAAGTCAAATATAGTTGTTTGAAGGAGAATCTGATCGAAGGTGGGTCAAAACGAAAGATGAAATATTCAAAAGATGCTTGCTACCAAGTACAGGCCTGGTACACTGGCCATAACGCGCCAAAATTGCTACACAACAGTCCTAAAACACTGCCCCATTCTTGCACCAAAATGGCATACGAATACTGCCCCTCGAAAGCTACAAAAGCAGTTTACTCAAATTGTTCAAATTGTTTTATTTTCCCTCCTAGAACCTCAGCCAGCCTTGCCTATATATAAAAGGCTCCATAACATGCATAAGGGGCTAGACAACACATCCAGAGACTGGTGGGTGGTGGAACAAATCATCAAAACTCTCAAAAAAACTCAAACACTCTGAAACACTTAAACACATTTTCAAACATAAATCCAAAATCTAAACACTCGCCTCTTTCGAATCTGAAAAATCCCCACACTTTGTTTTCCTTCAAATCCAGTAGAAATAACATCACACTTGTTCTTCTCCTTTGAATCCAGCATTAGGAACGTCAACTTCATTCTGTAAAATCAAGCTTCTCAAATAAGCTTTTGTTTTGATGAAGACAAACCATGATTGACAAAGAAGAAAAAGATTTATGATCAAGCTCAAAGCATCTAAGGACAATATCTACAGTTCAAAGCTCTCAACAACTTTCAAGGTATAATAATATTACTTACTTTGATCTTAAGATATAGATTCTCAATAATGAAAAAGAAATGTTTAAAAATCATTACTCAAGTTTTTCAAAGTTAAAATTTCACTTTTCACTTAAGTGCAATCGATTTGCATTTTAGTGCAACCGATTGCATACTCCAATTTTTCAGATCTTTTGCTTCTGTTTCTTTGTGCAATCGATTTACGTTGCTTGTGCAATCGATTGCATACTTAAAACTTTCAAAAATTTTGCTTCTGTTTCTCAGTGCAATCAATTTACATTGCTTGTGCAATCGATTGCACTCACTTACTTTTTGCTACTGACTTTACATGCAATCGATTTACATTGCTAGTGCAATCGACTGCACACTTAAAACTTTTTAAAATATAGCTGTTGAAACCTTGTGCAATCGATTTACACAAAGGGTGCAATCGATTGCATGCTGCACGCTTTTGAAAAACAGCAGCTTTTCACATGCATGTTCATTATACCTTTTCATTTAAACCTTTCACTCAAACTTGGCATTTGTTCATGATACATTTTCATACCTTCATGATGTTTCAAAAGGGTGTTATGAACATATAAATATTCATTTTCAAAATCTGTTTCAACACCTCTTCCATAAATATTTTCTGAATTTTCAAAATACAAACTCAAGCATTCATTCACTTTCATGCATAAGTTTTCTGCACATTTTCATACATTATTAAATAGAAAAATTTGAGCAATTATATCTTGAGTCATTGTACAATAATATTATTGGAAGATAAGATCATACATTGTTAAATCACTCTAAGTGATCAATACTACTCAACTCACTCAAACTCAAATATTGATAGTTACTAACTTATTTTTCCAGGATTGTTGGAAATAAGTTTAAGTGTTTTTTGAAATCTTGTCTTTCCAAAATTGTTGGATACAAGTGTAGTCACTTTGAGAGGATTGTTCTCATAGTTGACATAGTGAAAATCCAAGAGGATTGTTCTTGGTTGTTTGGTAGTTTTTGTTTAAGTTTGCCATAATAAGGAAATCGCTTTCATGTTGAAAGGGGACTGGAGTACTCTCGAACTGTGAGGGGAACCAGGATATGTCGCCCGTGTCCTTTTATTTTTCTGCATTTTACGCTTTCCTAAACTCACCATTAACCAGGAAAAATAAGAAACATCATCACTAAAACCATAATTTTTTTAAAGTACCTAATTCACCCCCCCCCCCCTCTTAGGCGCACTTCGTACTTACAATTGGCATCAGAGCAGGTTATAGGTAAGTTTTTCCTAAAAGATCCAGAATGGCTTCCGCAAATCAAAATCCCGTTTTCAGAGATGGTGGTAGTAACAACAATCCTCCTCTATTTTGTGGTGAATATTTTGACTTCTGGAAAATACGCATGAAAGCCCATCTAGAAGCAAAAGGAGAAGAAATATGGGATGCCATCGAAAATGGTCCATTTATCCCTATAACGGTAATCAATGGTGTTGGCTCATCAAAGCCTAAAACTGCATGGGACAATGATGATAAGAAGAATGTTCTCTATGATAAAAAGGCAATAAACCTTCTTCAAGGTGCACTTAGCATGGATGAATTATTCCGTGTCTCAGCATGCAAGACAGCAAAAGAAATATGGGATATCTTGGTACAAAATCATGAAGGAACGGTTGAAGTAAAAAGATCAAGACTAAATACCCTAAGTCAAGAATACAAATTATTTCGAATGCAGCCCGGAGAAACCATTCTTGACATACAAAAGAGATTTGTGCACTTGACAAATCATCTAAGTGCTCTTGGTAAAACATTGACAAATGATGAACTAAATCTGAAAGTACTTAGGTCCTTAACTAGGGAATGGCAACCAAAGTTAACAACAATTTCAGAAAATAAAAGTCTCTCCAACATGACATCCACAACATTGTTTGGAAAACATCAAGAATATGAAACGGAACTCGGAATACTTGAAAAGCATGAAAATCAAGAGAAGAAATCCAAGAATATTGCTTTGAAGATAGATTCCAAGGAAGTTTAAGAGGAAGACAATCCGGAAGAAGATGAAAACTTCATGCTTCTTGTTAAAAGGCTTGGTAAGTTCTTTGGTAGAAATGACAAACCTTTTTCTCATTCAAAAGGAAAGAAACAATTTAAGAAAAAGGAAGCTTCCACACCAACACAAGAAATCACATGTTATGAATGTGGTAAGCAAGGTCATATCAAGCCGGATTGTCCAAAACTCTTCAAGAAAGGTGGCCTCAAAAGCAAGAAGGTATTCAAGAACAAAAAGGCTTATTTCGCAAGGGAGGACAATGAAATAAGTTCCTCATCCGGTTTCGATAGTGATGAAAGTGCAAATCTAGCATTGATGGCCTCACACCATTACAATGATGAAGATAATGAGGTTAGTAATGAATTTTCTCTTTTTGATAGTGATGCACAAGGTGCTATAGATGAACTATTGAATGAATGCAAAATTCCGTATAAAACTATTTCATCACAAAAGAAACAATATTCATCCTGAGAAGAAAAATATGATTCTATGGAAAAATATTTCAAAGAAGAAAAACAAAAATCAAGTGATGAACAAAAACAGAATTTTGTGTGCAAAAATTATGATTCATTCTCTTTCCAAATTGTCCAATTAAAAAGAGTCATTGAAAGATATGAAAAAGGCCAAATTGGATTGGAACGTGTTCTTAGTCAACAAAGATTTTGTTGCACCCAAAAATTTAGCCTCTTTATTTAGGATTATGTTTCATCATGAACATCATAGTGCATTGCATTCATACATTTTGTTAGGATAAAAGTACTTTGGTTATCAAGTTTTCCTCAAAGCTTTGAAGGTTGATTACATGGACAAGGTGCTCAAGAAGAATAATCTTATCATCTAAACCTCATAATCTTCCAATCTTAAAAGTTTTTTTTGCATATCTCAAGATTCTTTATTCATCTCTTTGGATCATCAGAGGATTGAAGTTTGTGTTTGATCACAAGGAGAATCACTCTTTGGATTCACCAGTCAAGTTAGGGTTTTGCTTGAGCAAGGTTCTTGGCCAATTTACAAGTCTTTATTTTGGGAGCTACAACATTTCTTTGATATTTGAAAGGTCTTTGTACAAGGAATTGTTCAAGATGCCCAAAGAATTGGAAGTTTTGAAGATAATGCATCAGTCTCCTAATGTGTTGACCAAAATTAGGGTTTTGGTTTTCATCAGGTTTTCTTAAGAATTTTAAAGTGAAACATTGCACATGGCCCCTATATGTTTGGAAGATCATATGTTTGAAGTTTTAATCATCAATTTTGAAGGGAAATGGATCAATTGATTCAGAGGGGCAAAATGGTCATTTTGGTCAAAATCAGTCAAAGTCAAGGTTGACCAAGTGAATTTTTGGCCAACCATCAATTCAAGGATGTACTTTTCATGTTTCAAGTCCATTTTGGTCATTGGATTAAAGATATTGAATTTGGGTTGAAACTTGTTCTTGAAGAAACCCTAAAAGTTTCTAATTTTGGAAAATGAAGACTTAATTTCAAAAATTCATATTTTATTCATATTTGATCACAAAAATGAAAATGAAATATACTTAGAAAGCTAAGGGATTGATCTTTCGCCTCCTTTTGGTCTCATATTCAAATTGGCAAGGAATCCAGAGTTATGGTCTTTTGAAGTCACAAAATTATAGGTCATTTTCCAAAAATAGTGAATTTTCAGCCAAATTTTGAGAACCTTAATGGATTAGTTTTCAAAAACTCAAAACTAAGGGATTGTAAATATTTTCAATAACTTTCCAAATTATGCTCATTTGTGCTAAAATTCAAAAGTATGAGCAAGTTGTAAGTTTTGGAATTTTGTGGCATTTTAGTGAAATTTGACAAATATGCAAAATGGCCATTTCTTGCAAACTCATGTTTTAGCCATTCCTATTGCTTCTAATCAATCCCATTGGTAATTTGTGACATGTTGAGGCCCATTACACTCACTATTTCGTGCCCCATATGGTATTGCACATGTTGGATGAAAAAAATGACAAACTTGCTCAAATTTGGAAATTCAGCAACACTTCTTCATTTCAAATGATCATGAGCTGGCATTTTGGGAGTGTGATTCTGAAGTTATTTGGCTCAAAAAATGCATAAGAAGTAAGGGAACGCACGGGCAAAAGGGCTGATTCAGTATGCACCTCATTTTTGGCCAAAATTCCCAATCTTGTCCTCCAACGGTTTACAAGCCAGATTTCCACTTCTATCCTTCTCTAAAAACTCTATATAAGTGAAAGCAAGCAAAGAGAGAGAAGGGGAACACGCCATTTGAAAGAATTCCATATCTGAAATTTTCCTTCATCTTTTGCAACTTGATTCGATTCTCTTAATTCCTTGTTGTTTTCTTCAAAAATCTTGTGGATTCTGCTTCAGCAAAACAAGTAGATCAAGCTAGCACCATTTTTTTGCATCTGGAGTGAAGGAGACAATATATCACTTTTCACCATGAGGTAATGATTCCAAACTTTGATTCTTGAGATGCACTTGTTTATTGAGATGTTTGAGCTTGGATTCAAGTTCAGTGATGTTTCTGAAGCTTTATAGCGTTTAATTTGACGAATATGCATGTTTGGATGTTCTGAAACTCGTGATTCAGAATGTTTTTGTTCATATTCATGGCTTGATTATGGACAATGTGATTGATGATTTGATTTGATTCGAATTGCTATGAATTCCTTGCCATGCTAGCTTTGATTTGCCTTTTATTTCATCAAAAATGATGCAAGATTGAGTGTGTTATGTTGATCTGAAAGTGACCCCCAAGCTTGAGATATGCGCGCGTTTTTTGAATGTCTAGAGGTTGAAGATGATGTGTTGGCACATCATGATTGGTCTGTTTAAATATTTTGTTTTATTTGAATTTTTGATTGGCACATCATGATATTTTGTTTTATTTGGTATTTGTCATATTTTTTTGGATTTTTTTTAAATGATTTGATTGGTTTAAAAAATTATTAGGTTTAATTAATTAATTGATCAAAGATTATTTTTATTTTAATAGTTCCTTTGACCTAAAAAATCCACAAAAAATATTCTAGACTCCCAAAATAATGTGAAAATTGATTCTGACTTTGGCTCATCATTTTTATTATTTTTTATTAAAAATTTAATTTCAAAAGGTTATTTATTATATTTGTTTGTTTGATTTTTATTTTAATATTATCCCTTAATAAAAAAAAATCTCAAAAAAATCATGTAATCTTGTTTTTAATCAAAGAATCTGATCATATTTTTTGTTTTGCCTTTTTTGTGATTTTTTGTTATGGTTTGCATTTTCTTGCCCTTAAATAATAATTTTATTATTAATTGTTTGTTTTTTTTTTGTTTTTAATATTTTCCATTTATCCAAAAAATCACAAAAATTCAGGGATGTGTGTTTTTAGACTTAATATTTGAATATAATTTTTGTTGGCCATTTTTCTGACTTTTTGATTTAAATATTATTTTGATATGTGAATATATGTTAATTACATAATTGTTTTGAATATTAATTTCTTTCTTGAAATTTCCTAATTCAAAAAAATATGAAAAAATATATTCCCTAACATTTAGGGTTTCTTGATGATTGGCATGATCTTGATTTAATTTTTTTGAATTTTGATCTCACTTAATCAATAATTGAGATTAAAAGTCAAAATTTAGGGTTTTGTTGCTTATGGTGCAAGTTTCATGTTCAAGACCCTTGTGCCTTGGACTTTATTGGGAATTCAGGTCTTTTTATGGTTCATGAATGTGTTGGAAATTTAAAAACCATTTTTCTTGAATTATATGACTTTGTTTGACATTTTTCCACAAATAAGTTTGAAAATTTGTCTAGTTTGGTGGTTTTGCCAAATAGTCTTGAGCTTTGAACTTCACTTGGCCTCTTCCTCAATCAATCATGAACTTAGAGCTTGCATTCTGACTTCTAAACACTTCCAAGATGTTAAGATTTTTTTGGTTTGAATTATGGATCTTTATTTCTATTTTTGATGTAATTTTGAAGTGAAGGTACCCCAATTATGTTTGCAAGACTTGTTGCAATTTGTTTGATGGCCAATGAACTTGAGTGAGGCCTATAATTGGGAACCTAATGATCATGTTGGTTCTGATTGTCCATTTTAGCATCCAACCATTTTGACTCAATTTCCCATACTTGAATGTTTTGAACCTCCTAGTGCATTATGTAGGTTTCATCTCCTTTTGTATTCATGAAGTTGTGTTTGAATCAATTGTGCATGATTGAAATGTGCTTGCTACTGACTTTCTTGGTATTTGTTCATATTATTCTCAAGCTCTTATGATCCTTGATTGACATTCAATTGTCAATTCATGGTGATAGAAAGGAGCAACATTCCTCTGATTCTCTTGGCCTAATATGTGCATATGCTTGTTTCTTCTTGCCTATCATGTCTAATGTTTATAATTGCCACCATGTTGTTCTCATTTATTTTTCCCCATATGGAATACTAACTTGGTTGTTGAATGTGCGAGGTACTCTGAGCAAGTTGCCACTTTTGGCTTGAGGCTTTTCTGTGTTTCACTTTATTTGTGAAACACAATCTATTATACTGGCATTATTTTTGTGCTTGGCATGTTTGATGGTTTATGCAGGATATATATACATATGATTGTGAATGCCATACATTTCCCCTGGGACTTGTTCATATCTAATAGATTCCTGACTCTATTTGTTTACTGATGCCAGCTTGCTTGAAGTTTCTCTAGGTTTCTTTTATTCTTGCTTGATTGCTATAGATAATTTTCTGTTTGGTATTGTACTACTTCCTTTCTCCCATTTTCATTTTGCATAATACTCTGATTGCATGATGGGACCTCTGTTGCTGATATATGTCAGGAGGCCCTATAGTTTTTGTCTGATTGCATGTGTTGTGTTTGTTGTTGATCGATGAGTCACTCAATTTAGATTTTGAGATCACGTTTTCGCTATCATTGCATGTTCCCCATAGGATTTTATTGCTTTTCTCCTTCAACTATTGATCGATGAGTCACTCAATTTATAAATTGAGATCACGACTTCGCTCTCATTGCATGTTCCCTATAGGATGTTTATTGCTTCTCTTCTTTAATAGTTGATCGATGAGTCACTCAATTTTGAAATTGAGATCACGACTTCACTCTCATTGCATGTTCCCTGTAGGATAGTTTTGTGGAGCTTCCTTTGGCATGTTGATTAAGGTAGGAATCCATGTATGCTAGCATAGGATATAATTTTCCCTTTATCCTCAACCTTACGGTCAACCATTGTATGATAACACTAGGGATAGTGTTAGGCTAGTTTCCCTTAGTTGTTTTCCTTTCTTTGCATTTTGCATCTTAAAACAAAATTGTTTTCTTGGAAAATCATAAAACACCTCTAATGAATTCAAGCCCATTTTCAAAGTAAAAGATACAAACCAACTTTACTCTTTATTTGTTATCTCTTACTCGATGTTTCGCCATCGCACATTTGTTTGAAGCCGATGTTTCGCCATCGCACATGTTTGTTATCTTACTTTGATTCTCAATATCATTGTTAGGTGTGATGTTTTGTCATCCAATTTATTGATGCCTCATCATATTACCATGCCATCTTGTTATGTTTTATCGATGTTTTGCCACCGCACATTTGTTTGAAGCCGATGTTTCGCCATCGCACATGTTTGTTATCCTACTTTGATTCTCAATATCTTTGTTAGGTATGATGTTTCGTCATCTGTTTTATTGATGTTTCGCCTCTTTGCCATTATATCTTGTTATCTTGAATCTGATGTTTCGCCATCGCACATGTTGGTTATCCTACATTGATTCTCAATATCATTGTTAGGTGTGATGTTTCGTCATCCATTTTATTGATGTATTTCCGTCTCTGACATGTTATCTCTTAGCCAATGTTTTGCCATCACAAATTTGTTTAAAGCTGATGTTTCGCCATCACACATGTTTGTTATCCTACTTTGATTCTCAATATCATCGTTAGGTGTGATGTTTTACCATCCGTTTTATTGATGTTTCGCCATCTTTGACATGTTAATTTGTTATCATTTAGTCGATGTTTTACCATCTCTTTTGTTTGTTGATCTACTTGATTTTTTGCCATCTTGACTATCTTTGTTTGTCTTAATTAAAAAACACAAACCAACCAAAACACATAAGCCGAACTACGGCTGCTCTGATTCCTTAGAAGGGATACGTAGGCATTGGGGTAGGGCCCGACCGAGCACAACTTTTATTTTCCCCACATTATTTTCTTTTTCCTTTAGCATTCATTCCCTTTTCAGTTTTAAGCCATAGACGTAGGATTTGACCACACCCATTAGATTAGACAACAAGAGTGGATACCATAGAGTACTACAGGCGTGTGGGGTGCTAACACCTTCCCCTCGCGTAACAGACTCCCTTACCCGATCTCTCAGTCAAAAGACCGTGATTTCTCCCTTTTCAGGTTTTCTCGATGTTTACCTTTCCCTTTCGGTGGGATAAAATACGTTTTGTGGCGACATCATTGATGTTTCATTAACATCCAGATGACAGGTTCCGGCCGCGTGGTTTCAATACTCCAATGATAAAAGTGGACTTTGATATTCAAAGTTTTCAAAACCAAGTTCTAACAAAACTATCTTTGTTAAGGCTAGTGATCAATCATCCAAAGAGAAAGTGAGCAAACCTAAAATAGTTCGTCACTATCCTAAAAAGAAAACATTTCCTAAGAAGAAATCTTATCCTTCTAGATATTGAAGTAACTTTGAACCTACTTGTTTATATTGTGGCATTAAAGGCCATACACCTAATGCTTGATATGTTAGAAACTTCAGTGTGGCAAGTGGGCATTATGTATGGGTAACGAAAGGCACTAATTATGAAGGACTCAAAGCAACTTGGGTACCTAATAAAACCTAATTTGTTTTGAAGGTATGCTTGAATACCACATGCAATCTTTTGTATCTTGATAGTGGTTGTTCAAAGCATATGACAGAAGATATAAACCAATTTTCAAATCTAGCGCTAAAGGCCAAGGGTTTTGTCACTTATGGAAACAATAATAAGGGAAGAATCATAGGCAAAGGCAAAGTTGGTGCTCCACCTTTCACATCCATTAAAGATGTTCTTTATGTTGAAGGACTAAAGCACAATCTTCTTAGTATTAGCCAACTTTGTGACAAAGTCTTCAAAATCAAGTTCACCAAGAATGAATGCTTGATAGAAGACGAAGTCACTCATGAGGTTATACTTAAATGTAAAAGAATCAATAATATATTCATGATTTCCCTTGATGATCCATCTTTGAAGGTTAAATGTCTCATGGCGAACAATGATGATTCATGGCTATGGCACAAAAGAATTGCTCATATTCACATGGAACACTTGAATAAATTAATCAAGCACGATCTTGTCATTGGATTGCCTAAGATAAATTTCGTCAAAGATAGACTATGCAATGCTTGTCAAAAAGGGAAACAAACTAGATCAACTTTCAAATCTAAGAATATTGTGTCCACTACAAGGCCACTACAATTGTTACATATGGACTTATTTGGTCCATCGAGAACAAGGAGTTTCAGAGGTAATGTGTATGCTTTGGTTATTATTAACGATTTATTTAGATATACTTGGACATTATTTTTAATGCAGAAAAGTGATGCATTCAAGGCGTTCAAGAAGTATGCTAAACAAATTCAGAATGAGAAGTCTCTAACAATTGCCTCAATAAGGAGTGACCATGGCGGAGAATTCCAAAATGCTCTATTTGAAGAATTTTGTGGAGAACATGGAATATCTCACAACTTCTCGGCACCAAGGACTCCTCATCAAAATGGAGTGGTAGAAAGAAAGAATAGGTCTCTTGTGGAACTTGCTAGAACAATGCTTAGCGATTCAAATATTCCAAAATACTTTTGGGCGGATGCGGTGAGCACGACATATTTTGTTAGCAATAGAGTTAACATTAGACCTATCTTAAAGAAAACTCCATATGAACTCTTCAAAGGGAGAAAACCAAACATTGCTTTCTTTCACATCTTCGGATACAAATGCTTTATCTTAAACAATGACAAAGATAACCTTGGTAAGTTTGATGAGAAATCCGATGAAGGTATTTTTCTTGGTTACTCTCTTTCTAGTAAAGCATATAGAATATACAACAAAAGAACTTTGACAATTGAAGAATTTAGGCATGTTTCTTTTGATGAAACTAACCCCTCCAAGGAGGATAATATTGTTTGTGATAATGATGATGAAATACTAGAAGGTCCTCAAGAAAATTCTTCCAAAGATCAACCCAATCAAAACGAAGAATCACCTTAACAAGAATCAAATCTCAATGATCTACCAAAAGAATGGAGAACTCATAGAGATCATCCTATTGATAAAGTAATTGGTGATATAAGTCAAGGTGTGTCTACAAGATTAAATCTCAAGGATGCTTTCCTAAATATGGCGTTTGTCTCTCAAATTGAACCTTCCAAAGTTGATGAAGCCTTAGGCGATGACCAATGGATTATCGCTATGCAAGAAGAATTGAATCAATTTGAAAGGAATAAAGTTTGGGAACTTGTCCCTAGTCCAAGCAACAAACACATTATTGGAACAAGATGGGTGTTCAAAAACAAACTTGACGAGAATGTAATAATTGTTCGCAACAAAGCAAGATTGGTAGCACAAGGCTACAATCAGGAAGAAGAAATAGACTTTGAAGAAACTTTCGCTCCAGTTGCAAGGTTAGAAGCTATTTGTTTCTTACTTGCCTATGCTTGTTCATTAAATTTTCAGCTTTTCCAAATGGATGTCAAAAGCGTATTCTTAAATGGATATATCACTGAAGAAGTCTACGTTAAGAAACCCCCGGGGTTCGAAGATTTCAAGAATCCATCTCATGTATTTAAATTAAGAAAAGATCTCTATGGATTGAAACAAGCACCAAGGGCATGGTATGATCGTTTAAGAAACTTCTTATGCAAAAAAGGTTTCGTAAAGGGCAAAGTTGACAAGACTCTATTTATCAAGAAAATCAAAGACGACACTTTCCTAGCACAAGTTTATGTAGATGACATCATTTTCGGTTCTTCAAATCAAGAAATTTGTGAAGAATTATCATCAATGATGCAAGGAGAATTTGAAATGTCCATGATGGGTAAAATGAACTATTTTCTTGGACTTCAAATCAAACAACTAAAAGATGGCATCTTCATCAACCAATCCAAATATTTCAAGGAACTCTTGAAAACATTTGACATGGATAACTATAAGGCAATGTCTAAACCAATGGGTTCCGGTTCATATGTTGATCAAGATGAATTAGGTGTTTCCATCGACATCACTAAGTATCGAGGTATGATTGGCTCCTTATTATATTTGATGGCAAGCCGTCCTGACATAATGCTTAGTGTTTGTCTCTGTGCCCGCTTTCAAGCTAACCCAAAGGAATCCATCTCACGGCGGTAAAGAGGATCATGAAATATCTCAAAGGGACAACGAATGTCGGATTGTGGTATCCTAAAGGTAGTGTTTACAACTTAATTGGTTATTCTGACGCGGATTATGCAGGTTGTAAAATGGATAGAAAAAGCACAAGTGGTACTTGTCACATTCTTAGTAATGAATTAGTATCATGGGCCTGCAAGAAACAAGCATGTGTTGCTCTTAGCACGACTGAAGCTGAATATATTGCAGCGGGTAGTAGTTGAGCTCAAATTTTGTGGCTAAAACAACAACTTCGTGACTACGGACTCGATCTAGGGTGCATTCCTCTAAGGTGCGACAACACAAGTGCAATTAACATTACGAAGAATCCCTTCATGCATTCAAGAACTAAACACACAAACATTTGACATCATTTCCTCCATGACCATGTTCTTCAAGGAGATGTCGAGGTAACCTTTGTAGATACTCATAATCAGCTTGTCTATATCTTCACCAAACCTTTGGCAAGAAAACCGTTCTACAAAATTCGACGAGTGCTTTGCATACTTGACGAACACGACTTATAAGGTGCATTCTGTAACACCCCAATTCTACCCCAAGCAAATTATGCAAAATAAATAAGAGTTATAAAATTTCAATCATACAAATGAATCGGGACGTCACAAATTCTTCTAACAAATGAATCGCATTCATCATGGATATATAACACTTATTCAAAACGCCGGATGAACCGTCAACATAACATCTTTCATTAAATATTCAACAACTACGCAACGGAAATCTTCAATAACATCTTTAAATAAAACAGCAACTTCGAAACATCTCATATTTAATAATAATCAATTCAAAATTCAGCAACTAAAAATCAACAATCAAAAATCAGCAAGCGTTCATCCCCCCGAGTGTTACATATCAGAGCAATGACACTGACTCAATCTATTGAAGGTATACGGCCTTCACTCTCGATTACCTGCACGTTACCAACATAAGGGAAATATTCAAACAGAAGGGGTGAGATATCTAACAATATAATAAAGCGCATGATAATTAATATATTAGATTAGATCAATAATATCACCACTCCTCATCTCATAATAAAAAATAAATACAACATATATACTCATTCATCAACATCAAATACACTTCATTATTCAATCATATAATGCGACTCAAAACTATGCATATGCATGTGGTACCATTGGAGCAGAACTCCCATCTCAAAAATCTAATCTGCCAATTAATAAAGGCATCAACAAGGCATAGCCTTCATCTCAAAATTTTCCAATCCAGGCCATCTCAACGAGCATAAGCTCCATCTCAAAAAAATGCAATGTATGCGACTTAACATGAATGTAATAACACACTCAGTTAACAACATCTCAAAACTCATCTCAAAACAACAACATCTCAATCATCTCAAAATGACAACATTTCAGTCATCTCAAACAACAAGATCTCAATCATCTCAAAACGACAACATTTCGGTCATCTCAAAACATCTCAATTACAGCATCTCATAAACATCTCAAAATAATTTATTAGACATCATTATTTATCAACATCATTTGTTCATCATAAATTATCAAACACAGCTTTAATAATCACGTCTTATCAATAACTCAGTTGTATATCAATAATACAGTAAGCCATATTGTTATTCTGCTACTGTACATCATTATAGTCACTAATCCTACTGTCATAATTCTAACAGCAGCCTCTAACATCTCAAAATTCATCATTCTGTCCAAAATCTAACATAACTGTCATCTACGGGAATTAATTCTAAATCCTAAATTAGTTACTTGAAGTAAACCTCTTAATCATCATTTAAATCATCGAGAATAAAGTTCATCGCGTTATGTAATCAACGCTTCGAACGACATCTCAAACAGCATCCTACAACTCAAGTTACAGCAATTAAAAGTCAATTATGTCAAAAATCCAGCATTATGTATCGACACAAAACTCCTTGGATCGACACATCCTGCCTCATCTGCATACTATGAGTCGACGCATTCTCCTGATGGATCGACTCATCCTGCTTCAAATCCCAACATGTATCGACACATGCACTCTTTGTGTCGACTCATCCTGAGTCTTATACTCTTCATGCATCCACACATCTTCTATTCGCGTCGACTCATCCTGAGTCTTAAACTCATCATGCATCAACGCAAACCCTGTATGCATCGACTAATCCTGAGTCCAACAGCCTCCTTGCATCGACTCATATAGTTTGAGGTCGATGCATCCTATGATTTTCTACATAATTTTCTGTGTTTCTACTGTAATTTCACTACTGGAATATAATTACAGTCCTACAAACCTCATCCTAACCATGATAATTCATCACCTAATCATTATACTCTATTACAACATCGATTACACAGCATCATAACATCACTTATCCATCGAGAATTCATCAATATTCACCATACATCATTCAATTCAATAACAAAAACAACAATCCTCTAATCCCACATATCAAACATCATGAACCTAATTATAAAGCCAGAACCCCACCCTTACCTTGGATCGAAGGTTACTCTACAATTTCCGGGTTAAATCTCTGTTCTTGCCGTTTCCTTCTATTTTCCAGCAGCTTCACATTCTCCTCAAATCCTTATTTCTCTTCTTACTGCTTCTTCCTTCTATTCTAACAACTAATAATAAAATAACCTAATATTATTATATTATTCCTTGTTGGGCTCAAAACCTACACCCCCTTATTACTTCCACTCACACCATATAGGCCCACATTAAATAATATTAGCTTCTAACATTATTTCACCAAATAATAATATAATATCTCTAATATATTATTATTTCTCCACTTAATAAAATAAATCCAATTTAATAAAACTTCTTCACAAATATTCCAAAAATAATTTAATTAAATAATTAATTAAATTATGGGCGTTACAACTCTCCCCCACTTAGAGTATTTTCATCCTCGAAAATTTACCTCAATCAAACAATTCTGGATAGGAGTCTCGCATCTTGCTCTCCAATTCCCAAGTCATGCTTTCACCAGCAGCTCCTAGCCAAACCACTTTAACCAAGGCAATCTCTTTGCCCCTCAGAGTCTTCATTTCACGATCCGCGAACCGTACAGGCATCGTCTCCACCGTAAGATTATCCCGTACATGCACATCGTCCATATGAATCACATGAGATGGATCTGAAATATACTTCCGAAGTTGCGACACATGAAACACATCATGCAAATTTGAAAGATTAGGCGGTAAAGCCACTCTATAAGCAACATTCCCCACTCTCTCTGAAATCGGATACAGTCCAATTAAACGAGAAGTGAGCTTCTTAGACTTCAATGCTCGCCTAACACCAATCACAGGTGTAACTCTCAAAAACACATGATCACCGACTTGAAACTCTAAATACTTCCTTCGCTTGTCATGATAACTCTTCTGTCTACTTTGTGATGCTTTTATCTTTTCTCGAATCAACTTCACCTTCTCAGTAGTCCTGCGAACAAGTTCAGGTCCAAGTACTACACTTTCACCAGATTCATGCCAACATAACGGATTTCTACATCTCCGACCATACAATGCTTCAAAAGGTGCCATCCCAATACTAGAATGGTAATTGTTATTATACGTGAACTCTATCAACACGAGATAAGTATCCCACGAACCTCCCTGCTCGAGAACACATGCCCTCAACAAGTCTTCTAATGATTGAATCGTCCGTTCAGTCTGACCATATGTCTGAGGATGATACGCTAAACTCAACCTCAACTTAGAACCAACCGCTTCTTGCAAACTCTTCCAAAAATCAGAAGTAAATCTTGGATATTTATCTGACACAATGCACAAAGGAACACCATGCAGCTTCACAATCACACTAACATAAATCTCAGCCGACTTCGACACTGGAAAACTGATGTTAATAGGAATAAAATGAGCTGACTTCGTAAGCCTATCAACAATCACCCAAATTAAATCATGTCCTCTTGAAGTACTACGAAACCCCGTCACAAAGTCCATTGAAATGCTATCCCATTTCCATTCAGGAACTTCCAACGGTTGCATCAATCCTGCAGGCTTCTGATGTTCCACTTTCGACTTCTGACAAGTCAAAAATGCATACACAAAACGAGCCACATCACTCTTCATCCCAGTCCACCAAAACAAACCTTTTAAATCTTGATACATCTTTGTAGCTCCTGGATGAATACTCAACTTACTTCTATGACTCTCTTCAAGTATCACTTTCTTCATATCAACATCATCAGGAATAAAAATTCGATTATGAAACCTCAACACAACTTGCTCATCTAACTTGAAATCACTATTCTCAGATTGATAGATCCCAACCATCAAATTTACCAGTTTCACATTCAACTTTTGAGCTTCTCTGATACTGTCTAGAAATCCTTTTTAATCTTCAACATACCCAACATAACACTCTACGGAGTAACCTTGCAAACTAAGATCATATCTCTAAACTGCTCAATCAATTCCAACTCTTTAATCATCATTGCTGACATATGTAAAGTCTTTCGACTCAATGCATCAGCTACCACATTCACCTTTCCTGGATGATAATTCAAACCAAAATCATAATCCTTTAACAATTCCAACCATCTTCTTTGCCTCATATTCAACTCCTTTTGATCAAACAGATACTTCAAGCTCTTATGATCACTAAACACTTAAAATCTAGAACCATAGAGATAATGCCTCCAAATCTTAAATACAAACACAACATCAGCAAGTTCTAAATCATGCGTAGGATAGTTCTTCTCATGAGTCCTTAACTTCCTCGACGCATAAGCAACTACCTTACCATTCTGCATAAGTACACCTCCTAAACCCATCTTGGAAGCATCACAATACACCACAAAAGGCTCTCCTGGATTAGGCAACGTCAAAATCGGAGCCAACGTCAACCTCTTCTTCAATTCCGTAAAAATTTCTTCGCACTGAACATCCCATACAAAAGCTCTACCTTTACAAGTCAACTTAGTCAACAGAAGTGACAACTTAGAAAACCCTTCGATAAACCTTCTATAATAACCAGCTAATCCCATGAAGCTTCTAATCTCAGTAGCTGACTTTGGAGTTTCCCATTGCAACACAGCATCAACCTTCGACAGATCTACAACAATGCCACTACCTGAAATCACATGACCAATAAAACTAACCTCTTTTAGCCAGAATTCACACTTGGACAACTTTGCATACAACTTCTTCTCTTTCAGAACTTGCAATACTACTCTTAAATGTTCATCATGCTCTTCATCTGACTTAGAGTAAATCAAAATATCATCGATGAACACCACTACGAACCGATCCAAATAAGTATGAAAGATACGATTCATATATTCCATGAATACTCCCGGCGCATTAGTAACACCGAAAGCCATCACCAAATACTCGTAATGTCCATAATGCGTCTTGAAAGCCGTCTTCTGAATATCTTCATTCTTCACTTTAATCTGATGGTAACCCGACCTCAAATCAATCTTACTAAACACATGAGCATCCACCAATTGATCCATCAAGTCATCTATTCTTGGAAGCGGATACTTGTTCTTAATTATCACCTTGTTCAACTGTCTATAATCAACACAAAGCCTCATGCTTCCATCTTTCATCTTCACTAACAACACTGGAGCTCCCCACGGCGATACACTTGGTCTTACAAACCTTTTCTCAAGTAACTCTTCCAATTGCTTCTTCAACTCTGACAACTCAGACGCATACATCTTGTATGGTGCCATAGACACGGGTCTGGTACCAGGTACAAGATCAATTGCAAATTCAACTTCCCTCTCTGGCGGTACATCAGGAATCTCATAAGGGAAAACTTCAGGAAATTCACATACCACCGGCAATTCCTCAATTATAGCTTGAGTCTCTACAGATAGCAACGTCATCAACGAAAACATATGTGCTTCTTCTTGCATCAACTTTCTCAACTGTCTAGCAGACAACAACCCATCTTCCTCTTCTTCAGGAGTAGAAAACTTCACAGACTTGTCATAACAGTTAATACGAACATAGTTATGCTCTAACCAGTTCATACCAAGAATCACTTCTAAACCTCTTAACGGAAAACAAACCAAATCAAAAACAAAGTCTTTGTTGAAGATCGACAAGGGACACTTATCACACACAAAAGAAGTAGTCATCGATCCCTTGGCTGGAGTATCAACGACCATTTCCCCATTCTAAGAAGAAAACACAAGACCCAATCTTTCAACACAATCAGCAGCAATAAAATAATGTGTAGCACCAGTATCAATAATAGTAATTAAAGGAGTACTATTAATGAAACATGTACCTCTAATAAGTCTATCCTCTGAAGTTGTCTGATCCTCCACCAAAGCAAACACTTTACCACTAGACCGAGCCTTCTTCAGTTTCGGAATTTGACTACCAATGTGACCTTCTTCTTTACAGTTGAAACAAACCACATTCTTTTGCTCGCACTCAGATACAATATGTCCGTTCTTACCACAACGATGACATCTCTTCACTTCAGCAGTGTACACATTACTCTTGTGTCCAGGTTTCCCACACTTAAAGCAAATCACACCAGCAGGAGCATCTCCCCCACTAGTTCTCTGACCATGAGCAACTCTCTGCTTACCCTTACCAGCTGGGGCATCATAGGGTTTACCACGACTCTGCGGGTGCTAACCCCTTTTCTAACTAATAATCTTGTAATGAGCATTGTTATCTTTCTCAAAAATCCTACAACTATCAACCAAATCAGCAAAGACACGAATCTTCTGGTATCCAATACCTTCTTAATTGTCGAGCGCAACCCATTCTCAAACTTAATACACTTTGAAAACTCAACATTTTCCTCAGCGTAATGCGGATAAAACTTGGCCAACTCAGCAAACTTGGAAGCATACTCAACAATTGACAGATTCCCTTGCTTTAGCTCAAGGAACTTAATTTCCTTCTTTCCACAGACATCTTCAGGAAAATACTTTCTCAGGAATTCCCTACGGAACACAGCCCAAGTGACATCCTCACCTGCAGCTTCCAACTTCTGGAAAGTCTCTAGCCAGCAGTCATCAGCCTCGACTGCTAGCATATGAGTCCCATAACGAACCGTCTGCACTGGAGTGCAGTCCATCACGTGAAAGATCCACTCAATCTCTTTCAGCCATTCCAATGCTCCGTCAGGATCATATTTTCCCTTGAACGTAGGTGGATTCTCTCTCTGGAAAGTTGCCAAGCTACGAGATCCAGCATTCTCGTCAACATTCGGCTAATTTTCCATCGCATGAGCCATTGCTTGTAGAGCAGCAGGAAGAGCAACATCATTCCTTCCATCCATCTCAACTTCTCACTACAAGACAAACAACTGTTAGAACATCAAAATAACAATACTCGATTGTTAGACAACTACGACTCGACGACAAGGTCGGACCAACCTTTTGCTCTGATACCAACTTTGTAACACCCCAATTCTACCCCAAGCAAATTATGCAAAATAAATCAGAGTTATAAAATTTCAATCATACAAATGAATCGGGATGTCACAAATTCTTCTAACAAATTCATCGCATTCATCATGGATATATAACACTTATTCAAAACGTCGGATGAACCATCAAGATAACATCTTTCATTAAATATTCAACAACTACGCAGCAGAAATCTTCAATAACATCTTTAAATAAAACAACAACTTCGAAACATCTCATATTTAATAATAATCAATTCAAAATTCAGCAACTAAAAATCAACAATTAAAAAACAGCAAGCCTTCATCCCCCCGAGTGTTATATATCAGAGCAATGACACTGACTCGATCTATTGAAGGTATACGGCCTTCACTCTCGATTACCTGCATGTTACCAACATAGGGGCAACATTCAAACAAAAGGGGTGAGATATCTAACAATATAATAAAGCGCATGATAATTAATATATTAGATTAGATCAATAATATCACCACTCCTCATCTCATTATCCACAATAAATACAGCATATATACTCATTCATCAACATCAAATACACTTCATTATTCAATCATATAATGCGACTCAAAACTATGCAAATGCATGTGGTACCATTGGAGCAGAACTCCCATCTCAAAAATCTAATCTGCCAATTAATAGAGGCATCAACAAGGCATAGCCTTCATCTCAAAATTTACCTATCTAGGCCATCTCAACGAGCATAAGCTCCATCTCAAAAAAAAAAATACAATGTATGATACTCAACATAAATGTAATAACACACTCAGTTAACAACATCTCAAAACACATCTCAAAACAATAACATCTCAATCATCTCAAAACGACAACATTTCAGTCATCTCAAACAACAACATCTCAATCATCTCAAAACGACAACATTTCAGTCATCTCAAAACATCTCAATTCTAGCATCTCATAAACATCTCAAAATAATTTATTAGACCATTATTTATCAGCATCATTTGTTCATCATAAATTATCAAACACAACTTTAATAATCATGTCTTATCAATAACTCAGCTTTATATCAATAATACAGTAAGCCATACTGTTATTCTGCTACTGTACATCATTATAGTCACTAAACCTACTGTCATAATTCTAAGAGCAGCCTCTAACATCTCAAAATTCATCATTATGTCCAAAATCCAGCATAACTGTCATCTACAGGAATTAATTCTAAATCCTAAATTAGTTACTGGAATTACACCACTTAATCATCATTTAAATCATCGAGAATAAAGTTCATCACTTTAGATAATCAACGCTTCGAACGACATCTCAAACAGCATCCTACAACTCAAGTTACAGCAATTAAAAGTCAATTCTTTCAAAAATCCAGCATTATATATCGACACAAAACTCCTTGGATCGACACATCCTGCCTCATCTACATACTATGAATCGACGCATCCTCCTTATGGATAAACTCATCCTGCTTCAAATCCCAGCATGTATCGACACATGCACTCTTCGTGTTGACTCATCCTAATTCTTATACTCATCATGCATCGACACATCCTCTCTTCGCGTCGACTCATCCTGAGTCTTAAACTCATCATGCATCTACGCAAACCCTGCATGCATCGACTCATCCTGAGTCCAACAACCTCCTTGCATCGACTCATTCAGTTTGAGGTCGACACATCCTGCGATTTTCTGCATAATTTTCTGCGTTTCTACTGTAATTTCACTACGGGAATATAATTACAATCCTAGAAACCTCATCCTAACCATGATAATTCATCACCTAATCATTATACTCTATTACAACATCGATCACACAGCATCATAACACCATTTATCCATCGAGAATTCATCAATATTCACCATACATCATTCAATTCAATAACAAAAACAGCAATTCTCTAATCCCACATATCAAACATCATGAACCCAATTATAAAGCCAGAACCCCACCCTTACCTTGGATCGAAGGTTGCTCTACAATTTCTGGGTTGAATCTCTGTTCTTGTCGTTTCCTTCTATTTTCCAGCAGCTTCACGTTCTCCTCAAATCCTTATTTCTCTTCTTATTGCTTCTTCCTTCTATTCTAACAACAAATAATAAAATAACCTAATATTATTATATTATTCCTTATTGGGCTCAAAACCTACACCCCCTTATTTCTTCCACTCACACCATATAGACCCACATTAAATAATATTAGCTTCTAACATAATTTCACCAAATAATAATATAATATCTCTAATATATTATTATTTCTCCACTTAATAAAATAAATCCAATTTAATAACACTTCTTCACAAATATTCCAAAAATAATTTAATTAAATAATTAATTAAATTAAGGACGTTACACATTCTACCCTTGTTATAATTTTATATATGTTTTATACATGTTATATGTGAATATATGTTATGTGGTATTTAAATTTTTGAGAAAAATTTGGTTTTGGACATTTTTTGTTGATGCAAATCGATTGCACAAAGAGTGTCAATCTATTGCTCATTGAGTATTTTCAATTCTGTCCATTATGTTTCAAGTGCAAATCAATTGCACCTTCAATGCAAATCGATTGCACTCTGTATGTTTCTGTTTTATTTTAATTCTGTTTTATGTGCAAATTGATTGCACCTTAAATGCAAATCGATTGCACCTACTGCAACTTGCTTTTATGACAGAAAAATTGTGTTGGTCAGAATTCCTCTCTCTCATATTCCCAGGCCAAATACACTTTAATACATCCACTCATTCCCTATCTACCCAAATAATTTCCAAATCTCAGCTCACAAACACCTTTCTCTCTCACAAAACCTAAAATCCCCAAAACCCTAAAACTCCATACCCATGGCTTCAAGACAAAAGATAAAGGTTCCAGCTTCAGAAAAAGGGAAGAAAAAGGTTGATTCAACATCCAATCCATTGCTTTCATCTCTCACCGAAGAGCAAGAAGCCATATTTACAAAAGACTTTCAAAGGAAAATAGTATCCAACCCAAAATATGGTATGCTATCCTCCTTTCCTCAAGAATGCTTTTCCTTTTAAAATGATCTAGCTGCTTATGGTCTAGAACCCTTGATTTCTTCGTTCGGTCCATATTACCTGGATTTGGTAAGAATTTTTTTCAGCAATCTAACACCCCAAAAAGGCAAAATGGTCACATATGTGCTGGGTACTCGTATCTCTCTAACTCCTCAGCTTGTTGGTGAGATCCTTCATATTTCTTACACTGGAAGTTCCCTATATGACCCTGAAAATGAGATATGGGATGACTACCGGAAGTAGGATTTCTTTTACAGTATTGGGCAGTTAAGTGGAGCTGAATTTCGCGCCAAACAGATTCGTGGTCTTGGTGGAGTAATTCCATCCAGAGACTCCTGGAGTGCAGGTAACCTCTATATAGACAATCTCCTATATCATTATTTTTCGGTCTATATTATGTTTCCAAGAGCTGGAAACCACTGCACTGTTATCGACTTTGAAATGCAGCTAATTTATGCAAGAAAGAAAGGGATAAGTGTAAACTGGGCAAGGCTTATCATGGTGCATATGCTGAGATTCGATGCAAAATCTAAATTTCTTCCATATGCTTATTTTGTTTCTTTAATTATGGAAGAATTTGGTGTGGATTTTGCTGGGTTTGAAAAGGTGAATATGGATCCTAATCTAAACAAGATTTCCATTAAGAATGTTGACTCCATAATGGGCGTGCATTACAATCCGGAAACAAAAACCATCACTTACATTGGTGAAGATGTTGTTGGAGATCAATGATTCCACTACAACCCAGATTAATGACTTCCGCACAGATGTGAATCAACAATTTTCATACCTTTACTCTCATATTCATATTCCACCATATGATCCAAATAATCCAGCTGAACCACCTCAACACTACACAGAACCCCCACTTTAACAACAATTCTCGAATCAAGGCTCTTGGTCCTATAACCACCCGGACATGCATCACCCTTGAAGATCTGGCTAATTTTTTTATGTCATTGTCTTGTTATTCAATGTTTTATTTGTTCAATTTTCTATGTAATCCTTAAACAATTTGGGTTACTTGTTTAAATTTAAGCTTTCTCCATATATTGCTCTATTATTGTTTGTTTTGTACATCTTTCCCTTCTTTTTGATAATGTCAAAGGGGGAGAAAGATGTGGTACTTTATGCTTGTATTTTCCTTGTCTTAATTTTTAAGGTACTCTCCAACCAAGATGAAGAAATGCAAAGGATTCCAACCCTCTCCTACATAGGGGGAGTTTTGCATCTTAGGGGGAGAAGCTCTTCCGGAAAGTACATCGCATAAAGCAATATTGTTTGTCATCATCAAAAAGGGGGAGAATGTAAAATCAAGCTTCTCAAATAAGCTTTTGTTTTAATGAAGACAAACCATGATTGACAAAGAAGACAAAGATTTATGATCAAGCTCAAAGCATCTAAGGACAATATCTTCAGTTCAGAGCTCTCAACAACTTTCAAGGTATAATAATATTACTTACTTTGATCTTAAGACATAGATGCTCAATAATGAAAAAAAATGTTTAAAAATCATTACTCAAGTTTTTCAAAGTTAAAAATTCACTTTTCACTTAAGTGCAATCGATTTGCATTTTAGTGCAACCGATTGCATGCTCCAATTTTTCAGATCTTTTGCTTCTGTTTCTCTGTGCAATCGATTTACAATACTTGTGCAATCAATTGAATACTTAAAATTTTCAAAATGTTTGCTTCTGTTTCTCAGTGCAATCGATTTCACTCACTTACTTTCTGCTACTGAATTTACATGCAATCGATTTACATTGCTAGTGCAATCGATTGCACACTTAAAACTTTTGAAACCTTGTGCAATCGATTTACACAAAGGGTATAATCGATTGCATGCTGCACGATTTTGAAAAACAGCAGCTTTTCACATGCCTGTTTATCATACCTTTTCATTGAAACCTTTCACTCAAACTTGGCATTTGTTCATGATACATTTTCAGAACTTCATGATGTTTCAAAAGGGTGTTATGAACATATAAATATTCATTTTCAAAATCTGTTTCAACACCTCTTCCATAAATATTTCTGAATTTTCAAAATACAAACTCAAGCATTCCTTCACTTTCATGCATAAGTTTTATGCACATTTTCATACATTATTAAACAGAAAACTTTGAGCAATTATATCTTGAGTCATTGTATAATAATATTATTGGAAGAGAAGATCATACATTGTTAAATCACTCTAAGTGATCAATAATACTCAACTTACTCAAACTCAAATATTGATAGTTACTTACTTATTTTTCCAGGATTGTTGGAAATAAGTTTAAGTGTTTTTTGAAATCTCGTCTTTCCAAAATTGTTGGATACAAGTGTAGTCACTTTGAGAGTATTGTTCTCATAGTTGACATAGTGAAAATACAAGAGGATTGTTCTTGGTCCAAGAAGATTGTTCTTGGTTGTTTGGTAGTTCTTGTTTAAGTTTACCACAATAAGGAAATATCTTTCATGTTGAAGGGGACTGGAGTACTCTAGGACTGTGAGGGGAACCAGGATATATCGCCCGTGTCCTTTTATTTTTCTGCATTTTACGCTTTCCTAAACTCACCATTAACTAGGAAAAATAAGAACAATCATCACTAAAATCATAATTTTATAAAGTACCTAATTCACCCCCCCCCCTTCTAGGCGCACTTCATACTTAAACGTTCCTTCCCTTCGAATCTAGAAGCATCTAGGAAGCCACTCAAGGTCCATCACACACGTCCTAGCCTCAAGCAAGGTAAGTCACTTTTAACCTTAAACCTTTCATTTCTAACATACCATGTGAATAGTCATCTCCTTCGTTTGAAGCATGTACATAACATTTGTTCTCCTTTTCGTTTCCACCCTTTTAATTTGTTTTCATGACTAATCCTTTTGGTTTTGTTTCTTGGTTTATTAAATATGCTTTAAGAACTAACTTGTCCATAAGACAAATGCTAGCATGGCCTCAGGCCATGTTGTTATTTAATATCTTAAACGAAAGAAACAGGAGGAATGAGGTATGAAATGAAGCCTTAGGCTCCCACACTGACTTCCAAGCCCCAATCGAAGGAGGCAGCAAGGGACTTAAGGTGAAGAGGGCACTCCATGCTAAACAAAAGAGGCAGCCAAAAGGATGGCCGTGCTGATTCCATGCCCCAGTCGAAGGAGGAAGAAAGGCAGAATCGAAGGCTTCATCTCATGCCTCAGGCTAAGCCCAAATCGAAAGGCAAGACCTCACTGACTCTAGGCCCAAATTGAAGGAAGCCAGAAAGGGCAGAATTGAAGGGTTTTTCTTCCTAGATTGAAGCATTAATTTTTGTTTCTTTCATATTTGTTTTGTCTTTAAATTTTTCATTCTATTCAATATGGTTGTAATAGTGTAGGATTTCTTTTCTGCATTTTTATTACTTTTGTATAAATGTTAGTAATTAGGGTGTATGGCAAGATAAAAACAACAAGTAGACAACCCAAAAAAATCAAAGACAAAATGCATGCAAATTAAACACACTATTTACACATGCACCCTTAGGGTAATCTCACTTGTTGCCTCGGAAAAATAGTCATGTCCCACGAATATGGGAGTTTTAGCAAAGACCCTTGATAAAAGATCATAGTCCCTCGATGGCCCTCAATGTTGCCTTCGGTAAACGATCTAGTCCCTAAACGACATTGCTAAAACGTCCCATGGGTTTCCTTCTTTGACTATACAAGCGTTCCACGCCCGTCCCTTTATATCCAATGATGGGGCTTCTTACCAAATAAATGGTAAGATAGTAATATCTAAAGGAGGAGGAAAAGAACATTAAGACCTTTTGAGTAGGTAGGATGCTCCTGGTTGCTCGCTTGCTTACAACAAAAATATTTTATACACCCATGCTTTCATTTTGAAATATTTTCAAAAGACAAAACACTTTGTATGCGTTCTTATAGAAACGAGAACCATTACAAAGACACTTTTCAAAATCACTTTCAAAAACACATTCCACAAACACCTCTTTGAACTGTTTTCAAAACTAACACTTTGTACGCATTCTCATAGAAACAAGAACCATTACAAAGGCATTTTCAAAATACTTTCAAAACCCACACCACGAGTACATTTTCAAACAAAAATCAAGTGATCTAGCAAGTAACTAAGATCCCGTAGATAACTACGGATCAAAAGGGTGCTAATACCTTCCCTTTTCATAACCTACCCCCCGAACTCAAGAAATAATCTCGAAAGCTCTTTCCTTTTCTTTTCAAACTTTCCTTATTGGATAAAATAAAAGTCTATGGCAACTCTTGCTATCCGCAACAAATACGATCAAACGCAAAACACCCAAGTCAATTCTCCCACCGCATTATAGGTAGCAATTAATTACTTCACCAAATGGGTGGAGGCTGCTTCATATGCTAATGTTACTAAGCAAGTGGTAGTGAGTTTCATTAAGAATAATATCATATGTCGGTATGGTGTGCCAAGCTGAATTATCACCGATAATGGCTCGAATCTGAATAACAAGATGATGACAGAACTTTGTGAAGAATTCAATATCGTCCATCACAATTCATATTCATATAGGCCAAAGATGAATGGGGCTATTGAATCTGCCAATAAGAATATCAAGAAGATTATCCAGAAGATGGTTGTTACTTCTAAAAATTGGCATGAAATGCTCCCTTTTGCTTTACATGGATATCTGACATTTATCCACACTTCAACAGGAGCAACCTTGTTCTCCCTTATGTATGGTATGGAAGAAGTGCTCCTGACCGAGGTTGAGATTACTTCTTTGCGTGTGATAATGGAAACCAAGTTGTCACAGGCTGAATGGGTCCAGAACAGGTTTGACGAATTGAATTTTATTGAAGAAAAGAGAATGACAACTTTGTGTCATGGGAAATTATATCAGAAGAGAATGAAGAAAGCATTTTATAAGAAGGTCAAAGCTCATAAATTCAGAGAAGGCGGCCTCATGCTCAGAAAGATCATGTCTTTTAACACTGATTCTAGGGGCAAGTGGACTCCCAATTTTGAAGGCCCGTATGTTATCAATAAATCCTTATCTGGCGGTGCACTAATTCTCTAAACTATGGATGGTGAGGAGTTCCCACGTCCCATGAATGTTGATGCAGTAAAGAAATACTTTTCCTAAAGAAATAAAAGAACAGCTCGCTAAGTTGAAAACTCGAAAGGGCGACTTAGGCAAAAAGGAGCGCCTCGGTAGGCCGAAAAGCCGAAAGGGAGATCTAGGAAAAAATTAGAGACATAAACAGAATAAATTTTCCCTATAAGTTGAAAACGCGTAAGGGAAACTTAGGCAAAATTTATGGACTTTCTTGGCAAGTAACTACATCAGACAAGACTTGATCATTGAAGCAAAAATCTTCTTGGATCCTCACCATGCTTCTATAGAAGCTGCTACTCAGGATTTCAAAGTTGTTAGAGAGAATAATGGTAATTGTATTTCAATGTATCTTTTCCATTATATATTACCATTTTCTGAACTTTGTAATCATCCATGGAGTCTCGCCATTCTCAGACTACCATTCTATTAATAAAGTTTGAGCTTTTATCCAATTATTTGTAATTCTTATTTTATTATGCTTACAGTGACTCCATTTATTATTGTTAGTAATTTTCAAAGAAAAATTATTAAATAACAAAATTGTTTTTCTAAAAGAACTTACAAATTACTTTTACTTTAGATTCTATGATTCAAGAGAAAAACAAAAGTGGTGATCCCAGGAATGGACGAACTCCAGTAATTTTGGGTGGTTTTGTTTTCCCCAAGAAGGTTTTTTTGGGCCGTTCGCTGGTATGCGCATAATTTTTGTATATTGAAGACGGTGCCAATTGGCGTAAGGTGCAGTATTGGGTTTATGATCCCATTGGCCCCAGTCAAGTCCTGGTTAATTTTTTATTTTGGTCTTGCATAGTCTGAGGCCTCTATCCCAGATTCCTCATCGAAGTCTCCCCTCATATGATGAAAGGTCTTATTCCCTTGGTGAGCTGAGATGGAACTATTTGCAAAATGTCGCTCTTTTTGGAAGTGTTGGCATTATTGTTGGTATTTATTCCCCATCAAGGCTATCCTAGGGCACTTTTTGTTGGAATAGGTTTGCATGATATGAAGACTCTATCCAAGATTCCTTAGTGAAGGCTTCACTTATTTGATAAAAGTCTTTTCTCCCTGTGCATGCTGAGTTGGACTCATTTGTGAAGCATCTCCTTTCGGCAGTACTTGTATTTTGTTTGATTTCCCGATAGCCAGGCAAGGGCAATATCTTATTTAAGAAGTGTTGAAATGGTTATCAAATTTTTGGGTTTTCACCCACCAAGTGCTGGGTTGATTTAAAATTCCCATAAGTTTGATTTTTTTCTATTTTGTTTGACTTCTTAACTCCCCAAGTTATTATCCCCATGAGGTTTCATACTTTCTTCCTAGATAAGTTGATGCAATAGTCACTCTCAATATTGAATAATTTATCTTGGTGTCCCCTAAACAATTTGGTGTTGTCCTCCCCAATGAAGTTAGCATGAGGTATCCAGTTGGTATCTCGATGATGAGGCACTATCGCCCCTAGTGAAGTATGTATGATATTTCCCAAAAGAAGTCAGCTTGAGATCCTTAGCTTATGTTTTGACGATATGGTTTTCATCTTCCTTATTTGAAATCAGTATTGCTATTCCCAGTAGAAGTATGGACCGTGAAACATTTTGTTTTCCCCATTAAAGTCTGTGTAATATTCCCTGGTGAAGCCTAAAGGAGGATGTTATATCCCTGTACATGTACTGATTTACTGATATGATGTGATTATTTTCGGATTATGTTCCTTCCCAGTGAAGTTAAGCCGCGAGAAAGGATTTTGTTTCCTCAGTTGATGCTTACTTTCTTATGGAATCTTCGTCTTAGGTGTGATTTAGCCGAGTATTGATGTTACCCGATTTTGTCAACATATACATTATAACACTCATACATTCCTACATAAATCATACATAGTTGAAATTATAAAATCATTGCTCATTCACATTAATTAATATTGTGTTGACATATTACCCTGTTTTGCAGAGTTGTGTTGTCCTCTCTCCAATAAAGTGTCGACCTTAAGCAGAAAGTGTATATTCTTTCAATTTCCCCACTAAGTTATCCCTCATGGAATATTTTTGCTTCAGCCTTCCTATACAGCTCTTTCTCTTGATGGATTGGATTTCCATTTTGAGTTTATTTCTCAAAGGATATATTACGGTAGCCTGTTTCATTCCAGTTTATTTTTTGTTTGAATTGTTTCCCAACAACAGTACTATTATAATATCTGCAAGCTTCGAGCCTTGGTTTGAGAATGTGCATTTATTTTTGCACGAGAAGACTTTTACCTCCTCAGTAGGAATATGTTGGCATTTCCCCAGGAAGCTGTATTTCATTCCCCAGGAAGTCATGATTCATTCCCAAGGAAGTCATATTTCTTTCCCCAGGAAGCCATATTTCTTTCCACAGGAAGTCATTTTTATAATCCTTCCCATAACAGCAAGTAGCAGGTCTCTTTATTTCGGCAACTTGTACTTCCCCATAGAAGTCGGCATTACTTTTTTGCTATCTTATCTATGATTGGATAGTTTGCAGTTTGTTGTCAAATCACTTCAATGGATGGCAAGTCTTTTCAATATGACAGAGACAATTCGTGGAGAAATCTTTACAAGTGGTAGTCTCTTTATTTGAGACATTTTATATATTACTCTTTCCAGGTAGAATTCCTTTGTTATAGAAGAAGTTTAGACCCGTTCTAGGTGAAAAGCCATGATTTTGGGAAACTTGTTATTGTCAATATATTCTTTTCTCTACCTTCAGTGAACATTGCTAGTTCACCATCAGTGAACGTTGGTGTTATATTCTTCTCTCTTTACCTTCAGTGGACGTTGGTAGCTCACCGTCAGTGAACGTCGATGTTGTTTTCTCTTTCAACATTCAGTGAATGTTGGTAGCTCACCGTCAGTGAATGTCGGTGTTGTATTCTCTTTCTACCTTCAGTGAATGTTGGTAGCTCACCATCACTGAATGTTGGTGTTATATTCTTCTCTCTACCTTCAGTGAATGTTGGTAGCTCACCGTCAGTTAACTTGGGTGTTGTTTTCTCTCTCTACCTTTAGTGAACGTTGATAGCTCACCATCAGTTAACATAGGTCTTGTTTTCTCTCTCTACCTTCAGTGAACATTGGTAGCTCACTGCTAGTGAACGTCGGTGTTGTTTTCTCTTTCTACCTTCAATGAACGTTGGTAGCACACCGTCAGAGAATGTCGGTGTTGTATTCTCTTTCTACCTTCAGTGAATGTTGGTAGTTCACCATCAGTGAACGTTGGTGTTATATTCTTCTCTCTCTACCTTCAGTGAATATTGGTAGCTCACCTTCAATGAACGTCGGTGTTTTTTCTCTTTCTACCTTTAGTGAATGTTGGTAGCTCACTGTCAGTGAATGTCGGTGTTGTATTCTCTTTCTATCTTCAGTGAACGTTGGTAGCTCACCGTCAGTGAACATCGGTATTATTCTTTTTTCTACCTTCAGTGAACATTTTTAGTTCACCATGAGTGAATGTTGGTGTTATGTTCTTTTCTTTCTACCTTCAGTGAACGTTGGTAGTTCACCGTCAGTGAACGTCAGTGTTATTCTTTTTTTTCCACCATCAGTGAATGTTGGTGAATATTGTTTTCTCTCTACCTTCAGTGAACGTTGGTAGCTCACCTTCAGTGAACATTGGTGATTATTGTTTTCTCTCTACCTTCAGTGAACGTTGGTAGTTCACCTTCAGTGAATGTTGGTGTTATTATCTTCTCTCTACCTTCAGAGAGTGTTGGTAGTTCACCTTCAGTGAATATTGGTGTTATTATTATCTATCTACCTTCAGTGAATGTTGGTGATTACTCTTTTTCCTTCTAACTTCAGTGAACGTTGGTAGCTCACCATCAGTGAACTTCAGTGTTATTATTCTTTTCTCTTTCTACCTTCAGTGAACATTGGTAGTTTCACCTTCAGTGAAAGTTGGTGTATCCTTCGATCTTCTACTTTCAATTATTGAGTGGGTAGTTCGCAGTTATTTGTCGATCGCTTTCATCCTTTACTATTTCCTCAATATTTAAGTCGATATTACGTTATCTCCCCTTTGGGATCTCCCTCAATAGAGTCGAGTCTTTTGCTCACCAGTGATTTATTTTCCTGGTCGGGTTTCTCTTTTGATCCTTGTTTTTTTCCTGCATCCCCAGTGGTATCTTAGGGCCAAAAATAGGGTTTGTTGTATATTTAAGTATCTTCAATCACGTCGACACGGAGATTTTAACCTTCGTATCTCTGGATAGAAGACACTTAAATAAGGGCAGATGTTGTACCCCAATTTTCCCCCCTAAGATTCCTCTATCATTTCATACCATCACATTGCAACAAGATCACATTAGGGTTGGTTTTTTCCTCTTTTTCTATCTCTTATCTTTAATTTTTCTCTTGAGGAATCTCCAAGCACCTTAGTTGTGTATTTTGTATATGTGTTGTTGAATAACTTCTAATCAAAATACAAAAAATATTTGTCTTTGAATATTTGTATTTTGTAGGTACCGAGTCAAAGCATCTGACAAATAACGTTTTCCGATATTATTTTCCTAAAATCTCTATTTGCAAAGAAAAAATAATTAAAAATTTTCATTTTTTCATTATACAATCGATTACTCTTAGGGTGCAATCAATTGCACAGAGTGCATTTTGCACCATTTTTAAAAAAATACATTGATGCAATCGATTAAGCCCATAGTGCAATCGATTGCACAAAGTGAAAATTTTAAAAAAATCAGCAATTTCAAGCTTGTCATTTTTGGCTCCAATTTTTCTTCATTTTTTAAATATATATCATTAATTCAAATTTTGGTGCCAATTTTTCATTTTTTGAAATATATATCATTAATTCAAATTTTGGTGCCAATTTTTCATTTTTTGAAATATATATCATTAATTCAAATTTTGGTGCAAAATGTTTATTTTTTGAAATATATATCATTAATTCAAATTTTGGCTCCAATTTTTCATTTTTTGAAAGATATGTCATTAATTCAAATTTTGGCTCCAAGAATTAATTACCAAATCACCACTAATCCCAAGCCTAAACTCTATAAATAGAGCCCTAATTTCATTAAAATCTCAAGCTTTTGATAGGCAAGTCTACCTTGCTAAAAAATCTCTCAATTCTCTCCATCTACCAAATTCACTCAAAGCTCCATTTTCAATAAAAAAAGTTAGCAAGCTTTTCATTGAAGCTTACTAATCTTTGAGCTAAACCTTTATCCAAACACTTTTTCTTCGTCAATTCTCTACATACAAGGTTGGTGTTGTACCCCAAAATTTTCCCTCCCATATTCCTCAAGATTTGTCAAGAATGATCTTCAAACTGCTCAAGGTTTGTACAGTCAAATCACTTCCTAAGACAGCTGAAATTAGGGTTTTGGTTCTTTCAAGGAATTTGGGGTTTTCAATGGTTCAATCAAGTCTCATAGGCCTATATACATTCTCAAGCACCTACATGCCAAGTTTCAAGACTCACAGTGCCAATTTGCATAGTCAAAAGCTCCATTTGATCCACAGTCAACTGCAAGGGCAAAATGGTCATTTTGCAGTCAAAAGTAAGAATTTTTGGTCAACATCTTATTTTGAGTTCACAATCATCATTTGATCAAGTCTTGATCATGATTCCACAAGAATAGCTCAAAAATCATCAAGGTGCAAAAGTTACTATTTTTGGACAACAGAAAAGTCAATTGTACCTTGACCAGGGCATAACTCTTTCATGTTTTGTCAGAAAAATCCCATCCAAAGCTCATTTTGAGGAGGATTCTATTTACTACAATCCATCTTCACACTCCAAGATCAAGAAATTCACTCACAAGAAGTTACCAATTTTTACATTATAGGTTAAATCCAAAAGTCCACAAAAGTACACTTTGAGTCAAGGGCCATAACTTGAGATTGGTAAATCCAAATGACATGGGACCAAAGGCATTGGTTATAGGACTTCAAGGGCTTTCCAAAATATCCACGAACATGGTCATATGATCAAAATTGAGCAAGCTGTGCATTGGAGAAGTTGGGAAATTTTCATGAATTTGCAAAAGTCAACTTTGCTCAAAACACCTTCTTTTTGCTAATGGACCTCAAATCTCTTCTTGAAACTTCACCCATGACCTATGCACGACCCATCAAGATTAATTGGACTTATTTTCTTATTTTTATTGATTAATTGGATTTTTAATATATATTAATTCATTTAATTAATTGAAATCATAAGAAAATAAAAGATTTGATTCTTAAACATCTTTGTGAAGAAAATATGATCAAACATGCTGGCAAATTCGTGCACAAGTCAAAGATACAAAAAAATCCAAATTTGGCAACATTGTTCAATCATGAAAAATCAAGAATATTTGATTTTCAATCAAAGATTTAAACATTAATACACATGGATATTGGCCCAGCTTTTAACCTAATTTGATTCTCCTATATGTATGCAAGCAAACCATGACCTAGGACACGATTGAAAGTTGCAGAAACAGCCACAGTAAATTCAAGAATTTTCAAGAAAAGTCAAAACTTGTTCTTGCATTCTAGGTCGATTCAAGGCATTTTATTCATTCAAACATATTGCAGGAGGTCCCAGGAACGATTTCAATCGAATTCAAGTACTAAAGCTCAAGGAATCACGATACACAGTCCCACGGTTTGCACTTTTGATTCATAATCGTATCTCTTAATTCCTGCTTAATTAACATGTTTTTGTGATGGTTTTACATTGCTAGAGATCATACAAAGCTGATGGAATGATTTAATTGAACTATAGTGCCCTGAATCATGAGATGCCATGATCAAGTTTCTAGGGTTCTTGAGCTCTTAAATGGGGCTTTTCGATCCAGGAAAAATTGGGACTAGTGAGATACATGACTGAAATCGTGAGACCAAGATGAACACAACCCATACCCCATGAAATTTTTATGCTTGTTGTGGTTCTATTCGCTATTTTTCCTTGCAGGAGTTAGTGGAGGTTAAAAACCCCCGCTATTTGATATTATTTATGCAGGACGAACGAAGAAGATGATGAGGTGTTAGCATCTGGTTGGCTTATTTGAAAAGCGCGCGTTATTTTTTATTTTACAGCATATTGATTAATTTCCCCATATAATAATTGTCTTTTATTCAAATAACAAATAAAGCAGCTTAGTGGAGTGGTTCGTGCGTTAGCCTAGAAGCATTGGGACCTGGGTTCGAATCCCAGGTCCCCCAAAACCTTGTTATTTTTATTTCACAGGTATTCACGTGCAAGTTTCAGAGTGAGGTCCACCATGCACCTCTAACCTCAAAACGCCAGGTGTCTCCAAACTCAAACCCAATGGCCAGAGTGGAGTCCTCAGCATAGTCTCCAGTCAACGCCTATGCATGGGATGGCCATAGTCAAAGCAGGCTTGAGTATTGTTGGGCCATAAAATTCCAGAAACACCTCCTGATTTGGGCCAACACCCCTTGGGTTTATTTTCTCCTTCTCCTTTTATTTTTATTTAATTTGTTTTTTTATTAATTTTTAATTAACTACTAACTAAAACAATTAACAATTTTTTTAATAAATTCAGAAAGCATAAAAAATATAATATTTTTATTTATTAAATTTAATTAGTTATTTTTTGTAAATAAATACTAACATAATTAATTTAGTTTTTAAATAGGTTAATTTTAATATTTTCACAATAAATAAAATTAATATAGAATTAGGGTTTTTGATAACTTTTAATCATTTTATTTTTTTATTTATTACCTTGAAACATTAAAAAACCAAAAATATTTCTTTTTTATTAATTAATTAGTCTAGGTTTAATTTAATTAAATGCAAAATAATAAAAAATCTCTTTCTTTCTCAAAAAAGTGTCAAAACCCTAAAAACTCTCCGATTCAATTTTCCCCTCGCGCATACTATTTTTGATTCATATTTTTTATCCATATAATTGTATTTGCTCCGAGGATGTAATAGCTTTAATTAGGACTTTTTATCGCTTTTATTTAATTTCCCGCATTTACTTTTTCAAGGGTTTGTTTTTGGCGATGTAAATACCCGACGCCTTGTATTAGCTTAGCTTTATTTTCCGCAACCATAAACTGCTAGATGTATGTTAACTAGGCTATGCATGACAAGATCTACCTTAATTTAAAATCAATCGTAGCTCACCATAACATGTACAAAGATAATATAAACTGAAACCTGACACACTCGCACATGCCACTCTTAGGGTACGCCTCACTTGGTTGCCTCGACGTGGTCATTGAGTATAGGGTGTTTTAGAGGTCTCCCTCCTGTCTAAAGATCAAAGTTGCCTCGAAACAGTTGCCTCGATAAAAAATGATCTAAGACATTAGGGTTACCGCTAAGGCGTCCTACTATTGCTTTAGTGACCACATGTCCTAAAATCGAATTGACCCGAAAACTCCAACGACGGTGCTACCTACTTCTCAATAGTGGGATAGTACTGTCTAAAGGACATTTACACAGCCTAATTTATTTTGAGTAGGTAGAGGTTCTCAGGTACTTGCTGTTTCAAAACAAAAATACTTTTCGCACTTACACTTTTCAAACATTGTTTTCAAACAACACTTCATACACTCTTGAGGACAGATACAAGAGTTAAATCGAAGTTTTCAAACAAAACTTTTTTCAAAACCCACAAACACAAGAAAAGCAAAAACGTTTTGAAAACATAGTGAGCAAGTACCTAAGAGCCCGTGGATAACCACGGATAGAAAGGGTGCTAACACCTTCCCTTTCTATAATCTACCTCCCGAACCCGAGAAACATCTCGAAAAGGAATTTTGCTATGCTTTTGTCCTTTCCTTGTTGGAGAAAATAAAAGACGGTGGCGATTCTTGCTTACCGCGACATTTTGCAAAACGCAAACGCGAACCAGCATTCCAAAACAATCAGTTCTATTCCCACCGAACACAGATCTGGCGACTCTGGTGGGGAATCTTATAAGTGAGGTGTACCTTAGGATTAGATCACTTGTGTTTTCAATTGTATGCTTTGTATGCTTTAAATTTTGTGGGCTTGTATCGGAATTCTATAGATCCTAACCCGGATCTGGGGGTACCCTTTTTAGGTAAGTAGCAATAAACTGTGAGGGATATGTCCGGCGTAGACCGACACGGATGAAGCAGTAGCTACGTTGGTGTGACACCTTAGTCTGTACTGATATCCCTTGTGTTGGAACGAGGAGAATATGGGTCTTTTGAGGAGTCGTTAAGCACCAACTGACCTTAGAACCTTAAATTGACCAAATTGGCCATAGAACAGTAGCAGTATGCTACACTCATTGAGATTAAACTCTCGCGATGGTTCTGGTCGCAAGAAAAGGTTGACAAACTGGAATTATGACCGATTGAGGGTAGTCAGTGATATTGAGATCCTCTAGAACCCGGTTACTATTTTTAGGACAGGTCTTAACCAACTTAAAGTGAAAGAGGGTAGTACCTAAACTCCATGCCAGCCTAAAACTTAAGGCTATATGTGTGACTTGTGTGCCTTCAAACCTGAACTACTTGCACATTCTTGTTATCTAACAACATGAGTTCCTTGCAGGTTTTGTTTACAGTCCTTATCCAATAATTTGGACTCATTGCAGGGTTTACTTACATCACTTCACGCATAGCATACACATCATAACATCATACCATAGCATTTCCTTAACCATTTCAAGGATCTCAAGGGTTTGTAATGTAGGTCATGATGAACTAAATGTCCAACAAGGGGCAAAGGGGATCTATTTTCCTCTAGCCAAGGTTGTCTAGAAATCCAAGCACGATAACTTGAGTCAGGGGCTATGACCCACTCGATATGGTGAGCCTGACTCTTGAAGAAGGATTCTCAGCAACATGAAGTTCCTTCAATCAAGCTACCAGATTCAGATTCTAACAGTTTCTTGTTTACCCCGTGAGATCCTTGAAAACATTGCATACATATATCATACATATCATTGCATAACAGGTCACCCTTTACAGGTCTCTCATGTTCTCGCTGTTTATTTCAGCAATGGCTCTCCAACAAGACAACCAGGATCTTCATACTCAAGAGACTCAGTTCAGGGAAATCTTCCTAAACCTATCCAAGGGACAAGAAGAGTTGAGAACACTCCTCATGGGGAATTTGGTCAAGAAAAGTCCTGAAGACAATAAGGACAAGCGGCTGAACCATCTGCAAGCTGAGGTAGATGCAATGAGAACCCAGATGCTGGGGCAGATGGCTCTTATCCAAGGCTTAGCTAGGGAGCAAGAAGAGTTAAGAACCATGATCAACCAGCTTCATCAAGACAGATACAACAGTATGAAGCAAATAGTCAGGGTTGAGGATCAAGTCATTAATCAACTTCCGAGAAGTCAAAGGTTTGGTCTGATGAAGAATGGACCTCTCCAAGTTGCTACTACCTCACAGGTCCCACAACAACCTTGCCATAAGCAACGGGTTACTCCGAGGCCGTTTACCAAGCTCAACATGTCGTTGTCCCAAGCTTTGCAACACCTGTTGAATTTGAATCTGGTAACGTTGGTGGGACCTCACCCGAATCCTAAGACTTCTTCACCCAACTATAATCCTGATGCAAGGTGTGCATACCATTCTAACAGCCCGGGGCATGATACCGACGACTGTTGGAAGTTGAGGTACAAAATCCAAAACCTGATTGATGAAGGAGCATTGGAATTCGCACAAGATGGTCAGGCTGAGTTCTTCTACCATCCCTCCAAGGTTCACCATTTGAAGTGACAAGTCCTGAGACGAGAAGACTTTTTGTTCATTGGAATTTTCAATTTGTAATTTTCTTTTGATTGTTCAAACATTTATTCATGTTAAACTTTGTTACTTTATCAATGCATTGCATATGTCTGTTTTGAATAAATCCATTCGTATTCACTATATTCAAATTACTTTCATTTTTTGTGATGATCAAACTCTCGATTAAAAAATTCTAAGCCTTTAGAGGGAGGATGACGAAAATGATACCACGATGTTTACAGTATGCTTTTGAACAGACCCCGCTGACGATGTACAGACATTGTTTCAAATCCTAAACAGTGGAGTTATAAGGAAGATAATCCTAGTCAACCCCTTTGAGCCAAAGAAGTTGGAGTTTTTCTTTTCACAAATTAAAACCCTTAATCACAACCTGGGGCAGGGTAGTTTTCTCAGTTAATCCAGGTGCACAATGAATGGCATCAAAGGAGTCCTTCCAAAACAAGAGACAATGATGGTTCCGAATAATCGTAAGGACAGACAGTCATTATCTCTCGAAATAAAAGCCCATTAAGTCAAAACCTATGAAGGAGACTTACAAAAACCGGGGCATCCCGCTGACTGTACTCACAAAAAGAAACAGTTCAAGCAAAAGACAGGGATAATAAAATAAAAAAGAAAGAGATCCTACAGACTCTCAACAAAAAAATAATAATTGACTTCCTGTTCAAAATAAACTGTCAGTATCCGGACCATCACTGGTATATTAGAGCGAAATTCAAACAAGATCTAATGCACGATTAGCTGAGTTTAAGATTGAAGAACATCACGAAGAACGGGTGGGTACAAATAAAATTTGAGCCTTTATCCTTTGTTTCTTAAACCATGAACCCGACCACGTTATAACCCTTAAAAAGTCCTAGCTGAAGCATGGGTTAGTTCGAAAGCATACTGTTATAAAAGGTATCCTGACTCCTGTAGGGCTTGCTGTAAAATCCTGAGTTGACATCACATTTTACAAAAAAATTCGCTTGTTTTACTGAAAATGCATTTTCAAAGAACTTTAAAACAGACATAAGACTTGCATTCTTAAAATAACATTGTTTGCATATGACTATTTGTTCAACAGCAGAGAAATTCGCACGAAGAATATGTAGTGAACAAAAACCTTTTCAATAAGAAGGGTCGCCTCAAGTGGAAGAAACACTTCCAACCAAGGGGCAGCCATGATCATTTTCCATCATCTGGGGCAGTCAAGTCAAGATTCAAGGAATCTCTCAAGATGCCAAATGCAAGTGGCAAATCTCCGCCTGAGTTACTTGGGGCATTGGACATGAATTCCAGCAACGAATCTTGCATGATCAAACATCCTCTAGTATTATGGCAACACAATACTACCGACAGGGACACCTCCCTACATCCTGAGAGCATGGACATAGTCAAAAAAGTACTACGCATAATCAAAGACCCACTAGGTTGACTGGCCTAGGCAAAAATAAGGGCTTCCCGGCGAACCAAAAGGGTTCGGGCAAAAATAAGGGATAAAAAAATGAAAAAACTTATACACCCGGCAAGTCGAAAACCTGAAAAGGCGGCTTGGGAAAAAAAGGGTATCCCGATGGACTGAAAACCCGAAAGGGCGGTCCAGGCAAAAATTAGGGATCAAAGCGTACAACTATGTTCCGTTATCTCGTCACTTGCCTACCAGAAGAAGACAGGTCATTCCAAGCACCTCATAGGTTGGGATAATACTCGATCCACATGGCCTCTGCAGCCACCCTCCCACAGGAACTGGGGCAATAAGAATTGTCCGAACTGTACAAGCTGCTCTGTCCTCCAGGTACAAGGTAGATTCAGTTGAAGAGTATGACCAAGATACCTTCACTCCCCGCAGAGCAAGACAGTAATGGAAGCTCTCCCCACTGAGACCTACAACCATGGACGAATCAGCAATACTCTCCCCCAAGCGGAGTTAGTCTACCGTCAGTCCTGAAAAGGCTTGGCATCCCCAGTAGATCTTAATATTCCCCAGCGGAGTATAAAAATATTCCCCAGCAAGCGTAAAGAGCATCCCCGACAGTCTTAATATTCCTCGACAGAATATAAGAATGTTCCCCGGTGGAATACAAGATACACCCAGTGGAGCCATTTCCCAGCGCAGTCTAAAAAAAAAGGCTTCCCCGCCAGAGTTGGTGAATCATCTTCCCCAGTAGATTCTGGAAGCTTGTCCCCTGCAAAGTACAAATGCATCTCCTCAGCCAAATTCAGAGGTTATCCCCACAAGAGTCTAACTGGGTTATCCTCAACAAGTTGCAACGGAAAGATCATCCCCATCGAAGTTCTTTCCATCCCCAGCGAAGTTCTTACCATCCCCATCGGAGTTCATCATCAAAATCCCCAATAGAGCTTATCAACAGAATCCCCAGCGGAGTTATCGTTAAAATCTCAGCAAAGCATCTCTTCCCATAGAATAATTCCCCGCAGAGTAATCTCTTCATCAAGTTTATTCCCCAACGGAGTTCTTTTCTCCTGCAGGCTTATTCACACGATCATCTTCGTTCATCATCCCCAGCGGAAACGAAGAATTCAACTCTATTCTCCAGCAGCTCCGGGATTTATTTTCCCCAGCTAAAACATCACATTTTCATACATCATGATACATGCACATACGCATCATATCATGCGATCTCATTTATGTTGAGAACATCATTGCTCGATCCATATCATGCATTACATATGACTGACCTTTACCTTTCAGGAAAGATGCAGTTAAATGCTCAGCTATGTCAAAGGAGACAAAACCAGATAAATCAATTCCTAAAGATTTTTCTGATGCTAATACAGTCAAAGGAGACAAATCCAGTCAAAAGAGACAAATTCAGTCAATGGAGACAAAACCAGTTAAATCGATTCCTAAAGATTTTTCTGTTTCCAGTCAATGGAGACAAAATCAATTAAATCGATTCCTAAAGATTTTTCTGAAACCCGTCAATAGAGACAACCTGTCAATGAAGACAACCCGTAAATAGAGACAACTCGTCGATAAAGACAACCCGTCAATGAAGACAACCCGTCAATAGAGACAACTCGTCGATGAAGACAACCCGTCAATAGAGACAACCCGTCAACAAAGACAAAACTACCTACCAACAATCTCCAGGTGGCATCTATAAGCCCATCCCCCTACCCATCATCTCTCCAAATGGCATTTGTAAGCCCATTCCCGACATCACATTGCTGATACTGCACCATGCGAGTGCAAATTTCTGGGCACTTTAGTGTTCAATCATCTTCCACCTTCGGATCACGAAAGGCACGCAAGCCAATCTACATCCTCAGGTTTAAGAAGATTAAACAGGGTAAACTGTTGTACCCCAAAATTTTCCCTCCAATATTCCTCAAGATTTGTCAAGAATGATCTTCAAACTACTCAAGATTGCTCAAGGTTTGTACAGTCAAATCACTTCATAAGACAGCTGAAATTAGGGTTTTGGTTCTTTCAAGGAATTTGGGGTTTTCAATGGTTCAATCAAGTCTCATAGGCCTATATACATTCTCAAGCACCTACATGCCATGTTTCAAGACTCACAGTGCCAATTTGCATAGTCAAAAGCTCCATTTAATCCACAGTCAACTGCAAGGGCAAAATGGTCATTTTGCAGTCAAAAGTATGAATTTTTGGTCAACATCTTATTTTGAGTTCACAATCATCATTTGATCAAGTCTTGATCATGATTCCACAAGAATAGCTCAAAAATCATCAAGGTGCAAAAGTTACTATTTTTGGACAGCAGAAAAGTCAACTGTACCTTGACCAGGGCATAACTCTTTCATGGTTTGTCAGAAAAATCCCATCCAAAGCTCATTTTGAGGAGGATGCTATTTAATACAATCCATATACACACTCCAATATCAAGAAATGCACTCACAAGAAGTTACCAATTTTTACATTATAGGTCAAATCCAAAAGTCCACAAAAGTACACTTTGAGTCAAGGGCCATAACTTGAGATTGGTAAATCCAAATGACATGGGACCAAAGGCATTGGTTATAGGACTTCAAGGGCTTTCCAAAATGTCCAAGAACATGGTCATATGATCAAAATTGAGCAAGTTGTGCATTGGAGAAGTTGGGAAATTTTCATGAATTTGCAAAAGTCAACTTTGCTCAAAACACCTTCTTTTTGCTAATGGGCCTCAAATCTCTTCTTGAAACTTCACCCATGACCTATGCACGACCCATCAAGATTAATTGGATTTATTTTCTTATTTTTATTGATTAATTGGATTTTTAATATACATTAATTCATTTAATTAATTTAAATCATAAGAAAATAAAAGATTTGATTCTTAAACATCTTTGTGAAGCAAATATGATCAAAACATGCTGGAAAATTTGTGCACAAGTCAAAGATACAAAAAAAATCCAAATTTGGCAACATTGTTCAATCATGAAAAATCAAGAATATTTGATTTTCAATCAAAGATTTAAACATCAATGCACATGGATATTGGCCCAACTTTTAACCTAATTTGATTCTCCTATATGTATGCAAGCAAATCATGACCTAGGACACGATTGAAAGCTGCAGAAACGGCCACAGCAAATTCAAGAATTTTCAAGAAAAGTCAAAACCTGTTCTTCCATTCTAGGTCGATTCAAGGAATTTTGTTCATTCAAACATATTGCAGGAGGTCCCAGGAACGATTTACAATCGAATTCAAGCACTAAAGCTCAAGGAATCACGATACACAGTCCCACGGTTTGCATTTTTGATTCATAATCGTATCTCTTAATTCATGCTCATTTAACATGTTTTTGTGATGGTTTTGCATTGCTAGAGATCATACAAAGCTGATGGAATGATTTAATTAAACTATAGTGCCGTGAATCGTGAGATGCCATGATCAAGTTTCTAGGGTTCTTGAGCTCTTAAATGGGGCTTTTCGATCCAGGAAAAATTGGGACTAGTGAGATACATGACTGAAATCATGAGACCAAGACGAACACAACCCATACCTCGCGAAATATTTATGCTTGCTGTGGTTCTATTCACTATTTTTCCTTGCAGGAGTTAGTGGAGGTTAAAAACCCCCGCTATTTGATATTATTTATGTAGGACGAACGAAGAAGATGATGAGGTGTTAGCATTTGGTTGGCTTATTTGAAAAGCGCGCGTTAATTTTTATTTTACAGCATATTGATTAATTTCCCCATATAATAATTGTCTTTTATTCAAATAACAAATAAAGCAGCTTAGTGGAGTGGTTGGTGCGTTGGCCTGGAATCGTTGGGACCTGGGTTCGAATCCCAGGTCCCCCAAAACCTTGTTATTTTTATTTCACAGGTATTCACGTGCATGTTTCAGAGTGAGGTTCACCATGCACCTCTAACCTCAAAACGCCAGGTGTCTCCAAACTCAAATCCAATGGCCAGAGTGGAGTCCTCACTAGTCTCCAGTCAACGCCTATGCATGGGATGGCCATGTCAAAGCAGGCTTGAGTATTGTTAGGCCATAAAATTCCAGAAACACCTCCTGATTTGGGCCAGCACCCCCTGGGTTTATTTTCTTCTTCTCCTTTTATTTTTATTTAATTTGTTTTTTTATTAATTTTTAATTAACTACTAACTAAAACGATTAACAATTTTTTTTAATAAATTCAGAAAGCATAAAAAATATAATATTTTTATTTATTAAATTTAATTAGTTATTTTTTGTATATAAATACTAACATAATTAATTTAGTTTTTAATTAGGTTAATTTTAATATTTTCACAATAAATAAAATTAATATAGAATTAGGGTTTTTGATAACTTTTAATCATTTTATTTTTTTATTTATTTCCTTGAAACATTAAAAAACCAAAAATATTTCTTTTTTATTAATTAATTATTCTAGGTTTAATTTAAATAAATGCAAAATAATAAAAAATCTCTTTCTTTCTCAAAAAAGGGTCAAAACCCTAAAAACTCTCCGATTCAATTTTCCCCTCGCGCATACTATTTTTGATTCATATTTTTGATCCATATAATTGTATTTGCTCTGAGGATGTAATAGCTTTAATTAGGACTTTTTATCGCTTTCATTTAATTTCCCGCATTTACTTTTTCAAGGGTTTGTTTTTGGCGATGTAAATACCCGACGCCCTTTAATAGCTTAGCTTTATTTTCAGCAACCATAAACTGCTAGATGTGTGTTAACTAGGCTATGCATGACAAGATCTACCTTAATTTAAAATCAATCGTAGCTCACCATAACATGTACAAAGATAATATAAACTGAAACCTGACACACTCGCACATGCCACTCTTAGGGTACGCCTCACTTGGTTGCCTCGACGTGGTCATTGAGTATAGGGTGTGTGATCGGTGGATCTGGAACTGACTGTTTAACGCTGGTTCGCGAAATGTCACGGAAGCAAGAGTCGCCACCGTCTTTTATTTTCTCCAATATGGAAAGGACAAAAGCACAGAAAAATTCCTTATTAAGATTAGTTCTCGGTTCGGGAGGTAGATTTATAGAAAGGGAAGGTGTTAGCACCCTTTCTATCCATGGTTATCCATGGGCTCTTAGATACTTGCTCATTTGTGTTTTCAAAATGTTTGTTTGCTTTTCAAGGTGAGTGGGTTTGAAAAAGTTTCTTTGAAAGTTTCAGATCGACTCTTGTATCAGTCCTCAAGAGTGTTTGAAAAGTTGTTTTGAAAGCTTTTTGCAAAGTGTCGGTGTGAAAAGAAGTTTTTGATTTGTTTTGAATTAGAGAAAGTATCTACGAGTCATCTACCTACCCTAAGGAATTAGTCTGTGTAAATATCCCTGAGGTAGTGCCATCCCACCATTGAGAGGTAGGTAGCACCACCATTGGAGGTGTTCGGGTCAATTCGAGTTTAGGGACAGTGTGGTCGCCAGAGCAATAGTAGGACACCTTAGAAGCTACCCCCATGCCATGTTCATGGACATGAGGACTTACTAAAATGTCCTCTACTCGACGACCACGTTTCGAGGGGCAAGGCAACAGTGAGGCGTACCCTAGGAGTGGTGGGTGAATCGTGTGTTATTTTCAGTTATTATTTGTCTTGTCATGCATTTAGTGATCTACGCTTCGATTTTATTTGGGCATACATTCTTTCATGTGTGTTAACAGTTTAAAGGTGCAGAAATAAAAATGCGGAAAAATAAAAGTCCTACGCTATTACAAGGCGCGGGTCTACATCGCCAAATTAAACCAAGACCCGATTTGAATGAAAGTGCGGAAAGTAAATGTCCTAATTATCTATTACAAAGCTTTGGGGAAAATACATTACATTAATAAAAGAAATAAAAAATAAATGCGCGAAAAGAATTAAGAATCGAGTGCGAGGGCGTTGGACCCTTTAAAGAAATTAAATTGGAATTGAAAATTGATTTAATTACTAAATGAGAAAAAGAACTTATTTTTTATGTTTTTGGATTTATGAAATTAAAGAGAATTAATTGGAATTAAAAGTTAAATAAAACCCTAGTTCTAAATTGTTTTTAATTTATTAAAGAAAATTGTTTAAGTTTAACATAATTTAACCCTAATTAATTAATTACAAGTATTTACAAAAATAATTAATGGTTAATAATAATTATAATAAGAAAAGAATATTTATTTAAAAAAAGGATCAAAATGTACTAAAAACCTATTTTTATATTTTTTAGTTATTAAGAAGTGAATTAAAATTAAAACCCTAAGTTAAAACTAAATTGATCATTAAATTTATTTACAAAATTAATAGAAACTAATATTAATAAAACATTTTTTTTTGTTTTATGATTTTCTGATTTTTTTTGTGTTATAAAATTTATTTTCTGGAATTAAATAAAATAATTAACATGATTAAAATAAATAAAAGAAAAGAATAAAAAGAGAGAAAGAAATGCAAACATGGGGGGTGTCTGGCCCCTTTGGAGGTGTTGTTAGAGTAATTTGGGCCCATGGGACAAAGGCCTGTTTGAATTTTCCACGTTTGAGTGTGCATGGTTGACTAGCGCGTACCCTGGAATTCATACCATGGCCTTCAGATTGATCATTAGAGACACATGGCAAGCTAGGAGGTGAAGGCGCATGGTGGGTCTTTGAGGACATACTGCATAGAAGCACGTTAGGAAAAAATATATGAATGAATGGGGGGACCTGGGAATCGAACCCAGGTCCCATTGCCTGCGTGACAACACAACAACCACCAAGCCAAGCGCGTTTCTTTGTTTACTTAGTGGGCACTGATCAACATATGCAAAGCGTGCAATTATCCTGGAACCAACAAAAAAACACGCCAATGATTTGAACGCACCACTCACAAGCCAACAACTCATCTTCTTCTCCCTGGCTTCTTCGCTTTTGCCTGAAACTAATATCAAATAGCGGGGGTTTTAAACCCCCACTAACCATAACATACAAAAATAGCGATTAGGCCATACACGAATATAAAAAGGGCGCGATAAGTGATTTGGATTCGTTGGAATGTCACGAGTGCATTGGTCTAGGTCTCATGGCCTAATTTTTTCTCATGAAGAAGTCCCTAATTTCAAGCTCTTGAAACCCTAGAAAATTTCCATGGCAACTTCTCATACAAGCAACATTAGTTCAATTAGAAAACACCAATAGCTTCAGCATACTCATATTAATATAAACCAATCATTAAAACTCAGTAACCATGCATGAAAAATCAAATACGAATATGAAAATTTCAAAGGAAAGTCCAGCTTTTATCTACCAATTCCTTGAGTATGGAAGCGTGATTTTGATTGGAAAAGTTCCCTGGATGTGTCAGGAGTGCAATGGAATAGTTCTTTTGCTTTGAAACGTGCTCTATGTGTGTTTTCAGTTTTGAAATTTTTGAGAGAAAAGTGCAAAGTGTTCTTTGAGTTTGGGCGCAGCTTGCTTCCTCTTTTGATTAGGGTTGTCTTTGTATATGTATGAGGAATGATTTAGGTTAACAAAACAAGTCCAAAATCCATGTTTTAATGCTTTTCAAATTTGTGATTTTCCATGATCTTTTTCAATCTTTTTTCCATCAAAACATTGCCAATCATGGGAGATTCTTGCCTTTTTGAGTATGCACGGAATCTTGAGTGAATAAAGAGTGCAAATGCTGCACAAAAAGATTCCAAAACATTTGTTTAGTATTTTTCTCATATTTAATTTTAATTAAATGAATTAATAGGTTTAAAAATTCAATTAATAAATAAGAAAATAACTCCCCTTTGGGTCAATGGGTCGTGCATAGCTTTTGGGTGATGATTCTTGGAAGAAATTGAGGCCCATTAGCAATTTTGAGGCATTTGAAGCAAAGTTGACTTTTCAAACTTCCCAAAAATTTCCCAACTTCCACAAGGCATATCTTGCTCAATTTTTAAGCTTTGATCATGTTCTTAGATATTTTGGAAAGGTCGTGAAGTCCTCTAACCAATGCCTTTTGTGCCATGTCATTTTTATTTACCAATCTCAAGTTATGGTCTTTGACTTAAAGTGCCTTTTTGATGACTTTTGAAAATGACCTATAATGTTGAGATCGATAACTTTTTGTGAGAGCATTTCTTGGACTTGAAGTGTGAAGAGGAGTTGTAGGAAATGTCATTCTATTCAAAATGAGCTTTGGATGGAATTTTTCTGATAAACCATGTGGAAGTTATGCCTTGGTCAAGTTACAGTTGACTTTTTCAACTGTCCAAAAATAGAAACTTTTGCATCTTGAGACGTTTTGAGCCATGCCTTGAGAATCATGATCAAGAATTGATCAAATGATGTTTGTGGCTTCAAAATAAGATGTTGACCAAAAATTTTGACTTTTGACTGTCAAATGACCATTTTGCCCCTACAGTTGACTGTTGAGCAATTAGGGTTTTTGACTGTGCAATTTTGTGTTGTGAGTCTTGAAACTTGACATGAGGATGCTTGAAAATGTTTATGGGCATGTGGGACTTGTTTGGACCCTTGGAAACTTCAATTTCTTTGCCATAACCAAAACCCTAATTTTTGACTGTTAGGAGGCCATTGGACTGTGCAACCCTTGGGAGATTTTGAAGCATGCTCTTTGCAAATCTTGAAGAATATGGGAGGGCAAATTTTGGGGTACAACAGTTGCCCCTGTTCAATCTTCTTAGACCTGAGGAGGTAGATTGGCTGACGTGCCTTTCGTAATCCGAAGGTGGAAGATGATTGAACACTAGAGTGCCCAGAAATTTGCGCTCACATGTTAGCAGTGTGATGGTGGGAATGGGCTTACAGATGCCATTTGGAGATTGATGGATAGGAAGATGGGCTTACGGATGCCATGTTGAGAGGTGATGGATAGGTGGATGGGCTTATAGATTCCATTTGGGTGTCGATCGCGTAAGAGGTTCCTTAGCGAGAACTTGCGTACCTGAAAAAGAAAATGATTACCTGGCCTATTACAGGAGTTTGACTTCAAACTTTCTATGTAGACGCATCCTGGCTGGATACAGGTATCAAATCTTTGAACTCTTCAGACGTGCCCTGGCGAGATACAGGAATCGAGTCGGGAGCTTCAAAAGGTTATGAATGAATCAGGGATGGTTACTACCTCAACGGGACGGTGAGAGAACCTCAGATGATTACTACCTCAACAGTAACGATGAGAGAACCTGGGGAGATTACTACCTCAACAGTAACGATGAGAGAATCTGGGGCGATTACTACCTCAACAGTAACTATGAGAGAATCTGGGGCGATTACTACCTCAACAGTAACGATGAGAGAATCATGGATGTCTTCTACTGAGTCTTTATCAGGAAAATCTTTAGGAATCGATTTAACTGGACCAGAGAAGGCCTTTGACTGGATCGGCATCAGAAAAATCTTTAGGAGTCGATTTAACTGCACCAGGCAAGGTCTTGAAATAACTTCAACTGGATAAGAATCAGGGAGATCTTAGGGTCGATCTGACTGAACCAGAGAAGGCCTTTGACTGGATAAGAATCAGGAAAAATCTTTAGGAGTCGATTTAACTGAACCAGACAAGGTCTTGAAATAACTTCAACTGGATAAGAATCAGAAAAATCTTAGGGTCGATTTAACTGAACCAGGGAAGGCCTTTGACTGGATCGGCATCATAAAAATCTTTAGGAGTCGATTTAACTGAACCAGGCAAGGTCTTGAAATAACTTCAACTGGATAAGAATCAGGGAGATCTTAGGGTCGATCTGACTGAACCAGAGAAGGCCTTTGACTGGATCGGCATCAGAAAAATCTTCAGGAGTCGATTTAACTGAACCAGGCAAGGTCTTGGAATCTTCAACTGGATAAGAATCAGGGAGATCTTAGGGTCGATCTGACTGAACCAGAGAAGGCCTTTGACTGGATCGGCATTAGAAAAATCTTCAGGAGTCGATTTAACTGAACCAGGCAAGGTCTTGGAATCTTCAACTGGATAAGAATCAGGGAGATCTTAGGGTTGATCTGACTGAACCAAAGAAGGTCTTGGATTATCTTTGACTGGATAAGAATCAGAGAAATCTTTGAATCGATTTAACTGAACCAGACTAAAGTCTCGGAATAGCTTCAACTGGATAAGAATCAGAAAAATCTTAGGGTCGATTTAACTGAACCAGAGAAGGTCTTGGACATAGCTGAGAATTTGACTGGATCTTTCCTGAAAGGTAAAGGTCAGTCATATGCAATGCATGATATAGATCAAGCAATGATATTCTCAACATAAAAGAGATTGTAAGATCATGATGCATATATGCATGCTATAATGTATGGAAATGCGATGTTTATGAATGTATGTTTTTGTCTAGGAAAGTAAATCCTTGACGGGTGCCGGGAAGTCACGTCCTGGGCTGATGTTGGAGAATAGTGCTTTGTTGTTTTCGCTGGGGATGATAGTTGCAAGAATACCGGTAGGGGAAGATAACTTCGTTAGGGAATAAACTTGGCGAATGGATTACTCTGCGGGGAGAAAATTACTCTAGCTACCTTGCTGGGGAACAGTACTCTGTGGGGGAGAGGTATTTTGCTGGGATATTGATGGTAACTCCGCTGGGGATACCGTTGTTATGTTGGAAGTGTTAATAGACTTTGCTGGGGAGTAAGAAGACTTTGCCGAGGATGATCTTTCCATGGCTTTTGGCTGAGGATAACCCAGTTATATCCTGGTAGGGAAATAACCTCTAAATAAAGCCGGGGGACGCGTTCGTGCTCTGCGGGTGGGAAGCTTCCAGAATCTACTGGGGATAAGCTTCCTGCTGGGAAGATGGATTCAAACTTTCCTGGGGAAATCTTGATTGGACTCTCCTGGGGAAATTTTTGAGATGTATTGGGGAAGTGGCTCCGCTGAATGTCTGGTATACCGCCGGGGAACAATCTTAGATCAAGACTGCCGGGGATGCTTGTTAAGAATATCTGCATAATGCGCTGGGGAATGTTGAGATCTGCGGGGGATACCCAACTTTCTTAAGGCTGATTGTATAACTTTTCTTGGGGAGAGTGCATTGACTTGCTGACTCACTCTCTGGGGAATTAAGATATACTGGTTATGTTCTTCAGCCGAACTTACCTTGGTACCTTGGTGGACAGAACAATTAGATCGCTTAGACCACTCATTATTGCCCCTGTTTCTAATGCTACCTGTAATTAATCCTTTGTTTCGTATGCAATCATTTATGAGTTAGCGATTATTGTCAAATGCATATATCACAAATTGAACCTTGGACGTTCTTCGCAAAACAAAACAGAAAAGGAAAAACAATTGGCAATTTTAACTGAAAAGTGATTTTTGTATTGATTTTTGAATTTGCCTGTAAATAGGCGTTTATGTACAAGAGGCTGACGTCCTAGTAAGAGAACACCGCCGAATAAAAGAGTTTATACAATTTGTACAAAGGGAAAACAAGACAGCTGTGTGAAAAGAATCAATCCCACTGGGTTCCAACTCTGCTATCGCCTTTATATCTTCGAGCGTCTCATCACTTGATGACCTAGTTGACGATGAAGTTGATTGATCGATGCCATTTGAACTTGATATTGATACCGGATTCTGGATGCAAAGTGATCCAATGAGACATAGTATTACGCTTTATCCCTAACTTTTGCCTGGACCGCCCTTTCGGGTTTTCGGTCCACCGGGATACCCATTTTTGCCCAAGCCGCCTTTTCAGGTTTTCGACTTGCCGGGTGTACAGATTTTTTTCATTTCATCCCTTCATTTTGCCCGAACCCTTTTGGTTCACCGGGAAGCCCTAATTTTTTCCTAGGTATGTCAACCTAGCGGGTCTTTTTTTCATGCGTAGTATCTTTTTACTATGTCTGCATTGGCGGGGTGAGGAAGGTCGTCACTATCCATGGTGGTTAGAATCATGGCTCCTCCTGAGAACACATGTTTAACCACAAATGTCCCTTCATATGTAGGGGTCCATTTGCCCCTTGGATCACTCTGAGGAAGGATAATACGTTTGATTACCAAATCCCCGACTTGATACTCTTGTGGTCTGACCTTTTTGTTAAATTCCCTGATCATCCGTTTTTGATACGTCTGACCATGACAAATAGCAGCAAGTCTCTTTTCGTCGATTAAGTTTAGCTGATCAAGTCGTGTCTGGATCCAATCATCTTCGCTCAGATCTGCATCCTTCATTATCCGGAGAGAGGGTATTTGCACTTCGATCGGTAAGACTGCCTCCATACCGTAGACCAAGGAGAAAGGAGTTGCCCCGGTTGACGTCCTGGCTGAGGTACGGTACCCATGTAGAGCAAACGGTAACATCTCGTGCCAATCTTTATAAGTCACTGTCATCTTCTGCACAATTTTCTTGATATTCTTATTCGCTGCTTCTACAGCCCCATTCATCTTCGGCCGGTAAGGAGAAGAGTTGTGGTGCTGTATCTTAAATTGTTCGCAGAGCTCAGTGATCATCTTGTTATTGGGATTGGTACCGTTGTCTGTAATGATCCTTTAAGGGATGCCGTATCGACAGATCAGATTGTGCCGAATGAACCGTGCCACAATGTTCTTGGTTACAGTGGCGTAGGAAGCTGCTTAAACCCACTTCGTGAAATAATCGATCGCCACCAGGATGAAGCGATGCCCGTTGGATGCCGTAGGTTTAATCTCGCCGATCATATCTATGCCCCACATTGCAAAAGGCCAAGGTGTAGTCAGGACGTTAAGAGGGACAGGAGGAACATGCACCTTGTCTGCATATATCTGGCATTTATGGCATGTCCGAGAGTGTTGGTAACAGTCGGCTTCCATGGTGGACCAGAAATACCCTGCCCGAAGGATTTTCTTTGCCATAGTGTGTCCACTGGAATGCGTTCCAAAGGTGCCTTCATGTAGCTCTGCCATGATCCTTTCTGCTTCAGTCTTATCCACACAACGCAGTAAGGTCGAATCATGGTTTCTCTTGTACAGGATGCCATTGCTAAGAAAGAACTTCGCTGCGAACCTTCTCAGAAACTTCTTATCGTTGACAGATGCACCTTCAGGGTATTCCTGAGCTTCCAAGTATCTCTTCACCTCATGGTACCAAGGTTTCTCAGTTACTACCTCACCTTCCAGATCACAACAGTATGCCGGTTCGTCCAGTTTCCAGATAATGACCCGGGGAGCCTCATTGTCCCATTTGACTTTGAACATGGAAGACATCGTAGCTAACGCGTCCGCCAGCTGATTCTCCTCTCTTGGAAAATGTTCAAAAGTTATCTCTGTGAAGTGGGGGATCAAGGTCAACACACATTCTTTGTAAGGAATAAGATTCGGATGTTTCATATCCCACTCACCTTTGATCTGATTGATCACGAGAGCGGAATCTCCGAAGGCACTCAGAAACTTGATCCTTAAGTCAATCGCAGCTTGGAGACCCATGATGCATGCCTCATACTCCGCCATGTTGTTGGTGCAGTTGAAACATAGTCGGGCAGTAAGTGGAGTATGAGTGCCTTGAGGGGATATGATCACAGCACCGATACTGTTACCCAAAGCGTTAGAGGCTCCGTCAAAGTGCATAGACCATCGGGATCCTTCCTCAGGTCCTTCGTCCGGTCCAGGTACTTCGCAATCAGTCACTATCATGATACTCTCGTCTGGAAACTCGAAGTTCATTGACTGATAGTCGTCTACTGCCTGATGTGCCAAGTGGTCTGCCAATACACTTCCTTTGATGGCTTTCTGAGTTATGTATTGGATGTCGTATTCTGTCAAGATCATTTGCCATCTTGCTATTCTCCCAGACAGAGCAGGCTTTTCGAATATGTACTTTATAGGATCCATCTTAGAAATCAACAAGGTAGTGTGAGTCAGCATATACTGTCTCAGCCGGCGAGCAGCCCATACCAAAGCGTAACAAGTTTTCTCGAGCAGTGAGTATCGGGTCTCACAGTCGGTAAACTTTTTGCTAAGGTAATAAATGGCGTGCTCTTTTCGGCCAAACTCGTCATGCTGCCCCAGCACACACCCCATTGAGTTGTCAAGTACTGTCAGGTATAATATCAGAGGTATCCCTTCAACCGGTGGCATAAGGATGGGTGGTTCTTGGAGATACTCTTTGATTTTGTCAAAAGCGGCCTGACATTCATCGTTCCAACGTACTACCTGATCTTTCTTCAGCAACTTGAAGATTGGCTCACAGGTAGCAGTTAGGTGTGAGATGAATCGGGCAATGTAATTCAGGCGTCCTAAAAAGCCTCTGACCTCTTTCTCTGTCTTAGGAACTGGCATCTCATGAATGGCTTTAACCTTGGCAGGGTCCACTTGAATACCCTTGTCGCTTACGACGAAGCCTAGCAACTTTCCAGATCTTACCCCGAAGGTGCACTTGTTCGGGTTCAACCTCAGTTTGTACAACTTCAGACGGTCAAACAATTTCTGCAGATGATCAAGGTGTTCCTCCTCAGTTTGGGACCTTGCAATAATGTCGTCGACATATACCTCAATCTCATGATGGATCATGTCATGAAATAAAGCAACCATGGCACGTTGGTAGGTTGCCCTAGCGTTTTTCAACCCGAATGGCATGACCTTGTAGCAGAAGGTGCCCCACTGAGTAACAAAGGTAGTCTTTTCCATGTCTTCAGGAGCCATCTTGATCTGATTATACCCTGAAAAACCATCCATGAAAGAGAACACCTTGTGCTGAGCAGTATTGTCAACCAGGACGTCAATGTGAGGTAGGGGAAAATCATCTTTGGGGCTGGCCCTGTTCAGGTCCCTGTAATCAATGCACATTCTGACCTTACCATCTTTCTTAGGTACCGACACCACATTAGCAACCCAGTGAGGGTAAGAAGTCACTGCAAGAAACCCGGCATCGAATTGCTTCATAACCTCAGCTTTGATCTTCTCAGACATCTCTGGACGCATACGGCGGACCTTTTGCTTAATCGGAGGACAGTCTTCCTTGGTAGGCAAATGATGGACCACGATGTCGGTATCCAACCCAGGCATGTCTTCGTAGGACCAGGCAAAGATCTCCACATAATCATGTAACATCTGAGTCAATCGTTGTTTCACGCTAAGCTCCAGATTGGCATTGATTTTAACCTCCTTTCTATCTGTCTCAGTACCCAGATTTATCGTTTCCACCGGCTCTTCGTGTGGTTGAATTGCCCTCTCTTCCTGGAGTAACAGTCTTGCAAGCTCGCCAGGCACTTCGCAATCATCTTCACCTTCGTCTTCGGCTAAGTTGATCGGATTTTCGAAGTCATAACTGGCAGTAGCAGAGTCGTTACCAGTGAGATCCAGAGTGGATTGAAACTTGTATGAGTGAGTGTGTGTAAATACAGTTGTTTTGCAATATATAAAGGAAAGAAAGAAAAGGAGCATAAGATTTGAAGTGCGAGAAAATGTCCAAGGTCTTTATTCATGATATATGAAATGACAATTAATATGCCCTCACAAATGAAGCCACGGTGCCCCGGGTAAGACACCGGGCCATAGAGTTTCAATTCATTGTTTATTACAAATAACAAAAACAAAGGAATTCATTACTGTGTAACAAAAGTAACAGGAGTATGATCTTTTGCAGCCCAATTGTTTAATCCACCATCAGTCGTCGGGTAGATCCAGCTATCAAACTCTGACTCTTCCACTTCATCTTCATCCCCAACAGCATTCACTCCTGGATTGGTGATGAGCACAGGAGGTCTTCCGATTCTAGCTTTGCGCACAGCCCTCTGAGCCTCTGCAGTAAAACCCAGTCCAAACTTGTCAGTTTTAGGTGTAAAATCAGGGAGCCTGCCCTAGTTAGCACATTCACCTTTCTTGATTACAGCCCGGGCGTCCTTCAAGGAAGCCATCTTCAAAGGAAAGTCCTCTTCAACCACTGTTTCTGCTGCTGCCAATGTTGGAGGTACCTCTTCAATATGCTGAAAGGGGGTTTCAATAAACTCCCCGTCCATCTTGATATACCGGAAGGAATTCAAATGACTCACCATATATTCCTCCTCACCCTGCACAGTGACAATCTTCCCTCTGACAGGGTACTTGAGCTTCTGGTGTAGGGTAGAGGTCACTACCCCAACTTTGTGAATCCAAGGTCGACCCAGTAAACAGGAATAAGATGGACGGATATCCATCACATAGAAAGTTGAGTTGAATACTTGAGATCCCACACGAATAGGAATGTCTACCTCTCCATGAACCATCCTTTTAGAACCGTCAAAGGCTCTGACAATGATGTTGCTAGGTTTCAGCTCCAGGCCCTCACAATCCAACCGGTCTAAGGCCTTTTTGGGTAGCACATTCAAGGAAGAACCGGTGTCCACCAACACGTGCGCAAGAGTAGTGCCCCTGCATTCTATAGAGACATGCAGGACATCATTGTGGTTCTTTCCCTTGGCGGTAAGGTCAGCATCCGAGAAACCCAAACCATTGTCAGCTGTCAAATTGGCTACGCAATCAGTAAACTGGTCTGCAGAGGTTTCTTGTGGCACATGGGTCGTCTTTAGAAATGAAATCAAGGCCTTAGCATGGGCCTCTGAGCACAGCAGCAAGGAGAGCATTGAGATCTTGGAGGGGGTATTCCCCAGCTGTTCAACAACATTAAAATCACTCTTCTTGATTATTTTGAGAATTTCCTCCATCTCTTGCTGGGAGGCTTCAACATTCACAGATTTTGGTGCCTCCATCCGGGCAGGATCATCTTCAATCCCTTTGCCCCGAGCATTAGATGACTCAGCGGCAGGGGAAACAACTTGATCAGAAGTGGAAACAGGTGCACTTGTAGGCGTTATTATGAGAGGTCTTTGAATAGTAGGTGGTGCAATGTCAGGCGAGAAGAGCCTGCCACTACGAGTTACTTTGGCTGGACCAGTGATATTGCTGATGCTGGTACCAATGTTGAATTCTTGCTTTATACCATGTACATATACATCTGCCCCATAGTGCCACGGGACAGCCTTATCAGATTCGTAGGGGAGGGGCCCCGCAACAGTAATAACAATGGGTGCGACAGTCATGATTTTAACTGGCTTCCTCGGGGGAGCCTTGATTGGATTGTTGAAAATTGTAACGACGGATACTTCTTCCACAGGAACAAAAGGAACAGCGGTCTTCTTGAACAGAATTTCCTTGCTATCCATCAGGCCTTGGATGCCTAACTTCAGCAACGGACAACCAGTAGGAGTAACAACACACAAAAGGCAACCCTTACTGCAACCCGGAAATAAACCGGCCAGTAGTAAGTTCCTCTTAACAGTCATCAGAGGGGTAGCTACATCATTCACAGAAACGGCATACAAGTCTTCATCAACAACATTCACTCCATGCTGGGGCATAGGAGCAGTCACCACATTTGGCCTCTCAGGCGCCTCAAATTGTATCACCTTTGCATCAATAAGGTCTTGCACCTTATTCCTCAGGGCCCAACAATCATCAGTAGAATGCCTCGGGCTATCGGAGTGATAAGCACAGCGGGCATTTGGATTATACATAGGAGAGGCAGTATTCACAACCTTTGGAGCCTCTCTGACAGTCACCAAGTTGGTGGATAGCAACTGCGGCAAGATTTGTGACAGGGTCATACTCAGACGGGTAAACTCTCTTATGGGTATTTCAGCCCTTTGTTGATTAGTTTGCCGAGGAGCGACAGCAGGTTTAGCAATAACCACCATGTTGACAGACTGGCGGCGCTCTGGTTTATCTTGCCTTCTAGGCCCATACACAGCACTGGCCTCCTTCTTAAAAGGTTTCTTCTCAGAACTCGAAGATGCACCCTTCTGAATTTTACCGGACTTCATTCCAGCCTCTATCCTCTCCCCAGTCAGAATAAGATCAGTGAACCCTGCAGATGAATTGCCAATAAGGTGATTGAAAAACGGCCCGGATAGGGTTCCCAAGAACATATCTACCAGCTCACGGTCAGTTAATGGTGGCTGCACCCTGCCAGCCAGGTCCCTCCACTTCTGTGCATACTCTTTAAAACCTTCGCTTGATCCTAGCGACATACCCTGGAGTTGGGTACGTATAGGAGCAAGGTCGGCATTATATTGATACTGCTTGTAAAAAGCAGTAGCCAACTCCTCCCAGTTACGAATCTTGGTCCCATCCAGCTAATAGAACCATTCGAGATGAGTCCCTGAAAGACTCTCCTATAAGAAGTGGATCCACAAGTTCTTATCCACTGTGTACGGCTGAATCTTCCGCACATAAGATCTGAGGTGTAGCTTAGGGCAAGACGCCCCGTCATACTTGGTGAAAGATGGTGCTTTAAACTTGTGAGGGATGATCACACCAGTAGATAAGCCCAAGTCTCCGAAATCCAGCCCAGGCACTTGTTGAATTTCCATGGCGTTCAGTCTGTCTTCCAACTGCTTGTACCGGTCTTCAGCAGGAGGATACTGTTCCTCATTAAAATCAGTCTCGTTGTCAGAGACTACTGGACTTGGAGCCTTTCCCCCTTGGGGACTGTCTTTGCCTACAGAAGAACCAGCTTCCTCATTCTGCAGAGTATTACCAAACCTCTGGCCCGAGTTGAAAAGAATAGTTCTCTTCTTCTTCTTCTCCTTCTTCAGGAGCAAAGCCTTCAGCTCTTCTTGGACTTGAGCCAAACCCATGATTAGCTCTTGAAATTGTGCGTTCTGCGCCTGAAGGGCCTTGATAGACATCTCGGTTGATGATTCAGGGTTCATGATGCTGAAATAAACAACGAAGAACAATAAGCAACCTGAAAAGAAGAATACCTGCTATGCACATGATGAATGGAATGCGTATGATTTATGTTTTCAAAGACAATCGGGAATCAACTTTGTAAAAAAAAAGGAACACACTTCATTAGATTCAACTTTGAAATTTAAATTGTTCAACAGATTGCCCTTAGGCGTTACATAAAATGGAAATACTGAAAAGGGAAATAAAACTGTAAAAGAACATCCAAAGCTCATCATTGATCCCAGGGTCTCCTCTTCTCAGTACGGATGTAGTCATTCAGAGCTCGCTCATTCTCCAACTGCTTTGTCAGCTTCTGGATCTTCAATTCCTGCTCGTTGAACTTTTCCCGGTAAGAATCTCGTTCTTCTCGCAGTTGCGACCAAGACCTCTTTAATGTCTCATAATCAGTAGGTATCTGAGGAGGGACGACAGTTTGAGGAGCCCCATCTTGGTCAGGATACTCAAGAATGACGGGTCTGACAGCTTCGTATGGCATACCTAACTTCTGAGCACGGATGCGAACCCATTTGTAGTAGGCTTCCATAGGTAGAGAAGTCTTTGGCCCCAAATCTTGTGGGTCAGCTTTATGAACTCTGTCCCAAGCCTTGATGAACCTACGACGCAGCTCGTCACTATCCACCTGAAACTCAAAACTGATGTGGGGCACCAACATCTCATGAGGCCCTGCTCTTCTGGCCCTTCCAAACTGACGGAGCGCTAGACATGGATTGTAAGAGATTCCTCCTTGAGTACAAACCAAAGGAACATTAGGGTATTCTCCGCAACGATCAATAACAACTATCTCATCCAAACCTCTGAAAGTCCAAATGATGTCCTTATCAGTGAGAGACATTAACCTATGAGCCCAACCTCTTCCTTCTTGGTTCTTCAGCACGAACTTAGGGAGGTGCGAAATAAACCACCTCACCAACAAAGGGATACAACACCACAGAGTTCCTCGTCTTCGGGCAGTACGAGCATAAAGTTGTTACAGGATGTCACCCAAGAGAGTGGGCACAGGATTCTGAGACATAAAGATCCTTATGGCAGTGACATTGATGAAGTTGTCAGGATTAGGAAACAAGACTAGCCCATAGATTAAGAGAGCCAAGATGTCTTCATATGCCCTAAAGTCCAAGTCATTCCAGAAACTGTTAGCTTTACCAATCAGAAACTTGGCCAAGAAACCCTTAACTCCGCTTCTAGTCACCCAGTTGTCCATTACTTCTTGATGGGTCAAGGGAAGAGCTGCAGCAACCTCCTCAAGCCTGAGGGTCTTTTCCCAACCAGTGTAAGGAGTCTAATACAAGATAGGGATACCAAGAAAATCAGAGAACTCTTCCAGGGTAGGGACCAGCTGGAAGTCTTGAAAGGTGAAGCACTGGTACAGGGGGTCATAGAACTGGGTCAGGACACTCATCAACTGTTGATCCCGCTTTGTAGTGACTAAACTGAGAAGAGAACCATGCCTCTGGATGAAGGAAGTGGTGTTTGGAATTCTGCTAACCAATTCTTCAAGTAACTCAGGTGGGTGAACAATGTTGAACCGGATAGTATTCCTTCGCATATGCATCATGATATCCTACAAAATAGAGCAAAGGTGAAACCCTCTTGTCTTTGAAATGGTCAGTCCTTATGCAGGATGCATGCAATGCTCATGATGTTATGATGTTATGATAAAGCACACCACAAATATTTACAAAGTCAAACATGATAAGGCACACAAGTCACACAAGACAAGCCCTTAGATTTTAGGCCAGCATGGGGTCTAGGTATTAGCCTCTTTCAGTTTGTTGGTTCGTACCTGTCTTATCAAAAGTAACCGGGTTCTTAGAGAATCCCAATATCACTGACTACCCTCAATCGGTCATAACTCCAGCATCGCAATTTTCTTGTGGCCAGAACCATCACGAGAGTTTAGCCTCAATGGGCATAGCATACTGCTACTGTTCTATTGGCCAAGTTGTGTCTTTTAAGGTTCTAAGGTCTGTTGGTGCTTAATGACTCCTCAGAAGACCCATATTCTCCTCGTTTCAACACAAGGGATATCGATACAGACCAAGGTGCCACACCAACATAGCCACTGCTTCACCCATGTCGGTCTACACCGAACAGGTCCCTCACAGCTTATGCTACCTAAACAAGGTATCCCCAGATCCGGGTTAGGATCTATGTAACTCCCAAGACAGTCCCACAATGATAAAGCAAACAAGTCAAAGCAATCGAAGACACAGTTATGAACTATCCTAAGGTACACCTCACTTTATAAGTTTAGTCCCCAGCAGAGTCGCCAGTTCTGTGATCGGTGGATCTGAAACTGACTGTTTAACGCTGGTTCGCGAAATGTCGCGGAAGCAAGAGTCGCCACCGTCTTTTATTTTCTCCAATTTAACCTAATTTAACCCTAATTAATTAATTACAAGTATTTACAAAAATAATTAATGGTTAATAATAATTATAATAAGAAAAGAATATTTATTAAAAAAAAGGATCAAAATGTACTAAAAACCTATTTTTATATTTTTTAGTTATTAAGAAGTGAATTAAAATTAAAACCCTAAGTTAAAACTAAATTGATCATTAAATTTATTTACAAAATTAATAGAAACTAATATTAATAAAACATTTTTTTTTGTTTTTGATTTTCTGATTTTTTTTGTGTTATAAAATTTATTTTATGGAATTAAATAAAATAATTAACATGATTAAAATAAATAAAAGAAAAGAATAAAAAGAGAGAAAGAAATGCAAACATGGGGGGTGTCTGGCCCCTTTGGAGGTGTTGTTAGAGTAATTTGGGCCCATGGGACAAAGGCCTGTTTGAATTTTCCACGTTTGAGTGTGCATGGTTGACTAGCGCGTACCCTGGAATTCATACCATGGCCTTCAGATTGATCATTAGAGACACATGGCAAGCTAGGAGGTGAAGGCGCATGGTGGGTCTTTGAGGACATACTGCATAGAAGCACGTTAGGAAAAAATATATGAATGAATGGGGGGACCTGGGAATCGAACCCAGGTCCCATTGCCTGCGTGACAACACAACAACCACCAAGCCAAGCGCGTTTCTTTGTTTACTTAGTGGGCACTGATCAACATATGCAAAGCGTGCAATTATCCTGGAACCAACAAAAAAACGCGCCAATGATTTGAACGCACCACTCACAAGCCAACAGCTCATCTTCTTCTCCCTGGCTTCTTCGCTTTTGCCTGAAACTAATATCAAATAGCGGGGGTTTTAAACCCCCACTAACCATAACATACAAAAATAGCGATTAGGCCATACACGAATATAAAAAGGGCGCGATAAGTGATTTGGATTTGTTGGAATGTCACGAGTGCATTGGTCTAGGTCTCATGGCCTAATTTTTTCTCATGAAGAAGTCCCTAATTTCAAGCTCCTGAAACCCTAGAAAATTTCCATGGCAACTTCTCATACAGGCAACGTTAGTTCAATTAGAAAACACCAATAGCTTCAGCATACTCATATTAATATAAACCAATCATTAAAACTCAATAACCATGCATGAAAAATCAAATACGAATATGAAAATTTCAAAGGAAAGTCCAGCTTTTATCTACAAATTCCTTGAGTATGGAAGCGTGATTTTGATTGGAAAAGTTCCCTGGATGTGTCAGGAGTGCAACGGAATAGTTCTTTTGCTTTGAAACGTGCTCTATGTGTGTTTTCAGTTTTGAAATTTTTGAGAGAAAAGTGCAAAGTGTTCTTTGAGTTTGGGCGCAGCTTGCTTCCTCTTTTGATTAGGGTTGTCTTTGTATATGTATGAGGAATGATTTAGGTTAACAAAACAAGTCCAAAATCCATGTTTTAATGCTTTTCAAATTTGTGATTTTCCATGATCTTTTTCAATCTTTTTTCCATCAAAACATTGCCAATCATGGGAGATTCTTGCTTTTTTGAGTATGCACGAAATCTTGAGTGAATAAAGAGTGCAAATTCTGCACAAAAAGATTCCAAAACATTTGTTTAGTATTTTTCTCATATTTATTTTTAATTAAATGAATTAATAGGTTTAAAAATTCAATTAATAAATAAGAAAATAACTGCCCTTTGGGTCAATGGGTCGTGCATAGCTTTTGGGTGATGATTCTTGGAAGAAATTGAGGCCCATTAGCAATTTTGAGGCATTTGAAGCAAAGTTGACTTTTCAAACTTCCCAAAAATTTCCCAACTTCCACAAGGCATATGTTGCTTAATTTTTAAGCTTTGATCATGTTCTTGGACATTTTGGAAAGATCTTGAAGTCCTTTAACCAATTCCTTTGGTCCCATGTCATTTTTATTTACCAATCTCAAGTTATGGTCTTTGACTTAAAGTGCCTTTTTGTTGACTTTTGAAAATGACCTATAATGTTGAGATTGATAACTTTTTGTGAGAGCATTTCTTGGACTTGAAGTGTGAAGAGGAGTTGTAGGAAATGTCATTCTCTTCAAAATGAGCTTTGGATGGAATTTTTCTGATAAACCATGTGGAAGTTATGCCTTGGTCAAGTTACAGTTGACTTTTTCAACTGTCCAAAAATAGAAACTTTTGCATCTTGAGACTTTTTGAGCCATGCCTTGAGAATCATGATCAAGAATTGATCAAATGATGTTTGTGGCTTCAAAATAAGATGTTGACCAATAATTTTGACTTTTGACTGTCAAATGACCATTTTGCCCCTGCAGTTGACTGTTGAGCAATTAGGGTTTTTGACTGTGCAATTTTGTGCTGTGAGTCTTGAAACTTGACATGAGGATGCTTGACAATGTTTATGGTCATGTGGGACTTGTTTGGACCCTTGGAAACTTCAATTTCTTTGCCAGAACCAAAACCCTAATTTTTGACTGTTAGGAGGCCATTGGACTGTGCAACCCTTGGGAGATTTTGAAGCATGCTCTTTGCAAATCTTGAAGAATATGGGAGGGCAAATTTTAGGGTACAACAGGGTATTTTAGAGGTCGCCCTCCTGTCTAAAGATCAAAGTTGCCTCGAAACGGTTGCCTCGATAAAAAACGATCTAAGACATTTGGGTTACCGCTAAGGCGTCCTACTATTGCTTTAGTGACCACATGTCCTAAAATCGAATTGACCCGAAAACTCCAACGACGGTGCTACCTACTTCTCAATAGTGGGATAGTACTGTCTAAAGGACATTTACGCAGCCTAATTTCTTTTGAGTAGGTAGAGGTTCTCAGGTATTTGCTCTTTCAAAACAAAAATACTTTTCACACTTACACTTTTCAAACAAAGTTTTCAAACAACACTTCATACACTCTTGAGGATAGATACAAGAGTTAAATCGAAGTTTTCAAACAAAACTTTTTTCAAAACCCCCAAACACAAGAAAAGCAAAAACGTTTTGAAAACATAGTGAGCAAGTACCTAAGAGCCCGTGGATAACCACGGATAGAAAGGGTGCTAACACCTTCCTTTTCTATAATCTACCTCCCGAACCCGAGAAACATCTCGAAAAGGAATTTTGCTGTGCTTTTGTCCTTTCCTTGTTGGAGAAAATAAAAGACGGTGGCGACTCTTGCTTACCGCGACATTTTGCGAAACGCAAACGCGAACCAGCATTCCAAAACAGTCAGTTCTATTCCCACCGATCACAGTTGGGAAATTGATTCTTGGGGCTGAATTGAAGCAAATTCTTGAAGTTGTTTTGATAATTCTCTAGATCTACCTTTGGTAACTTGGATTTTTCATCTTTCACAATGTGCTCTCTTGTTTATCTTTGGGGGTGATTCATTGAGTATTGTTTTGTGATTCCATTGGTGCTATTTTCTTATAATTGGATGGAATTTTCATGCTCAATTGAATCCATGATCATAAGGTGTTTGATGGAATGTTTGAACAATAATTTGGCCTTTTAAAATGTTGTTTTTTTGTTTTTAGTCGATTGTTGTAATATTGCAATTGATTGTCACAACAAATTTTCACGTTTTTTTGAAAAATGCACTGATGCAATCGATTGTTTCCAGAATGCAATCGATTGCAATAGAACAGAAATGATTTTTCTGCCTTGTTTTGGGGATGTTTTGATCCATCTAACTTTTTCTACTCACTCCTTTTGATTGTTGATTTGGATTGCAATTTTAAGTGACCAATTTCTCTTTAAATTCAATGGACTTTAGGTGTAGATGAAGTTGGATAAATGTTCATTAATTTAAATCTACCAAAGAGTGAATTATTTAATTCATTTTTGGTGCTTTGGATTAATGATATGTTTAGTACTTTAATCCATATAGATGAGTGATTGAATTTAAAGATGAAAGAAATTTGAGGTAGTAATCCAAATTACCTTATCATTCCCCTCCCTCTTCATCTTATCCCTTTCTTTTTTAATTGTGCTACATGTTAAGGGATGATGATCTCTATCTCATTTATCCAAACATGAAGTACATAGATTGTTATTGACTGACCTTGAAATAGGTGCGACTTCTACATAAGTCCACTTATGATTGCTTTACATAACGCTAAATTTTGTACTAATTTGGGAAAATGATCATTCGTGGCCCAAACCTATATTTGCAAGCTCAAGTATGTTAATTTGATCCCTTTGATCCAATAACCTTGAAATTCATTGTTAGGAGGCTTTGGTTCTACCAATATTCCAATGGATCTTCATCAATTTTTGTCAACGCGGATCACTTAAACATCGTTGACCATTAAATGTTGCCTTGAGAATTCTTAAATGGATGATATACTTGACAAAAAGCAAATTCAACTTGTTGTTGAGAGGCTTTTGAAGAATGGAAAAACACAAGAAGGGGGGTTGAATTGGGATCTTAAAACTTAATGAAAAGAACACGATGATTTTTATCCTTGTTCGTTTGAACTCAAACTACTCCAGTCCACCCACCAAGGTGATTTCGCCTCTCTCCAACGAGGTCTTAATCCACTAATCAATCTTGATTACAAATCTACTTTGATAATTTCCAAAGTCTTTTTGAGTATAACCATAACCTGGTTTTTCTCAAGGAAATTCACTAAACAATATATGAATAAATAGTGTACAGTATTGTTTCTTATAAAACAGTATCACAATATAGTGATATTTTACACAGTTGAAAATATTGAGCATTTAAGGATGAGAGATGATAGCAGCATTGTTGTGTATGTGAAAAATCGTAAAAGATTTATCCTCAAGGCTTTTTTAAATAGGCTAAGCATGGATGATCATTTGGAAACTTGATTAATGACAATTAAGGTGCTTTCCAAAAATAAGATCCTTGTTCCCTTCCAGCGTTACTTTTGAAATGGAAATATTTGATTTCTAACGCTTCAGAACATTGAATTATCCGTTGCTGCTTGCTTCAAAACTTTTGGAGATCAGTGCCATAAAATATTCTTTGCAGTGTTAGAACTTCTTTCAAAGAGTTTTATAATCATAGTTGAAACATCCTTCTAGCGCATGTTCTGATCTTCTTTCACCAGAGCTTTTCGAGGGATGTTTACAATCAAAACAGAAACTTATTTGTAACTTATCTTCTGATCTTCTTCCATCAGAACTTCTCTACAAAATAGAATATAATTTTAGAGTGCATAATTGTTCTTTGTGTTTGTTATCATCAAAACTCTTACAAGGGTTGTAGAATCAAACTATGTTCTAAAAATCTCCCCCTTTTTGATGATGACAAAAACTGGTATATTTCAATCAAAATAGACAGAACATAAAGCATTATAGGGTCTCCCCCTGAGTTAATTACTCAGATAGAGAAAAATTACTTCCCTGAAATTCATTCTGATAAGAGCTTTTGATGCATCTACTATTGTCTTCATCAGAGTTTTGTTCCTGTTTTGCTTTTATAAAAAAAACGAGAAGTTATGATATTCAAAATGTTTGAGACTGTGTCTCGATACTGTTATTAGAAATATCTTACGTTCTCCCCCTTTTTGTCAAGAATCAAAAAGCAATATAAACAGTAATATTCAGAAGCAAAAGTTAAGTTGTATTAAAAATTATTGCAATAACACATTCAGAGGGATACAACACAAGAAAAATTGAATACAATAAAGAAAACAAGTTTTAAAAACTAAGATTGAGGTGGAGGGAGTCGTGTGAACAGGGCTTCCAACACGCTCTTCATCTGTGTGTTCGATTCATCTTGTTTTCCCAACATTCCTTTGATTTCTTTGCATGTGTTATCTTGCTTGTCTAATATCTCCTAGATCACTGCATTTTCTTTCTTCAACTCCTCCAGAGTTTGCATAACCAGAGATGAAGAAGGTATATCCACAGAAGATGAAATCTTCTCAGAATAAGCTGCAGCAGATTCTGACTCAGTAGCTTCTTAACTCTCTTTGCCTTTGTCTTGAACAACAACGAGAGGAAGATTATCAGAGCATGGTTCATCAACTTCTGAAGGCTGGCGATCTTTCCAGGGAGAATTATCTAGTAGAAGAATAGGTTTATTTTCCCAGTGACGCATAAGTTGATCCTTGAAGACATTCAGCTAATCACAGAAGTTCTTTTGGGCCATTTCATAGCTTAACTCCTTGAGTTTATGGGATTCGGAGTTGAACCATTTTCTGAACTGGTTCTAGTGAGAATAAGAAGCAGCAGGATTCAAATTTTCTAAGTAGGATAGCTTCAAAGAGTTAACCCATTCAATTATCTCTGTTTAAAAAATCGGTAAATTTCTACCAACATCTACATTGGTGATAGTTGGTTTTGGTTTTGGGATAGTAATTTTGTGAGAGCTAGAGGCAAGGTTATCCAGCGCTTCTAAGTCTATTATAGTTCTTAGGTGATCTTCTGAGGGGATTGATAGAAGAGGGAGATGGAGAATCATAAATGATAATGGGTGGTGGAGGTGTGTTTGGTGGAGTGGAATGGTAAGGAGATGGAATTTATGGAATGTCGTGGATTGAGAAAGGTTGTCGAACCATGATAGGTTCTGTTATTCCAGGAATTGGTGTGGTGGTATCAGGGTCAATATATGGATTTTCTGGTTGGGGAGCGTGAGCAATTAGATTATCTGAGTGGGGAGCTTGGATGTTTGGATTTTCTATGTGGGGAGCTTGAAATTCTGGATCAAATTGATCAATATCATAAAGAACTTGAGCAAGTTCTGGTTGATTTTGGTAAAGATGTGCATTAGGAGAGTGTGGTTCGTTCAGCATGTTTTCTAGTGTGACTGAAGGGTCAAATTCTATATCAAAATCATCAAAGGTTTGTGGTGAGGAGTCTTCTATTGGTTTTGGAGAGGAGGGTGTTTCAAATGTTGATAAAATCATTGATTCTACAACAAAAATACAAGAAGGATTACCTTTCTTCTTAGCAACTTTTGGTACCTTCTGAGAAGATCCTTCTCCTGCAGCTTTCCTTTTTCTGGATTTCTTGAGAACAACTTCTGGAGCCTGTTGAAGCATATCACAAATGTTTAACTTAGGATTAGTCACATCCATCTTGCATGCTTCCAGATATCTGACAATGATTTCTAGTGAAGCATCTATTTAAGAGAACAAAGGGAAATCCTTCAGAGGAAATCTTCTTGATGTGATGACTTCTTTTGTTTCAATAGTTGGATCCTTCTTAATGTTGTCAATGATTTTCATCTTCTTTAGATTTTTCGCATTGAGAGGTTTTCCAGCACATGCTTCCAGAGTGCTGATTTGTTGAGCTTCAATCAGATATTCTACCTATTTGTTTTCAGTCAGAATATCTAATATTAACCTACCTAGAGGTATCCAGAAATAATTTGAGTTATCCCATCAAGCTCATTTCAAACTCTTCCTGCATAGACTTAGAAAGTTCTCTTCCCAGAGAGGCTTTAGTAGATCCAAAAATAATATCATCTACATAAATTTGACAAACTAGAATGTCATTTTTAAATGTCTTACAGAATAAGGTTTTGCCCACTTTCCCTATGGTGAAATCATTTTCTAATAGAAAACTACTTAGTCTTTCATACCAAGCTCTGGGAGCTTGTTTCAAACCATATAGTGATTTCTTTAGTTTAAAAACATATTCTTGATGCTTGGAATTTTCAAAACCAGGGGGTTGGTGCACATAAACTTCTTCATCAATGTATCCATTTAAGAATGCACCTTTGACATCCATCTGATTGAGAGTGATGCCATTATATATAGCGAAGGTAATTAAAAGTCTGATAGATTCTAACCTGCGGACTGGAGCAAATGTTTCTGTATAGTCTATCCCCTCTTGCTGACTATAACCTTGTGCAACCATTTGTGTTTTGTTTATGATGACTTCTACTTGTTCATTCAGCTTGTTTCTGAATAACTATCTGGTTCCAATGACGTTAAACCCTTTTGGTTTTGGAACCAGATCCCACACATCATTTCTGGTGAATTGGTTTAATTCTTCCTACATATCAAGTATCCAATCATTTTCCATAAGAGCTTCATCAATGGAAGTTGGCTCAATCAGAGACACTAATCCCATGAGAGATTCTCCAGAGTTTCTGAATGTGGATCTTGTTCTGATTGGGTCTTCCTTCTTTCCCAGAATTCTGTCTTCAGGATGAGCTAAGCTGCTTCTGGATTGTCTTTTCTGGAGAGGTCCTTCAGATGTTATTGTAATATTTGTGACATCTCCTTCTGGTGTTGAATGTGATTCTTTGTGAGAAACTACTAATGTAGTTTCTTTAGTACCTGTAAATTGGACTTCAATAGCTGCAAAATATTCTTCTTGCTTTGAATTTTGAGAGCCAAGCTGGTCATCAAATCTAACACTGATTGACTCTTCAACTATATGTGTTTCTGTGTTGTATACTTTGTAGCCTCTCGAGCGTTCAGAGTGAAGATGTGAAAAACATAAGAAGGGGGGGTTGAATTATAAATCTTAAAACGAAAGCTTAGACAACACTGTATTTTTATCCTGGTTCATTTGATCTCAAACTACTCCAGTCCACCCGTCAAGGTGATTTCACCTCTGTCCAACGAGGTCTTAATCCACTATATTCAAAGGGATACAACAACCACTTTAACAACTGTTAAAGCCTTCTTGAGTATAACCACAAACTGGTTTATCTCAAGGGAATCTCTTTATAGATAATTGAACAATGATGTGTGCTAATGTTTTCTAACAAAACTATATATCACAACTGTGATAATACACAAATTTAAGCTTGGAATAAAAACTGAATTGCTAATGCTTTTGCGTAGGCGTGGTTTGAAGGCTTAGCAAAATGTATGAGTGCGTGCGTTTTTGTAGGCGTGTATATGCGTGCATCTTTTCTCACACAGACTTGTTTATATAGCCAAGGCAAAGATACGTTGTTGTCCATAAAGCACTTTCAATGATAATAACGTTCTTTCCTTTTTGAGAAGATCTTGTCTTGGATAAAGCCGTTGGTAATTAATCTGTCTTGAATGCTTAGTAACGCTTCAGAGTGTTCTCTGCTTATGGTAATCAGAGTGTTCTTTTGCTTTAACTGATGCTGACTGTTGTACCCCAAAATTTTCCCTCCCATATTCTTCAAAGTTTTGACAAGCATCATCTCAATTTGCTCAAGTCTACTCAAGGGTTGCACAGTTCAAACACCCTCCTAAGCCAGTCAAATTAGGGTTTTGGTTCTTGCAAGGAAGTTGAGGTTTTAAAGGGTCCAATCAAGTCCCATATGCCTATATACATTGCCAAGCATCCATATGCCAAGTTTCAAGGCTCACAAGGTCAAGTTGCACAGTCAAAAACCCTATTTGCTCTACAATCAACTATAGGGGTAAAATGGTCATTTGGCAGTCAAAAGTCAAAAAAAATTGTCAACATCTTATTTTGAAGCCACAATCATCATTTGATCAAGTCTTGATCATAATTCCACAAGAATGGCTCAAAAATCATCAAGATGCAAAAGTTTCCATTTTTGGACAGCTGAAAAGTCAACTGTAACTTGACCAAGGCATAACTTTTTCATGGTTCATCAGAAAAATCCCATCCAATGCTCATCTTGAAGGGGAGGACATTTCCTACAACTCATCTTCACATTCACATTCCAAGAAATTCTCTCACAAAAAGTTATCAATTTCAACATTATAGGTCATTTTCAAAAGTCAACAAAAAGGCATTTTAAGTCAAAGACCATAACTTGAGATTGGTAACTAGAAATGACATGGGACCAAAGGCATTGGTTAGAGGACTTCAAGACCTTTCCAAAATGTCCAAGAACATGTTCATATGATCAAAATTGAGCAAGATATGCATTGGAGAAGTTGGGAAATTTTTATGAAATGGCAAAAGTCAACTATCCTTGAAACTTCAATTTTTGACAAAAGGGTCCACTTTTTTCCACTTGATTCAGCCTTGTCATGCCACCCACGTGTCCCACGATCAATTTCAAGACCAAATAAATATTTTTCTATTTTTATTTAATTTTTATGGATTTAATTCATTTTAATCCATAATAATTCAAGTAAATCTAAAAAAATTAATTAAATGGTATCTTATGGTTTGAATAGCCTTCATGAAGCATTTGCAACCTACCAATTTCGTGCTAAGCTCATTTAGGCATGAAAATTCAAATTTTGAACAAGCTTTGAAAGGCCTTTAATGGTGGTTAAGACAAAATCCAAAGCTTAATTGCAATGGTTAAAGGATCCTAAATGTGACTTATTCTCACTAATTACTACATATGAAAGCCTTGCAAGCCTCATTCACAACTAGAACTTTACACAAAACGGCCAGAGCAAAATCCAAAAAGTGTCAAAAAAAGTGTGAGATCAAAAGGAGTATTGCAAGCATTTTCAGGCCAAAAGGAGAACGTGACTCTCTTCTTTGCCATCCCCTGAAGCTAAAGCAACCCTTTCCACGTCCTAAGATCCATCATACCGCGCTGTAAGTTCTTCCCAGGTCCCCCAAAATTTATATACATTTTTTTCTTTACATGCTTGTGTGTAGGTTCCAAAAGAAGGTTCATCATACACCTTCCTCATCCAGACGTCAAGTGTCCTCAAGCGTCCATCCAGTGGCCTAAAGATGACGCACACCATGCTCCTGGTCAACCTTATGCATAGGCAAGCAAGAAAGTCAACGTGGCTTGGCTGGTTAATGGGCCTAAATTTCCAGATTCACCTCCTTAAGGGTCCAACACCCCCCTTGGTTCACTCTTTTTTCTTTTTGTTTTATATTTTCTAATTTAGTTATTAATTGTTTTTTTTAATTATTATTATTACCACCAAAATTAACATAATTAATATTTTTCATAAAAATTCAAAAAAAACTAAAAAATGTAAATATTTTTTATTATTCACTATTAATTATTTTTGTAAATAAAACACTAATAAATTGATTTAGTTTAATTAGGTGATTTTAATTTCCTTTTCTAATAAATAAAAATGAATTAGACTTAGGTTTTTTTTTTCTTTTAACTTTAAATTTCTTTTTTTTATTTTTATTTTCATTAAAAACATAAAAACACAAAAAATACTTTTTCTTGTAAATAAATTAATTAATTAATAATTAGCCATAATTTCATTAATTGCAAAAAGGGGACAAAAATTCAATTCTTATTCAAAAAAGGGTCAACACCCTTAGGACGTTCCCGATTAAATTTCCATTTGCGCGTATTTATTTATTCTGATTATATTTATGTATCTGTACAGAGGATGTAATAGTAATTAGGATTTTATTGCTTTCTTTAATTTTCTGCATTTACTTTTCAAAAACGGGTTTTTGTTTTTGGCGATGTATAGACCCGCGCCTTGTAATAGTTAGATTTACCTTTCCGCAATTTATTTTCCGCACTCCTAACTGTTAAAAAATGCATGAAAGAATGTATGACAAATGAAACCAATCCGTAGCTCACAAATAACATGTACAAGATAAACATAACTTGAAAACAACACACAAGCACATGCCACTCTTAGGGTACGCCTCACTGGTTTCCTCGAACGTGGTCATCAAGTATAGGGTGTCTTAGAGGTCGCCATTCTGTCTAAAAGATCCATTCGCCTCGAAACGGTTGCCTCGGATAAAAAAAAGGGATCTAGGACATTAGGGTTACTTCTAAGGTGTCCTACTATTGCTTTGGTGACCACACTGTCCCTAATCATCGAATTGACCCGAATACCTCCAACGATGGTGGTACCTACCTCTCAATGGTAGGATAGCACTATCTAAAGGACTCTTACACAGCTTAATTCCTTAGAGTAGGTAGATCTCATGGGTACTTGCTCTTTTCAAAACAAAACAAAAACATCTTTTCACACCTCACACTTTCTAAAAGTTTTCAAACAAATTTTTCATACACTCTTGAGGACAGATACAAGAGTTACTTAGAAATTTTTCAAACGAAACTTTTTCAAAACCCACACACACTTGAAAAGCAAACAAATTTTGAAAACATAAGAGCAAGTACCTAAGAGCCCGTGGATAACCACGGATAGAAAGGGTGCTAACACCTTCCCATTCTATAAATCTACCTCCCGAACCGAGAAACATTCTCGAATAAGGAATTTTGCTGTGCTTTTGTCCTTTCCGTGTTGGAGAACATAAAAGACGGTGGCGACTCTTGCTTACCGCGACATTTCGCAAAACCAGCTAAAAAACAGTCAGTTCTATTTCCACCGATCACAGAACTGGCGACTCTGCTGGGGACTTAATAAGTGGGGTGTACCTTAGGAATAGTTCATCATCATGTTTTCAATTGCTTGCTTTGCTTGATTTAATATTGTGAGCCTGTTTTGGGAGTTTCATAGATCCTAACCCGGATCTGGGGGATACCTTTTAGAAAGTAGCAATAAAACTGTGAGGGAATTGTGCGGGGTATACCGACACGGTTGAAGCAGTTTGCTACGTTGATGTGGCACTTTGGTGAGTACCGGTAACCCTTGAGTCAAGTCAAGGAGAGTACGGGGCCGCCGCGTGGTGTCGTGAAGCATCAACTGACCTTAGGAACCTTACTTGAACCAACCTGGCCTCTTTAGGGGTAGTGAGATGACTGACTTTGGTGCAGTCCGAAGTTGGTTGATACTCGATACTACACTCATTGAGGGTTGTTTTCTTGGAATATTTTGATCGCCAGTCCAGTGGCTAAATCAAAACAATGAACACAGAAAACAACCCAATGATATTGAGCTCCTTAGAACTCGGTTACTTTTGATAGGACAGGTTTTTGAGCCCACCAACTTCAAGAGGGTAGTACCCCAAACTTCATGCTGGCCTAAACTCTAAGGGCTGTCTTGTGTGACTTGTGTGCCTTCAAACTTGACTACTTGCATGCTTGTTATCTGACACTTGAGTTTCTTGCAGGTTTTGTGTACAGTCCTTTAATCTGGACTCATAACAGGGTTTACCTACATTACTCCATGCATAGCATAACATCATGCCATCATACCATTGCATACATCCCGCATAAGGGCTAATCCATTTCAAGGATCTCAAGGGTTTGTGATACAGGTCATGATGAATCAAATGTCCAGCAAGGGGCAAAGGGGATTTATTTTCCTCCAGCCAAGGTTGATAACTTGAGTCAGGGGCTATGACCCACTCGATATGGTGAGCCTTGACTCTTGAAGAAGGACTCTCAACAATATGCAGTGCCTTCAATCAAGCTACCGAATTCAAATTCTAACAAATTTCTCTATTTACCCCACGAGATCCTTGAAAACATTGCATGCATACATACACATCATTGCATAACAGGTACCCTTGTTACAGGTCACTTACCATCTCCGCTGTTTATTTTAGCAATGGCTTCCCAACAAGACAACCAGGATCTTCACGCTCAAGAGACTCGGTTCGGGGAGATCCTCCTAAATCTATCCAAGGGGCAGGAAGAGCTGAGAACACTCCTCATGGGGACTTTGGTCAGGAATAATCCTAAAGACGATAAGGACGAACGACTGAAACGTCTACAAGCTGAGGTGGATACAATGAGAACCCAGATGCTGGGGCAAGTGGCTCTTATCCAAGACTTATCTCAAAGACAAGGAGAGCTCAGGGTTCTCATCAACCAACTGCTTCGGGATAACCAACTGGGGCAAACATCTAAGGTTGAAAAGCAAGCCATCATTCAACCACCTGTGGTGCAAGAATACAAGGGAAAAGATCCTCAGTTTGCTTTAGGGTCACAAGCCCAACATCAACCTCACCAGCGTCAACAGGGTAATCGGCGTAAGCGAAATATGTCTGGAAGACATTTCTCGGAGACTGGTATACCATCATCACTGATACTGAGACACTTGTTGGAGGTCAAGTTGATTGCTTTAAAAGATCCTCCTAAGAATCTCAACATAACCTCCCTAAAGTACAATCCTGATGAAAGGTGTGCCTACCATTCTGACAGTCCTGGACATGACACTGACGACTGTTGGAGCTTGAGGAACAAGATCCAGGACTTGATCGACGAAAGGGTTCTGGAGTTCATGCCGGGTGGCAAAATGAAAATCTTCTACTGAGAATCTTCCATCTGAGATGACTAGTGAAAACTAAGAAGCTTTTGTTCATTCGAATGTTCAAGTTATATTTTTCTTTGATTGTTCAAACATTTGTTCATGTCAAACTCTTTTACTTTATCAATGCATCGCATATGTCTGTTTTGAATCAATATATTCGCATTCGCTATATTCAAAATGCTTTCATTTTTTGATGTCAACTCTCAATTAATAATTCTAAGCCTCTTGAGGGAGGATGACGAAAACGATACCACGACCTTCATAGTATGCTTTTGAACAGACCCCGCTAATGAGGTACAGGCATTGTTTCAATCCCTAAACACTGGAGTTATAAGGAAGATAATCCCTCGTCAACCCCTTTGAGCCAAAGAAGTAGGAGTTTTTCTTTTCGAAAATTAAAACCCTTAATCATAACCTGGGGCAGGGTAGTTCTCTCAGTTGATCCAAGTGCACAACGAATGGCACCAAAGGAGTCTTGTCAAAATCAAAGACAGTGATGGTTCCGAATAATCATAAAGACAGGCAGTCATTATCTCCCAAAAATAAAAGCCCATTAAGTCAAAACCTATGAAAGAGACTTACAAAACTGGGGCATCCCGCTGACTGTAATCAAAAGAAACAGTTCAGGCAAAAATAGGGATAACAAAATCAAAAAAGAAAGAGGTCCTACAAACCCTTAACACAAAAGGAAATGACTGCCTATTCAATATAAACTGTCAGTATCCGAACCATCACTGGTATATCAAAGCAAAAACTCAAACACGGTCTAACGCACGATCAGCTGAGTTTAGGTTTGAAGAACATCACGAAGAGCGGGTGGGTACAGATAAATTTGAGCCTTACCCTTTGTTTCTTAAACCGTGAACCAGGCCACGTTATAACCCGTAAAAGTCCTAGCTGAAGCATGGGTTAGTTCGAAAGCATATTGTTACCAAAGGTATCCTGACTCCTTAAGGCTTGCGGTAAAATAACGAGTTGACATCACAGTTTACAAAAAAAATTCACTTGTTTTTATGAAAAAAATGCGTTTTCAAAAACTTCAAGACGGACATAAGCTTTGCATTTTTAATATAATATTGCTTGCATATGACTATTTGTTTGAACAGCATAGAAGTTCGCACGACGAATGTCTAATGAACAAAAGAACCTCCAAGCAAGGGGCATGGCATGATCATTGTCCATTATCTGGGGCAGTTAAGTGAAGATCCGGAGAATCTCTCAAAAGGCCAACCAGCTTGGGGCAAATCTCCATCTGGATCACTTGGGGCATCGGACGATCAAACGAAGATCTTCTGGTGGCATGGTAACACTGCACTACTGACAGTGACACCTCCCTACATCCTGAGAGCACAGACATAGTCGAAAAAACACTACACATAAGCAAAGACCCGCTAGGTTGACACACCTAGGCAAAAATAAGGGATGAAATGAAAAAAATTTGTACACCCGGCAAGTCGAAAACCTGAAAAGGCTGCTTGGGCAAAAATGGGTATCCCGATGGACTGAAAACCCGAGAGGGCGGTCCAGGAAACATTTAGGGATCAAAAGCGTACGACTATGTCCCGTCATCTCATCACTTGCCTACCAGAAGAAGATTTGTCGATCGGCAGTTATCAAAGCACCTCCACAGGTACTTCCTCCCGCAGAAACTGGGGCAATAATGAATTGTCTAAGAAATCTAGTTGCTCTGTCCACCAAGGTACCAAGGTAGGTTCGGCTGAAGAACGTAACCAAGATACCTCCACTCCCCACAAAGTAAGACAAGATTCAAAAATTCTCCCCGAGCAGAGTTGGTCTCAAATCAACCCCGAAGAGGCACAGTATCCCTAGCAAGTCAGCAACGCTCTCCCCAAGAAGAGTTAGCCTACTGTCAGCCTTAAGGAAGTTGGGTATCCCCAGAAAATCTCAATATTCCCCAGCGGAGTATGCAGATGTTCCTAAGAAAGTATCCCCGATAGTCTTAATATGAGATTGTTCCCCGGTGGAATACAGACATCCAGTGGAGCCACTTCCCAGTGCAGTCCAAAGTCTCCCCAGGAGAGTTGATTATCATCCCCAGTAGATTCTGGAAGCTTATCCCTGCAGAGTACGAATGCATCTCCCCGGCTTTATTCAAATATTATTCCTCACCAGAACTTATAACTGGGTTATCCTTAGCTAATTACCACAGAAAGATCGTCCTCGGCGAAGCTCTTCCTACCCCCAGCGGAGTTCATCAGAATCCTCAACAAAACATATCAACAGAATCCCCAGTGGAGTTATCATCAAAACCTCAGCGAAGTATCTCTTCCCACAGAGTAGATTCCCCTCAGAGTAATATCTTCACCAGGATTATTCCCCAACGAAGTCATCTTCTCCTACCGGTTTGTTCTTGCAATCATCATCCCCAGCGGAAACGAAGAACTATACTCTTCAACATCAGCCCAGGATTCAAAAAACTCCCGGCATTCGTCAAGGATTTATTTTCCCAGACGAGAATACATTCATAAACATCACATTTTCATACATTATAGCATGCATACGCATCATACAACACAAATCTCATTTATTTTTGAGAACATCTTAAAATCATGCAGTTCATGCATCATGACATTGCATACGACTAATACTTTGCCTTTTCAGAAAAAAGTCAATCAAAAGATGATTACCATCTACCTTTACAGTTCCAGATCAACACCGGTAACAAGCCAGGAAAATTCTGTGGACGACTGATCGTGGGTTAATATCCGAAACCAAACAGGACAATTATCTACTTGATCATCCTCAGGCAACCCTACACCGGTTCCTTTTCTTTCAGAAGAAGTCTTACACGGGCTCATCAACAGGCAACCCTACACCGGTTACTTCTCAACCTCAGATGTAGTTTTACACGAACTCATCATCAGGCAACCCTACACCGATTCCTTCTCAACCTCAGATGTAGTTTTACACGAACTCATCAACAGGAAACCCTACACCGGTTCCTTCTCAACATCAGATGTAGTTTTACACGAACTCATCATCAGGAAACCCTACACCGGTTCCTTCTCAATTTTCAGACGAAGTCTTACACGGACTTATCATCAAAGTAACCCTACACCGGTTTCTTTTCTTTCAGAAGAAGTCTTACACGGACTTATCATCAAAGTAACCCTACACCGGTTCCTTTTCTTTCAGAAGAAGTCTTACACGGACTTATCATCAAAGTAACCCTACACCGGTTCCTTTTCTTCCAAAAGAAGTCTTACACGGACTTATCATCAAAGTAACCCTACAAGGTTCGTTTTCTTTCAGAAAAAGTCTTACACAGACTTATCTCAAAATGACCTTACCCCAGTTCATCAAGAAGTTTTACATGAACTTACCTTGCAGTAACCTTACCCTGGTTCCTCCAGAAGTCTTACACGGACTTATCTCAAGATAACCTTACCCCGGTTCATCCAGAAGTTTTACACGAACTTACCCTGCAGTAACCTTACCCCGGTTCCTCCAAAAGTCTTACACGGACTTATCTCAAGATAACCTTACCCCAGTTCATCCAGAAGTTTTACACGAACTTATCCTGCAGTAACCTTACCCCGGTTCCTCCAGAAGTCTTACACGGACTTATCTCAAGATGACCATACCCCAGTTCATCCAGAAGTTTTACACGAACTTATCCTGCAGTAACCTTACCCCGATTCCTCCAGAAGTCTTACACGGACTTATCTCAAGATGACCTTACCCCGGTTCATCCAGAAGTTTTACACGAACTTATCCTGCAGTAACCTTACCCCGGTTCCTCCAGAAGTCTTACACAGACTTATCTCAAGATGACCTTACCCCGGTTCATCAAGAAGTTTTACACGAACTTATCCTGCAGTAACCTTACCCCGGTTCCTCCAGAAGTCTTACACGGACTTATCTCAAGATGACCTTACCCTGGTTCATCAAGAAGTTTTACACGAACTTATCCTGCAGTAACCTTACCCCGGTTCCTCCAGAAGTCTTACACGGACTTATCTCAAGATGACCTTACCCCGGTTCATCCAGAAGTTTTACACGAACTTATCCTGCAGTAACCTTACCCTGGTTCCTCCAGAAGTCTCACACGGACTTATCCCGAAGTAACCTTACCCCGGTTCCTCCAGAAGTTTTACACGAACTTATCCCGAAGAAACCCTACACAGGTTCTCTCTCTCCAGACATAGTTTTACACGGGCTCGTCGTCAAAGAAACCCTACACAGGTTCTCTCTTTCCAAAGATGCAGTTTTACACGGACTCGTCATCAGAAACCCTACCCAGGTTTTACTTCTCCCAGGATGCAGTTTTACATGGGCTTATCATCAAAGTAACCCCACACAGGTTCCCTTCTCAAACTCCAGACGTAGTTTTACACAGACTCGTCATCAGTAAACCCTACACAGGTTTCCTTCTCAGCTCTAGATGCGGTTTTACACGGACTCGTCATCAAAGTAACCCTACACAGGTTCCTTCTCCACTTCAGATGCAGTCTTATACGGACTCATTATCAGTAAACCCTACACAGGTTTTCTTCCTCCAAAGATGCAGTTTTACACGAGCTCATAATCAGTCAACCCTACACATGTGTCCTTCTTTCCAAGATGCAGTTTTACACGAGCTCATCATCAGGCAACCCTACACAGGTTCCCTCTTTCAACTTACAAAAATTACAATTCAACAGACCACCTCCAGATGGCATCTATAAGCCCATCCACCTATCAACAGTCTCCAAATGGCATCTATAAGCCCATTCCCGACATGGTTCTGTCACATCTCCATATGGCATCTATAAGCCTATCCTCCTATCCACCATCTCTCCAAATGGCATCTGTAAGTCCATTCCCGACATCACATTGCTGATACCTAACTATGTGAGTGCAAATTTCTGGGCACTCTAGTGTTCAATCATCTTCCACCTTCGGATCACGAAAGGCACACAAGCCAATCTACATCCTCAGGTCTGAGAAGATTGAACAGGGGCAACTGTTGTACCCCAAAATTTGCCCTCCCATATTCTTCAAAGTTTTGACAAGCATCATCTCAATTTGCTCAAGTCTACTCAAGGGTTGCACAGTTCAAACACCCTCCTAAGCCAATCAAATTAGGGTTTTGGTTCTTGCAAGGAAGTTGAGGTTTTAAAGGGTCCAATCAAGTCCCATATGACTATATACATTTCCAAGCATCCATATGCCAAGTTTCAAGGCTCACAAGGTCAAGTTGCACAGTCAAAAACCCTATTTGCTCTACAATCAACTATAGGGCTAAAATGGTCATTTGGCAGTCAAAAGTCAAAATTTTTGGTCAACATCTTATTTTGAAGCCACAATCATCATTTGATCAAGTCTTGATCATAATTCCACAAGAATGGCTCAAAAATCATCAAGATGCAAAAGTTTCCATTTTTGGACAGCTGAAAAGTCAACTGTAACTTGACCAAGGCATAACTTTTTCATGGTTCAACAGAAAAATCCCATCCAATGCTCATCTTGAAGGGGAGGACATTTCCTACAACTCATCTTCACATTCCAAGTCCAAGAAATGCTCTCACAAAAAGTTATCAATTTCAACATTATAGGTCATTTTCAAAAGTCAACAAAAAGGCATTTTAAGTCAAAGACCATAACTTGAGATTGGTAACTATAAATGACATGGTACTAAAGGCATTGGTTAGAGGACTTCAAGACCTTTCCAAAATGTCCAAGAACATGTTCGTATGATCAAAATTGAGCAAGATATGCATTGGAGAAGTTGGGAAATTTTTGTGAAATGGCAAAAGTCAACTATCCTTGAAACTTCAATTTTTGACAAAAGGGCCCACTTTTTTCCACTTGATTCAGCCTTGTCATGCCACCCACGTGTCCCACGATCAATTTCAAGACCATATAATTATTTTTCTATTTTTATTTAATTTATATGGATTTAATTCATTTTAATCCATAATAATTCAAGTAAATCTAAAAAAATCAATTAAATGGTATCTTATGGTTTGAATAGCCTTCATGAAGCATTTGCAACCTACCAATTTCGTGCTAAGCTCATTTAGGCATGAAAATTCAAATTTTGAACAAGCTTTGAAAGGCCTTTAATGGTGGTTAAGACAAAATCCAAAGCTTAATTGCAATGGTTAAAGGATCCTAAATGTGACTTATTCTCACTCATTACTACATATGCAAGCCTTGCAAGCCTCATTCACAACTAGAACTTTACATAAAACAGCCAGAGCAAAATCCAAAAAGTGTCAAAAAAAGTGTGAGATCAAAAGGAGTATTGCAAGCATTTTCAGGCCAAAAGGAGAACGTGACTCTCTTCTTTGCCATCCCCTGAAGCTAAAGCAACCCTTGCCACGTCCTAAGATACATCATACCGCACTGTAAGTTCTTCCCAGGTCCCCCAAAATTTCTATACATTTTTTTCTTTACATGCTTGTGTGTAGGTTCCAAAAGAAGGTTCATCATACACCTTCCTCATCCAGACGTCAAGTGTCCTCAAGCGTCCATCCAGTGGCCTAAAGATGACGCACACCATGCTCCTGGTCAACCTTGTGCATAGGCAAGCAAGAAAGTCAACGTGGCTTGGCTGGTTAATGGGCCTAAATTTCCAGATTCACCTCCTTAAGGGTCCAACACCCCCCTTGGTTCACACTTTTTTCTTTTTGTTTTATATTTTCTAATTTAGTTATTAATTGTTTTTTTAATTATTATTATTACCACCAAAATTAACATAATTAATATTTTTCATAAAAATTAAAAAAAAAATAAAAAATGTAAATATTTTTTATTATTCACTATTAATTATTTTTGTAAATAAAACACTAATAAATTGATTTAGTTTAATTAGGTAATTTTAATTTCCTTTTCCAATAATTAAAAATGAATTAAACTTAGGTTTTTTTTTTCTTTTAACTTTAAATTTCTTATTTTTATTTTTATTTTCATTAAAAACATAAAAACACAAAAAATACTTTTTCTTGTAAATAAATAAATTAATTAATAATTAGCCATAATTTCATTAATTGCAAAAAGGGGACAAAAATTCAATTCTTATTCAAAAAAGGGTCAACACCCTTAGGACGTTCCCGATTAAATTTCCATTCGCGCGTATTTATTTATTTTGATTATATTTATGTATCTGTACAGAGGATGTAATAGTAATTAGGATTTTATTGCTTTCTTTAATTTTCTGCATATACTTTTCAAAAACGGGTTTTTGTTTTTGGCGATGTATAGACCCGCGCCTTGTAATAGTTAGATTTACCTTTCCGCAATTTATTTTCCGCACTTCTAACTGTTAAAAAATGCATGAAAGAATGTATGACAAATGAAACCAATCCGTAGCTCACAAATAACATGTACAAGATAAACATAACATGAAAACAACACACAAGCACATGCCACTCTTAGGGTACGCCTCACTGGTTGCCTCGAACGTGGTCATCAAGTATAGGGTGTCTTAGAGGTCGCCCTTCTGTCTAAAAGATCCAGTCGCCTCGAAACGGTTGCCTCGGATAAAAAAAAAGGGATCTAGGACATTAGGGTTACTTCTAAGGTGTCCTACTATTGCTTTGGTGACCACACTGTCCCTAATCATCGAATTGACCCGAATACCTCCAACGATGGTGCTACCTACCTCTCAATGGTAGGATAGCACTATCTAAAGGACTCTTACACAGCTTAATTCCTTAGAGTAGGTAGATCTCATGGGTACTTGCTCTTTTCAAAACAAAACAAAAACATCTTTTCACACCTCACACTTTCTAAAAGTTTTCAAACAAATTTTTCATACACTCTTGAGGACAGATACAAGAGTTACTTAGAAATATTTCAAACGAAACTTTTTCAAAACCCACACACACTTGAAAAGCAAACAAATTTTGAAAACATAAGAGCAAGTACCTAAGAGCCCGTGGATAACCACGGATAGAAAGGGTGCTAACACCTTCCCTTTCTATAAATCTACCTCCTGAACCGAGAAACATTCTCGAATAAGGAATTTTGATGTGCTTTTGTCCTTTCCGTGTTGGAGAACATAAAAGACGGTGGCGACTCTTGCTTACCGCAACATTTCGCGAAACCAGCTAAAAAACAGTCAGTTCTATTTCCACTAATCACACTGACACTTCTGAGTGCTGATGACTAGGTAAAGATCTTTGATCAGAGTCAGAGTGTGTATGTTGATGCGTAGATTCTGGTCATCATGCTTCAGTGTATGATCTGGTAGCTTCAGCGTGTAGCACATGTTGTTGATCTTCTGTTGCTGACATATAACTGATCTTCTGATGCTGATTCCATCAGAACTTCTGTAAATACAAAACACAATTTTAAGCAGGATATTTGTTCTATATATATATATATATATATATATATATATATATCTTTGAATTTATTTTATTCTTTGTATTTTGTATCATCAAAACTTTAATCAAGGGTTGTAGAATCAAACTATGTTCTAACAATCTCCCCCTTTTTGATGATGACAAAAACCAGATTTTTTCAATTGAAAATAAAGAATAAAAGGTATCAGATTAAAGAATCTCCCCCTGAGTTGATTACTTCCCTTTAATTACATGAGTCTTTGAGCATCAGTGCTTTATTGTCCTTTACTATATCTTTCATTAGAATTTTGTACCTGTAAGCTTATCAGAAGAAAGAAATTTAAATATATCAGAATGTTTGAGACTTATGTCTCAGTAATCCGTTATTGAAAAATATCATTCTTTCTCCCCCTTTTTGTCAGTTATCAAAAAGCACATATAATCACAGTCAAAAATGCATTTATATTGAAAAACAGAACAATGATACGTTCAGAACAATGAAAAAATATTACAGACAAACAAGTAAAAACAACAAGGAAATTCTAAGAGGGAGGTGGAAGTCGTGTGAACAGAGCCTCCAACATGCTCTTGATTTGGGTGTTGGTTTCCTGTTTTTGAGTTAACATGTTTGCAAGTGCATCAATTTTGGTGTCCTGCTTATCCATTCATTCTTGTATCAGCATATCAGATCTTTTCAGATCTTCTAGAGTCTGCCTGTCAAGGGAGGAAGCTTGAGGATCTTTAGAAACAGGATGCTTCTCAGAACTTTCTGCAATATCTTCTTCTTGACCCTGTTCTTCAGCCGGAATCATCTGCTCTTCAGCCGGTTAAACTTTGGAAGCTGGACGATGTTCAGACCAAGGAGCAATGTCCGGATGGAGAACTTCTTCCTTAAGCAGCTTACTCAGAACTGGACCTTCAATTTCTTTCAGCATATTGCTGAAGTTCTGTTGAGCCTGTCCATAGCTCTGTTCTTGCAACTTAAAGGTTTCGGAGCATACCCATCTTCTGAACTTTGTCCAAAGATAGTCTGATGCAGCAGGATCAACCAGCTCAAGACTAGCTTGTTTCAGAGAAGTGATCCACTTCTGTACTTCTGTTTCAAAGTTCAATATGCTAGTACCAACATCTGGATGTTTCGGTTTTGGGATAGCAGTTTTGTGGTTGATGGCAGCAAGACGTTCAAAAACTGTTAAGTCAATGACAATCTTGATGTTGTCTTCTGGATTTTTCTTTGGTGAGGGAGTGGGAGAGTCAGGAATTATTATTGAACTTGATGGGGAATTTGGTGGAGTTAATTCTGGTGAAGAGGGAAGTTGGGGAATATTCACAATGGTACCAATGGGCAAACAAATAGCCAGAGGTTGTGTGACCCCAGGAATGGGAGTAGGATCAGAATCAACAGTTTGTTCAGGTTGTTCAGGTTGAGGAGAGGGTGGAGTAGTTTCTGGTTGAGGAGATGAAGGTTATGGGATTTCTGGTTCTGGAGAAAGGGGAATTTCTGGTATTGGTGAGAGGGGAATTTCTGGTTCTTGTTCTGGAATGGCTTCAGTATTTGGATTTTGAGGTTGGGAGCGAGATCTTCTAAGGGTTAATGATTCAGAGGGGTCAAAGTCAAGGTCAAAATCATCAAAAGTTTGTGGTGTTGGGTTTTCAAATGGAGTGGAAATTGGGATAGATGTTGATACAACAATTGAAACTAAAATAGTTACAGATGAAGGATTACCTTTCTTTTTAGGAGTCCGCTGAGATGATCCTTCTGCTTCAGCTTTCCTTTTCTTGGTCTTCTTCAGAACAACTTCTGGAGCCTTCTACTGCAGATCCTGAATATTCAGATTTGGTGTTGTACCATCAGCTTTACAAGCATCCAAATATCTCAGAATTATATCTGGTTTAGAGTCAATCTCTGAGAACAAAGGAAAGTCATCCAGAGGGACTCTTCTGCTGGAGATTGCAGCAAAAGGAGTGACGCTGGGTTCCTTCTTAATGTTCTCAATCAACTTCATTTTCTTCAAATTTTTAACATTCAGCTGTTTGCCAATAATAGCTTCTAGAGTGCTGATTTCCTGAGCCTCTGTCAGATGATCAATCAGCTTATTCTCTGTTAGAATATCTGATATCAGTCTTCCTAAGGGTATCCAATCCCTTTTTGTACGTTCATCTTCTCTTGTTTCCTTGACACTTGTCCTGAGATGGTTAAACAGAAGATGAGCCAGATTTATCTTGACCTTCTGAGAGATGAAATAGATCAGAAACTGCTGATCAATATTGATGTAATCAGGAGAGCTGGTAGGCTTCCTATGGTTAATGCAACCCAGAATGATCTTGGCCCAAATTCTGTGTTTGTCCTTTAAATCCATTATCTTGCTGGAGGGAAGCCCCAGAGTGAAGATTTCCCTTGCAATTAGGGCAGCATCAGCACACCTTTTTGCCATGTCAATGCAACGAACACCACCACCACTGTACCCTATAAGTCTTGCAATCAGGTCCTCAGTAATAACAATCTTCTTCCCCATGATGTAAAACGTAACTTGATGGTTTGAAGAAGAAGCGTGAATCCAAAATTCCTTTACTAGAATATGGAATGTTGGACCCACCAGACGGTCAAAATACTTTTCCAAACCTTGAGCTTTAACATCTTCAGAGAGATCAAACCCATTCTCCTGAGGACTGTTGAAATCCACTATTAATTCTGACAAAACCTCTAGATTTTTGATTGGAGTGAGAAGCGTTTTGTGGGGTTCTTCGTACTGTTCAGTGGAGTCTGATTTCTGAGAGCTTGAAGTAAGAATGTTGGAGGAAGCCATGTCCACGCGAAGGTTTTTGTGAAGAAAATGAAAGGGTTTTTTGAGAAAGTATGCAAACTGAAATCAGAAATATTTAGAGAAAATGAAAGTGAAGGTAAAAGAGTGTAAATGGAGTGAAGTGTGTTTAAATAGATTTCTAAAAGTTTTTGAAAACATAAACCACAAGAGAGAGAAATTAATAACGATTATTAGGATTTAATGATAGCTAATTTTAGGGGATTCAGAAAGATATTTGGAACGGTTACCCATGACTTGTGTCTCAATGCATCCAATCAGCGCTTTTTCCTTTTCAAAAACGTGAATGCGTGTTCAGCCTTAGAAAATAGATGATGACTAGATGACACTGTTAGAACAAAGTTTGAATCTACTACCCTATATTTAAGTTTTGATGATAACAAAGTGAAAAGATATAGTATTTATAAGTTTCATGTATGAACTATCTGCTGCCTAAAATTATTATGTTCTGACTTGCAGATACTCTGATTGATATAAGCAAGATCACATCTATTCAGCATCAGAACTTGATTTCAGACACCAGCATCAGAAGTTGCTATATCAGAATGTCAAAATCAGATGATCAACTCACGTACATGCTGAAGCCTGATGAACAAGACTGCGCTCAACACTCTGATAAAGAAACACAACAGTTCATCAGCAGCGAAGCAGAGTCAGAATGAGCCAAGCCAGAACTTGCATTAAGTAAGCAACGATACTGTGCATTGAAAGCAAATTAATTCCAACAGCCTCATTCCAGACAAGATTTGCTCAATAAGGAAAGCTTGTTATTAGCATTGAATCAAGAATATTGCATCCAACGTTCATCATCTCAGTGCTATATAAACAAGGCTTTGAAGATTGAAATGGCTAATGCTCTCCAAATCTCTACACGCACAAAAGCTAAACCATAATCTTCGTCCTCTCAGTTTTGCTAAACCACTCACTCTGATATTTTATCATTGTTTAGCAATCTAGTTTCTAAGCTTCAATTTGTGTATACATCACAGTTATGATAAAGTTTTGTAGAAAACATTCACACACTTAGTTTCATCTCTTTGTAAGAAAGTGTTACCTTGACAAACCGGGTTGTGGTTTGGATCAAGAAGGCTTTAGCAGTTGTTAAAGCAGTCTGTAATATTCAGTTGAATATAGTGGATTAAGACCTTGTTGGAGAGAGGCGAAATCACCTTGATGGGTGGACTGGAGTAGTTTGAGATCAAACGAACCAGGATAAAAATATCGTGTTCATTGCATTAGATTTCAGTTGTACAATTCAACCCCCCCTTCTTGTGTTTTTCACCACTTCAATTGGCATCAGAGCTCCTGGTTCTGAGCTAAAACACTTAACTGTGTCAGTACAAGATCCAGCGTCAGAAAAACACAATGGCAGGAAACAATTCTCACATCAGCAATGACAACAATGAGGACAGAGACAGATTCAGTGGCAAACCTCCAGTCTTTGATGGAGAAAACTTTGATTACTGGAAAGACAGAATTGAAAGCTTCTTTCTGGCACATGATGCTGATCTGTGGGATATGGTGACAGATGGATACACGCACCCTGTGAATGCAAGTGGTCAGAAGATTGATAGAAAAACAATGTCTGATCAACAAAAGCGTGACTTCAAGAATCACCACAAGGCCAGAACCATCCCCCTCAGTGCCATCTCCTATACTGAGTATGAAAAGATCTCCAACAGAGACACAGCAAAGAATATTTTTGACTCACTCAGAATGGCGCATGAGGGCAACGTTCAGGTCAAAGAAACAAAAGCTCTGGCGCTCATTCAGAAGTATGAGGCGTTCAAAATGGAAGAATCTGAATCCATTGAAACCATGTTCTCTAGATTCCAGATTCTGGTAGCTGGTCTCAAAGTTCTGGACAAAGGATACTCTACTGCTGACCATGTCAAGAAAATCATCAGAAGTTTACCCAAGCAGTGGAGGCCTATGGTTACAGCTCTGAAGCTAGCTAAAGATATCAACAAAATCACTCTGGAGGAACTTATCAGCTCCCTCAGAAGTCATGAGATAGAGCTAGAAGTTGATGAGCCTCAGAAGCAAGGTAAGCCTTTAGCATTAAAATCTAACAGAAAATTTGAGTCTAAAGTTTTGCAGGCAGTTGAAGAAACATCTGATGGATCCTCATCAGAAGAAGACGAACTCTCCCTTCTCTCCAGAAGAGTAAATCAACTGTGGAAGCAAAGAAAAAGGAAGTTCAGGAATCCCAGAAGATCTGATCAGAACGAGTCTTCTTCCAGATAAAGAAGGACAGATTCTTCCTCTGGATACAGAAGATCTGAAGGCTCCTCCAGTAGCAAAAAGTCAAACACCAAAGACATCATCTGCTATGAGTGCAAAGAGCAAGGACACTATAAGAGTGACTGCCCAAAGCTTCAGAGGGAAAAGCCCAAAAAGAAGTTTGGAAGAGAGAAGAAGAAAAGTCTCATGGCTACATGGGATGACTCTGACTCGTCTGAAGCTGACTCAGAATCAGATGATGAAAGGGCAAACATAGCTCTCATGGCTAACATTTCAGAAGATAGTGAAGCTTCTGAATCAGACTCAGAATCAGACACTGAAGAGGTATTTCCTAACTTTGCTGTTAACTTTACAAAGGCTGAACTTGCTGAAAGCCTTAATGAGATTCTGGAACGTTATCAGCAAATTAGAGCTAAATTCAGAGACCTGAAAAGGAATCTTGAATCTGACTCTAATAAGACTGAGAGTCTCAAATTGGAAAATTCTGAGCTGAGAAATAAGATTTCAAAATTAGAAAACACTTTACAAAACTCTCAGAAGGAACCAATTTCTGAAACTCCCAGCAACGCTTATGAGATCATCAAGGAGTATGATCACAGTTTCCAGAAGTTCCTAGCTAAAATCATAGATAGAAGCAGAATGGCTTCAATGATCTATGGAGTTAGCAGAAACGGCAGGAAAGGAATAGGATACCAAGGTAAGGTTCCTACACCAAAGAATGTCATGGACTTAACCATTAAACACACTCCTCTGAATTCACATTTTGTATATGGTCACACACATGATATCAAATATACTAGCAGTAAGCACTATGTGAAACCAAAATTCAACCAGAGTTTTGGTAAAACTAACAAATCAGGACCCAAGAAAATCTGGGTACCTAAGGATAAAATAATACATGTTGCAGATATCTTTAGCAGCAAGTCAGAAACACCAGTCATGGTACCTGGACTCTGGCTGCTCACGACACATGACAGGAAGAAGGCATATGTTCCAAAGCCTGGAACTTAAGCCTGGAGGCCACGTTGGCTTTGGAGGCAATCAGAGGGGAAAGATAATTGGCTCTGGAACTGTAGGTAATGGAAATCTTCCCTCTATTAATAATGTTCTGCTAGTAGATGGATTGATGCATAATCTGTTATCCATAAGTCAATTAAGTGATAACGGTTATGATATAATCTTTAATCAAAAATCATGTAAAGTTGTTAGTCAGAAAGATGGGACTATCCTGTTTAATGGTAAGAGGAAAAACAACATTTACAAAATCAAACTTTCTGAACTAAAGAGTCAGAATGTAAAATGTCTTCTGTCTGTTAACAACGAGCAGTGGATCTGGCACAGAAGATTGGGACATGTTAGTATGTGAAGAATATCTCAGATTAACAAACTCAATCTGGTCAGAGGACTTCCTAACTTGAAGTTCAATTCAGATGCTCTGTGTGAAGCATGTCAGAAAGGCAAATTTGCAAAACCTTCTTTTAAATCCAAAAATGTTGTTTCTACCTCTAAGCCATTAGAACTTCTGCACATTGACTTATTTGGACCAGTTAAAACTGCTTCAGTCAGTGGCAAGAAGTATGGGTTAGTAATCGTAGATGACTATAGCAGATGGACATGGGTAAAGTTCTTAAGACACAAGGACGAGTCACACTCTGTGTTTGTTACCTTCTGTAACCAAGTTCAGAATGAAAAGGATCTTAGAATCGTTAAAGTCAGAAGTGATCATGGTGGAGAATTTGAAAACAAAGATTTTGAGTCATTCTTTAATGACAGAGGCATTCTGCATGATTTCTCTTGTCCCAGAACTCCCCAACAAAATGGAGTTGTAGAACGAAAGAACAGAACATTGCAAGAAATGGCCAGAACCATGATCAATGAGACAAACGTTGCTAAGACCTTCTGGGCAGAGGCAATAAACACAGCGTGCTACATTCAGAATAGAATCTCAATAAGACCTATTCTGGAAAAGACTCCATATGAATTGTGGAAGAACAGAAAGCCCAACATTTCATATTTTCATCCATTTGGATGTACTTGCTTCATATTAAATACAAAGAATTATTTGAACAAGTTTGACTCTAAAGCACAGAAGTGTATTATGTTAGGATACTCTGAACGCTCAAGAGGGTATAGAGTATACAATATAGAAACACAGATTGTGGAAGAATCAATCAGTGTTTGTTTTGATGATAAGCTTGACTCTGAAAAGTCAAAGCAGAATGAAGTTTTTGCAGGTATAGAAATTGAATTTGCAGGTTCTGAAGACAAGTCATCAGAAGCTCTCAACACAGACATTCCTTCAATGTCTGAAAGGAGCACTGCTAGCAATCCTACAACAGTTGCTGATCAACCTCAGAAGAGATTACCCAGAAGCAGCTTGGATCACCCAGAAGAGACTATCCTAGGAAGAAAGGAAGATCCAATCAGAACAAGAGCAAGCTTCAGAAACTCTGAAGAAACACTTATGGGACTTCTGTCTCTGATTGAACCTTCTTCTATTGATGAAGCACTTCTGGATAATGACTGGATTCTGGCAATGCAAGAAGAGCTGAATCAATTCACCAGAAACGACGTATGGGATCTCGTTCCCGGACCAAAAGGATTCAACGTCATTAGAACAAGATGGGTGTTCAGAAACAAGCTAAATGAACAAGGTGAAGTCATCAGAAACAAGGCACGACTGGTTGCACAAGGTTATAGTCAGCAAGAGGGGATAGACTATACAGAAACCTTTGCCCCAGTCGCCAGGTTAGAATCTATCATACTTTTAATTTCATTTGCTGTTAATAGAGGCATCACTCTGTATCAGATGGATGTCAAAAGTGCATTCTTAAATGGTTATATAGAAGAAGAAGTTTATGTACACCAACCCCCAGGTTTTGAAAATACAAAACATCCAGAACATGTTTTCAAACTAAAGAAGTCACTGTATGGTCTGAAACAAGCTCCCAGAGCTTGGTATGAAAGGCTAAGTAACTTTCTGCTGGAAAATGAATTCACCAGAGGGAAAGTGGACACTACTCTATTCTGTAAATCAGTTAAGAGTGACATCTTAGTCTGTCAAATTTATGTTGATGATATTATTTTTGGTTCTACTAATCCTTCTCTTGGAAGAAAATTTGCTAAGTGTATGCAGGCAGAATTTGAGATGAGCCTCATGGGGGAACTGAAATTCTTTCTAGGAATTCAGATCAATCAAACTCCAGAAGGAACTTACATTCATCAGAGCAAATACATCAGAGATCTTCTGAAGAAATTTGACCTCTCAGAATGTAAGCCATCAAAGATTCCAATGCATCCCACGTGCATTCTGGAAAGAGAAGAGGTAAGCAAAAATGTAGAACAGAAAGTCTATAGAGGTATGATTGGTTCTCTCCTCTATCTGACTGCTTCAAGACCTGACATATTATTCAGTGTTTGTATCTGTGCTAGATTCCAATCAGATCCTAGAGAATCTCACTTAACAACTGTTAAGCGAATTTTCAAGTATCTGAAAGGTACTACTAATCTGGGTTTGTTTTATAGAAAATCTAGTGATTACAGCTTAGTAGGCTACTGTGATGCTGATTTTGCTGGAGACAGAGTGGAACGTAAAAGTACTTCTGGAAGCTGCCAGTTTCTGGGAGAAAATCTGATCTCTTGGTCCAGCAAAAGGCAATCAACAATTGCTCTGTCAACAGCAGAAGCTGAGTACATAGCAGCAGCAGGATGTAGCACACAAATGCTCTGGATGAAAAGTCAGCTTGAAGACTTCCAGATTTTTGAGAGTAACATTCCTATACTTTGTGATAATACTTCTGCTATTTGCTTAAGTAAGAATCCCATTTTACATTCTAGAGCTAAGCATATAGAAATAAAACATCACTTCATTAGGGACTATATTCAGAAAGGTATTTTGAACTTAAAATTTATAGATACAGACCATCAATGGGCTGATATCTTTACTAAACCCTTTTCAGAAGATAGGTTTAATTTCATTCTGAAACATCTCAGCATGAAAGTGTGTCCAGAGTGAAAATGTTTTAATTCCATATATTTACCTTCAGAATGTATTTGTTTTACTGTGAACTTCTGATCAATCTCCTTTCAGAAAGATAGAACATGCAGATTGTATCAGATGCAAGTCTAAAGATCTGAGAGTCTAAGCTCATAGACAGACGTGCTGATCACTACATCAAACAAGTGTCATCCAATCATCAGCATATCTCTGAAGCAGAACGCGTGCACGCTTCTGAGAAGGCAAAGCGCTGATTGGGTGCATTGAGACACATGTCTGGTAACCGTTTTTAAGTATCTTTCTCAAATCCCCCAAAATCAGCAAGCATTTAATGAAAAGTAATCATGCTTTTAAAATGCAATCATGATTTTTCTCTCTCTTAAAAAACGTTTATCTTTTCAAAACAGTTTTAAAAACTCTATTTAAGCACATTAATCTCTCATTCTCATTCTTTACACTTTCTCACTAATACTCAAGCATTTTCTGCATATTTCTGTGTTCATCTCTTGCAACCTTTTTCCTCAGTTTATTCTCAAAACCCCTTTAGTGTGAACATGGCAACCTCCAGCAGCGCTTCTGCAGGTACTCAGAATAAAGCATCATCTGAGCAATATCAAGTGCCACTCAGAACTCTCCTCACTCCTGTGAAGAATCTTGAAGTGCTTTCTGAATTAATCATTGATTTTGAAAGCTTGAAGGAGAACGGTTTTGACCTAACTGAAGAAGTTAGGGATCAGAAGTGGGAAAGGTATTTCGATAGGTTGGTTGGACCAACATTCCCAATGCTAGTCAAGGAATTCTGGATTCACGCCAAGGCTTCAACACATCTAGTCACCTCCTTTGTTTTGGGGAAGAAGATTGTGATCATTGAGGATCACATTGCAAGGCTAATCGGTCACAGCGGCGGTGGCGTCCGTTGTGTGGACATGGCTGAAAGATGTGCTGATGTAGGTGTGATAGCTGCAAGGATTTTCACTCTTGGGGTGCCCAGCAGCAAGATTAAAGATCTGAAGGATCATTACAGAGTGTGGGCTAAGATTATTCTGGGGTGCTTCAACCACAGGAAACCAACCAGTTCTCCTGATTACATAAATGTGGATCAGCAGTTTCTGATCTACTTTATTGATCAGAAGGTAAAGATCATCTGGCTCACTTCCTGTTCAACCACCTCAGAACAAGTGTGAAGGAAACAAGGGAAGAAGAAAGAACCAAGAGGGATTGGATACCTTTTGGAAGGTTGATATCAGATATTCTGACAGAGAATAGGCTGATTGAGCATCTGATAGAAGCTCAAGAGCTAAGCACTATTGAACCAACAATTGGGAAACCTCTGAACGCAAAGAACTTGAAAAAGATGAAGCTGATAGAAAATATTCAGAAGGAACCCAGAGTTACTCCCATTGCTGATATATCCAGCAGAAGAGTGCCTCTGAGTGACTTTCCGTTATTTTCTGAAATTGAATCCAAACCAGAGGTGATTCTCAGGTACTTGGATGCGTGCAAGGCAGATGGTACAGATCCAAACCTGAATATCAGAGATCTGCATCAACCTCAACCAGAAGTGACTCTGAAGAAGACGAAGAAGAGGAAGGCACCATCAGAAGGATCATCCCAGAAGACACCCAGGAAAAGAGGTAATTCATCTGCTGCCCCTGTTTTAAATTCTTCTACTATTCCAGCATTTATCCCTCCTCAAACCTCTCATAGAATCTCAATCCCCATCCCTACCATAGATGAAACCGTACAAGAAGAGGACCCTTCTGAGGCATTAAAACTCAGAAGACCCAGAACCAAACATCCCAAACAACCAACAATCTCAACAACATCAGCAATTGACCAAGTGCTATCTGATATTGATCAACACACTTCTGATCAACCAAACTCTGAACCACAAACTGTTCCTCCTCCACAACTAGAACAACAAGAATCTGCTGAAGAACCAGAACAACAACAACCACTCTCATCAATTCCAGAAGAACCCCTCGTCCCTGAACAATCAGAAATTCCGTCTCCCTCTCCCCAACCAGAAATTAATCCACCATCACCTCCAACAGAGTTTCATCACTCTGAAACTCCTTCCCCTCATCAATCTGAACCTCATTCACCTCAACCATCACTGCTGGCAATCCAGCTGCCATGTGGAACAACTGTTATCATGCCCCAGTTACCATCCTCACCAGAATCTACACCACCAAATACTCCCAAAACACCACCCAGTCCAATCGTAATCTCTGATTCTGATACTCCATCTCCAAAACAAACAGCTGCTCAGAAAACCTCCGAAAACCCCAGCAGGACTTTCATAGACTTAACCAGTCTTGACCGTCTTGCTGATCTGAAACACAAAATTGCCATCCCAAAACCAAAGCAACCAGATGTTGGCTCTGGTATTATGAATTTTGAAACAGGTGTGCTGCAATGGATTGCTTCTTTGAAGCAAGTCTGTCCTGGAATGATTGACCCAGCTGCTTCTGATCAGCTCTGGTCACAATTCAGACTTTGGGTACGTGTTGAAGCCCTCAAGTTGCAGGATATCAACTATGAGCAGGCTCAAAAAAATTTCAGCAAGCTTCTGAATGAAGTTGGAAGTCAGCTTCTGAAAGAGGACGTGCTCCCTCTGGACAGTGAACCTTGGTCTGAGAAACAACAAGCTGCAAAGGTGCAATCAGAAGAAGAAGACAAGACCATTCAAGCTGAAGAAAATCAAGCAGAGGATGTTGCTGAAAGTTCTCAGAAGCCTCCTGCTTCTGATGCTTCTCAAGCTGCCTTGGACAGGCAGACTCTGGAAGAACTAAGGCTGAATGACATGCGTCTGCAGCAGCGGATGGATGAAAGCGATCAGAAGATGAAAGAGAGAATGGATATGCAGGATAGCAAGATTGACACTGTTGTCAGCATGGTGCACAAGAAGAATGAGACTGCTGAAAAGATCCAAGCCATGCTGGAGAACCTGTTCACATGCTTGCCTCCTCAACCTTAGTCTCTTTTTTCATTCATGACCTTTTTCATGTTTTCCTTGATTTTCTGATGCACTGTTTGAATATGTTTTGTAATATTTTCTTGTTTTGATTCTGAACTATCTTAATATGATTAGTTTTTCTGATCTTAATTGTTTTAGCACATCACCTACACTTTTTGATTGCTGACAAAAAGGGGGAGAACAAGAATGATATTTTAATCAATAACGGCTAACTAGACAGAAATTCTCAAACATTCTAACTCTATTTACTTGAAAATGTTTTTCTGTTTTGCTTAAAGTCTACAGGTACAAGGAAGCTCCTGGACACTCTGAAGACTAGAAGCTCTGAAGCTCTGAGCACTATGAAGTTCTGATCCGCTCTGATATTCTGACCCAAAGCAAAGCTCTGACAAGAAAAACTCTAAAGCTCTGCTCTGACATAAAGCTTCTGATAAGTCAAAGACTCTGATACTCTGATGTTCAAAGAAAGGCAAAAAGATCTGATCCTGAAGAACACGTGTAATCAAAGGGAAGTAATAAACTCAGGGGGAGTATCTCTCAACTCTGATATCTCTTTACTTCTTATTCTGATACATATTCCAGATACCTTTTCACGTTATTTTCATTTAAAATATCTAGTTTTTGTCATCATCAAAAAGGGGGAAATTGTTAGAACAAAGTTTGAATCTACTACCCTATATTTAAGTTTTGATGATAACAAAGTGAAAAGATATAGTATTTATAAGTTTCATGTATGAACTATCTGCTGCCTAAAATTATTATGTTCTGACTTGCAGATACTCTGATTGATATAAGCAAGATCACATCTATTCAGCATCAGAACTTGATTTCAGACACCAGCATCAGAAGTTGCTATATCAGAATGTCAAAATCAGATGATCAACTCACGTACATGCTGAAGCCTGATGAACAAGACTGTGCTCAACACTCTGATAAAGAAACACAACAGTTCATCAGCAGCGAAGCAGAGTCAGAATGAGCCAAGCCAGAACTTGCATTAAGTAAGCAACGGTACTGTGCATTGAAAGCAAATTAATTCCAACGGCCTCATTCCAGACAAGATCTGCTCAATAAGGAAAGCTTGTTATTAGCATTGAATCAAGAATATTGCATCCAACGTTCATCATCTCAGTGCTATATAAACAAGGCTTTGAAGATTGAAATGGCTAATGCTCTCCAAATCTCTACACGCACAAAAGCTAAACCATAATCTTCGTCCTCTCAGTTTTGCTAAACCACTCACTCTGATATTTTATCATTGTTTAGCAATCTAGTTTCTAAGCTTCAATTTGTGTATACATCACAGTTGTGATAAAGTTTTGTAGAAAACATTCACACACTTAGTTTCATCTCTTTGTAAGAAAGTGTTACCTTGACAAACCGGGTTATGGTTTGGATCAAGAAGGCTTTACCAGTTGTTAAAGCAGTCTGTAATATTCAGTTGAATATAGTGGATTAAGACCTCGTTGGAGAGAGGCGAAATCACCTTGACGGGTGGACTGGAGTAGTTTGAGATCAAACGAACCAGGATAAAAATATCGTGTTCATTGCATTAGATTTCAGTTGTACAATTCAACCCCCCCTTCTTGTGTTTTTCACCACTTCAGACACTTGTTTGCTTGAGTGAACATCATATTTCTATCCTTGAAATGAAACGCTCAGATCTTCATGGATAGATTCTGATACAATCTGTACTTCTAAAGATCTGAAGGAAGATTTATCAGTAGTTCACAGAAAAATAAACAAAGTTCTGAAGGTTAAGATATGGAATCAAAACAATTTTATTCTGGACAGAGCTTCATGCTGAGATGTTTCAGAATGAAGTTGAACCTATCTTCAGAAAGAGGTTTTATAAAAATATCAGCCCATTGATGGTCTGTGTTAATAAATTTAAAATTTAAAATCCCTTTCTGAATATAGTCCCTAATAAAATGATGTTTTATTTCTATATGCTTAACCCTAGAATGCAAAATGGGATTTTTACTTAAGCAAATAGCATAAGTATTGTCACATAGGATAGGAATGTTACTCTCAAATATCTGGAAGTCCTCAAGTTGACTTTTCATCCAGAGCATTTGTGTGCTACATCCAGCTGCTGATATGTATTCAGCTTCTGTTGTTAATAGAGCAATTGTGGATTGTCTTTTGCTGGACCATGAGATCAGATTTTCTCCCAGAAACTGGCAGCTTCCAGAAGTACTTTTACGTTCTACTCTGTCTCCAGTGAAATCAGCATCACAGTAACCTACTAAGCTGTAATCACTTGATTTTCTATAAAACAAACCCAGATTAGTAGTACCTTTCAGATACTTGAAAATTCGATTAACTGATGTTAAGTGAGATTCTCTAGGATCTGATTGGAATCTAGCACAAATGCAAACACTGAATAAAATGTCAGGCCTTGAAGCCGTCAAATATAGAAGAGAACCAATCATACCTCTGTATACCTTCTGTTGTACCTTTTTACTTACCTCTTCTCTTTCCAGAATGCACGTGGGATGCATTGGAATCTTTGATGGCTTACATTCTGATAGATCAAATTTCTTCAAAAGTTCTCTGACATATTTGCTCTGATGAATGTAAGTTCCTTCTGGGGTTTGATTGATCTGAATGCCTAGAAAGAATTTTAGTTCCCCCATTAGGCTCATCTCAAATTCTGCCTGCATACATTTAGCAAACTTTCTTCCCAGAGAGGGTTTAGTAGATCCAAATATGATGTCATCAACATAAATCTGACATACTAAAATGTCATTCTTAACTGTCTTACAGAACAAGGTTGTGTCCACTTTCCCTCTGGTGAATTCCTTTTCTAACAGGAAGTTACTTAGTCTTTCATACCAAGCTCTGGGAGCTTGTTTCAGACCATAGAGTGACTTCTTTAGTTTGAAAACATATTATAGATTTTTGGAACTTTCAAAACCAGGGGTTTGGTGCGCATATACCTCTTCTTCTATATAGCCATTTAAGAATGCACTCTTGACATCCATCTGATACAGAGTGATGCCTTTATTAACAGCAAATGAAATTAAGAGTCTGATAGATTCTAACCTGGCGACTGGAGCAAAGGTTTCTGTATAGTCTATCCCCTATTGCTGACTATAACCTTGTGCTACCAGTCGTGCCTTGTTTCTGATGACTTCACCTTGTTCGTTCAGTTTGTTTCTGAACACCCATTTTGTACCAATGACGTTGAATCCTTTTGGTTTGGGAACTAGATCCCATACGTCATTTCTTGTGAATTGATTTAGCTCCTCTTGCATTGCTAGAATCCAGTCATTGTCTAGAAGTGCTTCATCAATTGTTGTTGGTTCAATTAGAGAAACCAGTCCCAAGAGGGATTCTTCAGAGTTTCTGAAGCTAGATCTTGTTTTCTGATTGGATCTTCCTTTCTTCCTAAGATTGTTTCTTCTGGGTGATCCAAGCTGCTTCTGGATAGTCTTTTCTGGAGTTGATTGTTGTACCCCAAAATTTGCCCTCCCATATTCCTCAAGATTTGTCAAGAATAATCTTCAAATGGTTCAAGATTGCTCAAGAGGAAGACAGCCAAACCACCTCCTAAGGCAGCTAAAATTAGGGTTTTGGTTATTTCAAGGAATTTTGGGTTTTCAATGGTCCAATCAAGTCTCATAGGCCTATATACATTCTCAAGCACCTACATGCCAAGTTTCAAGACTCACAGTGCCAATTTACATAGTCAAAAGCTCCATTTGATCTACAGTCAACTGCAAGGGCAAAATGGTCATTTTTCAGTCAAAAGTCAAAAATTTTGGTAAACATCTTATTTTGAGTCCACAATCATCATTTGATCAAGTCTTGATCATGATTCCACAAGGATAGCTCAAAAATCATCAAGATGCAAAAAGTTACTATTTTTGTACAGTAGAAAAGTTAACTGTATCTTGACCAGGGCATAAATTTTTCATGGTTCATCAGACAAATCCCATCCAATGCTCATTTTGAAGGGGATGCAATTTCCTACAATCCATATTCACACTCCAAGTTCAATAAATGCTCTCACAAGAAGTTATCAATTTTTACATTACAGGTCAAATTCAAAAGTCAACAAAAGTACACTTTAAGTCAAAGGCCATAACTTGAGATTGGTAAATCCAAATGACATGGGACAAAGGGCATTGGTTAGAGGACTCCAAGAGCTTTCCAAAATGTCAAAGAACATGGTCATATGATCAAAATTGAGCAAGTTGTACATTGGATAAGTTGGGAAATATTTATGAATTTGCAAAAGGCAACTTTGCTCAAAACACTTTCTTTTTGCTAATGGGCCTCAAATCTCTTCTTGAAACTTCATTCATGACCTATGCACGACCCACCAAGCTTAATGGGATTTATTTTCTTATTTTTATGGATTAATTGGATTTTTAATTAATATTAATTCATTTAATTAATTTAAATTGTAGGAAAATGCAACATTTGATTTTTCAATCAATTTGTGAAGCAAATATGGTCAAGATATGCTGACAAATTCGTGCACAAGTCAAAGATACAAAAATCTCCAAATTTGGAAACATTTTCCAATCATGAAAAATCAAAAAGATTTGATTTCCAATCAAGGATTCAAACATCATTGCACATGGATTTTTGTCCAGCTCTTGACCTAATTCAGTTGCCTTATATATATGCAAGCAAACCCTAACCTAATGGAGGTGAAAAAGCTGCAGAAACAGACCATAGCATATTCAAGAATTTCAAAGAAAAGTCAAAACTGATTTTTGCATTTTGGGTCGATTCAAGGCATTCTTTTCATTCAAATACATTGCAGGAGTTCCCAGGAACCTTTTGCAATTGAATTCACGCACCAAAGCTCAAAGAATCACCATATACATAATCACGGTTTGCATCTTTTATCCATAATCGTATATCTTGATTCATGCATATTTAACATGTTTTCTTGATTGATTTATGTTGCTAAGAACCATACGAAGCTAATGGTATCACTTAATTAAACTATAACTCCCTGAATCACAAGATGCCATGAACGATTTCTAGGGTTCTTAAGCTTTGAAATTGGGGCTTTCTGAACCAGGCAAAATTAGGACTTGTGAGACCTATGGTTGAGATCACAAGACCAAGACGAACCTAACTGACCCCTTACGAAATATTTATATGTACCATGGTGCTAATCGCTATTTTTCGTGAAAGCGCATAGTGGAGGTTAAAAACCCCCCCTATCTGTTTATGTTTTTGCAGGAACAACGAAGAAGATGATGAGGTGTTGACACTCCATTGGACCATTTGAATCAGAGCGCGTTTTGTTTTGTTTTACATCATATTATTTGGTTTATTAATATATTAATTGCTTGCCATTATAAAATCAATTGGAACAACCTGGCTGAGTGGCAAGCGCGCTAGTATGTGATCTTTGGGACCTGGGTTCGAATCCCAGGTCCCCCAAAATTATTGTTGTTATTTTCTTGCAGCTTATCCAGTGTATCTCATGCCTTGAGGTCCACCATGCACTTCATCTCTCCAAGCGCCAAATGTCTCCAGACATGAATCCAATGGACATGGATGGAGTGACTACCATAGTCCCTAGTCAAATAGCGCATGGATGATCATCAAAGTCAAACAGGCTTGAACATAATTGGGCCTGAGAATCTCCAGAATCACCTCGTATTTGGGCCAGCACCCCCCTGGGTTTATTGCTTTTTCTTCTTTTTATATTTTTTTCATTTAATTGTTTTACTAATTATTATTATTATTATTATTTAATTGACCAAATTAATTTTTCATAATAAATTCAGAAAAACTAAAATATAATATTTTTTTACCATTATTTATTAAATTCACCCTTAATTTATTATTTTTGTAAATAAATATAATTAACTAATTTAGTTTTAATTAGGATAATTCTAACCTTTTTGTAATAATTTAAAATCAACATAGAATTAGGGTTTTTACTAACTTTTGACTATTTTTTATTTATTTCCTTGAGACATTAAAAAACCAAAAATATTTCTTTTTTATTAATTAGTTTTAGGTTTAATTTAATTAAATACAAAATAACAAAAAAACTCTTTCTTTCTCGAAAAAGGGTCAAAACCCTAAGAGCTTCTTCGATTCAATTTTTTTCGCGCATATTATTTTTGATCATTATTATGTATTTGCTCCGAGGATGTAATAGCTTTAATTAGGATCCTTTTTATCGCTTTTATTTAATTTCCCGCAATTTACTTTTCAAGGGTTTGTTTTTGGCGATGTAAATACCCGACGCCTTGTAATAGCGTAGATTTATATTTTGGAACTATTAACTGCTAGATGTATGCTAATTAGGCTATGTATGACAAGACTTATCTCTAAAATTAAAATCAACCCGTAGCTCACCATAACATGTGCAAAGATAACTTAATTGAAACCTGACACACTCGCACATGCCACTCTTAGGGTACGCCTCACTTGGTTGCCTCGAACGTGGTCATTGAGTATAGGGTGTTTTAGAGGTCGCCCTCCTGTCTAAAGATCAAAGTTTCCTCGAAACGGTTGCCTCGATAAAAAATGATCTAGGACATTAGGGTTACCACTGAGGCGTCCTACCATTGCTTTAGTGACCACATGTCCCATTAATCGAATTGACCCGAAAACTCCAACGACGGTGCTGCCTACTTCTCAATAGTGGGATAGTACTGTCTAAAAGACATTTACACAGCTTAATTTCTTTTGAGTAGGTAGAGGTTCTTAGATACTTTCTCTTTCAAAACAAAAATAATTTTTGCACCTACACTTTTCTAACAAAAGTTTTCAAACAACACTTCATACACTATTGAGGACTGATACAAGAGTTAAATCAAAGTTTTCAAAACAAACTTTTTTTGAAACCCACAAACACAAGAAAAGAAAAACATTTTGAAAACATAGTGAGCAAGTACCTAAGAGCCCGTGGATAACCACGGATAGAAAGGGTGCTAACACCTTCCCTTTCTATAATCTACCTTCCGAACCGAGAAACATCTCGAAAAGGAATTTTGCTGTGCTTTTGTCCTTTCCTTGTTGGAGAAAATAAAAGACGGTGGCGACTCTTGCTTACCGCGACATTTCGCAAACCAGCATTTCAAAACAGTCAGTTCTATTTCCACCGATCACAGAACTGGCGACTCTGCTGGGGAATCTTATAAGTGAGGTGTACCTTAGGATAATATCACTTATGTTTTCAATTGCTTGCTTTGAATGCTTTAATTTTTGTGGGCTTGTATTGGAGTTTCATAGATCCTAACCCGGATCTGGGGAATACCCTTTAGTTAAGTAGCAATAAACTGTGAGGGACCTGTCCGGTGTAGACCGACACGGGTGAAGCAGTAGCTATGTTGGTGTGACACCTTGGTCTGTACCGATATCCCTTGTATTGGAACGAGGATAATATGGTTCTTCTGAGGAGTCATTAAGCACCAACTGACCTTAGAACCTTAAGTTGACCAACTTGGCCATAGAACAGTAGCGGTATGCTACACTCATTGAGGCTAAACTCTCGCGATGGTTTCGGCTGCAAGAAAAGGTTGCCAAACTGGAATTATGACCGATCGAGGGTAGTCAGTGATATTGAGATCCTCTAGAACCCAGTTACTATTTTTAGGACAGGTCTTAACCAACTGAAACTGAAAGAGGGTAGTACCTAAACTTCATGCTGGCCTGAAATCTAAGGGCTCTCTTGTGTGAATTGTGTGCCTTTACCATGTTTGCCTTTTGTGAATACTTGTGGTGTGCCTTTATCATAACATCATAACATCATACCATCATAACATTGCATGCATCCTGCATAAGGACTAACTCATTTCAAGGATCTTAAGGGTTTGTGGTGCAGGTCATAATGAACCAAATGTCTAGCAAGGGGCAAAGGGGATTTATTTTCCTCTAGCCAAGGTTGTTCGGAGATCAAAACATGATGACTTGAGTCAGGGGCTATGACCCACTCGATATGGTGAGCCTGACTCTTGAAGAAGGACTCTTAATAACATGAAGCTCCTTCAATCAAGCTGCAAAATTCAAATTCTAACAGTTTCCTGTTTACCCCGCGAGATCCTTGAAAACATTGCATACATATATCATACATATCATTGCATCACAGGTCACCCTTTACAGGTCTCTCACGTTCTCGCTGTTTATTTCCGCAATGGCTTTCCAACAAGACAACCAAGATCTTCATACTCAAGAGACTCAGTTCAGGGAAATCTTCCTAAGCCTATCCAAGGGGCAGGAAGAGTTGAGAACACTCCTCATGGGGAATTTGGTCAAGAAAAGTCCTGAAGACAGTAAGGAAGAACGACTGAAACATCTACAAGCTGAGGTAGATGCAATGAGAACTCATATGTTGGGGCAGATGGATCTTATCCAAGGCTTAGCTCGGGAGCAAGAAGAGTTGAGAACCGTGATCAACCAGCTTCATCAAGACAGATACAACAGTCAGAAGCAAATAGTCAAGGCTGAGGATCAAGTCATTAATCAATTTCCGAGAAGTCAAAGATTTGGTTTGATGAAGAATAGACCTCTCCAGGGTGCCACTACCTCACAGGTCCAATGACAACCTGACCATAAGCAACGGGCTACTCCGAGGCCGTTTACCAAGCTCAACATGCCGCTGTCCCAAGCTTTGCAACACCTATTGAATTTGAATCTGGTGACGTTGTTAGGACCTCACCTGAATCCTAAGACTTCTTCACCTAACTACAATCCTGATGCCAGGTGTGCATACCATTCTAACAGCCCGGGGCATGATACTGATGACTGTTGGAAGTTGAGGTACAAAATCCAAAACCTGATTGATGAAGGAGCATTGGAGTTTGCACAAGATGGTCAGGCTGAGTTCTTCTACTATCCCTCAAAGGATCACCATTTGAAGTGACAAGTCCTGAGACGAGAAGACTTTTGGTTCATTGGAATTTTCAATTTGTAATTTTCTTTTGATTGTTCAAACATTTATTCATGTCAAACTTTATTACTTTAATGCATCGAATATGTCTGTTTTGAATCAATCCATTCGTATCCACTATATTCAAATTGCTTTCATTTTTTGTGATGTTCAACTCTCGATTAATAATTCTAAGCCTTTTGAGGTAGGATGACGAAAACGATACCACGATCTTTACAGTATGCTTTTGAACAGACCCTGCTGACGATGTACAGGCATTGTTTCAAATCCTAAACAGTGGAGTTATAAGGAAGATAATCCCTAGTCAACCCCTTTGAGCCAAAGAAGTTGGAGTTTTTCTTTTCACAAATTAAAACCCTTAATCACAACCCGGGGCAGGGTAGTTTTCTCAATTGATCCAGGTGCACAATGAATGGCGTCAAAGAAGTCCTTCCGAGACAAAAAGACAGTGATGGTTCCCTATAATTGTCAGGACATGCAGTCATTATCTCTCAAAATAAAAGCCCAATAAGTCAAAACCTATGAAGGAGACTTACAAAAAACTGGGGCATCCCGCTGGCTGTAATCACAAAAGAAACAGTTCAGGCAAAAAGACAGGGATAACAAAATAAAAAAGAAAGAGGTCCTACAGACTCTCAACAAAATTACTTCCTATTCAAAATAAACTATCAGTATCCGAACCATCACCGAAATATCAGAGCAAAGACTCAAACAAGATCTAATGCACGATTAGCTGAGTTTAGGATCGAAGGACACCACGAAGAGCGGGTGGGTACAAATATACTTTGAGCCTTTATCCTTTTTTTCTTAAGCCGTGAACCAGGCCACGTTATAACCCTTAAAAAGTCCTAGCTGAAGCATGTGTTAGTTCGAAAGCATACTGTTACAAAAGGTGTCCTGACTCTTGTAGGGCTTGCTGTAAAATCCTGAGTTAACATCACATTTTACAAAATTCCCTTGTTTTAATTGAAAACTGCATTTTAAAAAAACTTCAAGACAGACATAAGCTTTGCATTCTTAAAATAACATTGTTTGCATATGACTATTTGTTCAAACAGCAGAGAAATTCGCACGACGAATATCTAGTGAACAAAAACCTTCTCAACAAAAAGGATCACATCAAGTGGAAAAACACTTCTAATCCAGGGGCACGACATGAGCATTGTCCATTGTCTGGGGCAGTTAAGTCAAGATTCAAGGAATCTCTCCAAATGCCAAATAGCCAGGGGTAAATCTCCATCTGAGTCACTTGGGGCATCGGACATGAATTCCAGCGACGAATCTTACATGATCGAACAAAGATCTTCTGGTAGTATGGCAACACAACACTACCGACAGTGACAACTCCCTACACTCTGAGAACATGGAAATAGTCAAAAGATACTACACATAATCAAAGACCCGCTAGGTCGACTGGCCTAGGAAAAAATAAAGGCTTCCCGGCGAACCAAAAGGGTTCGGGCAAAAATAAGGGACGAAAATGAAAAATTCTGTACACCCGGCAAGTCGAAAACTTGAAAAGGCGGCTTGGGCAAAAAAGGGTATCCCGGTGGACTGAAAACCCGAAAGGGCGGTCCAGGCAAAAGTTAGGGATCAAAAGCATACGACTATGTCCCGTCATCTCGTTACTTGCCTACCAGAAGAAGAGTTGTCCATTGGCAGTTATCAAGCACCTCATAGACCTTCTTCTCCTGCAGAAACTGGGGCAATAAGAATTGTCAGAACTGTACAAGCTGCTCTGTCCACCAAGGTACCAAGGTAGGTTTGGCTAAAGAATATGACCAAGATACCTTCAATCCCCAAGAGTAAGGCAGTAATGGAAGCTTTCCCCACTGAGACCTGCAACCATGGACGAATCAGCCATACTCTCCCCTAAGCAGAGTTAGTCTCCCATCAGCCCCAAAAGGTTGGGTATCCCCAGTAGATCTTAATATTCCCCATCGGAGTATACAGATATTCCTCAGCAAGCATCCCCGGCAGTCTTAATATTCCTCGACAGAATATAAGATTGTTCCCCGGCGGAATACAAGATACCCTCAATGGAGCCATTTCCCAGCGCAGTCTGAAAAGCTTCCCCGCCAGAGTTGAATCATCTCCCCCAGTAGATTCTGGAAGCTTGTCCCCTGCAGAGTACAAATGCATCTCCTCAGCCAAATTCAGAGGTTATCCTCACAAGAGTCTAACCGGGTTATCCTCAGCCAAGTTCAGAGGTTATCCCCACAAGAGTCTAACTGGGTTATCCTCAGCAAGTTGCAACGGAAAGATCATCCTCAGCAAAGTTCTTTCTATCCCCAACATAGCTCATCAACGGAATCCCCAACAGAGTTATCGTTAAACTCTCAGCAGAACATCTCTTCCCCACAGAGTATTTCCCCTCGAAGTAATCTCTTTCATCAAGTTTATTCCCCAACGGAGTCATCTTCTCCTACAGGTTTATTCACACAATCATCTTTGTTCATCATCCTCAGCGGAAACGAAGAATTCAACATCATTCTCCAGCAGCTCCGGGATTTATCTTCCCCAGCTAAAAACAGCACATTTCCATACATCATGATACATGCATATACGCATCATATCACACGATCTCATTTATATTGAGAACATCATTGCTTGATCCATCTCATGCATTGCAGGTGACTGACCTTTACCTTTCAGGAAAGATGCAGTTAAGTTCTCATCTTAGTCGAAGATCTGACCAGTTCTTAGATCTCAATCGGATTATCCTCGGTTGAAGTTCAGATAAGGTTCTCAATCTCGACAGTTTCTCTACATCATAGGGTGGACAAGTACTATAACCTAAACGGTATACTCCATTGAGCACGAGTCAGTTCCTAGATCTTGATGATTTCCTCCGTCATAGTACGGACCAGTTTTATAACCTTAGCGGTTTACTCCATTGAGCAAGAGATAGTTCAGATGTGACCCAGGCATGGTAACATTCTGATACTTATTCAGATTTCCTTCTAGATATAGTTCAGATGTGACCCAGACATGGCGACATTCTGATACTTATTCAGATTCCTTCTAGAGATAGTTCAGATGTGACCCAGATTTGGCGATATTCCGATACTTATTCTAGATTTCCTTTCAGAGACAGCTTAGAGATGCTCCAGACACGGATGCTATTGCTTATTTAGATTTCCTTTCAGAGACAACTTAGAGATGCTCCAGACACGGATGCTATTCTATTACTTATTCAGATTTCCTTTCAGAGACAACTTAGAGATGCTCCAGACCCGGATGTTATTCTATTGCTTATTCAGATTCAAACTTCTAAAGACAACTTAGAGATGCTTCAGACACGGATGCTATTCTATTGCTTATTCCAGATTCCTTCTAGAGACAGTTCAAATGTGACCCAGATATGGCGACATTCTGATACTTATTCCAGATTCAATCAAAAGATGATTACCATCAACCTTTTTTTCCAAGTTCCAGATCAACACCTGTAACTAGCCAGGAAATATCTGTGGACAACTGATTGTAGATCTATACCTGAAACCAGACAGGAAAGTTATCTACATTGAAGAGATTGAAGATTAATACCTGAAACCAGACAGGAAAACTATCTTTCTTTCTCAAGTCAGAGATTAATAACTGAAACCAGACAAGAAAACTATCTCATCGGCCAACCTTCTTAAGTTCCGGATTAATACCTGTAGCAAGCCAGGAAATATCTGTGGACGACTGATTGTAGATCTATACCTGAAACCAGACAGGAAAGTTATCTACATTGAAGAGATTGAAGATTAATACCTGAAACCGGACAGGAAAACTATCTTTCTTTCACAAGTCAGAGATTAATACCTGAAACCAGACAGGAAAACTATCTCATCGGCCACCCTTCTTAAGTTCCGGATTAATACCTGTAGCAAGCCAGGAAATATTTGTGGACGACTGATTGTAGATCTATACCTGAAACCAGACAGGAAAGTTATCTATATTGAAGAGATTTAAGATTAATACCTGAAACCAGACAGGAAAACTATCTTTCTTTCTCAAGTCAGAGATTAATACCTGAAACCAGACAGGAAAACTATCTCATCGGCCAACCTTCTTAAGTTCCGGATTAATACTTGTAGCAAGCCAGGAAATATCCGTGGACGACTGATTGTAGATCTATACCTGAAACTAGACAGGAAAGTTATCTACATTGAAGAGATTGAAGATTAATACCTGAAACCAGACAGGAAAACTATCTTTCTTTCTCAAGTTAGAGATTAATACCTGAAACCAGACAGGAAAACTATCTCATCGGCCAGCCTTCTTAAGTTCCAGATTAATACCTGTAGCAAGCCAGGAAATATCTGTGGACGACTGATTGTAGATCTATACCTGAAACCAGACAGGAAAGTTATCTACATTGAAGAGATTGAAGATTAATACCTGTAGCGAGCCAGGAAAACTATCTTTCTTTCTCAGGTCAGAGATTAATACCTGAAACCAGACAAGACAACTATCTACTTGACCATCATGAAGCAACCCTACGCCGGTTCCTTCTCTCTTTCAGATGCAGTTTTATACGAACTCATCATCAGGCAACCCTATACAGGTTCCTTCTTTCAACTTACAAAGTTACAATTCCACAAACTACAGGTATGCAAGTTCTCGCTAAGGAATCTCTTACGCGATCGACACCCCCTGGATGACATCTTTAAGCCCATCTCCACAACTATCCGTCACATCTCCAGATGGCATCTATAAGTCCATCCTCCTATCCATCATATCTCCAAATGGCATCTGTAATCCCATTCCCGACATCACATTGCTGATACTACGCTATGCGAGTGCAATTTTCTGGGCACTTTAATGTTCAATCATCTTCCACCTTCGGATTACGAAAGGCACGCAAGCCAATCTACCTCCTCAGGTCTAAGAAGATTGAACAGGGGCAACTGTTGTACCCAAAAATTTTCCCTCCCATATTCCTCAATATTTGTCAAGAATAATCTTCAAATGGTTCAAGATTGCTCAAGAGGAAGACAGCCAGACCACCTCCTAAGGCAGCTAAAATTAGGGTTTTGGTTCTTTCAAGGAATTTGGGGTTTTCAATGGTCCAATCAAGTCTCATAGGCCTATATACATTCTCAAGCACCTACATGCCATGTTTCAAGACTCACAGTGCCAATTTGCATAGTCAAAAGCTCCATTTGATCTACAGTCAACTGCAAGGGCAAAATGGTCATTTTTCAATCAAAAGTCAAAATGTTTGGTCAACATCTTATTTTGAGTCCACAATCATAATTTGATCAAGTCTTGATCATGATTCCACAAGGATAGCTCAAAAATCATCAAGATGCAAAAAGTTACTATTTTTGGACAGTAGAAAAGTCAACTGTATCTTGACCAGGGCATAACGTTTTCATGGTTCATCAGAAAAATCCCGTCCAATGCTCATTTTGAAGGTGATGAAATTTCCTACAATCCATCTTCACACTCAAAGTTCAATAAATGCTCTCACAAGAAGTTATCAATTTTTACATTATAGGTCAAATTCAAAAGTCAACAAAAGTACACTTTAAGTCAAAGGCCATAACTTGAGATTGGTAAATCCAAATGACATGGGACCAAAGGCATTGGTTAGAGGACTCCAAGAGCTTTCCAAAATGTCAAAGAACATGGTCATATAATCAAAAATGAGCAAGTTTTGCATTGGATAAGTTGGGAAATATTTATGAATTTGCAAAAGTCAACTTTGCTCAAAACATTTTCTTTTTGCTAATGGGCCTCAAATCTCTTCTTGAAACTTCATTCATGACCTATGCACGACCCACCAAGCTTAATGGGATTTATTTTCTTATTTTTATGGATTAATTGGATTTTTAATTAATATTAATTCATTTAATTAATTTAAATTGTAGGAAAATGCAACATTTGATTTTTCAATCAATTTGTGAAGCAAATATGGTCAAGATATGTTGACAAATTCGTGCACAAGTCAAAGATACAAAAATCTCCAAATTTGGCAACTTTTTTCAATCATGAAAAATCAAAAAGATTTGATTTCCAATCAAGGATTCAAACATCATTGCACATGGATTTTTGCCCAGCTCTTGACCTATTTCAGTTGCCTTATATATATGCAAGCAAACCCTAACCTAATGGAGGTGAAAAAGATGCAGAAACAGACCATAGCATATTCAAGAATTTCAAAGAAAAGTCAAAACTGATTTTTGCATTTTAGGTCGATTCAAGGCATTCTTTTCATTCAAATACATTGCAGGAGTTCCCAGGAACCTTTTGCAATTGAATTCACGCACCAAAGCTCAAAGAATCACCATATACAGAATCACGGTTTGCATCTTTTATCCATAATCGTATATCTTAATTCATGCATATTTAACGTGTTTTCTTGATTGATTTATGTTGCTAGGGACCATACGAAGCTAATGGTATCACTTAATTGAACTATAACTCCCTGAATCACAAGATGCCATGAACGATTTCTAGGGTTCTTAAGCTTTGAAATTGGGGCTTTCTGAACCAGGCAAAATTTGGACTTATGAGACCTATGGTTGAGATCACGAGACCAAGACGAACCTAACTGACCCCTTGCGAAATATTTATATGTACCATGGTGCTAATCGCTATTTTTCGTGCAAGCGCATAGTGGAGGTTAAAATCCCCCGCTATCTGTTTATGTTTTTGCAGGAACAACGAAGAAGATGATGAGGTGTTGACACTCCATTGGACCATTTGAATCAGCGCGCGTTTTGTTTTGTTTTACAGCATATTATTTGGTTTAATAATATATTAATTGCTTGCCATTATAAAATCAATTGGAACAACCTGGCTGAGTGGCAAGCGCGCTAGTATGTGATCTTTGGGACCTGGGTTCGAATCCCAGGTCCCCCAAAATTATTGTTGTTATTTTCTTGCAGCTTATCCAGCGTATCTCATGCCTTGAGGTCCACCATGCACTTCATCTCTCCAAGCGCCAGATGTCTCCAGACATGAATCCAATGGACATGGATGGAGTGACTACCATAGTCCCTAGTCAACCAGCGCATGGATGATCATCAAAGTCAAACATGCTTGAACATAATTGGGCATGAGAATCTCCAGAATCACCTCCTATTTGGGCCAACACCCCCTGGGTTTATTCCTTTTTCTTCTTTTTATATTTTTTTCATTTAATTGTTTTACTAATTATTATTATTATTATTATTTAATTGACCAAATTAATTTTTCATAATAAATTCAGAAAACTAAAATATAATATTTTTTTACCATTATTTATTAAATTCACCCTTAATTTATTATTTTTGTAAATAAATATAATTAACTAATTTAGTTTTAATTAGGATAATTCTAACCTTTTTGTAATAATTTAAAATCAACATAGAATTAGGGTTTTTACTAACTTTTGACTATTTTTTATTTATTTCCTTGAGACATTAAAAAACCAAAAATATTTCTTTTTTATTAATTAGTTTTAGGTTTAATTTAATTAAATACAAAATAACAAAAAAACTCTTTCTTTCTCGAAAAAGGGTCAAAACCCTAAGAGCTTCTCCGATTCAATTTTTTTCGCGCATATTATTTTTGATCATTATTATGTATTTGCTCCGACGATGTAATAGCTTTAATCAGGATCCTTTTTATCGCTTTTATTTAATTTCCCGCAATTTACTTTTCAAGGGTTTGTTTTTGGCGATGTAAATACCCGACGCCTTGTAATAGCGTAGATTTATTTTCCGCAACTATTAACTGCTAGATGTATGCTAATTAGGCTATGCATGACAAGACTTATCTCTGAAATTAAAATCAACCCGTAGCTCACCATAACATGTGCAAAGATAACTTAATTGAAACCTGACACACTCGCACATGCCACTCTTAGGGTACGCCTCACTTGGTTGCCTCGAACGTGGCCATTGAGTATAGGGTGTTTTAGAGGTCGCCCTCCTGTCTAAAGATTAAAGTTGACTCGAAATGGTTGCCTCGATAAAAATGATCTAGGACATTAGGGTTACCGCTAAGGCGTCCTACCATTTCTTTAGTGACCACATGTCCCATTAATCGAATTGACCCGAAAACTCCAACGACGGTGCTGCCCACTTCTCAATAGTGGGATAGTACTGTCTAAAGGAAATTTACACAGCTTAATTTCTTTTGAGTAGGTAGAGGTTCTTAGATACTTGCTCTTTCAAAACAAAAATACTTTTTGCACCTACACTTTTCTGACAAAAGTTTTCAAACAACACTTCATACACTCTTGAGGACTGATACAAGAGTTAAATCGAAGTTTTCAAAACAAACTTTTTTTCAAAACCCACAAACACAAGAAAAGCAAAACATTTTGAAAACATAGTGAGCAAGTACCTAAGAGCCCGTGGATAACCACGGATAGAAAGGGTGCTAACACATTCTCTTTCTATAATCTACCTCCCGAACCGTGAAACATCTTGAAAAGGAATTTTGATGTGCTTTTGTCCTTTCCTTGTTGGAGAAAATAAAAGACGGTGGCGACTCTTGCTTACCGCGACATTTCGCAAACCAGCATTTCAAAACAGTCAGTTCTATTTCCACCGATCACATTGATCAACAGAAGGTGCTGGATTGCTTGTAGTTACTCTTTCTAATGTTGAGGGAGTGTCTCTGTTGAGAGCTTCTGATGATTTGTCTTCAGTACCTGTGAGTTCAACTTCCATAACTACAAGGAATTCATTCTGCTTTGACTTTTGAGAGTCAAGCTTTTCATCAAAACGAACACTGATTGATTCTGCCACAATATGTGTTTCTGTATTGTATACTCTGTACCCTCTTGAGCGTTCAGAGTATCCTAACATAATACACTTTTGTGCTTTAGAGTCAAACTTGTTCAAATAATTTTTTGTATTCAGAATAAAACATGTACATCCAAATGGATGAAAATAGGAAATGTTGGGCTTTCTGTTCTTCCACAACTCATATGGAGTCTTTTCCAGAATAGGTCTTATGGAGATTCTATTCTAAATGTAACACGCTGTGTTTATTGCTTCTGCCCAGAAGATCTTAGCAACGTTAGTCTCGTTGATCATGGTTCTGGCCATTTCTTGCAATGTTCTGTTCTTTCGTTCTACAACTCCATTTTGCTGGGGAGTTCTAGGATAAGTGAAATCATGCGGAATGCCTTTTTCATTAAAGAATGAATCAAAATCTTTGTTTTCACATTCTCCACCATGATCACTTCTAACTTTGACGATTCTAAGATCCTTTTCATTCTGAACTTGGTTGTAGAAGGTGACAAACACAGAGTGTGACTCGTCCTTGTGTCTTACGAACTTTACCCAGGTCCATTGCTATAGTCATCTACGATTACTAACCCATACTTCTTTCCACTGACTGAAGCAGTTTTAACTGGTCCAAATAAGTCAATGTGAAGAAGTTCTAATGGCTTGGAGGTGGAAACAACGTTTTTGGATTTGAAAGCTAGTTTTGCAAACTTGCCTTTCTGACATGCTTCACACAGAGCATCTGAATTGAACTTCAGGTTAGGAATTCCTCTGACCAGATTGAGTTTGTTAATATTATATATTCTTCTCATACTAACATGTCCCAATCTTCTGTGCCAGATCCATCACTCGTTGTTAACAGACAGAAGACACTTTACATTCTGACTTTTTAGTTCAGAAATTTTTATTTTATAAATGTTGTTTTTCCTCTTTCCATTAAATAGGATAGTCCCATCTTTCTGACTAACAGCTTTGCATGAATTTCGATTGAAGATTATATCATAACCGTTATCACTTAATTGACTTATGGATAACAGATTATGCATTAATCCATCAACTAATAAAACATTATGTATAGAGGGAAGATTTACATTACCTACTGTTCCCGAGCCAATTATTTTTCCTCTTTGATTGCCTCCAAAACCTACGTGGCCTCCAGGCTTAAGTTCTAGGCTTTGGAACATATGCCTTCTTCCCGTCATGTGTCGTGAGCAGCCAGAGTCCATGTACCATGATTGGTGTTTCTGCTTTGCTGCTAAAGATATCTCTTCCGTATCTGATTTAGATTCTGACTCAGAAGCTTCACTGTCTTCTGTTATGTTTGCCATGAGAGCTATGTTTGCTCTTTCATCATCTGATTCTGAGTCAGCTTCAGATGTATCAGAATAATCCCATGTAGCCATGAGACTTTTCTTCTTTTCCTTACCAAACTTCCTTTTGGGCTTTTCCTTCTGAAGCTTTGGGAAATCACTTTTGTAGTGCCCTTGCTCGTTACATTCATAGCAGATGATGTCTTTGTTGTTTGGCTTTCTGTTTCCTGAAGAACCTTCAGATCTTCTGTGTCCAGAGGAGGATTCTGACCTTCTGTATCTGGAGAAAGATTCATTCTGATTTTCTGATCTTCTGGGATTCCTGAACTTTCTTTGCCTTTGCTTCCACAATTGGTTTACCCTTCTGGAGAGGAGAGATAGTTCATCTTCTTCTGATGATGACCCATCAGAGGTTTCTTCCACAACCTTCAAAACTTTAGATTCAGATTTTCTGTTAGATTTTAAAGCTAATGGCTTTCCTTGCTTTTGAGGTTCATCTGCTTCTAGCTCTATCTCGTGACTCCTGAGGGAGCTGACAAGTTCCTCAAGAGAGATTTTGTTGAGATCCTTGGCTAGCTTTAGCGCTGTGACCATTGGCCTCCATTGTTTTGGCAAGCTTCTGATGATCTCCTTAACGTGATCAGCAGTAGAATAACCTTTGTCAAGAACTTTTAGACCAACAACCAGAATTTGAAATCTTGAGAACATAGTTTCTATTGATTCACTCTCTTCCATCTTGAATGCCTCATACTTCTGAATGAGTGAAAGGGCTTTGGTTTCTTTGACTTGAATGTTGCCTTCATGCGTCATTCTCAGAGAGTCAAACATATTCTTTGCAGTGTCTCTATTTGATATCTTTTCATATTCTGAATAAGAGATGGAGCTGAGAAGAATTATTCTGGCCTTGTGATGATTTCTGAACTCACGCTTTTGCTGATCATACATTGCTTTCCTGTCAATCTTCTGACCACTTCCATCCACTGGGTGCGTGTATCCATCAGTCACCATGTCCCACAAATCTGCATCATGGGCCAGAAAGAAACTTTCAATTCTTTCTTTCCAGTAGTCAAAGTTCTCTCCATCAAAGACTGGAGGTTTGCCACTGAATCTGTCTCTTTCTTCATTGTTGTCATTGCTGATGTTTTGATGTGGTCCTGCCATTGTGTTTTTCTGACGTTGGATCTTGTACTGACACGGTTAAGTGTTATAAGCTCAGAACCAGGCGCTCTGATGCCAATTGAAGATGTGAAAAACACAAGAAGGGGGGGTTGAATTGTAAATCTTAAAACGAAAGCTTAGACAACACTGTATTTTTATCCTGGTTCGTTTGATCTCAAACTACTCCAGTCCACCCGTCAAGGTGATTTCGTCTCTCTCCAACGAGGTCTTAATCCACTATATTCAAAGGGATACAACAACCACTTTAACAACTATTAAAGCCTTCTTGAGTATAACCACAAACCGGTTTATCTCAAGGGAATCTCTTTACAGATAATTGAACAATGATGTGTGCTAATGTTTTCTAACAAAACTATATATCACAACTGTGATAATACAGAAATTTAAGCTTGGAATAAAAACTGAATTGTTAATGCTTTTGCGTAGGCGTGGTTTGAAGGATTAGAAAAATGTATGAGTGCATGCATTTTCGTAGGCGTGTATATGCTTGCATCTTTTCTCACACAGACTTGTTTATATAGCCAAGGAAAAGATACATTGTTGTCCATAAAGCCCTTTCAATGATAATAACGTTCTTTAATTTTTGAGAAGATCTTGTCTTGGATAAAGCTGTTGGTAATTAATCTGTCTTGAATGCTTAGTAACGCTTCAGGGTGTTCTCTGCTTATGGTAATCAGAGTGTTCTTTTGCTTTAACTGATGCTGACGCTTCTGAGTGCTGATGATTAGGTAAAGATCTTTGATCACAGTCAGAGTGTGTATGTTGATGCGCAGATTCTGGTCATCATGCTTCAGCGTATGATCTGGTAGCTTCAGCGTGTAGCACATGTTATTGATCTTCTGTTGCTGACATATAATTGATCTTCTGATGCTGATTCCATCAGAACTTTTGTAAATACAAAACACAATTTTAAGCAGCATATTTGTTATATACATATATATATATATATATATATATATATATATATATATATATATATATATATATATATATATATATATATATATATATATATATATATATATATATATATATATATATATATATATCTTTGAATTTATTTTATTCTTTGTATTTTGTTATCATCAAAACTTTAATCAAGGGTTGTACAATCAAACTATGTTCTAACACAGAGTATCCTAACATAATACACTTTTGTGCTTTAGAATCAAACTTGTGCAGATGTTCATTGGTGTTAAGAATAAAACAAATACATCCAAATGGATGGAAATACGAGATGTTTGGCTTTCTGTTCTTCCAATGTTCATATGGAGTCTTATCCATAATAGGTCTTATGGAGATTCTATTCTGAATGTAACACGTTTTGTTAATTGCTTATGCCCAGAAGTTCTTAGCAATGTTAGTCTCATTGGTCATGGTTCTGGCCATTTGTTGTAAAGTTCAGTTCTTTCATTCTACAACTCCATTTTGTTGGGGAGTTCTAGGACAAGAGAAATCATGAGAGATGCCATTCTCAATAAAAAATATTTCAAATTTTTTGTTTTCAAATTCTCCACCATGTCTCTTCTGACATTAACAATTCTAATATCTTTTTTGTTTTGGACTTGGTTACAGAAAACAAAGAACACAGAGTGTGACTCGTCCTTGTGTCTTAAGAACTTTACCCATATCTATCTGTTGTTATCATCTATAATCACTAATCCATACTTCTTTCCACTAATGGAAGCAGTTTTCAGTGGTCTAAATAGATCTATATGCAGAAGTTCTAATGGTGTAGAAGTAGAAACAACTTTTTTTTCTTTAAAAGAGGGTTTTGCAAACTTGCCTTTCTGACATGCTTCACACAGAGCATCTGAAGTGAACTTCAGGTTAGGAAGTCCTCTGACCAGATTGAGTTTGTTAATCTGAGATATTCTTCTCTTACTAACATGCCCAAATCTTCTCTGCCATACCCATTGCTCATCGTTAGCAGATAGTAGGCATTTTACATTCTGACTTTTCAGTTCAGAAAGTTTTGTTTTTTAAATGTTGTTCTTTCTCTTTCCATTAAAGAGGATAGATCCATATTTCTGACTAACTGCTTTATAGGACTTTTGATTAAAGATTATATCACAGTCGTTACCACTTAATTGACTTATGGATAACAAGTTATGCATTAATCTATCTACTAACATAACATTAGTAATAGAAGGAAGATTATTGTTACCAACTGTACCAGAGCCAATGATCTCCCCCTTCTGATTGCCACCAAAAACCTACGTAGCCTCCAGATTTGAGCTCCAGGCTTTGGAACATATGCTTTCTTCCAGTCATGTGTCTAGAGCATCTAGAGTCCAGGTACCAGGATTGGTGTTTCAGTCTTTCTGTCAAAGATATCTACTACATATAAAATTATATCCTTAGGTACCCATATCTTTTTGGGTCCTTGTTTATTAGAGTTACCAAAATTTTGTTTGAATTTTGGTTTAGCATAGAAATCATAACTAGTATACTTTAAATCGTGTGTGCCCATATGTAAAGTGAGATTTCAGAGGAGTGCGTTTAATAACCATATCCTTGACTTTATTAGGTTGGGATACTTTACCATTATATCCTATACCTTTTTTGCCATTTATGCTAACTCCATAGATCATTGAAGCCATCTTGCTTCTATCTATGTTTTTAGCGAGGAACTTCTGAAAGTTGTGATCATATGCCTTTATGATTTTATCAGGGTTACTAGGAACTTATGATACAATTTACTTGTGAGTATTTTGTAAATCATTTTCAAGTTTTAAAATTTTTTTCAGCTCAGAGTTTTCGAATCTCAGATTTTTAGTTTCTTCAGAGTCAGAAACTAGATCCTTTTTCAGGTTCTTGTTTATGACTCGAAGCTTCTGATACCTATCTATAATTTCTGAAAGACTCTCTTCTAATTGAGATCTAGGAAAGTTAGAAAATACCTCTTCTGCCTCTAAGTTGGATTCTGATCCAAATGATTTAGTATCTTCTGATATGTTTCCCATCAAAGTAATGTTGGCTCTTTCATCTTCTGATTCAGTGTCTGCTTCTCAAGAGTCGGATTCATCCCAGGTTTCCATGATACTTTTCTTCTTCTTCTTAATGAACTTCTTTTTAGGTTTCTCCTTCTAAAGCCTCGGACAGTCGCTTTTGTAGTGCCCTTGTTCATTGCACTCGTAACAGCCAATGTCTCTGTTTCTTGACTTTCTTTATTCATAAGATGGTTCAGATTTTTTGTATCCAGATGATGATTCAGACTGATTCCTTGTTCTTCTGGAATTTTTGAACTTCCTTGGTCTATGATTCCACAACTGATTTACTCTTCTGGAGAGAAGAGATAATTCATCTTCTTCTGATGACGAACCACTGGAGTTTTCTTCTATTGCCTTCAAAACTTTAGAATCATATTTTTTGTTAGATTTAAGGGCTAAAGGCTTACCTTGCTTCTGGGGCTCATCATCTTCTAATTTTATCTCATGACTTCGGAAAGAGCTGACAAGTTCTTCTAATGATATTTTGTTCAGATCTTTTTCCAGTTGGAGATCAATGACCATGGGTCTCCATTTCTTTGGTAAACTTCTGATGATCTTCTTTACATGATCAGAAGTTGAGTATCCTTTGTCTAGAACTTTTATCCTAGCAACCAGAATTTGAATTCTTGAGAACATTGTTTCAATGGTTTCGTCTTATTCCATTTTGAAGGCTTTATACTTCTGAATGAGCGCAAGGGCTTTGGTTTATTTTACTTGTGTATTTCCTTCATGCGTCATTCTCATAGAATCAAACATGTGCTTTGTTGTCTCTCTGTTTGTGATCTTCTCATACTCTGAATATGAGATGGCACTCAAGAGAATAATTTTGGCCTTGTGATGATTTCTGAAGTCTCGCTTTTGATGATCTGACATTCTTTTTTTGTCTATCTTCTAACCGCTTTCATCAATAGGATGTATGTGCCCATCAATCACCATGTCCCAGAGATCAGCATAATGAGCTAGAAAGAAGCTTTCAATTATGTCTTTCCAGTAATAAAAGTTCTCTCCATCAAAGATTAGAGGTTTGCCGTTGATTCTGTCTTTCTCATCATGATAGTCATTATTGATGTTCTGACTTGGTCCCACCATAGTGTTTTTCTTAGCTTGAAACTTTTACTGACACGGTTAAGTGCTTGAACTCAGAACCAGGTGCTCTGATGCCAATTGAAGAATGGAAAAACACAAGAAGGGGGTTGAATTGGGATCTTAAAACTTAATGAAAAGAACACGATGATTTTTATCCTAGTTCGTTTGAAATCAAACTACTCCAGTCCACCCTCCAAGGTGATTTCGCCTCTCTCCAACGAGGTCTTAATCCACTAATCAATATTGATTACAAATCTACTTTGACAACTGCCAAAGTCTTCTTGAGTATAACCACAACCTGGTTTTTCTCAAGGAAATTCACTAAACAAAATATGAGTAAACAATGTATAGTATTGTTTCTTATAAAACAATATCACAATATAGTGATGTTTTACACAGTTCAAAATATTGAGCGTTTGAGGATGAGAGATTATAGCAGCCTTGTTGTGTATGTGAAAAATCGTAAACAATTTATCCTCAAGGCTTGTTTAAATAAGAGAAGCATGGATGATCACTTGGAAACTTGATTAATGACAATTAAGGTGCTTTCCGAAAATACAAATCCTTGTTCCCTTCCAACATTACTCTTGAAATGGAAATATTTTATTTGTAACGCTTCAGAACATTGAAGTATCTGTTGCTGCTTGCTTCAGAACTTTTGGAGATAAGATCCTTAAAATATTGTTTGCAGCGTTAGAACTTCTTTCAAAGAGTTTTATAATCATAATTAAAACATCCTTCTAGCGCATCTTCAGATCTTCTTTCATCAGAGCTTTTTGAGTGATGTTTACAATCACAATAGAAACAACTTTGTAACTTATCTTCTGAACTTCTTCCATCAAAATTTCTCTACAAAACAGAATATAATTTTAGAGTGCATAATTGTTCTTTGTGTTTGTTATCATCAAAATTATTACAAGGGTTGTAGAATCAAACTATGTTCTAACAATCTCCCCTTTTTTATGATGACAAAAACTGATATTTCAATCAAAACAGACAGAACATAAAGCATTATAGGGTCTCCCCCTTAGTTGAGTACTCAAATAGGGAGGAATTAATCCCATGAAGTTCATTCTGATCAGAGCTTTTGATGCATCTACTTCTGTCTTCATCAGAGTTTTGTTCCTGTTTTACTTTTAGAAAAAAATGAGAAATTATGATATTCAAAATGTTTGAGACTGTGTCTCGATACTGTTATTAGAAATATCTTACGTTCTCCCCCTTTTTGTTAAGAATCAAAAAGCAATATAAACAGTAATATTCAGAAGCAAAAGTTAAGTTGTATTAAAAATGATTGCAATAACACATTGAGAGGCAAACAACATAAGAAAAATTGAATACAATAAAGAAAAAAAGTTTTAAAAACTAAGATTAAGGTGGAGGAAGTCGTGTGAACTAGGCTTCCAACAAGCTCTTAATCTGAGTGTTCGATTTCTCTTGTTTTCCCAGCATTCCTTTGATTTCTTTGCATGTGTCATCTTGCTTGTCTAATATCTCCTTAATCCCTACATTTTCTTTATTCAACTCCTCCATAGTTTGCATAACCAGATATGGAGAAGGTATATCCATAGAAGGTGCAATCTTCTCAGAACAAGCTGCAGTAGATTCTGACTCAGTAGCTTCTTTAGTCTCTTTGCCTTTGTCTTGAACAACAACCAGAGGAAGATTATCAAAACATGGTTCATCAACTTCTGAAGGATGGCGATCTTCCCAGGGAGCATTATATAGCATAAGAATAGGTTTCTTTTCCCAGTGACGCATAACTTGATCCTTGAAGACATTCAGCTAATCACAAAAGTTCTGTTGGGCCATTTCATAGCTTAACTCCTTGAATTTATGGGATTCAGAGTTGAACCATTTTCTGAACTTATTCCAGTGAGAATCAGAAGCAGTAGGATTCAGATTTTCTAAGCAGGCTAGCTTCAAAGGGTTAACCCATTCAATTATCTGTGTTTCAAAAATCAGTAAATTTCTACCAACATCTGCCTTGGTGATATTTGGTTTTGGTTTTGGGATAGCAATTTTGTGAGAGCTAGAGGCAAGGTTATCCAGCACTTCTAAGTCTATTACAGTTCTTAGGTGATCTTCTTGGGGATTTATAGGAGAGGGAGAGGGAGAATCATAAATGATAATGGGTGATGGAGGTGTGTTTGGTGGAGTGGAATGGTAAGGAGATGTAATTTCTAGAATGACGTGGATTGAGAGAGTTTATCGAACCATGAGAGGTTCTGTTATTCCAAGAATTGGTGTGGTGGTATCAGAGTTAATATATGTATTTTCTGGTTAGGGAGCGTGAGCATTTGGATTATCAGAGTGGGGATCTTGGAAGTTTGGATTTTCTATGCGGGGAGCTTGAAATTATGGATCAAATTGATCAATACCATAAAGAACTTGAGCAAGTTCTGGCTGATTTTGGTCAAAATTTGCATTAGGAGAGTGTAGTCCATTTAGAATATTTTCTAGTGTGACTGTAGGTGTCTAGGTATTGGCTTGCATTTTTGGTAAATTCCAAGTGTATGTGTGAATGTCATGACTGATGTCATAACATTCTAGTTCAGGTTGTACTAACTCTTTAGGTACATGTGCAGAAAAATATTGTAACTCAAATACTGATGTTTAAAGTGTGTATCTGAGCATGTTTGCAAAATGATCACATTTTGCTAATCAGTAGACAGGTTTTCTCAGATGTCATAACAGATGTTATGACATCCTGTTCTGAACTAGCAGGATTACAGGATTGGATAAGTCTGAGTTTTTTCAGGAAATAACTTAGTCCTTCCTAAACAGAATCCTGCGTTTTCTGAGGAGTAACCTAGCTCAACTCTAACCTGATCAACAAAGTACTGTGACCTGGTCTTTAGGTCAAACGGAATCAACCCTAGGTTTTTGGAAACCCTAACTGAAGTTGCAGCTGCTATATATTCAACAGAGCTGCGGTTTTTGAAAGGATCCCTGCTGATTGATTAGAAGATCAAGTTTGTAATCTGTATAGATTTGTGTATTGTACTCCAAGCAATTATCATTGTGATAAGTGTCTTGGAATAGGCTTCAATTGTAAGGGTTGTGTAGCACTCAAAGCTTTGAAGCAAGAGTGTTTGAATGTTACTTGACTAAAGTTGTGAAGCAGAGTCAAGTTAGTTGTGTACATCACTCAAAGCTGTGAAGCACGAGTGATTGTGTTACTTGATTAAAAAGCTGTGAAGCTTAATCAAGAGTGTGTTTTGAAGAGTGTCTTCATCAATTCTCAAGTCAAATTGGTTTATGTATCACTGCTGTGATTGAGGGGGAGTGAGTAGGAACTCAGGTTTAAGTTGTACTTAGATTAGAATTGCATTGGGTAGGTCTTAAGTGAAGGAGATAAACTGGTTGGTTTATTCCTGAATTAACATCTCTTATAGTGGATTCTCTCCCTGGCTTGGTAGCCCCCAGAGTAGGTGTTGTTGCACACTGAACTGGGTAAACAATTGACTGTGTTATTTACTGCTTTTGTATTTACTGTCATATAGTAAGTCAGATACGGTGTCATAACATCGGACGTGACATTAAGTATCTGTAGCCAGAATTTCAATTGGCATCAGAGCAGGCACCCTGCCTGTATTACTGGGTGAGATCTAGGGATATCACTTTCTGGCACTATGGACAAAGAAGGAGTTTTTGGAAATAGACCACCCATTCTGGATGGAACTAATTATGACTACTGGAAACCTCGTATGATTGCCTTCCTAAAATCTCTGGACAAAAAGGCTTGGAGAGCTGCTGACAAAGGATGGATTCATCCCACCATAACTGAAAGAGATGGGACAATCAGTCTGAAGCCTGAGGAAGATTGGAGTAAAGAAGAAGATGAGTTAGCTCTGGGAAATTCAAAAGCCTTAAATGCCTTGTTCAATGGAATTGATAGAAACATCTTCAGATTAGTACATCAATATGAACTGGCCAAGGAAGTTTGGGACACCCTCAAAACTACTCATGAGGGCACTTCCAAAGTAAAGATGTCAAGGCTTCAGATGTTGACCACTAAGTTTGAGAATCTAAAAATGATGGAAGATGAAACCATCCATGAATTTCACATGAACATCTTGGAGATTGCCAACACCTCAGGAGCACTGGGAGAAAAAATGTCAGAAGAAAAACTGGTGAGGAAGATTCTCAGATCCTTGCCTAAAAGATTTGCAATGAAGGTAACTGCCATAGAGGAAGCCCAGGACATTAGCAAGTTAAAAGTGGATGAACTTATTGGGTCTCTTCAGACTTTTGAGATGGGGATCACTGATAATGGTGACAAGAAGAACAAAAGCATAGCACTTGTAACCAACACTGATGTTGAACACAAGGAGGATGAAGAAGAAAACATATCAGAAGCCATTGCCATGCTTGGAAGACAGTTCAACAGGCTCATCAAAAGAATGGACCCAAAGTCAAGGTCTAATGTTCATAACATTCCTTCTGACATTGACAGTTCCAGCAGAAGACCAAGATCAGAAGATAAGGAAAACCAAGGCAGAAGAATTCAATGCCATGGATGTGAAGGATATGGACATATTCGAGCTGAATGTCCTACCTTTCTTAAGAAGCAAAAGAAAGGAATGACTGTTACTTGGTCTGACTATGATTCAGAAAGCAATTCTGAAGAAGAATCTGCCAAACTAGTTACTGCCCTAACTAGTGTTTGTACTTCTGAAAGTGACACCAGTGATGAAGAAGTAACATTTGAAGAACTGGCTGATACCTACAAGAAATTGTGTATCAGAAGTGGTGAAGTCTGTGTGCAAAATGAGAAACAATCAAAACTCATTGTAAAGCTGGAGGCTGAAAAGAGAGCAAATCTTGAAACTATAAGTCATTTAGAAGGAGAAGTTCAACTGCTGAACTCACAACTGAATCAAATGACCAAATCAGTCAAGATGTTGACCAATGGAACAGACAAATTGGAAGAGATTCTTCAGGCTGGACAAAATATGGGAAATAAATCTGGCCTAGGATTTATGGAAACAAAGAAATTTGTTACCAGGAAGCAAATGTCAAAACGGATGTCTCAACATTACTCTCAACATCAGGGACAGAGACACATGAAGAAGAGGTACCAAAGATGGAGATGTCATCATTGTGGGAAATATGGTCACATAAAGCCCTTCTGCTTCAGACTACATGGATATCCTAATCAGAAATCAGATGTCAAACCTAAGTCTAAAAAGGTACCACACGCTCCTCAATGGAAGAAAAAGGCTACTGCACTGATAGCACACACTTCCCTGAAGATCTCAGCAAAGGAAGATTGGTACTTTGACAGTGGATGTTCCAGACACATGACTAGATTCAAAAATCTCCTCAATAATGTTATGCCTCACACCACTAGTTTTGTGACCTTTGGAGATGGTGCTAAAGGAGAAATCAAAGGAGTTGGTAATTTGGACTACCCTGGAGTTCCAAGTCTGAATAAGGTACTGCTGGTAAAAGGGTTGACTACTAATCTCATCAGCATCAGTCAATTATGTGATCTAGGATTCATGGTCAACTTCTCAAGATCCGAATGTCTAGTGTTTAATGAAAAACTAGATATTGTAATGAGAGGAATCAAATCCAAAAATAACTGTTATATGTGGGAGCCTGAGAACACTGATATCTCCACTTTGAGTCAAATCATCAAAGAAGAAAAAGAGATGAAACAGTGGCAGCATAAACTTGAAGGAATGAAAAGAGCTACTCCTATGGAAGATGTCAGAAGAACTCCTAAACTACAGGCTGATAATATATGTGATGTGGCAAAGAACAAGTCTCAAAAATTCTGGTCAACACAGATGCTACCTGAAGACAATGTTACACAAGATGTTGTGACATTGTGGTATGATAATCTGAAAACATTCAACATTTCCTTGAACCCTATTGACTTTGGAGAGAAGAAATCATTTGAACTGAAACATAGTTTCTCTAAGCTTCAGCTAACTGATTCTTCTACCAAGGCGCTTGTTGGAAATAAACTTGAACATTTGAGGGGCAGATTGGGTATTCACCAACATGAGAAATTATAGCAATTAGTTTTGCTGAAAACAAGGGTTGAAGGGATTAATTCTATTAAGTCTATATTTAGTGGGTTGATCATATTCATTCACAATTCCTTCAAAAACCTTCAGAAGTTGAAAAGACTCCCGTGTTCTCCCTATCTCTCTCATCCTTGCAACCTGTTTTCTTCTCCCAATCAAAGAGTTTTCTCAAACTGCTGCTGCTACTCAACGTTAAACACAATGTCTCAGACATCATCTTCCACCATGGCGGCTTCGTCTCACTCATCATCTGATCAAGATTCTAGGGCAATCACCACATGCATAGAATCTGAAGTTCTTGAGGTCACTCCTCTCAGGGAGATGGCAACTGACCCAGCCAGAGTCAAAAAGCTCCGGACCAGACATGCAGGAAGAGCTCAAGCTACAGTCTCTGGTAATTCTTCTCTTCCTTCGTCTTCTACACCTAATAAAGAAGGATCAGTTCAAGTACACCAAGCTATTGCTAGACTGGTTTCTAGCATTCTGAGTGGCAACCAATCTGTACCGGGGATTTCTATCCCTTTGAATCAATCAGAAAATCCAAATGTGGAAGGTTCTGAAAATATAGATGTCACTAAGGATGTTGTGACACCAAAAGACAACATTCAAAAGGCTGCTGATCCACCGATCATTGATGTGGATGAAGATTACTCAGATAATGAACTGATTGCAAATGTGAACCCTAGCATTGCTAGGAGATTGATGAAAAGAAAGAGTAGTGAGACTGTTAAACCTGATGCTAAGAAATCCAAGGCTGAAGGGTTGGCTGAGAAAATTCAGACTAAAGGGAAGAAGGCACAGGTGCAGACTTCTAGACAACCTGAAACTTCTGATTCTGAATCAGAATTTGAGGTTGACATTGACAATACTCCCATCAGAAGGAAGCTCCCCTCCAGCAAGATTGCTAGAGTGCCTGAAGTGCCAACAAACAACATCTCCTTTCATCATCCTGATAATGCAAACAGGTGGAAGTATGTTTGCTTGAAGAGAATAGCCTTGGAGAGAGAACTCAACAATGATGCTTTGGAGTGCAAAGACATCATGGAGCTGATCAGGAATGCTGGGCTAATAAAGACAGTGATGAAGTTTGGCAAATGTTATGAAAATCTGGTTAAAGAGTTTGTAGTGAACTTATCCAATGATTATGCTGATGGGAGGTCAGCTGACTTTGAGAGTGTGTTTGTTAGAGGAAGAAGGGTCAAGTTCTCTCCATCAGAAATCAACAAGTTTCTTGGAAGAACAAATAAGGACTGTCCTGATCTAGAGGCAACTGACAATGAAGTATGCTTGACCATCACTGCCAGGCAAGTAAAGTGCTGGCCATTAAAAGGGAAGTTGAATGCTAGTAAACTCAGCATGAAATTTTCCATCTTGCATAAAATAGGTGCAGCAAACTGGGTGCCTACAAATCACAAATCAACCATCTCCACAGGATTGGGGAGATTCATCTATGCTGTAGGAACCAAGACTGCCTTTGACTATGGAAGGTACATTTTTGAACAAACCTTGAAGCATGCTGGCAGTTATGCTGTCAAAGGACCAATTGCCTTTCCCTCCCTCCTTTGTGGAATCATCCTTGCACAATATCCTGACATACTTGTAGCAAGAGATACAGTCTGCAAAAGAGCCCCTGCCCTTGGCCTGCACTACAAACTGTTTCAGGGATCCCATGCTCCAGACATTGTCATAACATCAGCTGAGACATCGTCTGCAAAGATTCAGTCCAAAACATCAGATGTCATAGCTGTTTTAAAAGAAACTTGCAAAGATCTGGATGCTAGAAAAAGGACCCTAGAAGCTCTAATTGCCAAGCTAGAAAAGGAAGAAGCTGAAGCAAGCATGAGGGAAGAAGATGAAGGACAGCTCAACATTGAAGAGAGTGGCTCCTCTGAGTCTGATGACAGTACTTGAAGGATGATTGCTGCTTGGTGGTGTTGCTGGTGGAGTTTGGAAGTATGTTCTGCTATTGTCTGCTGCTGATCTCATTATTTTGTCTTGGATAACTGTATAACTGTATAAACATGTAATCTTTGGCCCATTTGTGGCTAAAGTGGGGGAGAATATTTTTGGTACTGCTTAATTAGTACTTAACACAATATTTTTCTGCTGTCACTTATTTCTGCTGCTATCTATCTATCTCTGATTGTTTAGGGACTTTAGCCAAAAATCTGCCAAAGGGGGAGTTTGTAGGTGTCTAGGTATTGGCTTGCATTTTTGGTAAATTCCAAGTGTATGTGTGAATGTCATGACTGATGTCATAACATTCTAGTTCAGGTTGTACTAACTCTTTAGGTACATGTGCAGAAAAATATTGTAACTCAAATACTGATGTTTATAAGTGTGTATATGAGCATGTTTGCAAAATGATCACATTTTGCTAATCAGTAGACAGGTTTTCTCAGATGTCATAACAGATGTTATGACATCCTGTTCTGAACTAGCAGGATTACAGGATTGGATAAGTCTGAGTTTATTCAGGAAATAACTTAGTCCTTCCTAAACAAAATCCTGCGTTTTCTGAGGAGTAACCTAGCTCAACTCTAACCTGATCAACAAAGTACTGTGACCTGGTCTTTAGGTCAAACGGAATCAACCCTAGGTTTTTGGAAACCCTAACTGAAGTTGCAGCTGCTATATATTCAACAGAGCTGCGGTTTTTGAAAGGATCCCTGCTGATTGATTAGAAGATCAAGTTTGTAATCTGTATAGATTTGTGTATTGTAATCCAAGCAATTATCATTGTGATAAGTGTCTTGGAATAGGCTTCAATTGTAAGGGTTGTGTAGCACTCAAAGCTTTAAAGCAAGAGTGTTTGAATGTTACTTGACTAAAGCTGTGAAGCAGAGTCAAGTTAGTTGTGTACATCACTCAAAGCTGTGAAGCACGAGTGATTGTGTTACTTGATTAAAAAGCTGTGAAGCTTAATCAAGAGTGTGTTTTGAAGAGTGTCTTCATCAATTCTCAAGTCAAATTGGTTTATGTATCACTGCTGTGATTGAGGGGGAGTGAGTAGGAACTCAGGTTTAAGTTGTACTTAGATTAGAATTGCATTGGGTAGGTCTTAAGTGAAGGAGATAAACTGGTTGGTTTATTCCTGAATTAACATCTCTTATAGTGGATTCTCTCCCTGGCTTGGTAGCCCCCAGAGTAGGTGTTGTTGCACACTGAACTGGGTAAACAATTGACTGTGTTATTTACTGCTTTTGTATTTACTGTCATATAGTAAGTCAGATACGGTGTCATAACATCGGACGTGACATTAAGTATCTGTAGCCAGAATTTCAGTGACTGAAGGATCAAATTCTATATCAAAATCATCAAAGGTTTGTGGTGAGGGGTCTTCTATTGGTTTTAGAGAGGAGGGTGTTTTAGATGTTGATAGAATCACTGATTCTACAATAGAAATAAAAGAAGGATTACCTTTCTTCTTAGCAGCTTTTGGTACCTTTTGAGAAGATCCTTCTCCTGCAACTTTACTTTTTCTGGATTTCTTGAGAACAACTTTTGGAGCCTGTTGACGCAGATCACGAATGTTTAACTCAGGATTAGTCACATCCATCTTGCCTGCTTCCAAATATCTGACAATGATTTCTGGTGAAGCATCTATTTGAGAGAAAAGAGGGAAATCATTCAGAGCAACTCTTCTTAATGTGATGACTTCTCTTTTTGCAATAGTTGGATCCTTCTTAATACTGTCAATGATTTTTATCTTCTTCACATTTTTCGCATTGAAAGGTTTTCCAGCACATGCTTCCAGAGTATTGATCTGCTGAGCTTCAGTCAGATATTCTACCAATTTGATTTCAGTCAGAATATCTGATATCAACCTACCCAAAGGTATCCAGAAAGAATTTGAGTTCTACCATCAAGCTCATTTCAAACTCTTCCTACATAGACTTAGCAAATTCTCTTCCTAGAGAGGCTTTAGTAGATCCAAAAATAATATCATCTACATAAATTTGACAAACTAGAATTTCATTTTTCAATGGCTTACATAATAAGGTTGTTTCCACTTTCCCTCTGGTGAAATCATTTTCTAACATAAAACTACTTAGTCTTTGATACCAAGCTCTGGGAGCTTGGTTCAGACCATATAGTGATTTCTTTAGTTTAAAAACATATTCTGGATGTTTGGAATTTTCAAAAGCAGGGGGTTGGTACATATAAACTTCTTCATTAATGTATCCATTTAAGAATGAACTTTTGACATCCATCTGATTTAGAGTGATGCCATTATTTACAGCGAATGTAATTAGAAGTCTGATAGATTCTAACCTGGCGACTGGAGAAAACGTTTTTGTATAGTCTATCCCCTCTTGCTGACTATAACCTTGTGTAACCAGTCGTACTTTGTTTCTGATGACTTATCTTTGTTCATTCAGCTTGTTTCTGAATACCTATTTGGTTCCAATGATGTTGAACCCTTTTGGTTTAGGAACCAGATCGCACACATCACTTCTAGTGAATTGGTTTAATTCCTCCTACATAGCCAGTAGCCAATCATTGTCCATAAGAGCTTCATCAATGGAAGTTGGCTCAATCAGAGACACTAATCCCATGAGGGATTCATCAGAGTTTTTGAATGTGGATCTTGTTCTGATTGGGTCTTCCTTCTTTCCCAGAATTTTGTCTTCAGGATGAGCTAACCTTCTTCTAGATTGTCTTTTCTGGAGAGTTTCTTCAGATGTTGTTGTAATATTTGTGACATCTCCTTCTGGTGTTGAATGTAATTCTTTGTAAGGAACTTCTGATGAAGTGTCTTTAGTACCTGTAAATTGGACTTCCATATCTTCAAAAGATTCATCTTGCTTCGACTTTTGAGAGCCAAACTGGTCATAAAATCTAACACTGATTGAGTCTTCTACAATATGTGCTTCTATGTTGTATACTCTATTTCCTCTTGATCGTTCAAAGTATCCTAACATGATACACTTTTGTGCTTTACAGTCAAACTTGTTCAGATGTTCTTTGGTGTTAAGAATAAAACAAATACATCCAAATGGATGGAAATACAAGATGTTGGGCTTTCTGTTCTTCCACAGTTCATATGGAGTCTTATCCAGAATAGGTTGTATGGAGATTCTATTCTGAATGTAACATGTTGTGTTAATTGCTTATGCCCAGAAGTTCTTAGCAATGTTAATCTCGTTAATCATGGTTCTGGCCATTTCTTGTAAAGTTCTGTTCTTTCGTTCTACAACTCCATTTTGTTGGGGAGTTTTAGGACATGACAAATCATGAGAGATTCCATTCTCATTAAAAGATATTTCAAATTTTTTGTTTTCAAATTCTCCACCATGATCACTTCTGACTTTAATAATTCTAAGATCTTTTTCGTTTTGGACTTGGTTATAGAAAGCAAAGAACACATAGTGTAACTCGTCCTTGTGTCTTAAGAACTTTACCCATGTCCATCTGCTATAGTCATATACGATTACTAATCCATACTTGTTTCCACTAATGGATGCAGTTTTCACTGGTCCAAATAGATCTATACGCAGAAGTTCTAATGGTCTAGAGGTAGAAAAACCATTTTTTATTTAAAAGAGGGTTTTGCAAACTTGCCTTTCTAACATGTTTCACACAGAGCATCTGAGATGAACTTCAGGTTAGGAAGTCCTCTGACCAGATTGAGTTTGTTAATCTGAGATACTCTTCTCATACTAGCATGCCTCAATCTTTTATGCCAGACCCATTGCTCATCGTTAACAGACAGTAGGCATTTTACATTCTGACTTTTCAGTTCAGAAAGTTTTATTTTGTAAATGTTGTTCTTTCTCTTTCCATTAAAGAGGATAGATCCATCTTTATGACTAACTGCTTTACAGGACTTTTGATTAAAGATTATATCATAACCATTATCACTTAATTGACTTATGGATAACAAGTTATACATTAATCCATCTACTAACAAAACATTAGTAATAGAAGGAAGATTATTGTTACCAACTGTTCCATAGCCTCCAGATTTGAGCTCCAGGCTTTGGAACATATGCTTTCTTCCGGTCATGTGTCAAGAGCATCTTGAGTCCAGGTACCAGGATTGGTGTTTCAGTCTTGCTGTCAAAGATATCTACTACATATAAAATTTTATCCTTAGGTATCCATATCTTTTTGGGTCCTTGCTTGTTAGAGTTACCATAATTTTGTTTCAGTTTTGGTTTAGCATAGAAATCATAACTAGTATACTTTAAATCATGTATGTGCCCATAGGTAAAGTGAGATTTCAGAGGAGTGCGTTTAATAACCATATCCTTGACTTTCTTAGGTTAGGATACTTTACCTTTGTATACTATACATTTTCTTCCATTTCTTCTAACTCCATAGATCATTGAAGTCGTCTTGCTTCGATCTATGTTTTTAGCGAGGAACTTCTGAAAGTTGTGATCATATTCCTTTATGACTTTATCAAGGTTACTAGGAACTTATGATACAATTTACTTGTGAGTATTTTGTAAATCATTTTCAAGTTTTAAAAAAAAAATTTCAGCTCAGAGTTTTCCAGTCTCATATTTTTAGTTTCTTCAGAGTCAGAAACTAGATCCTTTTTCAGGTTCTTGTTTATGACTCAAAGATTCTGATACCTATCTGTAATTTCTTATAGACTCTCTTCTAATTGAGATCTAGAAAAGTTAGAAAATACATCTTCCGCCTCTGAGTCTAATTCTGATCCAAATGATTCAGTATCTTTTGATATGTTGGCCGTCAGAGTAATGTTGGCTCTTTTATCTTCTGATTCAATGTCTGCTTCTGAAGAGTCTGAGTCATCCCACGTTGCCATAAGACTTTTCTTCTTCTCCTTCTGAAGCCTTGGGCAGTCTCTTTTGCAGTGCCCTTGTTCATTGCACTCGTAGCAGACAATGTCTCTATTTCTTGACTTTCTATATTCAAAAGATGGTTCAGATTTTCTATATCCAGATGATGGTTCAGGATGATTCCCTGTTCTTCTCGAATTTCTGAACTTCCTTTGTCTTTTCTTCCATAACTGATTTATTCTTTTAGAGAGAAGAGATAATTCGTCTTCTTTTGATGAGGAACAACCAGAGTTTTCTTCTATTGCATGCAAAAATTTATAATCATATTTTTTGTTAAATTTAAAGGCTAAAGGCTTAGCTTGCTTCTGGGGCTCATCATTTTCTAACTCTATCTCATGACTTCTGATAGAGTTGACAAGTTCTTCTAAAGATATTTTGTTCAGATCTTTTTCCAGTTTGAGAGTAGTGACCATGGGTCCCCATTTCTTTGGTAAACTTCTGATGATCTTCTTTACATGATCAGTACTTGACTATCCTTTGTCCAAAACTTTTAGCCCAGCAACCATAATTTGAAATCTTGAGAACATTGTTTCAATGGTTTCATCTTCTTCCATTTTGAAGGCTTCATACTTCTGAATGAGCACAAGGGCTTTGGTTTCATTTACTTGTGTGTTTCCTTCATGCCTCATTCTCAGAGAATCAAACATGTTCTTTGTTGTCTCTCTGTTTTTTATCTTCTCATACTCTGAATATGAGATGGCACTCAAAATAATAGTTTTGGCCTTGTGATGATTTCTGAAGTCTCGCTTTTGATGATATGACATTCTTTTTCTTTCAATCTTCTGACCACTTTCATCAACATGATGTATGTATCCATTAATCACCATATCTCATATATCAGCATCATGATCCAGAAAGAAGCTTTTAATTCTTTCTTTCCATTAATCAAATTTCTCCCTATCAAAGGTTGGAGGTTTGCCGTTGATTCTGTCTTTCTCATCGTGGTAGTCATTGCTGATGTTCTTATTTGGTCTCACCATAATGTTTTTCTTAGCTTGGATCTTTTACTGACACGGTTAAGTGCTTGAACTCAGAACCAGGCGCTCTAATGCCAATTGAAGAATGGAAAAACACAAGAAGGGGGGTTGAATAGGGATCTTAAAACTTAATGAAAAGAACATGATGATTTTTATCCTGGTACATTTGAACTCAAATTACTCCAGTCCACTCGCCAAGGTGATTTTTCCTCTCTCCAACGTGGTCTTAATCCACTAATCAATCTTCATAAAAAATCTACTTTAACAACTGCCAATGACTTCTTCAGTATAACCATAACCCGGTTTTCTCAACGAAATTCACTAAACAATATATGAATAAACAGTGTATAGCATTGTTTCTTATAAAATACAGATCCATGTTTCTTATGAATAAGCATGGATGATAATTTGGAAACTTGATTAATGACAATTAAGGTGCTTTCCAAAAATACAAATCCTTGTTCCCTTCCAGCCGTTACTATTGAAATGGAAATTGAAGTCTACGTTGTTGCTTGCTTCATAACTTTTGGAGATCAGAGCCATAAAATCCTTTTCGCAGCGTTATAACTTCTTTCAAAGAGTATTATAATCAAAGTTGAAACATCCTTCTAGCGCATCTTCTGATCTTCTTTCATCAGAGCTTTTTGAGAGATGTTTACAATCACAGTAGAAACAACTTTGTAACTTATCTTCTGATCTTCTTCTATCTAAACTTCTCTACAAAACAAAATATAATTTTAGAGTGCATAATTGTTCTTTATGTTTGTTATCATCAAAACTCTTACAAGGGTTGTAGAATCAAACTATATTCTAATAGCTTTGGTTCTACCAATCCTCTAATGAGTTCCAAATGCAAGTTTCAAGATGATCATTTAACTAACCATTAACTTTTAGTAATTGACTTTATTTTATTCTTTTATTTTTATGCTTTTACTTTATGTATCATTTACTTTAGAAGTTACATTTCATGTTATTTTCATCATTTATCACTTGAGCATTTACTTTTATGTAATTTATATTTTTCTCACTTGAGCATTTCTTTTATTTTTGAAGATACTTAAAAATCAACATGAACCATAAAAAACTTCAATGATACTTGGACTATTTGGTTACTATCCTTGGCATTATGGAGTTTTTGACTTCTTGGACTTAGGAATAGAAACCTTGACCTATGTCGGAGACCTTGTGACCTTAATTGATATTTTTGTCTGGAGTTATTGAGGTTTACCTCAAGATATTAGGTTGTTTGTTTTGTGTGCAGGTTATTGTGATTACACACTTTGTCTGTAATCTGGAATTCATTTGTGTACAGCCGTTACTCTGCCCAATTTTTGTGAAGACTTAATACACTTGAAGTTTGGTTCTCTCAAGAGGTCTAGTATCTTTGCTTGCTTGGTTTCATTCCAAAGAATGGGAATTCTATCTTTACTTATAGTGTCAAGTATTGGATTCTTGTTGGTTAGATGGTTCTTCTCCTTATATTTTACCTTATGCTTTAGGATAGTACCTTCATCTCCTCCAATCTTATTTAATTTCAAAAATCTTCTCCCTCCTTTTGAAAACTCTTCTTGTTTCTAAACTTAAAAAAGTTTCATAATAAACTTGGACTTGGGTTCATGCCTTTTTCTAAATATTTTCATAAATAAACTTCAATCAACTTGACAATACCTTGACATTTTTGTGAGAAGACTAAAATTAAATCAATCTCATTCAAACCATTTTTCCATTTTGGCTCTTATGTTTAAAATTTTCCCAAAAGATTAAACTCTTGTCAATCCTTGTAATGATGAAAACAATTATACTTATACAATATGTAGTGAAGTGAGATATTTTTCACTTGGGTGTTGAGTGAGGCATTGTTGATTTTAAAATCTAAGCCATATCCTCCACTTTGAGATGATGCAAATTCTCCTTTCTCATGATTGTGGGTAGTAAGTATGTTTTCCACACGGACAATAATGATGATGTCTTATCTCATAAAATTAACCAACACACTTGTGTTTTAAAATATTTAAAGAGGAACTACGTGTACCCTAATCCCCTATTGCACGGAAGGTGGTATGTAGGCACTAAAGGTTCCCAACCGCGGCGGGTGCAAAAATCGTAAAAAAATATTTGTTTTCTCACCTCCACCATCTATTTTTATACAACACATTTTATAGCCAAAATATACAGATTTTACAAAGAGGTCCCTGTGGAGTAGCGTAGATGTTTAGGGTGCTGATACCTTCCCTTTGCATAATAAACCCCCTTACCTTGAATCTTTCCCCCTCTTTTTGGGCTATTCGCTCTTTTCCCATTCCTTTGGAAACAATAAAGCGCGGTGGTGTTTTTATTTTGATATGTACAAGTCTAGTTAATCCAATGGCTTAGTCTTAAACATTTCTACCGTTACAGTACCACAAAGGATAACCCATACCCATGTCACTGAAACTCCCTTGGTGCTCAATGAGTATAAAGCTCTTGAAGAAAGGTTGAAGTTTGTGGAGGGCTACAATGCTTTCGACGTCGATGCTCTCGAAATGGGTCTAGTTCTAGATGTAGTAATTCCTCTAAAATTCAAAGTACCTGACTTTGTAAAATATAAGGGACTCACATGCCCAAGGAACCATCTATGTGTGTACTTATGAAAAATGCATGCCTATGCTCAAGGTCATAAGCTAATGATCCATTATTTCTAAGAGAGTTTGAGTGAGGCATCTATAGATTGGTATATGTAAATGGAGAGAGTTTATATCCAAACGTGGGCAGATCTTGCTAACGCTTTCTTAAGACAGTATAAAATATATCTAACCATATGCAACTCCAAAATATATCTAAAAGAAATATGAGTCCTTCAAAGAGTATGCTTAACGATGGAGATAAATGGTATCCCGCATACAACCACCACTCTTGGAGAAAGAATTGGTCGATATGTTCATGGGTACTCTGCAAGGCCTATACTATGATAAAATGGTAGGAAGCGTCTCTTTCGGATTTTCTAATTTGGTGACTATTGGTGAAATAATTGAGGAAGGTATAAAAAGTGGCAAGATATGAGGGGCATCATCCAGTACTCCTTACAATTAAAAAAAACATGTTCCTAACTTCTCAAAGAAGAAGGATGGAGAAATTAATATTGTCGCGTCGCATCCAAGGAAATAACAGCCATTGGTAATTCCACTAGAATAACAACAATAGAAAAGGTTTGAAAGGCCTCTGAGAAGATTTTATCCTCTTCCCATGCCTCACAGTCAACAACTACAACACTTACTCAAGGCATCTCTGGTAGAGCTGAAGCCCCTAGCTCCTCCGGTTGGGGCACTCCTGCCAAAATATGACGTTAATGCAAGGTGTGAATATCATGCCAACTCTCTAGAGCATACCATAGAGAAATGTTGGGCCTTCAGACATAAGGTTCAAGATTTGTTGGATTCTCAAGATATCACTTTTGACAAGCCCAACATCAAGACTAACCATATGCCTCTGCATGGCGAACCAACTATGAACGCAGTTGAGGTAGTCACTGACTTTGGGGCAGTTAAGTGAGTAAAAGCTCAGATAGATCTCCTGAAGGAATATATGTTTGAGCAAGGTTTCCTTTTAGAGCATAATAAAGCTTTTGAGAAGACATTACAGAAATTGGTGGATCAAGGGATAGTCCAATTTCCTCCCATCTAGGAAACCTTTGTCAGCAAAGGAGTGGAACATGGTGGACAAGTAGAAATGATATCCAACTAGTGCAACGTCAAAGGAGTATCTAACTTCACTCGTAATTGTGCTTCATAATAATAGCTTAAGAATTGGACAGTTATGCAGATTCCAGAGATATTTTTCTTTCCAAAGTAATTTTTCTAGTTTTTAAAAGAACCTATGTCACGCCCAAGGCATAGGAGTAGATTGTAGGGGCCCCCAGTTTGTTTTCAAACAATATTTTCAATCAATTAAGATCCATGTCTTTCTTTTTCATTTCCCTTTCCTTTTCAAAAATGCCAATACTTTTCTTCATATTCATTTTTTCAAATTCACATACTAAGGTGCACCAAAACATGATAAAATGTGCAGATCCATATCCAAAACAACTGATAATGTTACTGCTGCTATCCGATATAACTTTGATGCACCGATTAAGTAAGCTGAAGAAGAAGATGAAGAAGAGCTAGAACTCTCCAAAGAATTAGCGATGATATTAGAGCAAAAAGCAGATAATATACAGCCATACCAAGAAACTATTGAGATTATCAACTTTGGCATAAAAAAGGATTCGAAAGAAATAAAGATAGGTGCAACCTTGGAAGAAAGTATCAAAGAAAGGTTGATCAAGATTTTGCATGAGTACGTGGATATATTTGCCTGGTCATAGAGAGATATATCGGGATTGGATACAGATATTGTGGTGCATATATTACCTCTTAAATAAGATTGTTCTCCAATTATACAGAAGCTCAGAAGAACTCATCCAGATATGAATGACAAGATTCGAGAAGATGTCCTTAAAAAATTTGATGTAGGGTTCCTAGTCGTGGTAGATTATCCACCTTGGATAGCTAACATTGTGCTAGTTCCCAAGAAGGATTGTAAAGTACGCATGTGTGTAGACTATTTGGATCTGAACAAATAAAGTCCCAAAGATTATTTCCTGTTACCGCACATAGATGTTTTAGTGGACAATATAACTCAGGCTTCGGTATTTTCATTTATGGATGGTTTTCAGGTTATAATCAGATCAAAACGGAACCCGAGGATATGGATAAGACTACTTTCATGACTCCTTGGGGAACTTTCTATTACAAGGTAATGCCCTTCAGTCTAAAGAACGTAGGGGCAACTTATCAACGAGCCATGGTCACATTGTTTCATGAAATGATCCACAAAGAAGTTAAGGTATACGTGGATGATATGATTGCCAACTCCCATATAGAGAAGGATCACATCATTCACTTGCAGAAATTATTCAAGCATTTGTGAAAGTTCAAACTGAGATTGAATATGAACAAATGCATATTTGGTGTCAGGTCAGGAAAATTTTTGGGTTTTATTGTGAGTTAGTAAGGTATTAAGATGGATCCCGACAAGGTGAAAACCATACAATAAATTCCAGCTCCAAAAACAGAAAAAGAGGTTAGTGGTTTATTAGGGCATTTGAACTACATTTCAATGTTCATATCGCACCTAACTGCTATGTGCGAGCCTATATTGAAATTACTTCGAAAAGATCAAATAGTGGTGTGGAATGTTGATTGTCATACAGCCTTCGAGACAATAAAGAAATATTTACAAAAGCCACCAATCTTGATGCCACCAGTACCTGGAAGACCTCTCATTATGTACTTGACAGAGCTTGAAGGATCGATGGAATGTGTATTAGGGAAACACGACGAAATGGGTGGAAAAGAGCATGTAATCTACTATCTTAGCAAGAAATTAACTGACTATGAAACCAGGTATTCACTCCTCGAGAAGACTTGTTGTGCTTTGGCTTGGGTTACTAAATTATTGAGACTAACTCATACCACGTGGTTAATAGCAAGAATGTATCCCTTGAAGTATGTGTTTGAAAAATTGGCTCTTACAGGGAGAATTTCCAGATGGCAGATGTTACTATCCGAGTATGAAAACCAGTATGTTACTCAAAAGGCTATCAAAGGTAGTATACTAGCTGATCATCTAGCTCATCAGTCATTTCTAGAGTATCAACCAATGAAGTTCAACTTTCCAGAAGAAGATGTCATGGTTATAGGTGACTACGAAATACAAGGACCTGAACCAGGGGCATATTGGACACTCATGTTTGACGGTGCTTCAACACACTAGGGCATGGTATTAGAGCAGTGTTGACTTCTCTGAAGAATTTTCATAAACCTTATACGGCGAGGTTATGTTTTTACTACACCAACAATATCGCTGAATATGAAGTTTGTATCTTGGGTCTAGAAGCTACTATTGATTTGAGGATTAAACACCTATAGGTATATGGAGACTCAATGTTATCATATACCAAGTAAACAGTGAATGGGACACTAAACATCCCAAATTGATTCCATATCGGGATCATGTTTTAAAGCTAGCTACAGAATTTACTGAGATGACCTTCAGTCACATTCCGCTAGAAGAAAATCAAATGGCAGACGCCTTGGAAACTTTATCAGCCATTTTCAAAGTAACTTGGCCAAATCACAAACCGCGTATCATAATCAGACATTTTGAAGAACCTACGTACTGTCTTGCCATTGAAGAAGGACCGGATAATAAGCCTTGGTTCTATGACATCAAAAGGTATCTCAAGAAGCAAGAATATCCAGAAAGTTCCTCTATGATTGACAAGTAAACTCTCAGAAAGTTAATGTTGTACCCCAAAATTTTCCCTCTCATTTCTCAAGATATTTACTACAAAGATTATCAATGACTCAAGTTTGCCGAAGTATCGACTAGGTCAAGCCACCTCCTTAACACTAATGCCTCAATTTAGGGTTTGATTTTGTACAAAGGTAGTTGGATTTCTAGTTTCTCAAATTACTTTCATGGATCATTATGGACCCTCAAGATTGTTCCTGTCATATTTCAAGTCCTAGATCACAAAATTGCTCAGTCAATTGATCAGATGACCTAAAATCAACTATATTGAAAAAAAAGTCAACTATGGCCAACCTACAGTTAAACTTCAAGATTTTGGACCGATAACAACATTTTGAAGTCATATGTATCATTCGATCAAGATGGGATCACAATTTTCCAAGAAAGTTGTTTAAATCATCAAAAGGGGCAAAATTGTCAAAATTAGGGTTTTTGATTGAGAATGACCAATATTCGATTTTTGACCTAGTATATGACTTATTGGGTTGAAACATCGATTTCAAGGATCCAAATACGTCATTTTGACCTAATCACATATTTCAATTCATCTCCCGAGATCAGTGGATTGATAGATGAAATTCAGACAGTTATGGAAAAAGTCAATTCTATACTGAAAAGTCAAATTTTGACTTTTTGATCAAATTTTAGTTTCCAAAATCAAATTTCATCAAGACATTCCAAAAATGAAATTTGATCATCAAAATGAAGAATTTTAAAAGTCATTTTGAAAAGAAAAAAAAAACTTTGCAAGGCTTAGAAATTTTTTTAAGAATTTATACACTTGTTAAATTCATTGCTTCATGACATCTTTTCATTATAATTCAAAATAATTCAAGTTATTACCAGGTTGCATTTTTGCAAGATTACAAACCCTAAGATTTGTCTTGTTTGAATTTTTACATTTGACTCAATGTCTAAACTTTTCCACTATGATGTCCACAAAACGGACTTGTATCATGCTACAAATGTTGTTGTCCAAGAAAGCCCAAAACCATGTCAAAAATAGTCTGATGTATTGCTATAAAACAACCATGCACAAAGCTACCACAACACTTTAAAACAGCTTCAAAACAGCCCTGCTATGCTACCACTAACTCAGTCCAAGCCTACTTTATATCAGTCTCATATTTGCACAAAATTAGCACATAAGAGCCGCATCAAAAAGCAATGGAACAGTATACTAAAACAATTCAAAAACTTATTTGTTTCCCTCTTAAATCTCAGTCAAATTTCATCTACAAATAAATTGTCTTGATAACACACAAAGGTTTGGCTTTTAGAGAGACAGAAGGAGAGAAGAGAAAAAACAACATTCTTTGTAAACACTAGTCATTCACAAAAGACCCTTGCTCATACTCATCTTTATTTTCATTCACAAAAACAGAACCTCAACCTATTCTTTCATCTTGCAAACCCTCCCATAATCTTCACCTTCCAAACATAAAAACAGTACTGTATAACTTGACTGAGTTAGTGTGATTCAACAACTTGGAACAGCTCCCTGGAGATTCATTGAAGTTCACACAACATCTTGAAAAGTATTCAGATTCAAAACACCAAGTGCAGTCTCAAAGTAAGTCTTCTTGACTTTTAATTTTTTCATAAATCACTAATGATTCATTTTTGGAGATAAAATATAGTAATCATTACCCCTTGAAGATAACCATTTGGTTGTTGTTTAATTTTATCAATCATATGTTGTGAACTGACCTATATACACAATAGAATAATGTTAGAGGCAAAAAACTGCAGCATGAGTTGACACATACTCACATGAGTCGACTCTTTTTAGTGACAAAACAAGGTATGAGTCGATACAAGGCCTTATGTATCGACACATACTGCTATCCAGACCCCAAAACAGGAAGACAAAAGGTGCATGAGTCGACACAAAACATGTATGTGTCGACACAAACAGGAAAGGAGTCGACACACCCCATTATGCATCGACTCATACTGGGATGATTTGGTTTTACAGGAACAAGTAAAGTTATGTGTCGATGCAAAGATGCATGTGTCGACAAACAATGGTTAAAAAACATTTTTTCTTTTCTTTTTACAATGTTTTTACATTTCCTTTATATTTTCTTCATTGCTATTCAATATGGTTTTAATATTTAGACTTTTACTTCATCCCCATTTGTAAATTGTATCCCCATCCCCTAATGATGTAATAGCGTGGGATTTTAATTTCCACAAATTTATCATTTTCCATATAATTGTTAGTAATTAAGGTGTGTATGGAAAGATAAAGTTAACCGTTAGAAAACCCTAATCTCAAAGACAAAAATGCATGCAATCAAAATACAATTCACACAAGCACCTCTAGGGTAACCTCGCTTGTTGCCTCGGAAAATAGTCATGTCCCTCGAATATGGGCGCTTTAGAAAAGACCCTCGATAAAAAAAGATCGTAGTCCCTTGATGACCCTTCAATATTTCCTTCGGTAAAACGATCTAGTCCCTTATGAAAATTTCTAAAGCGTCTCATAAGTTTTCTTCTATGACTATACGATTGACCCATGCTCGTCCCTTCACATCAAAATATAGGGTTTCTTATAAATCAATGGTAAGGTAGCAATATCTAAAGGAGGAGGAAAAGAACAAAGACCTTTTGAGTAGGTAGGACGCTCATAGTTGCTTGCTCACAAACTAAAAACCATCTCCCCACACACACTTTCAAAACATCTTCAAAAGTAAACATCTCTTTGAACTATTTTCAAAACCAACACTTTGTATGCATTCTTATAGAGACTAGAATCATTATAAAGATTGTTGCAACAAGGGAGTTTTCTAAATATTTTCAAACTTACACCAATCAGAAACACATTTCAAACAAAGCATTTTCAAAGTGATCAAGCAACTAAGAGCCTGTAGATAACTACAGATGAGAAGGGTGCTAATACCTTCCCTTTTCATAATCTACCCCTCGAACTCAAGAAAATATCTCGAAAGGTCTTTCCTATTCTTTTCACCCTATCCTTTACTAGATAAAATAAAAGTCGATGGCGACTCTTGCTATCCGCAAGAATTGCGATAAAACACAAAACACCTAAGTCAGTTCTCCCATTGTATTACAGAACTGGCGACTCTGTTGGGGAATGTCCTAAAAGTTGCTTTACCTTAGAGCTAGATCACCTTTAAAATGAATTCTTTGTTTGACTTTCTTGCTTTACATTTTGGGTCCTTGTTTGGGTTATTGATCCTATACCTGGATCAGGGAACATTATTAGGTAAGTAGCAATAGATCGTGGGGATTGTGCGGGGTATACCGACATTGTTGAAGCGATAGCTACGTTAGTGTGACACATTTGTTGGTACCAGTAGCCCTTGAGTTTAGTCAAGGAGAATACGGGGACACTGTGTGGTGTCATGAAGCACTAGCTGACCTTAGAACCTTTAATAAAATAACTTGGCCATTAGGAAGTAGTGAGATAGCCGACTTTGGTGCAGTCCGACATTGGCTGATACTTGATGCTACGCTCATTGAGATCATACTTCCGGGATATTTTGGTCGCCAATAAAGAGGCTTTCTCTGAAACAATGTTTGATGAAGAAAGATCAGTGATATTGAGATTCCCTAGAACCAGGTTACTTTCTAGGATAGGTTTAGCCAACTAAACTTCAAGAAGGTACGTACCAATGAAACCTTATGCAATCCTAAACCTAAGGACTTGTTTCATTTGTGTGTATATACTTGTACATAACATCATGACATCATACCATGGCATTTTTCACTGGCCATTTCAAGGACCTAGATATTTATCTTTGTCTTGTTTTGTAGGACATGGCTTCCACTCGCAGGAATACTATCCAAATTAACCTTGTAAGAGTGCCTCTTCAACTAAAAGAATTAGCGTCAAGGGTTCCTGAGAATTCTCCATTCACCAAAATACATGGTCGACTTCTCAACCTAGTTACCTCAAGCCTTGACGAAGACATGATGCAGGTTCTATTTCAATTCTTTGACCCTTTACACCATTGCTTTACATTTCCTGATTACCAACTTGTGCCTACTATGGAAGAATTCTATCAACTCTTGCGAATTCCTATTCTTGATCAACTATCCTTCAATGGTATTGAAAGAGACTCAAGACCCGAGGAGATTGCTCGAGCTCTACATTTGCAACGATCCAATATTGTGGCAAATTGGGAAACAACAAGTGGTGTCAAAGGGTTTCTAGAAATGTTTTTGTTGGAGAAGGCTCAAGATTTTTGGGATACTCTGGATTTAAAAGCCTTTGAATAAGTGTTGGCCCTTCTTATCTATAGAATGGTGTTGTTTCCCAATCCTGACCAACTCATAGATGTGAACACAGTCAAAAAATTTCTATCTCGTAACCCGGTTCCTACCTTGCTAGGAGATATCCTGCATTCTCTTTACCCTTGCACCATGAAGAGAAGAGGAGTTCTTATGTGTTGAAATCATTTGTTGGCTAAGTGGTTTATTTCGCACTTACCTCGATCTGTTTTGAAGGATGAGCAAGGACTGAGATGGTCTAAAATGTTGATGTCACTTACGCATTCGGATATTCATTGGTGTTCTCGATCTTTGGAGGACGTTATCATCATCGACCGTTATGGGGAATTCCATAATGTCCATCTCCTTGGCATTAGGGGAGGCATCACTTATAACCCTTTCTTAGCTTTGTGATAGTTTGGATATGCTAGGAGGGATGGTCCTGATGATGCACTTGTCCAAGGATTTGGATTTGACTATGAGAGAGATGTCCAAGGTTATCGTCAAAGATTCATACTAGCTGGGGACATGGTAAACAAAATTGATAGCAAGACTTTGGGGCATAAAAACTCCATTCCTTTGGAGCCTTATCTCAAATAGGTGAGAGCTCGCGCTCAAAACCTCATGATGCTTTATGAAGCCATCCTACCTATCATCATGGAGCCTGTTGCCGAGGAAGACACCCCTTACACCCTTCTTCATCCTAACATGCCAACTACTCTCAAGGAGTTACAAAGATCTTGGATTCAACTCAAAGGGGAACAAGACACCTTTGAGACCCAGTTCTACGCAAGGGAGAAGAAGGTTTTGGAGCTCACGAGACAACTTCATGAAGAACAGAGTTTGAATGCCTATATTGCACCAAAGAGGATGCACTCATGGGAAGCTTGAGTCCTTTCTGTTTTAGGAGTTTATTTTGTATTATCTTTGTTTCTTCCATTGTAAGCCCAAGAGGTATTTTTGTAACCGTTTAAACTTATTGATGCAATTAATGTTTTTCTCTCTTTGTCTAAGAAAATTTAAATCTTAAAAGTCCTTAAAATCATTTGCATACGCATTTCATGCATCATGACATAAGCAGGTTTTCAAGCACAGGTCTCCTCATCTTTCTATTGTTTATTTTAGTATGATGGATATTGAGCAAACTATGAAATACTTTCAGAAGCAAAACTCCCAATTCCAAGAAACCTTACTGACCCTGGCCAAGGGACAACAAGAGCTGATGTCACTACTGGTAGCCAAAAAGAAGACTAAGAAGAAAGCCCTCATTAACATGGGAAAAAGGTTTAAAGGCCTAGTCTTTCAGGTGCAGATAGTTGAAGAGTTATCCGAGGAAGACAAGAACCAGGTGAAAGAGGCAAAGAGCACCTGTACTGGGGGTGAAAATGATCAAGCTTTCAAGGACGAAGACTACTTTGATGGACAGTATCCAACGGCCGAGGATAAATATAAGAAGTTAGAGGATAGACTAAAAGCTGTTGAAATTCAAGCCGTACCTGGTTTGGATTTTAGTGATTTGGGCTTAGTACATGGGGTCGTCATTCCCCATAAGTTCAAAATACCAGTCTTTGCGAAGTATGATGAAGTTTCATGCCCAAAACTTCATCTGAGGTCCTACGTCGGCAAGATACAACCACATATTATTGGCAAGAAGCTCTGGGTCCATTTCTTCCAAGAGAGTCTACCTGGGACTCAGTTAGAATGGTTTTACCAATTGGAGGTTTCCCACATTCACACATGGGAAGATTTGGCCACTGCTTTTTATCATCAATATTTGTACAACGCTGATTTAGCACCAACAAGAGTTCAACTTCAAGGAATGACAATGGGTACTAATGAAGGGTTTAAAGAGTACACGCAAAAATGGAGGGATCTTGATAGAAGAGTTTAACCACCACTAACTTATAGGGAGCTGGTGGACATGTTCATAGGAACACTAACGGGACCCTATTTCAACTTGCTAATTGGTAGTTCAGCTTCTGGTTTCACCGAATTAATTCTAACTGGTGAAAGGGTCAAGAGTTGAATCAAGAGTGGAAAAATTCACATGGCATCTACATTAAGCACTATAAAGAAACCCTTTACTGGAAAGAAAGAAGCCAATGTTTTTTATGGGTCAAGGGCCCATACCAAGAAGGATCACCATCCATCTGTTAATGATGTTTTGATCTCTAACCCTTCATCTTCTCAAAGACAATCATCCAACCATCAATAATCTAAAGTTCCTCGAAGATAGTTTACAAGGATTAGCATGCCAATGTCCCAAGCCTTGCAACATCTGTTGAAGGCCAACTTAGTGACATTGCGTGATCCACCATTAAATCTAAATATTACATCACTGAAGTACAATCTAAATGCCAAGTGCGCGTATCATTCCAACAGCCCTGGGCATGAAACTGATCAATGTTGGCCTCTGAAGAATAAGATTCAAGACCTGATAGACAACAAAACTATTGATTTTGATCCACCTACAACTCTAAATGTGATAACTTCACCAATGTCGAACCATGGCAAAGGTGTCAATGCGATTGATGACACTATTTTTGTTCCTCTGTTGAGGATTTGACTACTCCATTGACTACTGTAAAGGAAAATTTGCTGAAAGCTAGGGTGTTCCCTAGCTATTTAAAAGACTGTGATTGATGTACTGAACAAATAAATGGATGCAAGTGGCTGAAAGAAGGTGTTCAACGCCTGATAGATAGTCACGAGATCCTATTTGAAAAAGTTCCTACCATCAAGAATTTTAAACAACAAAGCTGAAGACCTTTCCATAATAACAATCTCCAATAAGCCTCTTAGGATCTCCTCAAAGGGTCCTATTAGGATTTCAAATGAATCAACAATTGCTCCTTTAATAATCACTGCCCTTGGGCCGATTCCATACTCCTCTAACAAAGCAGTTCCATGGAACTATGGTGCCAAAGTTTACTATCATGGAATAAAGCAAGATTCATGGATCAATGAGGACAACACCAATGATGTTACAAATATTGCGGGTTCTAGTAAGGTAACAAGAACGGGGAGGATCTTCTCCCCAGATATATCACCTATGATTACTACAACAACTCATGTTCACATAACCAATAACAAGCCTAATGCTAATACTAGAGGCAAAGAAAAAGTAAGTGAACCTGTTGAAGAAGAGGCACCTGCCAAAGATGTTGATGCTGAAGAGCCTTCCACTCGAGAGATGGAGGAAATCCTGAAAATTATAAAGAAGAGTGATTTAAAAATAGTCGAACAATTGGGGCAAACCCCCACCAAAATATCCATGATGTCATTACTACTCTATTCTGATGCTCATGCCCAAGCTTTAATCAAGTTTTTGAAGAAAGCTCATGTTCCCCAAGAAACTATAGTGACCAGTTCGAGAATTGTGCGGCGAGTTTAATGGTTGACAACGGATTAGGTTTCTCCGACACTGACTTGACACTAGTTGGAAGGAATCATAACAAGGCCTTACATGTATCTATTGAGTGCAAGGGAACTACCCTGGCTCATGTCCTGATTGATGCCGGTTCTTCCCTAAATGTTCTACCCAAAGGCGCTTTGGATCGACTAGATTGCTAAGGCCTGGTGTTGAAACCATGTGATATAATTGTAAGGGCTTTCGATGGGTCTAGAAGGATGGTTCATGGAAAGGTGGACCTCCCCATTAAGGTGGGATCACAAATTTTCAATTCCACTTTTTATATAATGGACATATGTCCCTCCTACTCTTGTTTTCTTGGGCGTCCTTGGATCCATGGGGCAAGGGCAGTAACATCCACCCTTAATAAAAAATTAAAGTATCTAGTGAAAGGGAAGATCGTTAGTGTTAGCGGCGAAGAAGAATTTATGGTGAGCCACCTCAATTCCTTCAAGTATGTGGAAATGGATGGTGAGTTCATAGAGACTCCATGCCAGGCTTTCGAAGTTGTTCCTCCTATGGTTACTGCCACCAAAATCAACTCTAACATATCAAAAGCTTATGAAGTTGTACCAAGAATGGTCTCACTTAAGGATGCCCGGGTCGTGGTCGAAGATTGAAGTTGTACTATTTGGGGACAAATTCCTGACATTCCATTTAAAACAGACAAGTTTGGGTTAGGTTTCACCATCAAAGATCAGAAAAAGGTTAGGTGTGCTCGCATGGGAAAGCCACCTCTCCGCATCAGAAATCATGAAGTAAACATTGAGGAAGACTCTGATGATGAATGCACTTTAGAAGAATGGATCTACCCAACTACCGGAGGAAACCTCAACAATTGGCATGCAAAGGATTTCACTCTAATCTCCTTCATTAAGGAGTAATTACTGTTTACTGTTTTCTTTCAATTCAAGAACTTTTGTCAGTAACTTTAAATTCCAAACAATGACTTTTAAGCCATGTGCCTCGCTCGGGGAACTATGGTCCATTTTTTAAGGGTTTTGTTCATATCCATTTATCATATGATCATTTAATATAAACCATTGGACCTTTTTCATTCTAATTTTGTGTTCAATGTCTTTCTTTTCCTTTATTGCATTTTTCAATATCCATGTATCATACATGCACACACACACACACTAGTTGATCCTCATCCACTATGGATCTCATTACCAACAACTCTACTATTGACAGTTATGACTTTGAACATCCAATTAACCAAGCCGAAGACGAAGGTGAGGAAGATTAGGAAATACCAGGGGAACTAGCCAGACTTCTGATGCAAGAGGAGAAAGCCATTCAACCTCATGAAGAGCCAGTTGAAGTGGTCAACCTAGGTACTGGGGAAGACAAGAAAGAAGTCAAGATTGGATCCAACTTGGAAGACAGTGTCAAAGGAAGATTGGTACAGGTGTTACATGACTACGTTGAAGTGTTTTCTTGGTCGTATGAAGATATTCCAGGGTTGGATACCGACATTGTGGTTCATCGTCTGCCAATGAAGGAAGATTATCCTCCAGTCAAGCAAAAAGTGCATTGTATGCGGCTAGACATGTCTGAAAAGATAAAAGATGAGGTAATGAAGCAATTCAATGCATGTTTCATGGCTGTGACATCATATCCTCAATGGGTTAAAAGCGTGGTCCCGTGTCGAAGAAATATGGAAAGGTTCGTATGTGCGTAGACTACAGGGATTTGAATAGGGCGAGCCCCAAAGATAATTTCCCACTACCGCATATTGACGTCTTGGTTGACAACATAGCTCAACACAAAGTCTTCTCCTTTATGGATGGTTTCTCCAACTATAATCAAATCAAAATGGTTCTCGAGGATATGGAGAAGACCACCTTTGTCACACAATGGGGCACCTTTTGTTATAAGGTCATGTCGTTCGGTTTAAAGAATGCAGGGGAACATATCAATGAGCTATGATGGCCTTATTTCATGATATGATCCATCATGAAATAGAGGTCTGTATGGATAATATGATTGCAAGGTCACATACTGAAGAAGAACCCCTTGATCATTTACACAAACTATTTGAAAGGCTGAAAGAATACAAGATGAGGCTGAATCTCAGCAAGTGCACCTTTGGGGTAAGATCTGGAAAACTCCTAGGGTTTATCGTTAATGGCAAAGGTATTGATGTCGATCCCAAGAAGGTCAAAGCTATTCAAGAAATGCCAGGTCCCTGTACTAAGAGGGAGGTCAGAGGTTTCTTAGGTCGACTCAATTACATCTCCTGATTCATATCTCATCTAACTGCTACTTGTGAGCCACTCTTTAAGCTACTGAAGAAGGATCAAGTAATCAGATGGAATGACGACTACCAAGTAGCTTTTGACAAGATTAAGGAATACTTGCAAGAACCTCCAATCCGGATGCCTCTAGTTGAAGGAAGACCTTTGATTATGTACTTGACTGTATTAGAGAATTCAATGGGGTACGTGTTGGGCCAACATGACGAGTCTAGCCGAAAAGAGCATGCAATATACTACCTGAGCAAAAAGTTTACCGATTGTGAAACAAGATATTCATTGCTCGAGAAAACTTGTTGTGCTCTGGCGTGGGCTGCTCGCCGGCTAAGACAGTATATGTTGACTCACACCACTTTGTTAATTTCTAAAATGGACCATATCAAGTATATTTTCGAGAAGTCAGCTCTCTCCAGACGAATAGCTAGATGGAAAATGATTCTGACTGAATATGATATCCAATACACTACATAAAAAGCAATCAAAGGAAGTGTATTGGCAGATCATTTGGCGCATCAAGCTATTGTCGACTACCAATCTATGAACTTTGAATTCCCGGATGAGAATATCATGCTAGTAACTGACTGCGAAAATCTTGGACCGTATGACAGACCTGAACAGGGATCCCGATGGACTATGGTTTTTGATGGGGATTCTAACGCTTTGGGTAACGTAATTGGCGTTGTGATTGTTTCTCCTAAAGGTTTCCATACACATTTTACTTCTAGATTGTGCTTCGACTATACAAATAACATGGTTGAGTACGAGGCGTGCATCTTGGGTCTAAAGGCTACCATTGACCTAACGATCAAGTTCTTGGACGTATACAGAGATTCTGCTCTAGTAATCAGTTAAGTTAAGGGATAATGGGATACAAAACATCCTAATTTGATCTCGTACAAAGAGTTGGTGTTAACCCTAATCCCATACTATGAGGAGGTTACTTTTGAACACTTCCCAAGAGAAGAAAATAATTTAGCAGATACCTTGGCGACAATGTCATCCATGTTCAATGTCTATTGGGACAACGAGGCTCCTAGAATTACAATCAAAAGATTTGACGAACATGTGCACTGTTATGAGCTTGACACTGACAAAGAAAATCCATGGTACCAAGAGGTGAAGAGATATCTTGAAGAACAAGAGTGTCCTAAAGGAGCTTCCATAAATGATAAGAATTTTTTGCGAAGATTTCCAGCTAAATTCTTCCTAAGAAATTGAATCTTGTACAAGCGTAACCATGATTTGTAATTGCAAGCTTCTCAAGTCATATTTAAGGCATTTGTTTTGATGAAGACAACATGGATATAAACATTCAAAGGATGTGAAAAAATCTTATCAACATCATATAGAAGTCTTGAAGATTAGAAGAAGAATTATTGAAGAATCAACAATGTCAAAAGGTTTAAATAATTCTTAATCTTCAATATAGATGTTCACAAATATGCATTCATAATCATATACATATCCCACATTTTTAATGTTAAGAAAAACCTTGTTTGAAATCTTTTTCAAAAAGAATTTTTGGAAATAAACTTTCCGGAACCGGTTCCTCCCTAACAGGGAACCGGATTCCAAAACTTGTTCAAAAACACGTCCCTGGAATTTGTACCAGGAACCGGGTTGTACCAATAGGGGAACCGGTTCCTGCGTGATATTTTTGAAATCTGAGTTATAACATTCACTAAGAACCGGGTTCTATCTGTGTCGGAACCGGTTCCCATCGAACCAGTGCAGCTTTTCTTTTGGTTTTTGAACATTTTCAAGTGATACTCTTTCATGAATGCATTGCATCTTTTCATATGAAATGGCATGAATGAAGAGGTTTTTGTAACTTTATAAAATGTGCAGATTTTTCAGATTTTCAGATAAAAACAACAAGAGAGACAAGAACATAAAACCTTCTTCATATTAACAATTTTCATCAATTCAAACTTGCACTTAAACTTTCATGTGTTCATAAATTTTGTGAAACTTGCCATATACATTTTCATTAAGAAATCATTACAAGTTTCATACATACATTGTGAACATTTATAATCATTGCTTGAGAATTGTTTCTATCTTGAAGAAGAAGATCAATTGAAGATTGATAGTGCTCTCCATCTATTTCAAATTAATCATTGTATTACAAAAGAAATTATTCCCTTACTATCCAGGATTGTTGGAAGTAAGTGTTGTGATTTGAAGAGGATTGTTCTTCATTCACATTAGTGTTTGTTTGATCTTAAAGGTGTTAAGAACCTTTGGTCACCCTATAGGTTAGATAGTAAGCATAGGCTGTACAATCATTCTAACTATAGTGAAATCTCTTTCGTGTTGGAAAGGGGACTGGAGTACTCTCGGATTGTGAGGGGAACCAGGATATATCATCGTGTTCTTTACTTTTCCGCTTTTATCGCTTTCATCACCTTAATCAAGAAAAGATAAGACATAATCAAAACCTTCAAAATCTTAACCAAAAATTACTTCCAGTATTCTCATAAAACCGAATAAATTTTTATATACCTAATTCACCCCCCCCCCCCTCTTAGGCACTCTTAGACTTACAATTGGTATCAGAGCAAGTTATAGGTAACTTGTTCCTAAAGATCCAGAATGGCTTCCGCAAATCCAAATCCGATTTTCAAAGATGGTGGTAGTAACAACAAGCCTCCATTGTTTTGTGGTGAATACTTTGACTTTTGGAAAATTCGCATGAAGGCTCATCTTGAAGCGCAAGGAGAAGAAATATGGAATGCTGTTGAGAATGGTCCATTTACTCCGGTGTGTGTTGTCAATGGTGTTGGGTCATCAAAGCCTAAAGCATCATGGGATGACGATGACAAGAAAAAAGTTCTCTTTGACAAAAAGGCAATCAATATTCTCCAAAGTGCTCTTAGTATGGATGAATTTTTCCGAGTATCGGCATGTACAACAGCAAAGGAAATTTGGGATACTCTTGTAGAAACTCATGAAGGAACCGCCGAAGTCAAAAGGTCTAGATTGAACACTTTGAGTCAAGAATATGAATTATTCAGAATCCTGCCCGGAGAATCCATCCTTGACTTGCAAAAGAGATTCGTTCACTTGACAAACCATTTGAAGGCACTTGGTAAGACTTTAACTAACGATGAATTAAATCTTAAAGTGCTTAGATCTTTAACTAGGGAATGGCAACCAAAAGTGACGGCAATATCCGAAAAGAAAAGCCTAGCATCTATGACTTCTGCAACACATTTCGGAAAGCTTCAAGAATATGAGACGAAACTTGGAAGGCTTGAAAAACATGAGAATCATGAGAAGAAATCCAAAGGCATTGCTTTGAAAGTTGATTCAAAAGAAAGTCAAGATAAAGATGCATCGGAGGAAGATGAAAATCTCTTGCTTCTTGTAAAAAGGTTAGGAAAATATTTTGGTCATAAAAATAATCTTCATAATGCTAACTTTGTCAAAAGAAAGAAATTCTATAAGCATAAAGATAAAGAAGCCTCCACATCAACACAAGATGTCACATGCTATGAATGTGGAAAGCAAGGTCACATAAAGCTGGATTGTCCAAAACTCTCCAAGAAAAATGGATTCAAAGGCAAAAAGGAGTTCAAGAACAAAAAGGCTTATGTTGCATGGGAAGATAATGAGATAAGTTCTTCATCCGATTCGGAAAGCGACGAATGTGCAAACTTAGCCTTAATGGCATCGCATCACTCCGACCATGAAGAAGAGGTTAGTAATGAATTTAATCTTTTTGATGATGATGTTCAAGGTGCTATTGATGAACTCTTGGATGAATGCAAAAGTTTATACAAAAAGGTTTCAAATCAAGAAAAAGAACTTCTAATTTGTCTAGAAAAAATTGACACCATGACTAAAGATTTTGATCTTCAAAAACAAAATTTTATTAGAGAAAAGGAAAACTTTGCATGCTCCAAGTGTGAATCAAATGTCTTTCCAATTATTCAATTGAAAAGAGTCATTGAATGATATGAAAAAGGACAAATAGGATTTGAAGGATTACTAAGCCAACATCGTTATCCAAATGATAAAAGAGGTCTTGGTTATGTGAATACTAAGAAACCAAGTAACAATCCCACTATTTTTGTAAAGGCTAGTAATAGTTCCAATCCCAAGAAAGTAGAAAAGAAGCAAGTTGTTCATAATCATCAAAAGAAAAAGGCTAATGCATCGAAAAAGAAAACATTTCCTAAGAAGAAATCCTATCCTTCTAGATATAGAAGTAACTTTGAACCTACTTGTTTTTATTGTGGTATTAAAGGCCATACAGCTAATGCTTGCTATGTTAGAAACTTTAGTATAGCAAGTGGGCATTATGTGTGGGTGAAAAAGGGAACTAAATATGAAGGACCCAAGGCAACTTGTGTACCTAACAAAGAATAATTTGTTTTTGTAGGTATGCTTGAAATCAACATCAAATGTTTGGTATCTTGATAGTGGATGTTCAAAGCATATGACAGGAGATGTACACCAATTTTCATATCTAGTACATAAATCCAAAGGGTATGTCACCTATGGAGACAACACCAAAGGAAAGATTCTTGGCGTTGGAATAGTTGGCACACCTCCATCCATTCAAATTGAGGATGTTCTCTATGTTGAAGGATTAAAGCACAACCTTCTTAGCATAAGTCAACTTTGCGATAGAGGGTTCAAGATCAAATTCAACAAAGAAGAATGCCTTATTATGGATGTGGAAACCAATGAGCTAAAACTCAAAGGTATAAGATCTAACAATATTTTTATGATTACTTTAGATGATTTGTCTATGAAGGTACAATGTCTTATGGTAAACAACAATGACGCTTGGTTATGGCACAAAAGGATTGCTCACATTCACATGGAGCATTTGAACAAATTGGTTAAGCATGACTTAGTTATTGGTCTACCAAAGATGAAGTTCATAAAAGACAAATTATGTAGTGCATGCCAAAAGGGCAAACAGACCAAATCAACTTTCAAATCTAAGAATGTGGTGTCTACTTCAAGACCACTACAATTTTTAGACATGGATCTCTTTGGTCTATCAAGAACAAAAAGCTTCGGAGGTAATGTATACGCTTTGGTTATTATTGATGATTTTTCTAGATATTCTTGGACTTTGTTTCTTGTGCAGAAAAGTGATGCTTTTAAAGCCTTTAAGAAGTATGCTAAGCAAATCCAAAATGAAAAATCACTAAAAATTGTATCCATAAGAAGTGATCATGGTGGAGAATTCCAAAATGCACAATTTGAAGAATTTTGTGAAGAACATGGTATCTCTCATAATTTTCAGCACCTAGAACTCCACAACAAAATGGAGTAGTTGAAAGAAAGAATAGGTTTCTAGTGGAACTTGCAAGAACAATGCTTAGTGATGCAAATCTTCCTAAATATTTTTGGGCGGATGCGGTTAGTACGGCATGTTATGTTGGAAATCGAGTTATCATTAGACCTATATTAAAGAAGACTCCATATGAACTCTTCAAAGGAAGAAAGCCAAATATTGCTCACTTCCATATTTTTGGATGCAAGTGTTTTGTTCTTAACAATGACAAAGACAATCTCGGTAAGTTTGACGAGAAATCCGACGAAGGTATATTTCTTGGTTATTCTCTTTATAGTAAAGCATATAGAATTTATAATAAAAGAACTTTAACTATTGAAGAATCTAGGCATGTATCTTTTGATGAAACTAACACCTCTAAGGAGGAAGTAGTTGTGTGTGATGATGATGATCCTATAGATTTACCCTCGGAAGATCTTTCAAATGATCAAGTTGTGAAATCACCGGAAAATCAAGAAAACATTGTACAACAAGATTCAAACATCAATGATCTACCAAAAGAATGGAGAACTCATAGAGACCATCCTATTGACAAAATTATTGGTGACATTAGCCAAGGAGTATCAACAAGATTAAATCTAAAAGATGCTTGCTTAAACATGGCGTTTGTTTCTCAAATTGAACCTACCAAAGTTTATGAAGCCTTAGGAGATGATCAATGGATGATTGCTATTCAAGAAGAATTAAATCAATTCGAGATAAATCAAGTTTGGGAACTTGTTCCTAGACCAAGTGGTAAACAAATCATAGGTACCCGATGGGTGTTTAAGAACAAACTTGATGAGAATGGTCTAATTGTTCGAAACAAAGTAAGGTTGGTTGCCCAAGGTTACAATCAAGAGGAAGGAATCGACTTTGAAGAAACATTTGCTCCGGTTGCAAGGTTAGAAGCTATACGTCTTTTACTTGCTTATGTTTGTTCATTAAATTTTCAGCTTTTTCAAATGGACGTCAAAAGCGCATTCTTGAATGGATACATCAATGAAGAAGTCTATGTCAAACAACCTCCGGGATTTGAAGACTTCAAACATCCTACACATGTCTTTAAGTTGAGAAAGGCTCTTTATGGCTTAAAGCAAGCACCAAGAGCATGGTATGATAGACTTAGCAATTTTTTGTGTGAAAAAGGTTTCGAAAAGGGTAAGGTTGATAAAACATTGTTCATTAAGAAAATCCAAAGTAACACTTTATTGGTTCAAGTCTATGTTGATGATATCATTTTTGGATCGACTAACAAAGAAATGTGTGAGGAATTCTCATTGATGATGCAAGGAGAATTCGAGATGTCTATGATGGGAAAGATGAAATACTTTCTTGGACTACAAATCAAGCAATTAAAAGATGGAATCTTCATCAACCAATCTAAGTATTGCAAAGAATTATTGAAAAAGTTTGATATGGAAAATTGTAAAGCAATGAATACTCCAATGGGCTCTGGTACATATGTTGATCAAGATGAATCTGGTACTCCAATTGATATTACAAAATACCGAGGTATGATTGGTTCCTTATTGTATTTGACGGCAAGCCGTCCTGACATCATGTTTAGTGTTTGTCTTTGTGCTCGCTTTCAAGCAAATCCAAAGGAATCACACCTCCTGGCAGTTAAAAGGATCATGAAGTATCTAAAAGGAACAACCAATGCCGGCTTATGGTATCCTAAAGGTAGTATTTGCACTTTAATTGGTTATTCTGACGCGGATTATGCAGGTTGTGAAACTGATCGTAAAAGCACAAGTGGTACTTGTCACATTATTGGAAATGCATTAGTATCATGGGCTTGTAAAAAGAAAGCATGTGTTGCTCTTAGCACGGCCGAAGCAGAATACATAGCAGCGGGTAGTTGTTGTGCACAAATTCTTTGGCTCAAGCAACAACTCCGTGATTACGGACTTGATCTCGGATGCATTCCTCTTCGATGCGACAATACAAGTGCTATTAATATTACAAAGAATCCGGTCATGCATTCAAGAACCAAACATATAGATATTCGACATCACTTTCTCCGTGATCATGTACTTAAAGGAGATGTCGAAGTCACTTTTATGGATACTCATAACCAACTCGCAGATATCTTCACAAAACCACTTGCTCGAGAACCATTCTTCAAAATCCGAAGAGAACTTGGTATTTTGGATGAAGGTGATCTCTAAATGTTTTTCATAAGATGCACGTCTTAATTTTTCTTCAACAAAAATTTTATGTTTCAGTACACTCTGCTTCTACTCCTTCTTTTATATGTTTTTACGTTTTATTTTTTAAATGAATTTATTTCAATCTTTTTCCCCATCCTTTTTTATGTTAACAAAGGGGGAGAAGAATATTGCATATGTGTTGTTTTGTTTCAAAGAAATTGCAGGCCAAAATCACTATCATAAAACTCACTCCAAAATTCAAAGAATTATGGACTTAGGGGGAGCATACAATTTAGGGGGAGCCTTGCATTTGCTTAACATTTTTGATACACAAAACAACATAAACATTTCAAGAATTGTTTTCAAGACTTGGTTGTCATCATCAAAAAGGGGGAGAATGTAATTGCAAGCTTCTCAAGTCATATTTAAAGCATTTGTTTTGATGAAGACAACATGGATATCAACATTCAAAGGATGTGCAAAAAGCTTATCAACATCATATAGAAGTCTTGAAGATTAGAAGCAGAATTATTGAAGAATCAATAATGTCAAAAGGTTTAAATAATTCTTAATCTTGAATATAGATGTTCACAAATATGCATTCATAATCATATACATATCCCACATTTTTAATGTTAAGAAAAACCTTGTTTGAAATCTTTTTCAAAAAGAATTTTTGGAAATAAACTTTCAGGAACCGGTTCCTCCCTAACAGGGAACCGGGTTCCAAAACTTGTTCAAAAACACGTCCCTGGAATTTGTACCAGGAACCGGGTTGTACCAATAGGGGAACCGGTTCCTGCGTGATATTTTAGAAATCTGAGTTATAACGTTCACAAAGAACCGGGTTCTGTCTGTGTCGGAACCGGTTCCCAGCGAACTAGTGCATCTTTTCTTTTGGTTTTTGAACATTTTTCAAGTGGTACTCTTTCATGAATGCATTGCATCTTTTCATATGAAATGGCATGAATGAAGAGGTTTTTGTAACTTTATAAAATGTGCAGATTTTTCAGATTTTCAGATAAAAACAACAAGAGAGACAAGAACATAAAACCTTCTTCATATTAACAATTTTCATCAATTCAAACTTGCACTTAAACTTTCATGTGTTCATAAATTTTGTGAAACTTGCCATATACATTTTCATTAAGAAATCATTACAAGTTTCATACATACATTGTGAACATTTATAATCATTTTTTGAGAATTGTTTCTATCTTGAAGAAGAAGATCAATTGAAGATTGATAGTGCTCTCCATCTATTTCAAATTAATCATTGTATTACAAAAGAAATTATTCCCTTACTATCCAGGATTGTTGGAAGTAAGTGTTGTGATTTGAAGAGGATTGTTCTTCATTCACATTAGTGTTTGTTTGATCTTAAAGGTGTTAAGAACCTTTGGTCACCCTATAGGTTAGATAGTAAGCATAGGCTGTACAATCATTCTAACTATAGTGAAATCTCTTTCATGTTGGAAAGGGGACTGGAGTACTCTCGGATTGTGAGGGGAACCAGTATATATCATCGTGTTCTTTACTTTTCCGCTTTTATCGCTTTCATCACCTTAATCAAGAAAAGATAAGACATAATCAAAACCTTCAAACTCTTAACCAAAAATTACTTCAAGTATTCTCATAAAACCGAATAAATTTTTATATACCTAATTCACCCCTCCCCCCCCCCCCCTCTTAGGCACTCTTAGACTTACATGATTCTACCCTACTCCAGTGTGTGGACAAGAAGGAGGCATAGAAGATCATAGAAGACATGCATGATGGTATCTTTGGGACTCACTCTAGTGGACACACTATGGCAAAGAAGGTTCTAATGGCTGGGTATTATTGGTCGACTATGGAAGCTGATTTCCACCATCACTCGAGAACTTGTCATAAATGTAAAATCTATGCCGACAAGGTTCACATGCCTTCGATTCCTTTGAATGTCATGACTGCTCTATGGCCATTTACAATGTGGGGCATTTACATGATTAGAGAGACCAAACCCACTGCTTCCAATGGGAACTGCTTCATTCTTGTGCTATTGATTATTTCACAAATGGGTCGAAGCTGCCTCATTTGCCTCAGTTACTAAGAATGTTGTAGCCAGATTTATCAAGCATAACCTCATTTACTGTTACAGTATCCCCGAAAGGATAATCATCGACAATGGAACCAATCTCAACAATTCTATGATTATGGAACTCTGCACGCTGTTCAAAATCAAGCATCTCAATTCTTCTCCATACAGACCTAAGGTGAATGGCGCAGTGGAAGCTTCCAATAAAAATATCAATAAGATTGTTCAAAATATGGTGTTAATGTATAAATACTAGCATGAGATCTTACTGTTTTCTCTCTATGGCTACCTTACTTCAGCTCGAACATCAATTAGGGAGACCTCGTTCTCCTTGGTCTATGGCATAGAAGTTGTCCTACCTGTCGAAGTTCATATTCCCTCTCTAAGGTTAATGAAGGAAGCAGATTTATGTAAAGACGAATGAATTCAGACTAGGTTGGATCAATTGAACTTGATTTACGAGAAGCGAGTGGCTGCTGTTTTTCATGGTCAAATGTATCAAAAGTGTATGTTCAAGGCTTTTAACAAAAAGATCAAGCCTCGAGTGTATCAGACTGGAGACTTGGTAATAAAGTGCATCATTCTTTCACAACGTGATCCCAGGGGCAAATGGGCTCCCACTCACAAAGGACCATTTGTTGTAAAGAAAGTTTTTTTATGGTGGTGCCATGATGTTGACTACTATCGATGGCGAAGACTTCCCACATCCTGTGAATGCGAACATAGTTAAAAAATATTACGCATAAAATGACCTGCTAGGTTGACATACCTAGGCAAAAATAAGGGCATCACGGCGAACCAAAGAGGTTTGGGAAAAAGTTATGGATATATGCAAAAGATTGTGCACCCGGATATTCGAAAACCCTAAAGGGAGATTTGGGCAAAAATGGGTATCCTGGTGGGTTGAAAACCCGAAAGGGCGATCCAGGCAAAAGTTAAGGATTAAAGCGTATGAATATGTCCGGTGGGATCTTTACATCCAGCTTTATTACCAAAGTACAAGTTTATATGGTCCAAGATCAATCCAATCAACTTCTTTCAACGACAAGAGATGATGTTCGAAGACATAGGGGCAATAGTGGGGTTGGAACACAATGAGATCACTTCCACATGGTTATTATTCCTAATTTAACTTTGTATTGTTTCCATTCTTTCAACAATTTCTTCTTACTAGGATCTATGTCTCTTTGTATAAAAAACCTTATTCATGGGCAATGCATCAAATACAAATATACTTTGAAGTGCAAAATTTCCGTTCTTTCTGTTTTAAGTGCAAAAGTGTCCAATGACTAAAATTGAATGAGCATATGCATATGAACATAATTAAAACTTTTAGCAAATGTATGCTTAAACACAGTGATAAGCATATCTTTAAATACATTTGAGATATCCCCACAGAGTTATTTCAATAACATTAACCCCACAAATTTGGATTCGTAAAATCCCCAGACAGAGTTCTAATCTCTTGAAAAACCTCTCCCTAGATGAATCGGTCTTAAAAAGAAGCCTTGTGGAAAGATAAACCTCCCCCGTAGGTCATCAAACATTCTCTTCAACAGGTTTTATCTCCCAAACAAATGGAAAATTCCCCAGCTCGAGTCTACCTCTCAGACTATTACAAGTCAATGGGCAAAAACCCTTAATCCTCAATAGAGTCATACTTATCCAAGCAAGTTACTACGAAGCCTGGATCTTACCAGAGAATAGTTCAACTTCATCCTATCCTCAATTTACTGTGAAGACTGGACCCGACCAGAGAACAATTTAAGTTTCTACTGAAACTTGGACCTGACCAGATAACAGTTAATCTCAATTGTAAGTTATTAAAGCCTCGACCCGACCAGATAACAGTTTAACTTCCTCAAACCCTTACTAAAACCTGGACCCGACCAGAAAACAGTTAATCTCAATTTCAAGTTACTAAAGCCTGGACCCGACCAGAGAATAGTTTAAGTTGCTACTGAAACCTGGACTCGACCAGATAATAGTTAATCTCAATTGTAAGTTACTAAAGCCTGGACCCGGCCAGATAGCAGTTTAAATTCCTCAAAACCTTAATGAAACCTCGATCCGACCAGATAATAGTTAATCTCACTTTCAAGTTACTAAAGCCTGGACCCGACCAGATATTATTTCAACTTCTCCAAATTGATTAAACCTGGACCCGACCAGATATCAGTTAACCTCAATTTCAAATTACTACAAAGCCTGGACCCGACCAGATACTAGTTTAACTTCTTCAATTACTAACAAAACTCCTCTTCCCTAGTAGAGTTTGCCACTATCCCCAGCAAGTTGGTGTGAAACCTGGAATCCGACCAGATAACAACTAACATTCAAGATATAATTCCAAACTAGAGCAATAAACGACTAGAAATACTTAGTTCTTTTCCCCAAGAAGAAATCAACACTCTCCAGAGTTTCCCTCAGGCAGAAACCAATACTCCCCGCAGAGTTTCCTCAAGCAAAGAGCCAAAATCCATGTTCCCGAATGGATTTCTCCTGAAACAAAGAAACGGCAATCCCCAGCGGAAACACCCTAAACAAAGTTTGAAGATACACATATTCTTCAACTGCGGTCCAGAATTCACTTCACAAAGCTCCCCAAAATTTGTCAATGATTTATTTTCAAAGACGAAGATACATTTCAACAATATTTCACATTCATACACCATATTACATACAAGATAAATACATACAGCATAATCTCATTTATTTTGAGAACATCATTACGCCATGCATACATCTGCATGCAACTAACCTCTTCCTTGCAGGAAAGATCAACCAACAAAACAATGACTTTTCTGGTTAGGATTATTTCCTCAATGAAGTCGCCAAACAAACATAATTCTTCTATCATTTTGGATGCCATTTGTAAGCCTATCTCCTACAACTCTTCATTCCTTCTCCAAACGGAATCTTCAAGCCCATTCCTGATACAATCAACACATCATCGAGTGCAAATTTCTGGGCACTCTAGTGTCCAATCATCTTTCACCTCAAGACTGATGCCTCAAATTAGGGTTTGAGTTTGTACAAATGCATTTGGATTTATAATGTCTCAAATTACTTTCATGGATCATTATGGACCCTCAAGATTGTTCTTATCAGGTTTCAAGTCCTAGATCACAAAATTGCTCAATCAATTGATCAGATGACCTAAAATCAAAAGTATTGAAAAAAAGTCAATTGTGGCCAACCTACAGTCAAACTTCAAGATTTTGGACCAATATCAACATTTTGAAGTCATATGTATCATTCGATCAATATGGGATCACAATTTTCCAAGAAAGTTGTTCAAATCATCAAAAGGGGCAAAATGGTCAAAATTAGGGTTTTTGACTGAGAATGACCAATCTTTGATTTTTGACCTAGTATATGACTTATTGGTTTGAAACATTGATATCAAGGATCCAAATACATCATTTTGACCTAATCGCATATTTCAATTCATCTCCCGAGATCAGTGGATTGACAGATGAAATTCAGACAGTTGATGGAAAAAGTCAATTGTGCACTGAAAAGTCAAATTTTGACTTTTTGATCAAATTTTAGTTTCAAAAATCACATTTCATCAAGACATTAAAAAATGTAATTTGATCATCAAAAATCAAGAAGGATAAAAGTCATTTAAAAAAAAAAACTTTGCAAGGCTTAGAAATTTTTCTAAGAATTTGTATACTTGTTAATTTCATTACTTCATGACATCTTTTCGTTATAATTCAAAATAATTCAAGGTGTTACAAATAATTCAAGTTATTACAAGGTTGCATTTTTGCAAGATTACAAACCCTAAGCTTTCTCTTGTTTGAATTTTTCCCTTTGACTCAATGTCAAAACTTTGCCACTATGTTGTCCACAAAATAGACTTGTATTATGCTACAAATGTTGTTGTCCAAGAAAGCCCAAAACCATGTTAAAAACAGTCTGTTGTACTTATATAAACAGCCTTGCACCAAGCTTCCACAACACTCCAAAACCACAGCAAAACAGCCCCGCTATGCTACCACTAACCCAATCCAAGCCTGCATTATCCCAGTCCCATATTTGCACAAAATTAGCACATAAGAGGTGCATCAAAAAGAAATGGAACAGTATACCAAAACAGTTCAAAAACTTATTTGTTTCCCTCCTAACTCTTAGTTAACTTTCATCTACAAATAAACTATCTTGATAACACACAAAGGGTTGGCTTTTAGAGAGACAGAAGGAGAGAAGAGAAAAAACAACATTCTTTGTAAACTTTACTCATTCATAAAAGACCCTTGCTCATACTCATCTCTGTTTTCATTTACCAAAACAGAACCTCAACCTATTATTTCATCTTGCAAACCCTCTCATAATCTTCACCTTCCAAATACAAAAACAGTATTGTACAACTTGACTAAGTTGGTGTGATTGAACAACTTAGAACAACTCCCTTAAGATTCATTGAAGTTCACACGGCATCTTGAAAAGTATTCAGATTCAAAACACCAAGTTCAGTCTCAAGGTAAGTCTTCTTGACTTTGTATTTTTTTCATACATCACTAATGATTCATTTTTGAAGATAAAATGTAGTAATCATTGCCCCTTGAATCTAACCATTTGCTTGTTGTTTATATTTATCAATTATATGCTGTGAACTGACCTATATACACAATAGAATAATGTTAGAGGAAAAAAGATGCAGCATTAGTCGACACATACTCACATGAGTCGACTCATTTTAGTGACAAAACATGCTATGAGTCGACACAAGGCCTTATGTGTCGACACATGCTGCTATCCAGACCCCCAAACAGAAAGACATAAGGTGCATGGGTTGATACAAAACATGTATGTGTCGACACAAACAGGAAATGAGTTGACACATCCCATTATGCATCGACTCATACTAGGATGATTTGGTTTTACAGGAACAAGTAAAGTTATGTGTCGATGCAAAGATGCATGTGTTGACACATAATGGTTAAAAAAACATTTTTATTTTCTTTTTACACTGTTTTTACATTCCCTTTATATTTTCTTCATTGCTATTTGGTTGTAATATTTAGACTTTTACTTCATCCTCATTTGTAAATTGTATCCCCATCGCCTAATGATGTAACAGCGTAGGATTTTAATTTCCACAAATTTATCTTTTTCCATAGAATTGTTAGTAATTAAGGTGTGTATTGTAAGATAAAATTAACCGTTAGAAAACCCTAATCTCAAAGACAAAAATGCATGTAATCAAAACACAATTCACGCAAGCACCTCTAGGGTAACCTCGCTTGTTGCCTCAGAAAATAGTCATGTCCCTCTAATATGGGCTCTTTAGCAAAGACTCTCGATAAAAAAAGATCATAGGTCCTCGACGACCCTTCGATATTGCCTTTGGTAAAACGATCTAGTCCCTTACGAAATTTGCTAAAGCGTCTCATAAGTCGCCTTCTATGACTATACGATTGACCCAGCCCGTCCCTTCACATCCAAAGATAGGGTTTTTTATCAATCAATGGTAAGGTAGAAATACTTAAAGGAGGAGGAAAAGAACAAAGACCTTTTTAGTAGGTAGGACGCTCGTAGTTACTTGCTCTCAAACTAAAAACCATCTCCCCACTCACACTTTCAAAACATCTTCAAAAGAAAACATCTCTTTGAACTATTTTCAAAACCAACACTTTGTATGCTTCTTCTAGAGACGAGAATCATTACAAAGTTTGCCGCAACAAAGGCATTTTCAAAATAATTTCAAACTTACACCAGTCACAAACGCATTTCAAATAAAGCATTTTCAAAGTGATCAAGCAACTAAGAGCCCGTAGATAACTACAGATGAGAAGGGTGCTAATACCTTCCCTTTTCATAATCTACCCCCCAAACTCAAGAAAATATCTCGAAAGGTCTTTCCTGTTCTTTTCACCCTTTCCTTTATTAGATAAAAGAAAAATTTGGTGTCGACTCTTGCTATCCGTAATAATTGCGATAAAATGCAAAACACATAAGTCAGTTCTCTCACCGTATTACAGTTAGCTTCAAAGTTATTTTTAAATGGTGATGTGTTATACAAAAGAAACTACGATATGGTTTTGTTGGGGTGCATTGAGAAACATGAAGCAGATACACTTATGAGAGAGCCATGAAGGCACCTTTGGAACTCATACAAATGGGCATGCCATAGCTAGAAAGATCTGGTGAGCAGGTTATTATTGGTTGGCGATGGAAGCTGATTGCTACCATTATACAAAGACGTGTCACAAATGCCAAATCTACGCCGATAAAATGCATGAGCTTCCAATTCCTCTGAATATCCTGAGTTCCCCTTGGCCATTTTCGATGTAGGTAATTATTGATATGATAGGAATGATTGAACTGAAGGCCTCTAATGGACAATGGTTCATACTAATTGCCATCGATTACTTCACCAAGTGGGTCGAAGTTGCATCTTATGTGAATATGATGAGACAAGTTATTACTCGGTTTATCAAGCACAACATCATATGTAGATATGGGGTTCCTAGCAAGATTATTACAGACAATGAGTCTAACTTGAATAAAAAAATGATGAAGGAGTTATGCGATGACTTCAAGATTGAGAAACATAATTCCTCACCATATCGACCAAGATGAATGTGGACGTTGAAGCTGCCAATAAGAATATCAAGAAAATCATTAAGAAAATGGTGAAGACATATAAAGATTAGCATGAAATGCTCATATTCGCTCTACATGGCTACTATATTTTCGTACGTACATCAACAGGTGTAACTCCTTTCTCTCTCGTGTATGGCATGTAGTCAGTACTCCCTGTTGAAGTAGTAATTCCCTCACTATGAGTTCTAATGGAAACAAAGCTTAAAGAATCAGAGTGAGTTCAGACGTGACTTGATCAGTTTAACTTCATTGAAGAAAAATTCTTAACATCTTAGTGTTATGGTCAGTTATACCAAAAGCGGATGAAAAAGGCATTTGATAAGTAGGTCCATCCTCGAGTGTTCAAAGAAGGGGATTTGGTTCTCAAGAAGATTCTCATACCACGCCTAGAATGACGTGGTAAATGGGAACCCAACTACGAAGGTCTATATGTGGTTAAAACACCATTCTCGGGTGAAGGTCTTATCCTCATAATAATGGATGGGGAAAAACAGCCACATCCGATGAACTCCGACGCGGTAAAAAAATACTATGTATAAAAATCCCGCTAAATCGAACCTTAATGGGCGATTTAGGAAAAAAGGGGCGTCCAGTTGGATTGAAAACCTGAAAGGGAAATCCAGGTAAAAATTAGGGACATAAACAAAAACATTATCCCGGTGGATTGAAAACCCGAAAAGGAGGTCCAGGTAAAAGTTAGGGATTTTATTCCAAAAAAAGAACAAATAGATTGTAATCTAAGAACCACGACCTCGACTACGAAGGAGAAGGATTAATCTATATCATCTGACTCTGAAGTGAAGGAGATTGGAGTTATCAAAGGATATTGGAGAAACGACAGTAACAATTATCAATTTTATTGTCATTACCAAATTTTGTTAAAATTTTTGTAATTACCTCTTTTAAGGAATTGCATCTTGTACTCTCGCTTATTCAAAGGCATTTTATCAAATAAAACAATTACTTTTCAATCTTTCCAATTGTGTTTTTCTTTTTTGGACTTGTTTGCAAAATACTACGAATATTTCTTATAAATATTGTGACGAAATTATTATGGGGATTAGACAAACAAATAAAAGCATTTGATAAAACATAAAAGAGAATTTTGGTTAGAAAAGCTTCGAAAGAAAACCCATGTCTACGTATACACCTACGCCTATGATAAAAATTATCAACAATCTATTGACAATGCTCACCATGATATATCTTAATTCAAATCAACTTGGAGACATCACGACAAAGCAACATACAACGTTGGGGAGTCGGTGACTTGGAAAACCCAATGGTTTAAAAGGAGAAAAAACGTCAAAAACTTTTACAAAACACATGGTTCATGTACATAAGATACATTTGGTGCATATATAAAATAACACATTTTGGGTATCATATCAATTTGAGGAATTATGCATATGTATTGTGCATTGTATTTTCAAAACCGTTTAGGCCAAGAATATTGTGACATATCTTGGGGCCTATTACTAGTTAACTTATTTGTGCAAACTGAACGGTTCAAACCTTAAGCATATTAAACAAATACTTTAGTTGAGAACAGACACAACTAGTATATCTGCAACTTATATCTTTAGTTTAGTTATCTAAGATTCAATTATCAAATCACTCTTCAAACTTCAAACTCGTATTATCTATCCCCTAGGTTGTGATAAGGTGTATAAATCTGCGATATAATTCATTATGTTAGTCTCCAAGCAGCAATGAATTATCAACTTTATTTATCCCCTAGGCTGAGATAAATATACAACATCTGCAATATAGTCTAATACATCAGTCTCTCAGCAGTAATAGACTATTTAAAGTTTGTGTTATCTATCCCCTAGGTTGTAATAGGTATACGAACATCTATGATATGACTTAATGTGTCATCCTCCTAAAAGCAATAGGTTATTTATTCAAAACTCGTGTGTTGTACCCCAAAACATTCCCTCTCATTTTACTCAACCCATGCCCATTGAGGTCCTCAACTTGCTCAAGGATGCCCAAGAGTTGACCACACAAACTCTCTCTTAAGGCAATGTACCTCAAACTAGGGTTTCCATTTTCATCAGGGTGTGGGAACTCCAAAGGTCCAAAATTCTTTCCATGGTCCTAATATATTCTTAAGATCATCCATGTCAAGTTTAATGCCTTGCACAAGAAGTTTGCTCAGTCAATTGCCTAGATGCCTAAAAATCAACTATACTAGGTCAAAAGTCAATTGTGGCCCACATACAGTCAAACTTCAAGATTTTTGGTCAAAATCAACATTTTGAAGTGATATCCATCATTTGATCAAGGGTTGATCATTATTCCTCAAGGAATGCCCCACATTCATCAAAACCCAAAAGTTGTTAAATTAGAGTTTCATAGGAAAAAGTCAACCAAACTTTAACCATGCATAACTTATTCATACTTTATCAGAAATTTTCCATTCAAGGCTCATTTTAAAGAGGATGCAATTCCCTACAACTCACCTTCAGCCCCCAAGTTCAAAATATGCACTCATCAAAAGATATGAATTTCTACATTATAGGTCCTTTTGAAAAGTCAACAAAAACACCTTTTGTGTCAAAGCTTCTTACATAAACATGGAAGACCCAATTGAGATGAAACCAAAGTGGTTGTTTAGGGGACATCCTAAGCTTTCTAAAAAGTCCAAGAACACCTCTCTAGGGTCAAAATTGGAGGAGATATGCCTTGTCAAAGTTGACCGTTTTTGGAAAATTGCCAAAAGTCAAATATGCTCAAAAGTGCATTTTTTGTCAAATGCGCCTAGCATTTCATGATTGTATCTTGTTTGTGACATGGTCCACGACCCAAATCAGCCTCCACACTTATTTATTTATTTATTTATTTATTTTGATTTTTTATTATTTAAAAGTTAAATTAAATCAAATAAATTGCAAAAAATTTAAAAAGATTGGTTTTGATCTAATTTTTTGTAGGAATCAAGTCCAATTAGGCTGGCATATCATATAAAATCGTGCAAGGGATGATTTAAGCTCAAATTGGCATGATTAGGCTATTTTGGAAATATATAATACAAGACCAAAATAAAATCAAATTTCCATGATTCATAAAGATTTAGTTCGATTTTGTTAACCTAATCAATTCTACTACATATATAGAATATACACAATGCACGAGAACAAGCTTAGAGGACAATTCAAAGCCACAAATCCATTCCCGGATATCTCCTGAAGCTAACAGCACCATTTGCACATCCTGAGAAGCCCAGAAACACGACTTACAGACCCACGGTTTACACATACCATCTTGAACTTGATTTTATAATTTACGCATGATTAATCACTTTTAAGCATAGCATTGTGTTAGTATCATCATTTGGGATGTTTTGGTTTAAATAATTTTTCATTTTGATGCATGTATTCATAATTGCCATTGCTAGGGTTTGCTTTGCCGTTTTAGGGTTTTTTATACAGGTTAAATTGGCCCAAGAAAAGGGTACCATGATGCTCGTGGCATCAAGACGAGTTGATCTATGTACTCACAATTGATTTATCATGCTTGATGTGAATTTTGGAAATTTATAGGGTTTTAGTTACATAAGTTTTCTGTAGGTAAAGGTCTCACACCTAAGATGACGGATAGGGGAAGAAGAAGATATGTGGCACGACCCCATTGGCCTGTTTGAATAAAACACGCGTTTTTTTATTTTTTCAGTTATCCACTTTATTTTTATATATTACTCATTGTTATTCTTATATTAACAACTAAAACATGTAGCCTAGTGGTGAAGCGCGCGTTGGAAAGTGTAGAGGACCTGGGTTCGATCCCAGGTCCCAACATTTTGTTATTTTCTTAACAAATGAATGCAAATCCTGTACTTTACACAGCCAAATGCCTTCCATGCAACCCAAGCATCCAAACGTTTGATCATCACCATCACCAATCCAGCGCCTCAGGATGCGTCTCCATGGTACACCTTCCAGCATAGCCCCCACTGGATCCAGCGCAAGGCAGATGGGCCAAGGAATTTCAAGCTAACAACTTCAATGCCACACCCTCTGGATTGCTTTTAACAGGCCCTTTTTTTCCTTTTTTTTTATTTTAATTCTTTTTTAATTATTTTGTTAATTATTTTCCTTTACAAAATACCCCAAAAAATAATTTTTTTATTAAATCAAAAATCACAAAAAACATTAAAAATCATTTTTTTATAAAATATTTTATTTCTTTAATTAATTAGTTTAATTAAAATTAGGGCAATTTAATTCCTTTTTTATATAATCTAAAATAATTAGAAATTAGGGTTTAATTTGTACATAACCTAATTTTTCTAAAAAATAACCTAAATATTTTTCAATTAGATTTTTAAGTATCTCAATTCATTCTCGTATTTAACTCGCCGCGCACTTTTAATTTCCTTTTTTTTACTATTAATGTAATTGCTTCAAGTTTGTAATAGTAATTAGGGTTCTAAATTCCGCATCTTTATTTTTAGTCCAAGATAATTATGTATCTGCAAAAGCCTTGTAATAGCTAGAACTTTAAGCTTTCTGCACTTTTAATTCCCGCAAACTATAAACTGCTTAGATGAATGTTAATAGGATTGTATGGATAGACAAACTGAAAATTAATACAGTAGAAAACCCTAAATGTGCAAAGAGAAATTAACTGAAAACATACACTCGCACATGCTAACTCCTAGTGTTTACTCCACTCTGGTTGCCTTCAGTAAATGGTCATGAAGTATAGGGTTTGTTAGTTGTTGTCCTCTAGCCTCGAAAGATCTCAAATGACCCATTCGGATGTTGCCTCGGAAAAATATCTTTAAGGCTTTAGGATGATTACTAACATTTCCTAACATTTCTTTTGTGATAGTACATATCCCTTCGAACGTCCCTTAAAACTCCAACGACGATGCTACCTATTCCTTAATAATGGGATAGCATTGTCTAAAAGGAAAACGAACAGACTTTTTTTGAGTAGGTAGATTAGTTCCTAGGTACTTGATCAAACAAACAAACTTTTTCACACAAACACTTTTCAAACAAAGTTTTCAAAAATAACTTTGTAACGATCTTGAGGACAGAAAAAAGGGTTAACACGAATTAAAACAAAACTTTTCAAAACAAGCACACACAAGAAGTTTTCAAAATGAGGAAGTACCTAAGAGCCCATGGAAAACCATGGATAGAAAGGGTGCTAACACCTTCCCTTTCTATAATCTACCCCCCGTACTCAGAAACATTTCGAAAAAGGTTTTTTTTGTTCTTTTTCCTTTTCCTTGTTGGATAAAATAAAATTCGGTGGCGACTCTTGCTTATCGTGACATTTTGCAAACAAAAAAAGAAAATCAGTATTAACAGTCGGTTCTGCCACTGTATGACAGAACTGGCAACTCTACTGGGGAATAAAATATAAAGTGGGGTAAACCTTAGGATCTAGGTCATATTTAATTGCTTTCTTTTGATTGTCTTGCTTGCTTTATATTTATGGGAATTGTTTGGGTTATTTGATCCTATAGCCGGATCGGGAAACACCTTTTAGGTAAGTAGCAATAAACTGTGAGGGAGTTGTGTTGGGGTATACCGACACGGTTGAAGTAGTAGCTACGTTGATGTGGCACTTTGGTTGGTACCCGTAACCCTTGAGTCAATCAGGGAGATGTATGGGGCCGTCGTGTGGTGTCATAAAGCATCAACTGACCTTAGAACCTTTAATTGAACAACTTGGTTAGTAGGACGTAGCGAGATGGCTGACTTTGGTGTATGCCCAAGGTCGACAGATACACGATGCTACACTCATTGAGGTTTGACTTATGAGTTTTATTTGATTACGAGTCAATCGTCGATTGAACAAGGCTTGGGGGAAAGATTAGTGATATTGAGATCCCTTAGAACCCGATTATTATTTATAGGACATGTTGAACTAATCCAGCTTCAAGAGGGTATGACCTTAAAACCCATGCAAGCCTAAACCTAAGGTTGTTTGTGTGACTTGTGTGCTTTCAACTTGAACTACTTGCAGAGTTTTATTACCTAATAACATGAGTTCCTTGCAGGTTTTGTTTACAGTTATTATCCAATAACTTGGATTTCTTGCAGGGTTTACTTGCTTACATCACTTCGCACCTTTGCTTAAAAGCATAGCATACACATTATAACATCATGACTTAACATCTCCTTAACCATTTCAAGGATCTCGAGGGTCTGTGATGTAGGTTATGATAAATTAGACGTCTAGCAAGGGGCAAGGGAATTTATTTTCCTCTAGCTAGTGTCGTTAGAAGATCAAAACTCAACAACTTGAGTCAGGGGATATGGCCCACTTGATATGGTGGCATTGAGTCTCGTAGAAGGACTCTCGACGATACAAAGTTCTTCAATCAAAACTGAAAAATTCAACTTCTGACATTTTCATGTTTACCCCGCGAGATCCTTGAAAACATTGCATACATATATAATACATATCATTGCATAAGCAGGTTTCAAAGCAGGTATCTCATGTTCTCACTGTTTATTTCAGCAATGGCTCTCCAACAAGAAAACAGAGATCTCCAAGCTCAAGATGCCCAATTCAAGGAATTTATCCTAAATCTATCCAAGGGGAAAGAAGACCTGAAAACACTCTTCGCCGGGAATCTGACGAAGGAACATCCTGACAACAACAAGGATGAACAATTGGAACAACTGCAAGTTGAGGTAGAAGAAATGAGAATCCAGATGCTGGGGCAGATGGCTCTTATCCAAAACTTTGCTCGAGGACAAGAAGGGCTAAGAGGCTTCCTTAACAAGCTTCACCAAGATGGATGAAGATCCATGAAACAAACAGTTAAAATTTTGGATTAAGGCATTAATCATCCCCCAGTGAGAGAAGAGGTTGGTTTGGTCAGGAGCAGACCCTTCGAGATGGCTACTACATCACAAGCCCAACCATAACCTCACCAACAACAACGGGGCAATCGGCATAAGAAGAACACATCCGAAAGACGCTTCACCGAAATCAACATGTCATTGGCTCAAGCATTGCAATGCATGTTGAAGGCCAAGTTGGTTATGTTAAGGGACCCTCCTCAGAATCCCAACATAGCCTCCCTAAGGTACAATCCAAATGCAAGATGTGTGTACCACTCCAACAGTCCTGGACATGACACCAATAACTGTTGGGAATTGAGAAATAAAATTCAAGACCTGATTGATGAAGGAGTGCTAGGATTTGCATACGACGGCCAGGCTGAGTTCTTCCGCCATCCCTCCAAGGAATACCATCTGAAGTGACAAGTTCTAACAAGAAGACTTTTAGTTCATTAGAATTTTCAATGTGTAATTTTATTTTGATTTGTTTGAACATTTATTCGTATCAAACCTCGTTATTTCATCAATGCATTGCACATGTTTGTCTTGAATCAATTCATTTGTATTCACTATTTCAAAAATGTGTTCTTATTTCCTTTTGTGATATTCAACTCTCGATTAAAACTCTAAGCCTTAGAGGGAGGATGACGAAAATGATACCACAATCTCTACAGTATGCTTTCGAACAGACTCCACTGACGATGTACATGCGTTGTTTCAAATCCTAAATAGTGGAGTTATAAGGAAGAAAATCCCTAGTCAACCCCTTCGATCCAAAGAAGTAGGAGTTTTTCTTTTCATACAAATTAAAACCCTTAATCATAACCAGGGGCAGGGTAGTTTTCTCAGTTAATTCAGAGGCGCATTCAGTCACAATCTAGCGCTTCATACACAATGAATGGCATCGAAGATGTCCTTCCAAAACAAAAGACGGTGATGGTTCTGTATAATCGTCAAGACAAGTAGTCATTATCTCTCGAAATAAAAGTCCATTAAGTCAAAACCTATGAAGGAGAATTAAGAGAAAAATTGGGGCATCCCACTGACTGTAATCATAAAATAAACAGTTCAGGAAAAAGAAAGGATAACAAAAAAAGAGGTTACTACAAATCCTTGACAAAAAAAAGATTACAAAAATGACTGCCTTTTCAAAATAAATGTTCAATTTCTGAATCATCACCAAAGATTCCAGACTCATTCTGGATCTAAACGCGCAATTAACTGAGCATAGGACTGAAGAACATCACTAAGAGCGGGTTGGGTACAAATAAAATTTGAGCCTTTATCCTTTGTTTCTTGAACCGTGAACCAGGCCACGTTATAACCCTTAAAAGTCATAGTTGAAGCATGGGTTTGTTTTAGAGCATACTGTTACAAAGGTATCCTTACTCCTGTAGGATTTGTTATGAATCCTGAGTTGATATCACATTCTTGCAAATTTCGTTTTACTACACAAAACACATTTTCAAAAAAAAAATTTCAAGACAGACATGAGTTTTGCATTCTTTAAATGACATTGTTTTCATATGACTAATTGTTTGACAGTAGAGAAATATACACAATGGATATTAAATGAACAGACATCCTCTCAACGGACAGAATCACCTCAGCGGGAAAGACACTTCCAATAATAGGTCTTCCATAAGTAAGGGGCATGACATGATGTCTAAATACACCTGGGGAAGTCTCTCCAAAAGTTCCAAATAACCAGGGGAAGATCTCCATCTGAATCGCTTGGGTAATTACACGCGCATTCCAGCAACGAATCATGTGCCATTAAGAAAACATTTTTGACAGTACTACAACACAACACTATGGACAGTGACAACTCTCTACATCCTGAAAGCATGGACATAGTTAGAAAATACTACGCATAACAAAGACCCACTAGTTTGACATACCTAGGCAAATATAAGGGCATCCCGGCGAACCAAAACGGTTCGGGAAAAAGTTAGGGATATATATAAAAAAATATGTACACCCGACAAGTCGAAAATCTGAAAAGGCGGCTTGGGCAAAAAGGTATCTCGGTGGACTAAAAACCCGAAAGGGCAGTCTAGGAAAAAGTTAGGGATTTAAAAAGTACGACTATGTCCAGTCACCTGTCTATCAGTGGAAGACTTATACCTTGATAAACATTCATCAAGAGAACTAGAATCGAGAAACGGTTCAGATACACTCTAGATATGGATGCCATTCAGATTCATCTTTCAGATACAGTTCAGATACACTCCAGATATGGATGCCATTCTGATACTCATTCAGATTCAGATTTCACATACAGTTCAAATATGCTTAAGATATGGATGCCATTATGATACTCATTCAGATTCAACTTTCAGATACAGTTCAGATATGCTCCAGATACGGATGCCATTCTGACACTCATTCAACACATGTTTCAAAGTACAGTTCAGATACGATCCAGAGATGAATGTCATTCTGACTCTCATTCAACACATGCTTCAAGTACAGTTCAGATACGATCCAGAGACGGATGTCATCCTGACACTCATTAAATACTTGTTCAAGTACAATCACGACATAGATCCACTCAAAAAATCTTCGCATGTACCCCGTCCATCATGGTACGAGGGGCAGAGGAAGTTGGTAGAAAAGTCACTATCACATACAAGCAAGTGATACCTATATTCCCCACAGAGTAGAGACAACCAAGGTCCGACCTCCGTATCCCCAAGCAGGAATTCCTTCCCCAGCAGGTTCCTTCAGAAAGCTGATATTTGCATTCCCCAGCGGAGTTTTATAATCATAAACAATTTATAAAGAAATATACCGAGAAGATTGAACAAGTGGAAAAGGATAGAGAACGTGGGCTGTAATGCCAACTCAAAACAAGTGAAAAAGAATGGGCCCATTTGGCAAAATTTGATGTTTTTGGGATAGTTGACTTTTGGCAATTTTGGAAAAAGGGTCAACTTCAACAATGCATAACTTCCTTAGTTTTGACTCTTTAGAGGTGTTAATGGAATTTTTAGAAATATTAAGATGTCCTCAAATAAACCCTTTTGGTCTCATTTCATTTTTATGTTCCATGCTCATGTATTAAGCTTTGACAAAAATGGTGTTTTTGTTGACTTTTCAAAATGACCTATAATGTCCAAATTCATAACTTCTTGTGAGTGCATATTATGAACTTGGGAGCTGAATATGGATTGTATGGAATTTAATCTTCTTTAAAATGAGATTTGGATGGGTAATGTTTCATAGAGTATGAGAAAGTTATGCTTGGTCAAAGTTGAGTTGACTTTTCCTATAAAACCCTAATTTAGCAACTTTTGAATCTTGATGAATTATGAGCAATCCTTGATGAATCATGATCAACCCTTGATAAAATGATTAAATATCCTTCAAAATGAGAATGTTGACAAAAAATCTTGAAGTTTGACTGTAGGTGGGTCACAATTGACTTTTGCCCTAGCACTGTCGATTTTTGGACCTTTGAGCAATTGACTGGGCAAACTTTCTCTGCAAGGCTTGAAACTTGACATGGATGATATTGAGAACATATTAGGACAATTTTGAGCATTTGGGATCACTTGGACTCAAGTATCTTGATGCAACATGAAACCCTAATTTGAAGTAGACTGCCTTAGGAGAGAGCTTGTCTGGCCAACCCTTGGGCTACTTTGAGCAACTTGAGGAGATTTCTTGCAATATTTTGAGAAATATGGGAGGGAAAATTTTGGGGTACAACAGCTGCCCCTGTTCAATCTTCTTAAACCTGAGGATGTAGATTGGCTTTCGTGCCTTTCGTGATCCGAAGGTGGAAGATGGTTGAACACTAGAGTGCCCAGAAATTTGCATTCGCATGAAGTGGTGATTGTCTTGTGATGTCGGGAATGGGCTTACCGATGTCATTTGGAGATTGCTAATGGGGGGTGGGCTTAAAGAATCCATCTGTAGGGGTGTCGATCGCATGAGAGATTCCTTAGCGAGAGCTTGTATACTTGTTTGTTGTGGAAGATTCCGCTGGGGGAAGTCTGATCTTTGTTGAGAGGAGTAGAAATTTAGGAGCTTTGGTTATCCGTTATTCTTCTGGTGAGTCGTCTTTGTTGATATTTAGGAACTCTGGTTGTCCGTACTCAACGGAGGAGTCATCTCTGTTGATATTTAGGAACTTCGATCGTCCGTACTCAACAGGGGAAACATTTTTGCTGAGATTTAGGAACTCGTCCGTAATTCAACTGAGGTGTCGAGATTTAGGAACTCGTCCGTAATTCAACTGAGGTGTCGAGATTTAGGAACTCGTCCGTAATTCAACTGAGGTGTCGAGATTTAGGAACTTGTCCGTAATTCAACTGAGGTGTCGAGATTTAGGAACTCGTCCGTAATTCAACTGAGGTGTCGTGATTTAGGAACTCGTCCGTAAATCAACAGAGGTGTCGAGATTTGGGAACTCGTCCGTAATTCACCTAAGGTGTCAAGATTTAGGAACTCGTCCGTAATTCAACTGAGGTGTCGAGATTTAGGAACTCGTCCGTAATTCAACTGAGGTGTCGAGATTTAGGAACTCGTCCATAACTCAACTGAGGAGTCGAGATTTAGGAACTCGTCCATAATTCAACCGAGGTGTCGAGATTTAGGAACTCGTCCGTAATTCAACTGAGGTGTCAAGATTTAGGAACTCGTCTATAATTCAACTACTTTGCTGAGATTTAGGAACTCGTCCGTAATTAAACTATTTTCCTAAAATTTAGGAACTCGTCCGTAATTCAACTATTTTGTTGAGATTTAGGAACTCGTCCATAATTCAACTACTTTGCTGAGATTTAGGAACTCCTCCGTAATTCAACTATTTTGCTGAGATTTAGGAACTCGTCCGTAATTTAACTACTTTGTTGAGATTTAGAAACTCGTTCGTAATTCAACTATTTTGCTGAGATTTAGGAACTCGTCCGTAATTCAACTGCTTTGCTAAGATTTAGGAACTCGTCCGTAATTCCACTACTTTGTTAAGATTTAGGAACTTGCCCGTAATTAAACTACTTTGCTGAGATTTAGGAACTCGTCTGTAATTCAACTACTTTGCTGAGATTTAGGAACTCGTCTGTAATTCAACTACTTTGCTGAGATTTAGGAACTCGTCCGTAATTCAACTATTTTGCTGAGATTTAGGAACTCGTCCCTAATTCAACTATTTTGCTGAGATTTAGGAACTCGTCCATAATTCAACTACTTTGCTGAGATTTAGGAACTCGTCCATAATTCAACTATTTTGCTGAGATTTAGGAACTCGTCCGTAATCCAACTACTTTGTCGAGATTTAGGAACTTGACCGTAATTCAACTACTTTGCTGAGATTTAAGAACTCATCCGCAATTAAACTACTTTGCTGAGATTTAGGAACTCGTCCGTAATTCAACTGCTTTGCCGAGATTTAGGAACTCGTCCGTAATTCAACTGAGGAAACCACTTTGTTGAGATTTAGGAACTTACCCGTAATTCAACTAAGGTAAAAGCTTCATAGCTTTGAATTTTGTGAGAATTTGATTGTATTTTTCTTGAAAGGTAAAGGTTAGATGTATGTAATGCATGATATGTATCAAGCAATGATGTTCTCAAAATAAATGAGATTGTGTTGTATGATGCGTATATGCATGTTCCATGATGTATGGAAATGTAATGTTTTTAGCTAGGGAAAATAAATCCCGGATAGATGTTGGAGAAAAGAGTTGAATTCTTCGTTTCTGCTGGGGATAGAGAACGAGGATGATTGTGAGAATAAACCTGTAGGAGAGGATAACTCTGATGGGGAATAAACTGATGAGGAGATTACTCTGTGGGGAAGAGATGTTCTTCTGAGGATTCCGCTGATAAATTCCGCTGGGGATGAATTACCATTGCTGGTGATACTGAATCCTGTTAGGGATTGAGTTTCTGCTTGTGAAAGGAATGAACTCCGCTGGGGATGATCTTTCAGTTGCGTCTTCACTGGGGATAACCTTTTAGACTTTACTGGCGGCAATCTTCCAGACTCTATTGGGGATGATCCTCCAAACTCCACTAGGGAAGATTTTCCAGACTCCACTAGGGATATATTTTTTTATACTCCGCTGGGGATATTAAGACTTTTTAGTGCTGATGGTAGATAAACTCTGCTTGGGGAGAATATTGTCGACTCGTTCGCGGTTGTGGGTCTCAATTGGGGAGAGTTAACATTACTGTCTTTTTCTTACTCTGCGGGGAGTGAATGTACCTCAGTCATACTCTTCAGCTAAATTTATCCTTGTACCTGGTGGACAGAGCAACTGTAAAGCTTGGACAATTCTTATTGCCCCCGTTCCTGATATTACGAGTAATTGTCTTTTGTTTCACATGTAAATATTCATGAGCAACAATTAATGTTAAATGCATATATCAAAAATGAAAATTGGACGTTCTTTGCAAAACAAAACAAAAAAAGGAAAAATAGTTTGAAATTTCTCTGAAAATGAATTGTATTGACTTTGATGTTTGGCCTATAAATAGGCGTTTTTGTATAAGAGGCTGACGTCCTAGTAAGAGAACACCGCCGAACAATAGAGTTTATACAATTTGTGAAAAAAAACAAAATAGCTATGTGGATAATCCCATTGCGTTCCAACTCTACTATTGCCCCAATGTCCTCGAGCATCTCATCACTTTTCTACTTGGTTGAAGGTAGATTAGATTGATTAGTGTCGTTCGAGCTTGATAGTCGATAACGAAGTCTGGTTGCAAGGTGATCCAATGAGACATAGTGTTACGCTTTGATCCCTAATTTTACCTGGACCGCTCTTTCGGGTTTTCAGTCCACCGGGATACCCTTTTTTTCCCAAGCCGCCTTTTCAGGTTTTCGACTTGTCGGGTGTACAGTTTTTTTCATTTTCATCCCTTATTTTTGCCCAAACCCTTTTGGTTCGCCGGGAAGCCCTTATTTTTGCCTAGGCCAGTCGACCTAGCGGGTCTTTGATTATGCGTAGTATTTTTTCACTATGTCTGCATTGACGGGGTGAGGAAGGTTGTCACCATCCATGGTGGTTAGAATCATAGCTCCTCCTGAGAAAATGTTCTTCACCACAAATGGCCCTTCGTAAGTAGGGGTCCATTTACCCCTGGGATCACCTTGAGGTAAGATAATGCGCTTGATTACCAGATCCCCGACTTGATACTCTTGTCGTCTAACTTTATTATTAAATGCCTTGATCATCCGCTTTTGATACGTTTGACTATGACAAATAGCAGTAGGTCTCTTTTCGTCAATTAAGTTAAACTGATCAAGCCGGTTCTGAACCGAGTCGTCTTTGCTCAAACCTGCATCCTTCATAATCCGAAGAGAGGGTATCTGAACTTCAAGGGCAAGACTGCCTCCATACCATATACCAAGGAATAGGGGGTTTCCCCTATTGACGTCTGCGCTGAGGTGCGGTAACCATGAAGAGTAAATGGTAACATCTCGTGCCAGTCTTTATATGTCACCGTCATCTTCTGCACAATCTTCTTAATGTTCTTATTAGCCACTTCAACAACCCAATTTATCTTCGGCCGGTAGGGAGAAGAGTTATGATGCTGTATCTTGAACTGCTTGCAGAGCTCGGTGATCATCTTATTGTTGAGATTTGTACCATTGTCCGTAATGATCCTCTCTGCTACATCGTATCAACAGATCAAATTGTGCCGAATGAACCGTGCCATGACGTTCTTGGTTACAGTAGCAAAGGAAGCTGCTTCAACCCACTTCGTAAAGTAATCACTAGCTACTAGGATGAAACGATGCCCGTAGGACGTCGTAGGTCTGATCTCACTGATCATGTTGATGCCCTACATTGCAAAAGGCCAAGGAGCTGTCAAGACGTTCAGAGGATATGGAGGTATGTGCACTTTATTAGCATAGACTTGGCACTTGTGACAGGTCCGAGAATGCTGATAATAGTCGGCTTCCATTGTGGACCAATAATATCCTTCCCGAAGGATTTTCTTTGCCATGGTATGTCCACTGGAATGACTTCCGAAAGTACCTTCATGTAACTCTACCATAATCCTTTCTACCTCGTTCTTATCCATACATCGCAGTAAGGTTGAATCATGGTTACGCTTGTACAGGATGTCATTACTGATGAAGAACTTCGCCGCGAACCTCCTCAGAAACTTCTTGTCATTAACAGATGCACCCTCGGGGTACTCCTGAGCCTCGAGATACCTTTTTACATTGTGAAACCAGGGTTTATCTGCTACCTCTTCAGTATCAATGTCACAACAATGTGCGGGTTCTTCCAACCTTTAGATGGTAATCCGGGGAGCCTCGTTTTCCCAATTGACTTTGAACATAGAAGACATCGTAGCTAGCGCGTTCGCCAACTGATTCTCCTCTCTAGGGAAGTGTTCAAAGGTTATCTCCTCGAAGTGGGGAAGCAACATCAATAAATGCTCCTTGTAAGGAATAAGATTTGGGTGTTTCGTATCCCACTCGCCTTTGATCTGACTGATCACGAGAGCAGAATCTCTGAATACACTTAAGAACTTAATCCTTAGGTCAATAGCTGCTCGAAGACCCATGATGCAAGCTTCATACTCTGCCATATTGTTGGTGCAGTTAAAAAACAGTCGGGCGGTGAACGGAGTATGAGAGCCTTCAGGAGATATGATCACGGAGCCAATTCCATTACCCAAAGCGTTTGAAGCTCCATCAAAGTAAATGGACCATCGGGATCCTTTCTCAGGTCCTTCATCCGGTCCAGGTGTCTCACAGTCAATCACTATCATGATATTCTAATCCAGGAATTCAAAGTTCATGGACTTGTAATCGTCTACAGCCTGATGTGCCAAATGATCTGCCAACACACTTCCCTTGATTGCTTTTTGGGTCGTGTATTGGATGTCATACTCAGTCAAGATCATCTACCATCTTGTTATTCTTCCGGACAAGGCAGGATTTTCGAAGATATACTTGATTGGATCCATCTTTGATATCAATAGAGTAGTGTGAGTCAGCATATATTGTCTCAGCCGGCGAGCAGCCCATGCCAAAGCGCAACAAGTTTTCTCAAGCAACGAGTATCGGGTCTCGCAGTCGGTAAACTTTTTGCTAAGGTAATAAATAGCATGCTCTTTTCGGCCAGACTCGTCATGCTGCCCCAACACACACCCCATTGAATTATCGAGTACTGTCAAGTATAATATCAAAGGTCTCCCTTCAACTGGAGGCATCATAATGGGTGGCTCTTGGAGATATTCTTTAATCCTTTCGAAAGCGGCCTGGCATTCATCGTTCCATCTTACCACTTGATCTTTCTTCTGTAGCTTGAAGATTGGCTCACAAGTAGCAGTCAGGTGTGAGATGAATCAGGAAATATAGTTCAGACGTCCCAGAAAGCCTTTGACTTCTTTTTCTGTTTGTTCGGACTTTCAAAGTCATAACTGGCGGTAGAAGAGTCTTTATCAGTGGGATCTAGAGTGGATGTAGACCTGTATATGAGAGTGTGTGTAAAATAGCTGTTTTACAAGATAGAAAAGAAAAACAAGGAGCGCAAAATTTGAAATGCAAGAAACGTCCAATGCTTTTATTAATGATATATGGTAATGACACATATAAAACCCTCACAAACAAAGCCACGGTGCCTCGGGTAAGACACCGGACCGTAAAGCTTAAAAATTGTCTGTTACAAATTCAAAACAAAAGTCTCATTACTGGTACCCCACTGTGTAACAAAGGTTGTCTTCTCCATGTCTTCGGGAGCCATCTTAATCTGATTATAACCGGAGAAACCATCCATAAAGGAGAATACCTTATGATGTGCGGTGTTGTCAACCAGAACGTCGATATGACGCAGAGGGAAATCATCCTTGGGGCTCGCCCTGTTCAGATCCCTATAGTCAACACACATTCGAACCTTACCATCCTTCTTCGGCACAGGAACCACGTTGGCCACCCACTGTGGGTAACAATTAACTGTTAGAAAACCTGTATCAAATTGTTTCATAACCCCAGCCTTGATTTTCTCAGACATCTCCGGGCGCATTCGTCGAACTTTCTGTTTCACTGGAGGACAGTCTTCCTTGGTAGGCAGGCAGTGAACCACAATATAGGTATCCAACCCAGGCATATCTTCATAAGACCAAGCAAAGATCTCCACGTAGTCACGCAGCATCTGAATCAACCGTTGCTTAACACTAGGCTCCAGATTCACGCCGATCTTGACCTCTTTCTTGTCTACCTCTGCACCCAGATTCACTGATTCCACTGGCTCTTCAAGCGGATGTATGGCCCTCTCTTCCTGAAGTAGTAGTATAGCAAGTTCACTAGGCACTTCACAATCATCCTCACCTTCGTCCTCGGCTTGGTTGATCGGACTTTCGAAGTCATAACTGGCAGTAGCAGAGTCGTTATCAGTGGGATCCAGAGTGGATGTAAACCTGTATATGAGAGTGTGTGTAAAATAGCTGCTTTGCAAGATAGAAAAGAAAAAAAAGGAGCACAAAATTTGAAATGCAAGAAACGTCCAATGCTTTTATTAATGATATATGATAATGACACATATAAAACCCTCACAAACAAATCCACGGTGCCTCGGGTAAGACACCGGGCCGTAAAGCTTAAAAATTGTCTGTTACAAATTCAAAACAAAAGTCTCATTACTGGGTAATAAAAGAAATTGGCACAAAATCCTTTGCTGTCCAATTGCTTAATCCACCGTCGGCAGTTGGGTAAATCCAGCTATCAAACTTAGACTCTTCAACATCATCCCCAATAGCATTCACTCTCGCGTCATGTTTGGGCATAGGTGTCGTTATGACATTAGGTTTCTCTGGCGCTTCGAACTCAATCTCCTTAGCATCAATCAGATCCTGCACTTTATTCTTCAAGACCCAGCAGTTATTCGTATCATGCCCCGGGTTATTGGAGTGAAAAGCACAGCGGGCGTTTGGATTGTACAGCGGTGATGTTGTATTGGGATTCTTCGGAGCCTCCTTCGAAATCACCAGATTGGTCTTTAATAACTGCGGCAGAATCTGAGACAGGGTCATACTGAGCCGAGTAAATTGTCTTTGCGGCCTCTCTGCTCTTGGCTGATTGTTGCGTTGTGGAGAAACAACAGGCCTTGATATAACCACCGCATTAACCGCTTGGCGGCATTCAGGTCGGTTATGGCTCTTCGAGCTGTAAATTGTGCTAGATTCCTTCTTAAAAGGCTTCTTCTCCGTGCTTGACAAAGCACCCTTCTGTATCTTGCCAGATTTGATACCGGCCTCAACTCTTTCCCCATAAACATGTCCACTAACTCTCTATCAGCCAGAGGGGGTTGTACTCTTCCAGCAAGGTCCCTCCACTTCTGAGCGTAGTCGTTAAAACCTTCGCTCGCACCCATAGACATACCCTGAAGTTGGGTACGCGTGGGAGAGAGGTCGGCATTGTACTAGTATTGCTTGTAAAAAGCAACATCAAGGTCCTCCCAGTTATGGACGTTAGCTCCTTCCAGTTGGTAAAACCATTCAAGTTGAGTCCCTGAAAGACTATCTTTAAAGAAATGAATCCAGAGGTTTTTATCGGCAGTGTATGGTTGAATCTTTCTAACATACGAGTGGAGGTGTAGCTTTGGGAAAGAGACCCCGTTGTATTTAGAAAACATTGGTGCTTTAAACTTATGGGGAATCACCACCCCAGATGCCAAACCCAAATCTCTGAAGTCCAGACCAGGGACTTTCTGGACCTCCATTGTGCGCAACCGGTCTTCGAGTTGCTTATACCTATCCTCAGCCAGAGGATAATGGTCTTCATCAAAGTTAGTCTCATTGTCAGAAACCACAAGGCTAGGAGCCCTCCTTTCTTCCTGATTCTCTCCCCCTCCAGGTGAGTGAGACAAATTAACTTCTTCCCGCAAATTGTTCCCAAATCTACGACCCATATTCAGGAGGATCGTCTTCTTCTTCTTCTTCTTATCCTTCAAGATAAGAGTCTTCAGATCTCGCTGAACCTTGGCCAAGTTCATGAACATTTCCTGGAACTGGGCGTTCTGAGCTTGCAGAGCCTTGATAGCTTGATCAGTTGATGTTTCTGAAGACATGATGTGCTGAAATAAATAGCGAAGAATATGAGCAACCTGTAAGGGTACCTGTAATGAGGTGCATGGGAATGGAATGCGTATGATATGATTTCAAATACTTTGGAGATTCAAATTTGTAAACCAAAATGAAACATAATTTTATTAGATAAAAAACTTGAAATCAATGTTTAACAGATGCCTTTAAGGCGTTACAATAAGAAATACTAAAATCAAATCTAAGCTAGAAACAATAAAGACAATCAACGCTCCCATCGTCGCTTTCCTTTGGTGTCGGCATAGTCGTTGAGGACCTTCTCATTCTCCAGCTGCCTTGTAAGCCTCAGGATCTTCCGCTCCTGCTCATGATACTTTTCTCTGTAAGTATCCCGTTCTTCCCTTAGTTGGATCTAAGACCTCTTTAATGCCCCAATGTCAGTAGGCATGTATGGATGGAGGATGGTAGGAGGAACCCCTTCTTCATCAGCATGCTCAATTATCACAGGCGGGACAACTTCGTATGGCATCCCGAGCTTTTAGGCACCAGCTCGAACCCACCGGAGATATGGCTCTATTGGAAGAGAAGTCTTCATGCCTAGCTCATGCGGATCAGACCTGTTGACCCTATCCCAGGCTTGTATGAATCTGCGGCAATGTCCCTCAACATCTCCCTAGAAGTCAAAGACAATGCTTGGAATCAGCAACTCATGAGGTCTGTCCCTCCTAGCTCGCCCAAATTGTCGTAAGTCCAAACAAGGATTATAGGTGATCCCTCCTCTGATTCCCAGCAATGGAGCATTTGGGTATTCCCCACAATGATCAATAATAGCTACTTCTTCCATGTCTTTAGTACTCCAGATGATGTCCGCGTGAGCAAGGGACATAATCCTGTAGGCCCAACCCATGCCTTCCCCATTCTTCAAAACAGATTTAGGGAGGTGAGAAATAAACCACCTCGACAGCAATGGTGCACAACACATAAGGGTTCCCCGTTTCCGAGCAGTACGGGCATAGAGAGTGTGCAGAATATCACCCAAGAGAATGGGCACTGGATTACAGGACATGAAAATCTTCACCGCATTCACGTCGACAAAGGAATCTGAATTAGGGAACAGAGCCAGACCATAAATGAGAAGAGCTAGGATGTCTTCAAACGCTTGGAAGTCTAAATTGTCCCAGAACTGATTATCTGATCCACCAAGAACTTAGCCAAGAAGCCTTTTGTCCCACTCCGAGTCTCCCAGTTAGACATTACCTCAGCCTTTGTCAGATGTAGGGTTGTAGCAACATCCTCTGGCCTAAGAGCTATCTCCCAACCTGTAAATGGGGTCTTCTCTAGAATAGAGATGCCGAGTAGTTCCAAGAACTCTTCCAAGGTAGGGACCAACTAATAGTCCGGGAAGGTAAAGCAGTGGTACAATGGATCAAAGAACTGGAATAAGACACTCATCATTTGTTCATCCAGCTTGGAAGTGACCAGACCAAGGAGGTGACTATGTCTTCTATCAAAAGAGGAAGTGTCAGGAACCTTGGAAACCAAATCTCTAAGCTGAGTAGGAATCTGTACAAAGCTGATCTGAATAGTGTTTCTATGCATAGATGCCATGATCTGCAAAACAGAACAAAGATGAATCGCATTAGTCTTTGAAATGGTTAGTCCAATGCAATATGCATGCAATGTCATGATGCATGATGTCATGATAGAAACACACCACAAGTATTCATAGATAACAAACATGGTAAGGGCAAACAAGTCACACAGATAGCCCTTAAATTTCAGGCTGGCATGGAGTTTATGTATTACCCTCTTTCAGTTTAGTTGGCTCAACCTGTCCTAGTAATAGTAACCGGGTTCTAGAGGATCTCAATATCACTGACCACACTCGATCGGTCATAATTCCAGTTTAGCAACCTTTTCTTGCAGCCGGAATCATCGCGAGAGTTTGGTCTCAATGAGTGTAGCATACTGCTACTTTTCTATGGCCAAGTTGGTCAATTATAGGTTCTAAGGTCAGTTGGTGCTTAATGACCCCTTAGCAACCCCATACTCTCCTTATTCCGCCACAAGGGATATCGGTACAAACTAAAGTGTCACACCAACGTAGCTACTGCTTCAACCGTATCGGTCTACGATGTACAGTTCCCTCACAGTCTATTGCTACTTACCTAAAAGGTATCCCTAGATCCGGGTTAGGATCTATAGTAACTCCGATTCAAACCCACAAAATAAAGCATACAAATCAAGCAATTGAAAATAATATGAACTAATCCTAAGGTACACCCCACTTATATAATCCCCAGCAGAGTTGCCAGTTATGTGATACGGTGGAAGAACTGACTGTTTTTGGAATGCTGGTTTGTGTTTTGCATTTGTTTTCGCAAAATGTTGCGGTAAGCAAGAGTCACCACCGACTTTTATTTTATCCAACAAGGAAAGGAAAAAAGCATAGAAAAATTCCTTTTTTGAGATATTTCTGAGTACGGGGGGTAGATTAAAGAAAGGGAAGGTATTAGCACCCTTTCTATCCATGGTTTTCCATGGGCTCTTAGGTACTTGCTCATCATTTTCAAAATTGTTTTCTTTGTGTTTGTGGGTTTTGAAAAGTTTTTGTTTTAACTTCGATTTAACTCTTGCTTTTGTCTTCAAGAGTGTAATGAAGTGTTTTTTGAAAACTTTGTTTTGTAAAGAAGTGTAAGTGTGGAAAAAAGTTTGTTTTGAAATGAGCAAGTACTTAAGAACTAATCTACCTACTCGAAAAAGGAATCGTTCTATGTTTGTTTCCTTTAGACAATGATATCCCACTATTAGTTAGTAGGTAGCACCGTTGTTGGAGTTCAAGGGTCAATTCGAAAGAGGGACATACAGTCACTAAAGCAATGGTAGGATGTCTTAGTTGTAACCCTAATGTCTTAGATCATTTATCCGAGGCAACAATATCCGAGGCAACCTTTCCGAGGAAACTTATGATCTTTTAGACAAGAGGGCTACCTCTAAAACAACCTATACTCAATGACCGTTTACGAAGGTAACCAAGTGGGAGTATACCCTAGGAGTGCGCATGTGCGAGTGTGTTGATTTCAGTTATTTATCTTTGCACATGTTTAGGGTGATCTAACTGTTTTAAGTTTAGACATTCATTCATGTCATGCAAGCCCTGTTATCAAACATCAAACAGTTGAATATTTGCATAAATTAAAGTACGGAGTTTAATCTAACTATTACAAGACGTCGGGTATTTACATCGCCAAAAATAACCCTTTGAAATTAAAAGCAATAGAAATAAACTAATGTCCTAATTTAATTATTACAAGTCGGGAGCAGATACAATAATTGAAAAGAAATAAAGCGCGTGCGAAACTTGAATCGAATGCGAAACTAGGGTTTTGACCCTCCTAATTAAAAGAAATTGTTTTTTCTTGTTTTTTAATATATTTTAAGAAAAGAAATTAATTCCTAAAATTAAATGCTAAATTAATTAGTTATTAAATTAATAAATGAAAAATAACTAAGTAACATATTTTTGGAGTTTTGTTAATTTAGGAAAGAAAATAAAATGATTAAATTAGTGTTGAAACCTATTGATTCTAATTAATTTTAAATATTTGCAAAAATCATTTAAAGTTATCTAACATTAATATCCTAATTAAATTAATTAATATTTATTAATGAAAATATAAAATTCTAAAATTTAATTGGATAGAAAATATTTTTGGTGATTTTTTGATAAAAAAGAAAATAATTTTTGGGTTAATAAATAAATAAATAAATCAATTAAAGAAATAAACAAAATAATTTAAAAAAGAGAGAGAGAGAGAGAGAGATGGGCCTGAATGGAGGGGTGTGAATAGCAAGGACTCTGGCCCTTTTGTGAGATCTGTTTGACTTTTTGCAATCCAGTGCATGTGCATTGACTGACCCTTTGGTGCACCCTCAGTGGTAGCCACCAGATCTGGCCATCTGGCCATCTGGCGTGTTGATGCTGAAGGCATATGGTGGACATTAGGCTTAAGCGTGTACTGGATCACCTGAAATATTTAAGAAAAATAACAAATGCTGGAGGCAGGGATCGAACCCCTGACCTCCAGCCTCCTACGCCTTGAATGCACACCTGGTAACCACTACACCATGTTGTTCTTATTGTTAATATAATACAAACTATTAATAATATATAAAATGAAAGAAAATTGGAAAAACAAATAAAAAAACGCACGCTCGTTTAAACAAGCCAATGGTGGGGTGACACACCTTCATCCCTGTTCTTGAACCGTGGCTAAAAATTCAAAGGGCTATACCCACGGACAGTGTCAGTTGCTATAACCCTATCCATTCTCAAAATCTCCCACAAGCCATGGAAACGATATTTAAGACCATGGTTGAGGTTGTCTCCTTCTTCTGATCACAACCATACCCATTACCAGGGCCAATTATTCCTGAAATCAAAAACCCTAAAAAACTCCAAAAAAAACCTAACAATGGTGATTCAAGGTATAGGTCATATAAATGAAATTGAATAATGCCAAAATCTTGCAAACATCATGGTGATCAAGATTATGCCATTATTTTACGCTATGGATGCAAGAATGAAGCTTTTTGAATTCAAGAAAAGAGTGATACCGTGTGCGACTTACAGTGCATGAGAGGGCTTCAAAACGCCTGCTTTTGATTACTTTAGGTTGTGGAGATTTCCAGGAAATGATTGGGAGAGGTCTCGAGCCTTGAGGATGCCTCTAAGTGGGATTTTGATCTCACACTTTTTGCTTCTTTTTGCCAATTATGTTCTTGCGCTATGCTTTATTTTCAACCTCTATTTTGATCAGCCTCACCTCCTTATGTATCTCACAATGCATTAGGGTTGTTTATTCAGTCCAAATCTTCTTCTTTCAATGACTTTGGATTTGATTTGATACCCTTTGAAGATCTTTCCAAATATGGCTTATTTTGAATCTTTTTGTGCACTCTAAGGCTTGGCACGAATTGGAAGGATGATAGTTGTATAATGAAGCCTGAAACAACACAAAATCCTTGGTTATTAATGTTTTGGATTTTTACTTGATTTATTTTGATTTAAATCAAACTAATTCAAATAAAAATCAAAATAATTAATAAAAATATGATATGGACAGGTGGCAAAGGGTAGAGCACGTGGTCTGTAATGCCAACTCAAAACAAGTGAAAAAGAATGGGCCCATTTGGCAAAATTTGAAGTTTTGGGGATAGTTGACTTTTGGAAATTTTGCAAAAAGGGTCAACTTCAACAATGCATAACTTCCTCAATTTTGACTCTTTGGAGGTGTTCTTAGACTTTTTAGAAAGCTTGAGATGTCCTATAATCAACCCTTTTGGTCTCATTTAATTTTGATATTCCATGCTCATGTATGAAGCTTTGACAAAAAAAGTGTTTTTGTTGACTTTTCAAAATGACCTATAATGTCCAAATTCATAACTTCTTGTGAGTGCATATTTTGAACTTGGGAGCTGAATATGGATCATATGGAATTGCATCCTCTTTAAAATGAGCTTTGGATGGTAATTTATCATAGAGTATGAGAAAGTTATGCTTGTTTAAAGTTGAGTTTACTTTTCCTACAAAACCCTAATTTAGCAACTTTTGAATCTTGATGAATTATGAGCAATCCTTGATGAATCATGATAAACCCTTGATAAAATGATGAAATATCCTTCAAAATGAGAATTTTGACAAAAAATCTTGAATTTTGACTGTAGGTGGGTCACAATTGACTTTTTCCCTAGCACTGTCGATTTTTGGACCTTTGAGCAATTGACTGAGAAAACTTTCTCTGCAAGGCTTGAAACATGACATGGATGACCTTGAGAACATATTAGGACAATTTTGAGAATTTAGGATCACTTGGACTCAAGTATCTTGATGCAACATGAAACCCTAATTTGAAGTAGACTGCCTTAGGAGAGAGCTTGTCTGGCCAACCCTTGGGCTACTTTGAGCAACTTGAGGATCTTTCTTGCAATATTTTGAGAAATATGGGAGGGAAAATTTTGGGGTACAACACAGTCAAACTGGCACTAAGCTTTCTATTCTAGTTGAAGATGTTCTAAGACTTTCGTCTGGGTCAGCCAAATCGCCACTAAGATTACCCTGACTTTTATGCCAGTCGAAGTTAATCTGAGACCTCTCCTAGGATCAGTTAAATCGATACTAAGATTTCTCTCCCAATTGAAGTTCTCAAATATTTTCTCTGGTTCAGTCAAACCGACACTAAGGTTTCTATTCTAGTTGAAGATGTTCTAATACTTTCGTCTGGGTCAGCCAAATCGCCGCTAAGATTCCCCTGATTTCTATGCCAGTCAAAGTTAATTTGAGACCTCTCCCGGGTTCAGTCAAATCGATACTAAGATTTCTCTCCTAGTTGTAGACAACTCAAGACCTTTCCCTGGTTCAGTCAAATCGATATTAAGATTTCTATTCCAGTTCAAAAGCTATGAAGCCCGGAAACTGACCGGATAATAGTCAACCAACAATACATCATACTGTGAAGCCTAGAGCACGACCGGATAATAGTACAAAATACTACGAAGCCTGGAATCGACCAGATAGTGGTATATCTCAAATTCAAGCTATGAAGCCTGAAAATCGACCAGATAATATCTTGATTTCTCCAAAATACTACGAAGCCTGGAATCGACCAGATAGTGGTATATCTCAAATTCAAGTTATGAAGCCTGGAAATCGACCGGATAATATCTTAATTTCTACAAAATACTATGAATCCTGGAGTCGACCAGATAGTGGTATATTTCAAATTCAAACTATGAAGCCCGGAAATCAACCGGATAACAGTACAAAATACTACGAAGCCTAGAATCGACCAGATAGTGGTATATCTCAAATTCAAGCTATGAAGCCCAAAAATTGACCAGATAATATCTTAATTTCCCCAAATTACTGAAGCCTGGAACACGACCAGATAATAGTATAAGACGCTGTGAAGACTGGAGCACGACCAGATAACAGTAAGAGACACTGTGAAACCTGGAGCACGACCATATAACAATATGAGGTACTACGAAGCTTGGAATTCGACCAGATAGAAGTTTACTCGGCCAATTACTATGAAGCCTGGAAACAACCGGAAATTAGTATGCCTTAAATTCAAGTTGAAACCCGGATGCGACCAGATAACCACTTAATTCCTTCAGAATCCTGTAGCACGACCAAATAACAGTTTTTGAGATTGTAAAGCCTGGAGCACGACCCGATAGCAGTTCACTTTCACCTCCTCGACTAAGAGACGATTCCCCAGTAGAGTAACGGACAACTGAAGCTCCTAAAATTCTATTTCTCCCAAGACAAAGACCAAAATTCCTCAGCATATTCCTCCTCAACGACAGGAACAAGAATTCTCATCAAAGGAATATCTCGGGAAATCAACATCCTCTAGATGGCATCTTTAAGCCCATCTCCAAATATTCTCCGTCATATCTAACAGATGGAATCTTTAAGCCCATCTCCGATGATCTTCATCATATTTTCCAAATGGCATCTGTAAGCAATTCCCGATACTACCTACACAGTCCAGCACCATCTCAGACGAGTGCAAATTTCTGGGCACTCTAGTTTCAATCATCTTCCACCTTCAGATTACGAAAGGCAGACAACAAATCTACATCCTCAGGTTTAAGAAGATTGAACAGGGGAAGCTGTTGTACCCCAAAATTTTCCCTCTCATTTTACTCAACACATGCCCCTTGAGGTCCTCAACTTGCTCAAGGATGCCCAAGAGTTGACCAGACAAACTCTCTCCTAAGGCAATGTACCTCAAACTAGGGTTTTTACTTTCATCAGGGTGTGGGAACTCCAAAGGTCCCAAATTCTTTCCATGGTCCTAATATGTTCTCAATATCATCCATGTCAAGTTGCATGCCATGCACAAGAAGTTTGCTCAGTCAATTGCCCAGATGCCTAAAAAATCAATTGTACTAGATCAAAAGTCAATTGTGGCCCACATACAGTCAAACTTCAAGATTTTTGGTCAACATCAACATTTTGAAGTGATATCCATCATTTTATCAAGGGTTGATCATGATTCCTCAAGGAATTCCCCAAATTCATCAAAACCTAAAAGTTGCTAAATTAGGGTTTCATAGGAAAAAGTCAACCAAACTTTGACCAGGCATAACTTCTTCATACTTTATCAGAAATTCTCCATTCAAGGCTCATTTTGAAGAGGGTGCAATTCCATACAACTCATCTTCATCCCACAAGATCAAAATATGCACTCATCAAAAGATATTAATTTCTACATTATAGGTCCTTTTGAAAAGTCAACAAAAACACCTTTCGGGTCAAAGCTTCTTACATGAACATGGAAGACCCAATTTAGATGAAACAAAAGGGTTGTTTAGGGGAATCCTAAGATTTCTAAAAAGTCCAAGAACACCTCTCTAGGGTTAAAATTGGAGGAGATATGCCTTGTCAAAGTTGACCATTTTTGGAAAATTGCCAAAAGTCAAATATGCTCAAAAGTGCATTTTTTGTCAAATGGGCCTAGCATTTCATGATTGTATCTTGTTTGTGACATGGTCCACGACCCAAATCAGCCTCCACACATTTTTTTTCTTTATTTATTTATTTATTTTTATTTTTTATTATTTAAAAGTTAAATTAAATTAAATAAATTGCAAAAAATATAAAAATATTGGTTTTGATCTGATTTGTTGTAGGAAACAAATCCAATTAGGCTGGCATAGCATATCAAATCGTGCAAGGGATGATTGAAGCTCAAATTGGCATGATTAGGCTATTTTGGAAAGATATAATCAAATTTCCATGATTCACAAAGATTTAGTTCGTTTTTGTTAACCTAATCAGTTTTACTACATATATAGAACATACACAATGTGCAAGAACAAGGATTGGCAGTCGTGAGAACCCCAAACAAAACTCAAATTTTTGAAGAAAAAGTGTGGATCGGGTTCAAGCAATGAGGATGATTCAAAGCAATTCTAAGCCACAAATCCATTCCTGGATATCTCCTGAAGCTAACAACACCATTTGCACATCCTGAGAAGCCCAAAAACACGACTTACAGACCCACAGTTTGCACATACCATCATGAACTTGATTTTACAATTTACGCATGATTAATCACTTTTAAACATAGCATTGTGTTTGTATAATCATTTGGGATGTTTTGGTTTAATTAATTTTGCATTTTGATGCCTTTATTCATAATTTCCATTGCTATGGTTTGTTTGCTGTTTTAGGGTTTTTTTATACAGGTTAAATTGGCCCAAGAAAAGGGTACCATGATGCTCGTGGCATCAAGACGAGTTGATCTATGTACTCACAATTGATTTATCATGCTTGATGTGAATTTTGGAAATTTACAGGTTTTTAGTTACAGAAGTTTGTCCGTAGGTAAAGGTCTCACACCTAAGACGACAGACAGGGGAAGAAGAAGATATGTGGCACCACCCCCATTGGCCTGTTTGAATAAAACGCGCGTTTTTTTATTTTTTTAGTTATCCACTTTGTTTTTATATATTACTCATTGTTATTATTATATTAACAACTAAAACATGTAGCCCAGTGTTGAAGTGCGCGTTGGAAAGTGGAGAGGACCTGGGTTCGATCCTAGGTCCCAACGTTTTGTTATTTTCTTAACATTTGAATGCAGATCCTATACTTTACACAACAGATGCCTTCCATGAAATCCAACCATCCAGCCATAGGATCATCACCATCACCAATCCAGCGCCTTAGGATGCGTCTCCACGGTACACCTTCTAGTATAGCCCCCACTGGATCCAGCGCAAGGCAGATGGGCCAAGGAATTTGGGCCTAACAAATTCAATGCCACACCCCCTGGATTGCTTCTAACAGGCCCTTTTTTTCCTTTTTTTATTTTAATTCTTATTTTAATTATTTTGGTAATTATTTTCTTTTACAAAAATAACCCAAAAAAATCATTTTTTTTATTAAATCAAAAATCACAAAAAACATTAAAAATCATTTTTTATAAAATATTTTATTTCTTTAATTAATTAGTTTAATTAAAATTAGGGCAATTTAATTCCTTTTTTATATAATCTAAAATAATTATAAATTAGGGTTTAATTTGTACATGACCTAATTTTTCTCAAAAATAACCTAAATATTTTTCAATTAGATTTTTAGGTTTCTCAATTCATTCTTGTATTTAACTCGCCGTGCGCTTTTAATTTTATTTTTTATTACTATTGTAATTGCTCCGAGTTTGTAATAGTAATTAGGGTTCTAAATTCCGCATCTTTATTTTTAGTCCAAGATAATTATGTATCTGCAAAAGCCTTGTAATAGCTAGGACTTTAAGCTTTCCGCACTTTTAATTCCCGCAAACTATAAACTGCTTAGATAAATGTTAATAGGATTGTATGGAAAGAAAAATTGAAAATTAATACAGTACAAAACCCTAAATGTGCAAAGATAAATTAACTGAAAACATACACTCGCACATGCTCACTCCTAGGGTTTACTCCACTCCGGTTGCCTTCGGTAAACGGTCATGAAGTATAGGGTTTGTTAGTGGTTGTCCTCTAGCCCCAAAAGATCTAAAATGACCCATTTGGATGTTGCCTCGGAAAAATATCTTTAAGGCTTTAGGATGATTACTAACATTTCCTAACATTGCATTTGTGATCGTACATGTCCCTTCGAACGTCCCTTAAAACTCCAACGATGATGCTACCTATTCCTTAATAATGGGATAGCATTGTCTAAAAGGAAAACGAATAGACTTTTTTCGAGTAGGTAGAATAGTTCCTAGGTACTTGCTCAAACAAACAAACTTTTTCACACAAACACTTTTCAAACAATGTTTTCAAAAACAACTTCGTAACACTCTTGAGGACAGAAACAAGGGATAACACGAAGTAAAACAAAACATTTCAAAACAAGCACACACAAGCAGTTTTCAAAATGAGCAAGTACCTAAAAGCCCATGGAAAACCATGGATAGAAAGGGTGCTAACACCTTCCCTTTCTATAATCTACCCTTCGTACTCAGAAACATCTTGTAAAATGTTTTTTCTGTTATTTTTCCTTTTCCTTGTTGGATAAAATAAAAGTCGGTGACGACTCTTGCTTACCGCGACATTTTGCAAACAATAAAGGCAAACCAGTATTAACCATCGGTTTTGCCACCGTATCACATCGTGTTATCTACCCCCTAAGTTGTGGTAGGCACATCAAATTCTACGATATAGCTCATTATGTTAGTCTCTAAGCGGTAATGAATTATCAAGTCTGTTATTTATCTTCTAGGTCGTGATAAATGCATAAGTCTACGATACACCTTGCTATGTTAGTCTCTGAGCATTAGTAAGATATTTTCAACCCGTATTATCTACTCTTTAGGTTGTAGTAGATATGTGTAATCTTCGATATAACCTGGTGGGTTAGTCTCTAAGCAGCAATAATTTATTTGTTTTTCTGTGATATAGTTCATTTTATTAGTCTTTAGGCAGCAATGCATTATCAACTGTGTATTATCCATCCCCTAGGTTGCGATGAGTAGATAAAATCTCCATTGTAGCTTACTATGTTAGTCTCTAAGTGATAGTAAGTCAACAATCAAAATCAGTATTATTTACCCTCTAGGTCATGGTGAATATGCAATAACTGCGATATGGCTTGTTGCATCAGTCTCATTGCAGCAATAACTTAACTATTTTCAAATTTGTGTTAATTATCTCCTAGGTTATGGTGAATACACAAGATCTATGACTAATCTTTTCTAGGTGTTAATGAGTTATTTGTGTCGTCACATCTAGGTCAATTATACTCTTTTCTAGGTATTGACGAGTTATCTGCATCGTCATATCTAGGTCAATATTACTCTTCAATCATACTCTCTACTCCAACTCTCATAGGATGATACATCATCGTCTTTGCCTATTTCTTCATTCTCTTAGGTATGCTTTATAGCATATCCATATAATCTTTTGTTCAAATTTGGGGTCTTCCATTATTTAATAACCCTCTGATGCGAATGTGCAAGACCTTCACATTCTCGCACACTTTAATCAAAGAGTAATTAAATAGGGGCAACTATCATACGCCAAATTTTCCCTACCGATTAATGGCCAATTTATCATAGTTAACTTTACTACTATTTTGTTGTTATTATGCTTTTATTTAGAAATTGTAAAATTAGTTTGTATCTAAATGATATTAGTTCAACATTCTAAGTTTTGTATCAAAAACTCAAATGGGGTGTATTGCTATTAAAACAAAACGGGCTTGGTATTCTAAAAAAAATACTAATGACCCATTAAGAATTGTAGAAGTCCAATTAATTAAGTCAAGTTTAATTAAGGGTTAAGTTTTATATATTTCTAAAGGTTGACCAATGTCAACTTTATTATCTGAGATCATTTTGTTTTAATTTGAGTTTTTATTAATCAATTATTTTTATTTAATTATTATTATTCCATCATTATTAATTCTATTATGATGTTACTATCAATATTGCAAATTCGAAGTATTATTATTAATATTAGTTATCAATATTAGTGTTAATATTATAATTAATTTTCATTAAAGTTTTTTTAACTTGTTTACCGAATCAACAATAGGTTTTCCACCCTTCTTCCACAACGACGGCCTCTATCGTTCTTCATCGTTAAGCTAACAAGGCCGAAAACCCAGAAAAACGTCAAAATAGAATCAAATATCCATAACACAAAATCAAATTAAATATTTACAAGATTAAGTTTTATTGATTGAATCTACAAATACATTTCACTCATATGCATAATCATAACCTAAATTCTAATACAATCTGAATCAAATAAAATCCCTAATTGAATCTAATTTACAACAAAATTTAATCAAAAACTAATTTATAACTAAATCAATTTGTAACAGAAATTACACAAATCTTCCTAATTTATCTTACCTGAGAACAGTATAAAAAGCCCTAATTTCTACAAGAAAAGGACCGGGAAAAATTCTAAAAGAGAAAATTAGAAGAAAAAGAAGAAGGAGAGGAATAGATCGAATCGAAGCCCATTTTTTCATACAGATCTAGGGTTTCTGAACAGAAACCCTAAGATCTTTGGTTGTCATTGCACCGTCTCCGTCGCCCTCCGTACTTGCGAATCAAAAACAAGGAAGGGATTAGAACAAAGGTAAAGCGAAATTGGAAAAGAAGAAATCATGGTAAGTCTTGAACCTTAGCTTTAGGTTTATTTTTGTTGAAATTTGTGGTGTGGTTTGGGTTGTTTAGCGTTGTTGAAGGTTGAATCACCATCGCGTAGGGAGGGTCGCTCAGTTGTTTACTGTGTTTTGGTGTTGTTGTTGTTGTTAGAAGAAGAGAGAGTAAGAAGAGATGAAGACAAGAGGAAAATGAAGAAGAATGAGAAAGAAAACAAAAAAAATATAATCCATCTGCAATCCCATGCATCACCCTTACCATGTACCCTAAATCTCCACCCTTTTGATTATGATCACATAATCAAATCCCACACGCCCACTGTAACAGCCCAATTCTACCCGGCAATTATATATGCAAATCAGAGTTATAAAATCCATACAAACGAATCACGATGCCACAAATTCAACTTTAAAAACACATTGCATTCAACATGGATACGTAACACTTTAAACTTCGGATGAACTATCAGCATAATAACTTAATCTCTTAATTCAACAACTTGAACAACTACGCAGCAGAATCATAATAACATCTTAGTCCATCATTACAGCAACTTCAAAACAACACATACTTAGCAACAATCAAATTAAAGTTCAACAACTGAAGTAATCAATAAATAAAAGCAACAAGCGTTCATCCCCTGAGTTTTATGTATCAGGGCAATGACACTGACTCAAACTACTCAAGGTATATAGCCTTCACTCTGGATTACCTGCATGTTACCAACGTAAGGGTAACATTCAAACAGAAGGGGTGAGATATCTAATAATATAATAAAACGTATGATAGAAAGGGTGCTAACACCTTCCCTTTCTATAAATCTACCTCCCGAACCGAGAAACAATCTCATAAGGAATTTTGCTGTGCTTTTGTCCTGTCCATGTTGGAGAAAATAAAAGACGGTGGCGACTCTTGCTTACCGCGACATTTCGCGAACCAGCTTTAAACAGTCAGTTCTATTTCCACCGATCACAGAACTGGCGACTCTGCTGGGGACACTTAAAGTGAGGTGTACCTTAGGATAGATCATACTTGTGTTTTCAATTGAATGTTTTGTTTGCTTTATTATTGTGGGCATTGTCTTGGAGTTTCATAGATCCTAACCCGGATCTGGGGATACCCTTTTAGGTAGCATAAGCTGTGAGGGACCTGTCCGGCATAGACCGACACGGGTGAAGCAGTGGCTACATTGGTGTGGAACCTTGGTCTGTACCGATATCCCTTGTGTTGCAACGAGGAGAATATAGGTCTTCTAAGGAGTCATTAAGCACCAACCGTCCTTAGAACCCTAATTTGACCCAACTTGGCCATAGAACAGTAGCATTATGCTACACCCATTGAGGCTAAACTCTCGCGATGGTTCTGGCCGCAAGAAAAGATTACGATGCTGGAATAATGACCGATTGAGGGTAGTCAGTGATATTGGGATCCTCTAGAACCCGATTACTTTTGATAGGACAGGTCTTGAGCCCACCAACTTCAAGAGGGTAGTACCTAAACTTCATGTTGGCCTAAACCCTAAGGGCTCTTCTGTGTGACTTGTGTGGCTTCGTACTTGACTACTTGCATACTTGTTATCTGACACCTGAGTTTCTCGCAGGTTTTGTTCGCCGTCCTTAATCTGGACTCATAACAGGGTTACTTATATCACTCCATGCATAACATAACATCATACCATTGCATACATCCTTCATAAGGACTAATCCATTTCAAGGATCTCAAGGGTCTGTGATGCAGGTCATGATGAACCAACGTGTCTAGCAAGGGGCAAAGGGGATTTATTTTCCCCTAGCCAAGGTTGACGACATGAGTCAGGGGCTATGACCCACTCGATATGGTGAGCCTTGACTCTTGAAGAAGGACTCTCAACAACATGAAGTTCCTTCAATCAAGCTACCAGTTTCAGATTCTAACAATTTTCTTGTTTACCCCACGAGATCCTTGAAAACATTGCATGCATACATACACATCATTGCATAACGGGTACCCTTGTTACAGGTCACTTACCTTCTTCGCTGTTTATTTCAGCAATGGCTTCCCAACAAGATAACCAGGGTCTTCATGCTCAAGAGACTCAGTTCATGGAGATCTTCCTAAGCCTATCCAAGGGGCAAGAAGAGTTGAAGACACTCCTCATGGGGAATTTGGCCAAGAAAAGTCCCGAAGATGACAAGGACGAACGATTGAAACGTCTGCAAGCTGAGGTAGATACCATGAGAACCCAGATGCTGGGGCAAATGGCTCTCATCCAAGGCTTAGCTCGGGAGCAAGAAGAGTTGAGGACCATGATCAGTCAACTTCATCAAGACAGATACGACATGAAGCAACCAGTCCAAGTCAGGGACCAGGTCGTTGATCAGCTTCTAAGAGGACAAGAGTCTGGTATGGTGGAGAGTAGACCTCTCCAGATTGCTACCACTTCACAGGTCCAACCACAACCTCGCCCAGAGCAACAGGTTGATCAGAGCAAGCCAAACAAGCCCAGGAGGCAATTCACCCAGCTCAACATGTCGTTGTTTCAAGCTTTACAGCACTTGTTGAGGTTGAATCTGATTACACTAAGAGCTCCTCCCCGGAACCCCAACATCTCTACTCCTAACTATCATCCCAACAAAAGATGTGCATACCACTCTGATAGTCCTGGACATGACACTGCCGACTGCTGGGCTCTGAAGAACAAAGTACAGGACCTGATTAATGAAGGAGTAGTGGATTTCACCCAAGAGGGTCAGGCTGAGTTCTTCTACCATCCCTACAGGATTCACCATTTGAAGTAACAAGTCCTGAGATGAGAAGACTTTTTGTCCATTAGAATTTTCAAGTTGTAATTTTCTTTTGATTGTTCAAACAATTATTGTCATGGCAAACGTTATTACTTTATCAATGCATCACATATGTCTGTTTTGAATCAATATATTCGCATTCTCTATATGTAATTGGTTTTCATATTTTTGTGATGATCAACTCTTGATTGAAAAATTCTAAGCCTCTTGAGGGAGGATGACGAAAACGATACCACGATCCTTACAGTATGCTTTTGGACAAACCCCGCTGATGAGGTACAGGCATTGTTTCCATTCCTAAACACTGGAGTTATAAGGAAGATAATCCCTCGTCAACCCCTTCGAGCCAAAGAAGTAGGAGTTTTTATTTTCGAAAATTAAAACCCTTAATCATAACCTGGGGCAGGGTATTCTTCTCAGTTGATCCAAGTGCACAACGAATGGCACCAAAGAAGTCCTTCCAAAGCAAAAGACAGTGATGGTTCCGAATAATCATAAAGACAGGCAGTCATCATCTCTCAAAGAATAAAAACCCAGTAAATCAAAACCTATGAAGGAGACTCACAAAACAGGGGCATCCCGCTGACTGTAATCACAAATGAAACAGTTCAGGAAAAAAACAGGGATAACGCAATCAAAAGAAAGAGGTCCTACAAACCCTCAACAAAAAAGAAATGACTGCCTATTCAAAATGAACTGTCAATATCCGAACCATCACCATAATATCAGGACAAAGACTCAAACAAGGTCCAACGCACGATCAGCTGAGTTTAGGTTTGAAGAACATCACGAAGAGCGGGTGGGTACAAATAAAATTTGAGCCTTTATCCTTTGTTTCTTAAATCGTGAACCAGGCCACGCTACAACCCTTAAAAGTTCTAGCTGAAGCATGGGTTAGTTCGAAAGCATACTGTTACGAAAGGTATCCTGACTCCTTAAGGCTTGTGGTAAAATAACGAGTTGACATCACAGTTTACAAAAAATTCACTTGTTTTTATAAAAAAAATGCATTTTCAAAAACTTCAAGACAGACATAAGCTTTGCATTTTTAACATAACTTTGTTTGCATATGACTTTTTGTTCAAACAGCAAAGAAATTCGCACGAAGAATATCTAGTGAACAAAAGCACTTCCAACCAAAGGGGCACGACATGATCATTGTCCATCATCAGGGGCAGTTAAGTCAAGATTCGGAGAATCTCTCAAGGGACAAATAACCAGGGGCAAATCTCCACCTAAGTCACTTGGGGCATTGGACATGAATTCCAGCGATGAATCTTGCATGATCAACGAAGATCTTCTGGTGTTATGGTAACACAACACTAATAATAGTGACAACTCCCTGCACTCTGAGCGCATGGACATAGTCGGAAAAAAATACTACGCATAATAAAAGACCCGCTAGGTCGACCGGCCTAGGCAAAAATAAGGGCTTCCTGGCGAACCAAAAGGGTTCGGGCAAAAATAAGGGATGAAATGGAAAAAAAATCTGTACACCCGGCAAGTCGAAAACCTGAAAAGGCGGCTTGGGCAAAAATGGGTATCCCGGTGGACTGAAAACCCGAAAGGGCGGTCCAGGCAAAAGTTAGGGATCACAGCGTACGACTATGTCCTGTTTTCTTGTCACTTGCCTACCAGAAGAAGATTTGTCAATAGGCAATTATCAGCACATCCACAGGTACCTTCTCCCCAGAAACTGGGGCAGTAATTATTGTCTAAGCGATCTGGTTGCTCTGTCCACCGAGGTGCCAAGGCATGTTCAGCTGAAGAATGTAACCAAGATATCTCCACTCCCCGTAGAGTAAGACAAGATTCAACAACACTCTCCCCTGAGCAGAGTTGGTCTCCCAGCAGCCCCGAAAGGGCACAGTATCTCTAGCAAGTTAGCAACACTCTCCCCAAGCAGAGTTAGGCTACTGTCAGCCCTAAGGAAGTCGGGTATCTCCAGAAGATCTCAATATTCTCCAGCAGAGTATACAGATATTCCTCAGCAAGCATCCCCGACAGTCTTAATGTTCCTCGACGGAAATATAAGATTGTTCCCCGGCGGAATACCAGACACCCCAGTGGAACCATTCCCCATTACAGCTCAAAAGTTTCCCCAGGAGAGTTGAATCATCCTCCCCAGTAGATTCTGGAAGCTTATCCCCAGTATATTCTGGGAGCTTGTCACCTGCAGAGTACGAACGCTCTCCCCGGCTTTATTCAGAAGGTTATTCCCCACCAGAGCTTATAACTGGGTTATCCTCAGCTAAAAGCCACGGAAAGGTCGTCTCCGGCGAAGTCTTCCTATCCCCAGCGGAGTTCATCAAATCTTCCAACAGAGCTCAACAATGGTATCCCCAGCGGAGTTATCATTAAACCTCAACGAAGTATCTCCCCCCACAGAGTATTTCCCTGCAGAATAACCTCTCCAACAAGTTTATTCCTCAACGGAGTCAGCTTCTCCTACCGGTTTATACTTGCAACTATCATCCCCAGCGGAAACAAAAAGCTCTACTCTTCAACATCAGCCCAGGATGCAAGCTCCCGGCATCCGTCAAGGATTTATTTTCCTAGACAAACATACAGTCATAAACATCACATCTTCATATATTATAGCATGCATATACGCACCATGAACACACAATCTCATTTATTTTGAGAACATCACGCATTTCGTACATCAAGACATTGCATACAACTAACGTTTTGTCTTTTCAGGACAAAGGTCCATCCAAGGATAATTACTATCAACTGTCGCAATTCCAGATTCGATACATGTATCTAGCCAGGGCATGTCTGTGAGCGATCATTTCTAGACTCGATTCCTGTATCCTGCCAGGGCACGTCTGAAGAGTTTGAAGATCTGATTCCTGTATCCAGCCAGGGCGTATCTGTTGACGACTATTTCCAGACTCGATTCCTGTATCCTGCCAGGGCACGTCTGAAGAGTTTGAAGATCCGATTCCTGTATCCAGCCAGGACGTATCTGTTGATGACTATTTCTGGACTCGATTCCTGTATCCTGCCAGGGCACGTCTGAAGACTTTGAAGATCTGATTCCTGTATCTAGCCAGGGCGTATCTGTTGACGACTATTTCCGGACTCGATTCCTGTATCCTGCCAGGGCACGTCTGAAGAGTTTGAAGATCTGATTCCTGTATCCATCCAGGGCGTATCTGTTGATGACTATTTCCGGACTCGATTCCTGTATCCTGCCAGGGCACGTCTGAAGAGTTTGAAGATCCGATTCCTGTATCCAGCCAGGGCGTATCTGTTGACGACTATTTTCGGACTCGATTCCTGTATCCTGCCAGGGCACGTCCGAAGAGTTTAAAGATTCGATACCTGTATCCAGCCAGGGCATATCTACATGAAGAGTTTGAAGACCAACACCTGTAACAGGCCAGGTAATTATCTTTCTTTCTCAGGTACGCAAGTTCTCGCTAAGGAATCTCTTACGCGATAGACAATATCTCGATGGCATCTATAAGCCCATCTCCACAACTACCATTACAGTCTCCAAATGGCATCTATAAACCCATTCCCGACAAGGCTCCGTCACAGCTCTAGATGGCATCTATAAGCCCATCCTCCTATCCATCATCTCTCCAAATGGCATATATAAGCCCATTCCCTACATCACGCTGCTAAAATTCTACTATGTGAGTGCAAATTTTTGGGCACTTTAGTGTTCAATCATCTTCCACCTTCGGATTACGAAAGGCACGCCAGCCAATCTACATCCTCAGGTCTAAGAAGATTTAACAGGGGAAACTGTTGTACCCCAAAATTTGCCCTCCCATATTCTTCAAGATTTTTCAGGGTCAATCTCCAAATGGTTCAAAATCTCTCAAAGGTTGCACAGTCCAATTGCCTCTTAACACAGTCAAAATTAGGGTTTTGGTTCTGGCAAAGAAATTGAGGTTTTCAAGGATCCAATCAAGTCCCATATGCCTATATACATTGTCAAGCATCCATATGTCAAGTTTCAAGACTCACAGCATCAAATTGCACAGTCAAAAACCCTATTTGCTCCACAGTCAACTGTAGGGGCAAAATGGTCATTTGACAGTCAAAATTCAAAAATTTTGGTCAACATCTTATTTTGAAGCCACAATCATCATTTTATCAAGTCTTGATCATGATTCCACAAGCATGGCTCAAAAAGTCTCAAGATGCAAAAGTTTCTATTTTTGGACAGATGAAAAGTCAACTGCAAATTGACCAAGGCATAACTTCTTCATGGTTTATCAGAAAAATCCCATCCAATGCTCATTTTGAAGGGGATGACATTTCCTACAACTCATCTTCACACTCCAAGTCCAAGAAATGCTCTCACAAAAATTTATCAATTTCAACATTATAGGTCATTTTCAAAAGTCAACAAAAAGGCACTTTAAGTCAAAGACCATAACTTGAGATTGGTAAATCAAAATGACATGGGACCAAAGACATTGGTTAGAATACTTCAAGACCTTTCCAAAATGTCCAAGAACATGTTCATAGCTTCAAAATTGAGCAAGATATGCATTGGAGAAGTTGGGAAATTTTTGGGAACTTTCAAAAGTCAACTTTGCCTAAAACACTTCAATTTTGCTAATGGGCCTCAAATTCTTTCTTGAATCTTTACCCAAAGCCTATGAACGACCCATTGAGCTTAAAATGATTTATTTTATTATTTTTAATTAATTAATTGAATTTTTATTATTATTAATTCATTTAATTGGTTTTAATTGTAGAAAAATATCAAAGCATGGTTGGCAAATCTTTTTATGAAGCAAATACACTCCACACATGCTAAAGATCTCGTGCATCACTCAAGGGGAAATGATCTCCATAATTGGCAAGGTTTTCATTGAAAAAGATTGAAAATCACATAATTGAAAATCAAAGATTGCAAACATAAATTCATGGACTTTTGGGCCAAGGTTTTGACCTAATTCTCATCACATACATATGATGAGTGAAACCCTACTCAAGGACACACACAATTGCTGCAAGAACACCATATGCAACATTGGAAAAAAAGGTGAAAAAGTTCAAAACTGTTTTCTAACTTCCAGGCAGATTCAAGAGAGTTTGTTGATTCTAATCCCTTGCTGGGAGTTTCCTGAACGCATTGCAATCAAGAACAAGTCCTAAAGCTCAAAGAACGCACAAGAACAAGCCCTACGGTTTGCATTATTTTCCAGATTTGCATAGCATCATTCATGCGTTTTTAACCATTTTTCTTGATTGGTTTGTGTTGTTAGGAACATTCTGAAGCTAATGGAATAATCCAATTGCATTATAACGCTCTGATCTGCCATTAACATATTTTAGGGTTTTCAAAGCTTGAAAATTAGGGCTTTGCATATACTGTGAAATTAGACCTCAAGACCTATGGGGATAAATTCGTCAGGCCAAGACGAAACCATTGGCACCATCGCGCCCTTTTTATAATGATTGAATGCCTTGTAAGTGCCTTCGTTTGGGATTGGCTCATCTCTTGTAAAACAAATAGCAACAATAATGTAATGTAATGTACAATAGGAACAGCCTGAAAATTCTATTGTAAATGCCTAAACATGCTCTGGTACAACATGTCTCAAGAGATGTCATAACATCATACCAGACATCAAGCTACTGAACTGTCAAGACTGATGCAGTTCTGTTCCTAAAGTTATGCAGAATATTCTGCCAAATAGAATGCATAACAAGTAGCGAAAATTGAAGGCATACGTGGAGCCCTAGAAGATTCAATCAGAAGCTAAGGATAAGGAGAAAAGCTCGATTGAAGACCTAACTTGTAGCAGAAGTTTTCTGCTTATTTTATGCAGGTTGTTAGAGCTGCATTGCTGTTATGTGAAGGCCCAAATCCAGCTGGGTAAAGAGGGTTATAAATAGAAGCATTGTAACCTAATTTAAGTGGATTCGCGGATTGACAAGATGTAATGATTTAGGGCTAGTTTTGTTGTGAACCACCCGGGCTGTGGGATGGTCACCATACTCCTTGAAACCTGTAGGTAAAAGGATGTATGCATTGTACTTGATTGAAGCTTTTAAGCATGATTAAGATGTGTAATGGAAGTGTATCTTCTGAACAGTTTATGTACTGTAGAAAGTTATCACTGCGGTGATTGAGGGGGAGTGAGAGGGGTCTCATATCTAGGATTGGATCTTAGGTAAAAGTGTCATTGGGTAGTGATTAAGTGAGAAGGCTGTCAACGGGTGTGTTGGCTGTAGGGTCTTTGAATTGATACTACTAATAGTGAACTTTATCCCTGGCTTGGAAGCCCCCAGATGTAGGTTGGTTGAACCGAACTGGGTGAACAATTCTGTGTGTTATTTACCTTCTGCATTGGTTATGTGTTTGATGTTACAGCATTCCTCGTGACATCAATGTATTTGATTAATCTTAACTGTTCTGAACTTCAGCAAATCAGAACCTGCGTTTGTCAAAAGGTGTTGCAGGCTCTGGTATGATAGTCCAGTGACTGTTGTAGAACAGATATCAAAAGTACAGCCCATTCTACCTGTACAGCGCTTAATGTCAGATCAGATGTCTTAACATTCCATTAGACATCCTGAGTCTGTGACATACCAGGAATTTCAATTGGTATCAGAGCAGGCATCCTGTCTGTCTCTGGATGAGATCCATGGGGGATACTTTCCTGTTGTGTACAAGGTAGAACATTGTTTGAACCAGTAGTTTTTTTTGGTCCCTAGGAGTGGAGGATGGACCAATTTGGGAGAAACTAGATCAATCTGATCAGCTATGTTGAAGGAAGGTGAAAATGTTTGAACAAATTCAAAGACCTCATGCGGGAGTGAAGATTTTGGAGAGCATTGTTCAACCTATATTCAGTATTATCAAAACCTTCATGCGGGAGTGAAGATATTGATAAGGCATCATATGTGCTTATAAAGCTTCCTTTTAACAGGGCTGTAGAGTTGGGTCTAGAAAGTTGCTTGGTAAAGAAGCAAACAACTTGAAGGATTAATTTAAGCAGGTTCTACTGCTATTCCGCTGCACAACCTCTGATACAACCCCTAAAGTGAAAGAAGAACTCTAGGGTTATTATTTTCAACAGAATTTGTAAGCAGATTTTGCAATCTATCAATAATGTCAAAGATACTTGAGAATTCCTCAAGTCCACTCATAAAGGCTTTTATTGTAAGTGTTGATGAGTATCAATTGATCAATGATTCTCATATACATCTGCAAGCTGCTTGAAGACCTTGAAGATTATCAAGGATAATGTGTTCCAAGGAGATGGAATTGATGTTCTTAAGGATGTTAGAACATCATGCAACTGCCAGTTGAAGAACAGATGTTCTGGGTGCTAAACACATGTAATGTGAGTACATATGTTTGGAACCTACTCCTGATCTGGAAGAGGAGACATCTGTTTTGGAATAATTGATCAGGACACGATCAACAGGTCATCTACTCCAGTTATGAGTTTAAGGGAGTATATGTACTGAGCTAAATGCACTTAAAAGGACTTTAAAGCTATGATTTCCAGGTTTTCCCTCATGTGATGGATGATGGAACATCATTTCTGGATCTTCAGACAAGCAAATATGCTTAGCAAGCATGAAGAAGTAATCAGTCAGAAACATCTAGTGTGATTAAATAATTCTGTGATAAATATGTGGAAATCAGAATCAAAAGCTCGTGATGAAAAAGGATGTACAACATCACAACTATTGAAGACTTCAGTTGTTCCAGACTTATCAAACATCCTCATGATTGATAATGAAGTTTCTTCTAGTACAAGTTACAGAATGTGGCAATTTGAAACTTGTACAGCAAGCAAACTAAGGACTCTTAATTTGAAACCTGTGGCAAATTCCAAATAAAGAGTACTTACTATGTGTCTAAAGTAAAGAGCTCAACAATGTATCCATAAAGAGGGAAGGTGGATAACCCTTTGTTCAGAGGCAGTAATATGATCAAGCTGATGTGAAAGGGAGTTCATCTTACCTTGTTCTGTAAGATGCTTGGGTTTATTTCTCATGATCTTAGTGATTTCCAAGGAGGATAGGAATAAGAACAGGTTATGTGGTTGTTATGGATCTGATCATAAAGGATGATTAGCTTCTGGTGTACTCTTGTATCCTCTACAAGAAAAGTGTGCTTGGGATCAATGTTGCAACATCATCTCAAACGAAGGGTCTCTTCAGCAGAGGAAACTTGTAAGGACCAGTTGGTTCTTCATGCATGGAGTAATTATACTACCTTGAGAAGATGGCATAATCTAACTAATAATGAATACTTTGACGGGAGACTAAGTATTCATTAGGATCTTGGATAAAGATATATATAAACACCTTGATGGGAGACTAAGTGCATGCAAGGCTGTATTCTGAACCTATTTCTCAGAACTTGGTAGAGAGTTTATTTTTCTCTAAGAGTATTCTGGTGAGTAATTATTGCTGAAGATGAAGATCATACCTTCTTATGGGGAATATAAAAGGGCATCAATCCCCTGGATGTTAACTTCAGAACCCAAACAGATAGATTCATGCTGTAACATCATTATTGTTAGAAGTCAGTGGCAGAGACTTGGGTCTGTGAATCTTAATATTCTATTGCCTCATTCAGAAGTGGCAGTTCTATTGTTGGTTTGGAATAAGTAGATTCTACTTGTGTTTAAAAGTAGTATGCTTAACAATGCATAACTACTGTTGTGGTCTGAAGAACTTACTAGTATTAGCAACTACTAGTAAATATATTATACATGATCAAAGGATAATCCTTCTAGAAAGTCTGAATCTTAGTAAAAGCTTGTAAGCACACTAAGAAGGTTGGAGGTTGGTTTCAGACTATGGCTACATGATTTCTCAGCCATCCAAAGAGTCATAATAACTGTGGAAGTGCAAGGTCATGAATCAGAGATATCCTTACTATTCTACGACTAGTTCAGGGTGCTTGAAGTTACTACCTCAGAGCTAGTGCTACTGGTTTCCACGCTACGGTTTTGATTGGCCTTAACAAGGGGAGTCACTGAGAGTTGCACTTTTCCCAATTACAATATACATTAAAGGGAGACTTTGTATGTGTATTGTTGAACTTGATCTGAAGATCAGAAGTCAGAAGAGAACGGTTGTATACTGATGTTTATGTGTTCTGATAATATGACATTGTGAACTTCTAAGTGAAGTCATGAATAATGTCTCAACATCAGGAGATTGAAGAATTGCTCTTGTTATCTGTCTGGGTTCAGGAAGAAAATCTCAGAGATTCTTAAAAATCTCATAAGTGGCAGTTTTGATACTTTGAAGCAATAACAACTTGGTCTGGCAAATCAGAAATGCTTTTGTGGTAAAGACTTCACTAGCTCTAGCTACTACTAGTGAATGGTAGATCAGAAGAAGTAAATCAGATTAAGAAATCTGATGTATTCAGCATATGTTCAAGGGGTCCTTTTACTACAAGAAATTGACGTGGCATCTAAATTTTGTGATGTCTTGTGAAGCATTTTGGAGCCTTCTGGTTTATTCCCTCCTTCCTTATTTTGCTGTCTGGAAGATGGTAGAAAGTAATTGTGGTGGATCTCAGCAACATTTAAGAAAGCATGATTGATGGCCATGCTTAATGTTACTAGTCTCTTGTTACTAGCTGTTTAAAGTGTCCTTCTCTGTGCCTAACTGAGAGAAGTAAAAAGAAGGCTGCTGTTGTTGAAGAATGTCTAAGTAAGTGTCATGACATTACCAACGACATTACATCCTTGGAGAAATCAAGAAGAATACGTGGAAAATAACGTCACCACGTAATTGTAGCTATTCAGAAGCTATATTTGGTATTCTGTTTCCCAAAAGAATCTTCAACCTTAAAAGTCGGTCAAAGGCTGATTTTATTCAGGAATTGCTTTAACCCAAACTTATGCATGTATTAGGACTGGTTCTTTTGGCAGAAACAAACAAATGCATGCACAGTCAGTTTGAAATATGCAAACAACTTTAACAGGTATCCTTGACCAAGATTTTATATTACCATCTTCTTGAACCTGTTATCTCCTTATATAACCTCCTGTCACACATTCTATTCTCTCACAACCATCATGGGGTTTATACGGATTTGGGAAAACTGTTCTTGGATCTGGTTTTGTGAGGGCTTTCTTTGGCAATTTTTGGCCAAAAAGGGGGAGAAAGGAGTACTGTTAGAAACTGTCCTCGTTGCAGCAGCTACTACTCAAAATTTTGATCACAAAGACCTTGTCACAAACTCAGCAGAAATTCAAATGGCGTGAATTTCTTTGTGACTTGTGATCTGAGTTATGAACACAGTTGTGACCTGTGTTCTGAGTTACAAGGGAGATATTCTGGTCACTCCTTAAAGGTTCTCTGATGCCTCTGAAAGGATAGTTTATCTCCCACGGTCCTCTTTTTCCACCATCAGTGACAAGAAATGGTTCGTGGTCTAAAAGGGAATAAGGTGCATCCTCTTCCTCCTGTGCCACAAGAGGTCCTGAATGGTGAGTATTATTGTTGTATTTGTTTTAGCCAAAATTAGCCAAAGGGGGAGATTGTAAGTGCCTTCGTTTGGGATTGGCTCATCTCTTGTAAAACAAATAGCAACAATAATGTAATGTAATGTACAATAGGAACAGCCTGAAAATTCTATTGTAAATGCCTAAACATGCTCTGGTACAACATGTCTCAAGAGATGTCATAACATCATACCAGACATCAAGCTACTGAACTGTCAAGACTGATGCAGTTCTGTTCCTAAAGTTATGCAGAATATTCTGCCAAATAGAATGCATAACAAGTAGCGAAAATTGAAGGCATACGTGGAGCCCTAGAAGATTCAATCAGAAGCTAAGGATAAGGAGAAAAGCTCGATTGAAGACCTAACTTGTAGCAGAAGTTTTCTGCTTATTTTATGCAGGTTGTTAGAGCTGCATTGCTGTTATGTGAAGGCCCAAATCCAGCTGGGTAAAGAGGGTTATAAATAGAAGCATTGTAACCTAATTTAAGTGGATTCGCGGATTGACAAGATGTAATGATTTAGGGCTAGTTTTGTTGTGAACCACCCGGGCTGTGGGATGGTCACCATACTCCTTGAAACCTGTAGGTAAAAGGATGTATGCATTGTACTTGATTGAAGCTTTTAAGCATGATTAAGATGTGTAATGGAAGTGTATCTTCTGAACAGTTTATGTACTGTAGAAAGTTATCACTGCGGTGATTGAGGGGGAGTGAGAGGGGTCTCATATCTAGGATTGGATCTTAGGTAAAAGTGTCATTGGGTAGTGATTAAGTGAGAAGGCTGTCAACGGGTGTGTTGGCTGTAGGGTCTTTGAATTGATACTACTAATAGTGAACTTTATCCCTGGCTTGGAAGCCCCCAGATGTAGGTTGGTTGAACCGAACTGGGTGAACAATTCTGTGTGTTATTTACCTTCTGCATTGGTTATGTGTTTGATGTTACAGCATTCCTCGTGACATCAATGTATTTGATTAATCTTAACTGTTCTGAACTTCAGCAAATCAGAACCTGCGTTTGTCAAAAGGTGTTGCAGGCTCTGGTATGATAGTCCAGTGACTGTTGTAGAACAGATATCAAAAGTACAGCCCATTCTACCTGTACAGCGCTTAATGTCAGATCAGATGTCTTAACATTCCATTAGACATCCTGAGTCTGTGACATACCAGGAATTTCATGCCTAATCGCTATTTTGATGTTTCCAGTTTGTGGGGGTTTAAAACCCCCGCTATTTACTCTTTTTTTGTTTCAGTACAGATGAAGAAGATGATGCGTGGATGAACGTGAGTGGTGTATTCAAATATGTGGCGCACGCTTTTGTATTCCCAGCATAATTATTGCTTTACGTATATTATTTTCATCAGTTATTACATTAACAAATGTGCATCATGGCTCAGATGGCTGGAAACGTGTCCTGCAAGCGTTGGGACCTGGGTTCGATTCCCAGGTCCCCCATATATTCTTCATATTTTTCTTAATGCTTTCAGGTATAGCGCTTCTCAGATGTTCCACCATACGTACTCACGCGCTAGCCTGCCAAGTGGCCATGAGGTCCATCCAGTGGCCAGAAGGTGAAGTCCATGGTATACCCTAGTCAGCCAGCAAGCACGTGATGCCAAAAAGTCAACGAGGCTTGTGTTCTTGGGCCTGAATTGCTTCAATCTCACCTCCACCTTGGGCCATCTACCCCTTTGGTTTGCATACTTTTTAATTTAATTTAATTTTCTTTTCTTTCTAATTCTTTTTAATTGTTTTAATTGTTTTTATTAATTCACCATTAATAAAATTTTCATAACAAATATCAGAAAATCAAATTGTAAAATATTTTAATTTCTTAATTTCACCACTAACATATTTTTTGTAAATAAATGCTAACAATAAATTTAGTTTAATTTAGGTTTATATTTTAATCTTTTTCTTAATAAATAAAAATACATAGAATTAGGTTTTGACACTTTTATCTTTTTCTTAATTAATTATTATTATTAATTTTTATCATCATTGATTATTAATATTATTTTTGTAAATAAACATGTAAATTAAACAATTTAGTTAATTAGCCTAATTTTAACCTTTTTTACTAATAAGTAAATAAACTTAGATCTAGGGTTTCCTTTTAATTTTAATTTCTTTATTTCCATAATAAATACCAAAAAAACACACTATCTTTTCTTTAATTAAATAATTATTTAGGTTTTAATTTAATTTAATTTCAAGCAAAGGGTCAAAACCCTCGGACGTTCAGTTTAATTTATCCTTTCGCACGTTATTCTTATTTTTCTTATTGATTATTATGTAACTGTTCAAGGATGTAATAGTAATTAGGTTTACTGCTTTTACTTTCTGTATCTTTATCAAAAACGGGTCTTTGTATTTTGGCGATGTATAGACCCGCGCCTTGTAATAGCGTAGCTTTTATCTTTCCGTCTTTTAATTTTCCGCACTCCTAACTGCTAAACTTGCATGAAAGGATGTATGGTAATTAAAAACAACGCGTAGCTCACAATGCCCTGATCAAAGATAAAATATAACATGAAAACAACACACAACACACACACCACTTCTAGGGTACGTCTCACTCGTTGCCTTCGAAACGTGGTCGTCAAGTATAGGACGTTTTAGCGGTCGCTCTTATGTCCAAGATCCAGTTGCCTCGAAACAGTTGCCTCGAAACGGTTGCCTCGGATTAAAAAGGATCTAGAACATTAAGGTTACTTCTAAGGTTTCCTACCATTGCTTCGGTGACCACACTGTCCCTACAATCGAATTGACCCGAACACCTCCAACGGTGGTGCTACCTACCTCTCAATGGTGGGATGGCACTACCTTAAGGACTTTTACACAGCCTAATTCCTTAGGGTAGGTAGACGAATCATGGGTACTTGCTATCTTCAAAAAAAAAACAAAAATCTTTTCACACTGACACTTTCAAAAGCTTTCAAAACAAATTTTTCAAACACTCTTGAGGACAGATACAAGAGTCATTCAGAAATCTTTCAATCAAACTTTTTCAAACCCACTCACATTTTGAAAAGCAAACATCATTTTGAAAACATAAGAGCAAGTACCTAAGAGCCCATGGATAACCATGGATAGAAAGGGTGCTAACACCTTCCCTTTCTATAAATCTACCTCTCGAACCGAGAAACAATCTCATAAGGAATTTTGTTGTGCTTTTGTCCTGTCCATGTTGGAGAAAATAAAAGACGGTGGCGACTCTTGCTTACCGCGACATTTTGCGAACCAACTTTAAACAGTCAGTTCTATTTCCAATGATCACACATCCCAACTCAAAGAGCTAGTATCAAGAGTTTCTGAAACTTCTATGTTCATTAAGAGACACAGTCAACTTCTCAGCCTGGTTACTTCAAACCCTGATGAAGAGATGATGAGTGTACTTTTTCAGTTCTTCGATCCCAAGCATCACTGCTTCACCTTTCCAGATTATCAGTTGGTACCCACCTTGGAAGAATTATCTCAACTATTGGGCATATCCATTCTTGAATAAGTACCTTTCACAGGTATAGAAGAAGTTCCTAAGCCAGAAGTCATTGCCTCAGCTTTGCATTTGAAACGGGATGATGTGGTATCCAATTGGGAAACTCGAAGCGGAGTCCAGGTTTTTCTAGCCAAATTTCTAATAGACCAGGCTCAACTATTTTGAGATGATATGGAGTTTTAGGCTTTTGAGGATGCCTTGGATCTTCTTATTTATGGTTTAGTTATCTTCCCTAATCTGGACTCTTTCGTAGATGTGAATGCTATCAAGATTTTCCTTTCTCGCAACCCTGTGCCTACCTTGCTTGGAGATATTTTGCACGCTCTCCATACTCGTACCATGAAGAAAAGAGGGACTCTTATGTGCTGCATGCCGTTGTTGTCGAGGTGGTTTATTTCTCACCTCCCTAGGTCTATACTGAAGAACGAAGAAGGATTGGGTTGGTCACACGGAATAATGTCACTCGCTCATACGTATATTCTTTGGTGTTCTCGAGCTATAGAAGACATTGATATTATTGACCACTGTGGGGAGTACCCTAATGTCCCATTACTTAGTATCAGAGGGGGTATAACTTACAATCCTGGTCTAGCCCTGCGACAATTTGGTCGTGCTCGATAGGTTGGTCCCCATGAGTTACTTATTGAGAGCATTGTATTCAACTATGAGGATGATGTTAAGGAGTATCGTCAGAGGTTCATACGAGCTTGGGGCATGGTAAACAGATCCGACCCCAAAGATTTGGGACCGAAGACTTCCATTCCTATGCAGCCTTACCTCTAATGCGTCTGAGCTCGTGCGAGAAGCTTATGATGCCTTATGTGGCCGTATTACCAGTGATTGTGGAGCCCACTACTGAGGAAGGCATTCCTTACACGGTTCTTTATCCTTACATGCAGACTGATCTTGGGGAACTACAAAGGTCTTAGATTCAGCTGAAGAATGATCGGGATACCTACAGGGAACGGTTCCATAATCAAGAGAGGAAGGTTTTAAAGCTCACCAGGCAACTCGAGGAAGAAAGAGTGCTCAATGATTATATCAGCACAAAGAGGAAGCGTCCATGGGAATTTTGATTTTTCTTTTCTAGTTTTAGATTTGTTTTATTTACTTATTTGTAACGCCTTAAAGGCATGTTGAACCTTCAAATTTAAGCTAATAACGTTTTTGTTTATTTTTTGTTTGCAAATTTAAATCTCCCAAAGTCTTTGAAATCATTACATACGTATCCCATTATCATACACATCATTACAGGCACCACTACAGGTTTCTCATCTTCTTCGTTGTTTATTTCAGTAGAAATGTCTTTCGATCAAGCCATCATAGATCTTCAGGCACAGAACGCCCAGTTCCAACAGATGTTCATCAGTCTGGCAAAGGGGCAAGAGGATCTGAAAACCCTTATTCTGAAAGAGAAGAAGAAGAAGAAGAAGAAGAAGAAGAAGACTGGTATTCTGAATATGGGCAGAAGATTTGGAGAAAGGTTGAAGCATCAAACTGATATGACCTCTTCATCCAAGGAAGGGGAGAACCAAGAAGGGGAAAAGGACCCTAGTCCTACAGTCTCCAACAATGATACTGATTATGATGATGAGCAATATCCTCCTGCTGAGGATAGATACAAGCAGTTAGAAGACCGTCTAAGTGCTATGGAAGTTCAGAAGATACCTGGTTTGGATTTCGGAGAATTGGGACTGGTATCGGGGGTGGTCATCCCTCAGAAGTTCAAAGCTCCGGTTTTTGCCAAGTATGATGGAGTGTCATGCCCAAAACTCCATCTCCGCTCCTATGTTAGGAAAATTCAACCCCATACTACTAATAGAAATTTGTGGGTGCACTTCTTTCAAGATAGTCTTTCAGGGACTCAGCTTGAATGGTTCTACCAGTTGGAGGGAGCCAGTGTCAGAAACTGGGAAGATCTTGCTGTTGCTTTCTACAAGTAGTATCAGTATAATGCCGACCTTGCTCCCACTCGTACTCAACTCCAGAGTATGTCCATGGGTGCAGGTGAAGGTTTTAAAGATTATGCTCAAAAATGGAGAGATTTCGCTGGGAGAGTTCAACCCCCTTTGTCTGATAGGGAGTTGGTTAACAAAGAGTGGAAAGACCACAGAGGCAGCTCACCCAGCTCAATATGTCTCTGTCTCAAATTTTACCACAATTGTTAAAGACCAATCTGGTAACTCTGAGGGAAGCCCCAGAGAACCCCAACCCCACATCTCCCTGCTACAATCCGAATGCCCGCTGCGCTTATCACTCTGAAAGTCCAGGTCATGATACAAACGACTGTTGGGCCCTGAAAAATAAGGTGCGCGACTTGATCGAAGCCAAAGAGATTGAGTTTGACGCTCCAGAGAAGACCAACGTCATAATTGCACCCATGCCCAGGTATGACTCGGGAATCAATGCTATTGAAGTTGTTTCTACCATAGAGGATGCTGATGATGAGAACCTGGATGTTGACAGTTGGAACTACCCAACAACCAACAATGGACCGAATAACTGGACGGCCAGGGACTTCATACCCATTTCTTTTATTCCGCAGTAATTGACTCATTTGTTTTAAGATTTGTAATAAACAGTTTGAAACTTTATGGCCCGGTGCCTTGCCCGTGGCACCTTGGGTTTGCTTGTGAGAGTTATTATTTGTCATTTCATATATCATTAATAAAGCATTGGACGTTTCTTGCAAACAAATTTTGTGCTCCTTGTTTTTATTTTCTGTCTCTCACTTTATCAAAACATCTATGCTCTTACACACACTCACGTATCATACTGCAGATCCATATCCGCTCTGGATCCCATTGATAAAAGCTCTGTTACTTCCAGTTATGACTTCAAAAATCTGATCAACCAAGCCGAGGACGAAGGTGAGGATGATTGTGAGTTTCTTGGAGAACTTGCTAGACTATTACAGCAGGAAGAAAGGGCCATACAACCTCATGAAGAGCCAGTTGAGTCAGTGAATTTGGGTACAAAGGAAGACATGAGAGAGGTTAAAATAGGTGGGAATCTGGATCCTAGTGTCAAGCAACGGTTAATACAGATGCTACACGACTATGTTGAGATCTACGCCTGGTCCTATGAAGACATGCCTGGTTTGGACACTGATATTATGGTACATCGCCTGCCGACTAAAGAAGACTACCCGTCGGTAAAGCAGAAGGTTTGTCGTATGCGCCCTGAAATATCATAGAAAATCAAGGCAGAGGTCATGAAACAGTTCGACGCAAGATTCTTAGCTGTCACTTCTTATCCGCAGTGGGTTGCCAACGTTGTTCCGGTACCTAAGAAGGATGGTAAAGTACCGATGTGTATGGATTACAGAGATCTGAACAGGGCAAGCCCCAAGGACGACTTCCCACTTCCTCACATTGATATTCTAGTCGACAACACCGTGCAACACAAGATCTTCTCATTCATGGATGGTTTTTCTGGCTACAACCAGATCAAGATGGCTTCTGAGGACATGGAGAAGACAACCTTCATTACACAGTGGGGCACCTTATGTTATAAGGTAATGCCTTTTGGATTGAAGAATGTTGGGGCAACTTATCAGCGCGCCATGGTCGCCTTATTCCACGATATGATTCACCATGATATCGAGGTTTATGTTGATGACATGATAGCCAGTTCCCAGACTGAGGAAGAGCACCTTGATCATCTCCAGAAACTGTTTGACAGGTTGAAGACGTACAAACTGAGGTTGAATCTGAACAAGTGTACCTTCGGGGTAAGGTCTGGTTAGATTCTGGGTTTTGTTGTCAATGACAAACGTATTCAGGTGGACCCTGCAAAGGTAAAAGCCATACAAGAGATGATGGCTCCCCGCACAGAGAAGGAAGTTAGAGGTTTCTTGGGACGTCTAAATTACATCGCCAGGTTCATTTCACATCTGACTGCTACTTGTGAGCCAATCTTCAAGCTGCTGAAGAAAGATCAAGTTGTAAAGTGGAATGATGAATGCCAAACCTCTTTCGAAAGAATCAAAGAATACCTTCAAGAACCATCAATTTTGATGCCTCCAGTTGAAGGAAGACCTTTGATATTATACTTGATAGTGCTAGACAATTCAATGGGGTGTGTGCTGGGGCAGCATGATGAGTCTGGTTGAAAAGAGCACGCCATTTATTACCTTAGCAAAAGGTTTACCGACTGTGAGACCCGATACTCACTGCTCGAGAAAACTTGCTGCGCTTTGGCATGGGCCGCTCGCCGACTGAGATAGTATAAGCTGACTCACACTACTTTGTTGATATCAAAGATGGATCCGATGATGTATATTTTCGAGAAGCCCGCCTTATCCGGAAGAATATCAAGATGGCAGATGATCTTAACCGAGTACGACATCTAATACACAACCCAAAAAGCAATCAAGGGGAGTGTATTGGCGGATCATTTGGCGCATCAGGCCGTGGATGACTACCAGTCCATGAATTTCGAGTTCCCGGATGAGAATATCATGTTGGTAACCGACTACGAAGAACCTGGACCAGATGAAGGACCCGAGGAGGGATCTCGATGGTCTATGTATTTTGATGGAGCCTCGAACGCATTGGGTAATGGAATTGGTGCTATAATTATATCTCCTGAAGGCTGTCATACTCTGTTCATCGCCCAATTATGTTTCAACTGCACCAACACTATGGTGGAGTATGAAGCATGTATCATGGGTCTTCGAGCTGCTATTGACTTGAGGATTAAGTTCTTGAGTGTATTCGGATATTCTGCTCTGGTGATAAGTCAGATCAAAGGCGAGTGGGATACGAAGCACCCGAATCTTATTCCTTACAAAGAGTATGTACTGACATTGCTCCCACACTTCGAGGAGGTAACCTTTGAACATTTTCCAAGAGAGGAGAATCAGTTAGCGGACGTGCTAGCTACTATGTCTTCTATGTTCAAATTCAAGTGGGACAATGATGCTCCCCGGATCACTATCGAGAGGTTGGACGAACCCGCACATTGTTGTGACATTGAGACTGAAGAGGTAGCAGATAAACCCTGGTTTCATGAGGTAAAGAGGTATCTTGAGGCTTAAGAATACCCCGAGGGGGCATCTGTTAACGATAAGAAGTTTCTGAGAAGTTTCGCTACGAAGTTCTTTCTCAGTAATGGAATCCTCTATAAGCGTAACCATGATTCAACCTTACTGCGGTGTGTAGACAAGAATGAGGCAGAAAGGATCATGGCAGAGTTACATGAAGGTACCTTCGGAACTCATTCCAGTGGACATACCATAGCGAAGAAAATCCTACGGGCAAGATATTATTGGTCTACTATGGAAGCTGATTGTTATCAGCACTATTGAACCTGTCATAAGTGCATAGTCTATGCTGATAAGGGGCATGTACCTCCGGTTCCCCTGAATGTTTTGACAGTTCCTTGGCCCTTTGCAATGTAGGGAATCGACATGATCAGCGAAATCAGACCTATCGCGTCTAACGGGAATTGCTTCATTCTGGTAGCAATTGATTACTTCACGAAGTGGGTGGAGGCAACTTCTTTTGCTACAGTAACCAATAATGTCATGGTGCGGTTTATCCGAAATAATCTGATATGTCGATATGGTGTACCATAGAGGATTATTACTGACAATGGTACGAATCTTAACAACACGATGATCACTGAGCTCTGTAAACAGTTCAAGATACAACATCATAACTCTTCTCCCTACCGGCTGAAGATGAATGGGGTTGTTAAAGCGGATAACAAGAACATCAAAAATATTGTACAGAAGATGACGGTGACATAAAAAGACTGGCATGAGATGTTACCATTCGCTCTTCATGGGTACCGTACCTCAGCGCAGACGTCGATAGGGGCAACCCTCTACTCTCTAGTATATGGCATGGAGGCAGTCTTACCCATCGAAGTCCAGATACCCTCTCTCAGGATTATGAAGGACGCGGGTTTGAACGAAGAAGACTGGATCCAAACCGGACTTGATCAGCTGAATCTAATTGACGAAAAGAGACTTACTGCTATCTATCATGGTCAGACGTATCAAAACCGAATGATCAAGGCTTTTAACAAGAAAGTCAGACGTCAAGAATATCAAGTCGGAGATCTAGTGATCAAACGCATCATACTACCGCAAGGTGATCCCAGGGGAAAATGTACCCCCACATACGAAGGTCCATTTGTGGTTAAGAACATTTTCTCGAGAGGAGCTATGATTCTAGCCACCATGGATGGTGATGACCTTCCTCACCCCGTCAAGGTAGACATAGTGAAAAGATACTACGCATAATCAAGGACCTGCTAGGTTGATTGACCTAGGAAAAAATAAGGGCTTCCCGGCGAACCAAAAGGGTTCGGGCAAAATTAAGGGATGAAAATGATAAAAACTATACACCCGGTAAGTCGAAAACCTGAAAAGGCGACTTGGGCAAAAAAGGGTATCCCGGTGGACTGAAAACCCGAAAGGGCGGTCCAGGAAAAAATTAGGGATCGAAGCGTAACACTATGTCTCATTGTATCATCTTGCCACCAGACTTCGGTATCAACTATCAAGCTCAGACGACGCCAATCAATTTGATTCACTTTCAACAAAGTAGCAAAGTGATGAGACGCTTGAAGATATAAAGGCAATAGCAGAGTTGGAACCCAATGGGGTCTTTTCACATAGCTGTTTTTCTTTCCTTTACACAAATTGTATAATTTCTGTCTTTCAGCGGCGTTCTCTTACTAGGACGTCAGCCTCCTTGTACAAAACGCCTATTACGTGCCAACTTCAAAAAATCAATACAATTCATTTTCACAAGAAATTTCAAATTTTTTTTTTCTTTTTTCTGTTTTGTTTTGCAAGAATGTTCAATGATTTGTTTTTGATATATGCATTTGAAAATGATTGCTGCTCATAAATGTTTACATGAGAAACAAAATATGATTACTCGTAATGCTAAAAACAGGGAAAACAAGAAGTGCTCAAACCTTACAGTTACTCTTCCCATCAGGTACCGGGATAGAGCCAGTTTGAAGACATGAGTAGTGGTACATACACTCCACACAGAGTAAAAAGTATCCTAAAACAGTGATGTTAGCTTTCCCGAACAGGACATAACTCTCCCCAGCTGAGGTTCACAATCGCGAGTGAGTCAATAAATTTTTCCCCAAGCAGAGTTTATTTCTCTCGCAAGCAGAAATTCAATCTCCAATAGAATTCATTATCACCAGCAACAGAAATTTCATCCTCAGCTGAGTTTATTCCTCCAAGTCAGCAGACCTATCAACAAAGTATCTCCTCTCCAACAAGATATTCCCCACTGAGTTATCCTCAGACAGGGTCCCTTCCGGCAAAATATTCACCAGCCGAATGGATGTGAATCCCTAGCTAGTCATCTTTGTTCACCATCCCCAACAGAAGTAGAGGAACTATGCCTTTTTTACAGCAGTCAATAATACCATTGATCATACTCTCCAAACAACAGTCAGGGATTTAGTTTCCCGGACTCATATTATTACGTCAGCATTTCATGTTCATACATCATGACATGTGCATACATTACATATAACATAGCCTCATTTATTTTGAGAACGTCATCATACAATGCATCTCATGCATCGCATATAACTAATCATGTTTTCTTTTAGGAAAGACAATTACTGTCAACAATTTCCAGCATGGTCCATGATCAACACTTGAAGCTAAACAGAGTAATCATCGGTGCGACAAATGCAACCTCACCCAGGTTCCCTCTGCAGTTTTACTCAAACTCACATCGAAGCAACCCTACTATCTAGGTTCCTTCTCATAGCTCTACTATCCAGGCTTTCATCTCGAAGTAACCCTACTATCCAGATTCCTTCTCACAACCCTACTATCCAGGCTTTCATATCAAAGTAACCCTACTATCCAGGTTCCTTATCACAGCCCCACTATCCAGGCTTTCAAATCGAAGTAACCCTACCATCCAGGTTCCTTCTCACAGCCCTACTATCCAAGATTTCATATCGAAGTAACCCTACTATCCAGGTTCTTTCTCACAACCCTACCATCCAGGCTTTCATATCGAAGTAACCCTACTATCCAGGTTCCTTCTCACAGCCCTACTATCCAGGCTTTCATATCGAAGTAACCCTACCATCCAGGTTCCTTCTCATAGCCCGACTATCCAGGCTTCCATATCGAAGTAACCCTACCATCCAGATTCCTTCTCACAGCCCTAATATCCAAGATTTCATATCGAAGTAACCCTACTATCCAGGTTCCTTCTCACAGCCCTACTATCCAGGCTTTCATATCGAAGTAACCCTACTATCCAGGTTCCTTCTCACAGCCGCACCATCCAGGCTTTCATATCGAAGTAACCCTACTATCCATGTTCCTTCTCACTGCCCTATTATCCAGGCTTTCATATCGAAGTAACCCTACCATCCAGGTTCCTTCTCACAACCCCACTATCCAAGCTTTCATATCGAAGTAACCCTACCATCCAGGTTCTTTCTCACAGCCCCACTATCCAGGATTTCATATCGAAGTAACCCTACCATCCAGGTTCCTTCTCACAGCGCCACTATCCAGGCTTTCATATCGAAGTAACCCTACCATCCAGGTTCCTTCTCACAACCCCATTATCCAGGCTTTCATATTGAAGTAACCCTACTATCCAGGTTCCTTCTCAAGCCCTACCATCCAGGCTTTCATATTGGAGTAACCCTACTATCCAGGTTCCTTCTCAAGCCCTACTACCCAGGCTTTCATGTCGAAGTAACCCTACTATCCAAGTTCCTTTTCACAGTCCTACTATCCTGGCTTTCATATCGAAGTAACCCTACCATCCAGGTTCCTTCTGAAGCCCTACTATCCAGGCTTTCATATCGAAGCAACCATACTATCCATGTTCCTTCTTATAACCCTATTATCCAAGTTCCTTCTCATAACCTTACTATTCGGGTTCTTCCTCTCTTATCCCCAGACAGCAATCTACAACATTGTAAAACCGAGACCCGATCAAACTTGATTGGTTTCATATTTCCCCAGTAAGTTGTGATGCAGCATATACCCCGACCAGACACGCAATTCACTTCCGCTTCCCAAACCAGAATTATTCCCCAATAGAGTAACGGACAACTGAAGCTCCTAAAACTCTATTTCTCTCAAGACAGAGACCAGCATTCCCCAGCGAAATCCTCCTCGACAATAGGTATGCGAGTCCTCGCAAAGGAATCTCTTCTGCGATCGACACCTCTTCGGATGGCATCTTTAAGCCCATCTACGACAATTCTCTAGCAACTTCCGAATGGCATCTGTAAGCCCATTCCTGATATCACAAATCAAGTATCACTTCATGCGAGTGAAAATTTCTTGGCACTCAAGTGTTCAATCATCTTTCACCTTCAGATCACGAAAGGCAGACGAGCCAATCTACATCTTCAGGTTTAAGAAGATTGAACAGGAGAAACTGTTGTACCCCAAAATTTTCCATCCCATATTTCTCAACAAATGGCAAGTGAGGTCCCCAAATTGCTCAAGGAAGTTCAAGAGTTGACCAGACAAACTCCCTCCTAGGGCAGCCTACCTCAAATTAGGGTTTCTATTTTCATCAATATGTGTGCACTACAAAGGACTAAAATGCTCACCATTGTCCTAATATGTTCTCAAGATCATCCATGTCAAGTTTCAAGCCTTTCAGAAGAAGTTTGCTCATCCAATTGCTCAAATGCCTGAAAATCAACTATACTAGGTCAAAAGTCAATTGTGGCCCACATACAGTCAAACTTCAAGATTTTTGGTCAACATCCTCATTTTGAAGTATTATCCATCATTTTATCAAGGGTTGATTATGATTCCTCAAGGATTGCTCACAATTCATCAAAACCCAAAAGTTACTAAATTAGGGTTTTATAGGAAAAGTCAACTCAACTTTGACAAAGCATAACTTTCTCATACTTTATCAGAAATGACACATTCAAATCTCATTTTGAAGAGGATGCAATTACATAAAATTCATCTTCATCTCCAAAGTTCTGAATATGCACTCACAAAAAGATATGAATTTTGACATTATAGGTCCTTTTGAAAAGTCAACAAAAACACCTTTTGGGTCAAAGCTTCATACATGAACATGGAAGACTCAATTGAGATGAGACCAAAAGGGTTGCTTATAAGACACCCTAAGCTTTCTAAAAAGTCAAAGAACACCTCTCTACGGTCAAAATTGAGAGATTTATGCATTGCCCAAGTTGACCATTTTTGCAAAATTTTCAAAAGTCAAATATGCTCAAATTTGCATTTTTTGCTAAATGGGAGCAACTTTTTATGCTTGCACCTCAATTATAATGTGGTCCACGACTCAAATGTTCACTCACTCATTATGTGCTTTATTTTTAAATTTATTTTGATTTTTTATTAATTAAAAAGTGCGTTAAATCAAATAAATAATGAAAATTATCAAAGTTATGATTTGATTTGTTTTTTTGACAGTTTGGCAATCAAGATATGCTGAGTAAACAAGATCAATTCGAATCAATGGCAATTGGTACAAGAAAGGCATGATTTGGCTCAAAATAGGAACATATCATACAACTTAAAAATCAAATCAAATCTTGGATAAATGCAAAGATTCATGCCAAGTTTGTTAACCTAATTCATTCTAGGTTATATAATGAAGCTTGCCAGATCAGAAGACAAGGGTTAGAGGTCGTGTAAAACCAGAACAAAACATGAAACTTTCCAAGAAAAGTGTGAGATGAATCCCCTTCCACAGGCCAATTCAATGTGTGCTAGCCATTCCAATCGTTTACTATACATCTCAGGAAGCTAACCACACCCTTTGCAAGCTTCAACATGCCCAGAAATGCACGCTACGATCCCCATAATTTGACATATTTTTGTAATTCGATTTGCACGATTCATGCATCTTTAGCACTTTTAATTGTCATAGTTGTGATTATCATCATTTTTGCAAGCTAAGCATGCCATTTAATTTCATTTTTTATGCATGTACGTGATATTGCCACGGTTAAGGTTTTATGTTCTTGTTTAGGGGTTTTTTGTACAGGCAAAATTAGGCCTTGATTCTGGTACCATGATGCTCGTAAGGATGAGACGAGTTGATTGGTACCAGTACTTGTCATTTGTCTTGCTCCTATGAAATTTTGGAGATGAACAAGGTTATACCTACAGTGAACATATGTAGGTAAAAGCTTTGTTTTTTAAAATGACAGGCCGGTGACGGAGACGATGACGTGGAAGCGTGTGACTCATCCGTTTGAATTTCGCACGTTTTGAAATCATATCTTTTGCTTTTCTCATATTATATTGTATTGTTATTATAATAACAACTAACCATCACAGCTCAACTGGAAGTGTGGTATTGGAAGCAAGCATAAGGACCTGGGTTCGATCCCCAGGTCCCAGCGTTCGTTTATTTTATTTTCAGATAAGTGATCCAGCGCATCTTTCATCATGAGGCTCACCATGCTCCATCAATATCCAACCATCAGTTTCATCAGCAAGCCAGATCTAACGTGCCAGCATTGAAGGTCCACCATAGTCCTCAAGTCAACCCGCACACCAAGTCAAGCGTGGTCAAACAGGCTTTGGAGTTTTTGGGCCCAGAAAAATTATATTTAAACTCCCTCTTTGCTAACAACAACATAGGCCCATCTCTTTACTTTTTATTTCTTCTTTTTTTTTATAATTATTTTAATTATTTTGCTTAATTATTTTAATTAACAAAATTAATCACTTTTTTTCATAAAATCAAGAATTCACAAAAAATTGAATTAATTTTTTTATCAAGTTTAATTTAATTAGTTTAATTTAATTTAGGGAAATTTTAACTTGTTTTTTTACAATTAAAACCAATTAGAAAAATTAGGTTTAAGTTCTTGATTTAATTCTTTTCTTTTTTTTTAAAAACAAAAAATACAAAAATAGGTTGTTTAGAATTAATTAATTAATTTTTTCAAAAATTAATATTAATTAGAACTTAGGATTTTCTTTTAATTTAATTATTTAATTATTTTCTCAAATAACAAAACATGACAAAAACATTTTTTCTTCAATCGCAAATAGGATTAGTCAAAGGGTCAAAACCCTAATCGCCTCGTGTTTAATTCGCCGCGCGCTTGTTAATTATTTTGGCCAATATTTTGTAACTGCTCATGGTTTGTAATAGTTAATTTAGGGTTTTTATTTACGGTTTAAATCCCCTATTTTTGGCTATGTAATTAACCCCCCTCCCTGAAGCCTTGTAATAGCGTAGGTTTATTTTCTCGCATTTTTAATTCCTGCAAATATTTAACTGTCTAGATGTATGCTAATAGGATTGTATGGCAAGAATGCATGACAAATTAAAACGGTTAGAAAACCCTAATGTGCAAAGATAAATAACTGAAAACAAATCACTCGCACATATCACTCTTAGGGTATACTCTCACTTCGGTTGCCTTCGGTAAACGGTCATTAAGCATAGGGTGTCTTAGTGGATGTCCTCCAGTTTAAAAATATCAAAATGTCCCATTCGAATGTTGCCTCAAAAATGTTGCCTCGGAAATGTTGCCTTGGAAATGTTGCCTCGAAAGATCTTAAGACTCTAGGGTTATTACTAAGGTATCCTAATATTACTTTAGTGACCATACGTCCCTTTCGAATTGACCCTTACAAATTCCAAAAACGGTGCTACCTATTTATCAATAGTAGGATAACGCTGTCTAAAGAAAACAAGAATAGAAACGATCTTTTTTCGAGTAGGTAGATGCTAGTAGGTACTTGCTCAAATCAAAGCTTTTCACACTTACACATTTCAAAACAAAATTTCAAAACAACTTTGTCACATCTTTGAGGACTGATACAAGGGTTATCACGAAGTAAAACATTTTCAAAACAAAGCACACAAACACAAGCAATTTAAAAATGAGCAAGTACCTAAGAGCCCATGGAAACCCATGGATAGAAAGGCTACTAACAACTTACCTTTCTATAATCTAACCCCCGTACTCAGAATATCTCGAAAAAGGATTTTTTCTGTACTTTTTCCTTTCCGGTTGGATGAAATAAAAGTCGGTGGCGACTCTTGCTTACCGCGACATTTTGCAAACACAAAAACGCAAAACGCAAACCAGTATTAACAGTCGGTTCTCCCACTGTATCACATTCCCTTCTTCAATACAATTGAAACAAATCACATCCTTACATTTGCACTCAGATACAACATGTATGTTCTTACCACAACAGAAACACCTATTTATCTCAACAGTACACGCATTACTCTTATGCCCAGGTTTCCCACATTTAAAACGAACCACACCAGCAGGAGCATCTCCCCCACTAGTCCTCTGGCCCTGAGCAACTTTTTGTTTACCTTTACCGGCTGGGGTATCACAAGGCTTACCACGATTCTTTTGGTGCTTACCCCTCTTCTCACTGATAATATTGTAATGAGCATTATTATCCTCTTCATAAATCCTACAACTATCAATCAAATCAGCAAAGACACAAATCATTTGGTATCCAACTGCCTTCTTGATCTCTTGGTGCAACCCGTTCTCAAACTTGATGCACTTTGAAAACTCAGCATCTGCCTCAGCATAGTGCGGATAAAACTTAGCCAACTCATCAAACTTTGCAGCATAATCAACAATCAACATATTCCCTGGCTTCGGCTCAAGGAATTCAATCTCCTTCTTACCAATAACATCTTCAGGAAAGTACTTCCTCAGGAATTCCCTATGGAATACGGACCAAGTGACATTCTCACTTGCAGCTTCCAATCTCTGACAAGTCTCTAGCCACACGTCATCAGCCTCGACTACTAGCATATGAGTACCAAATCGAACCTTTTACGCTGGAGTGCATTCCATCACACGGAATATTATCTCAATATCTTTCAACCAATCCAATGCTCCGTCAGGATCATACTTCCCCTTGAAGGTAGGCTGATTCTCTCTCTGGAAAGTCGCCAAACTACGAGATCCATCATTTCCCGCCAGCATTCGGATGATTCTCCATCGCATGCGCCATTGCTTCTAAAGTAGCAACAAGTGCAGCATCATTCCTTCCAGCCATCTCAACTTATCACTACAACATAAACAACGGTTAGAACTCAAATTAACAATACTCGATTGTTAGACAACTACGACTCGACAACAAGGTCGGATCGATAAACCTTTGCTCTGATACCAAATTTTTAACACCCCAATTCTACCCGGCAATTATATACGCAAATCAGAGTTATAAAATCAATAAAACTGTGATACGGTGGGAGAAATGACTTGGGTGTTTCGCGTTTTATCGCAAATATTGCGGTTAGCAAGAGTCGCCACAAACTTTTATTTTATCCAAAACGAAAGGTGAAAAAGCAAAGGAAAGACCTTTGAGATTTATTTCTTAAGTTCGGGGCGTAGATTAAGAAAAGTGAAGGTATTAGCACCCTTTTCATCCATGGTTTTTCATGGGCTTAGTTACTTGCTAGATCACTTGCTTTTGTTTGAAATTGTGCTTTGTGTGGTTTTTGAAAGTATTTTGTAAAGAGGCCATTGTTTAGGCAAACTTTGTAATGATTCTCGTTCGTAAGAATGTATACAAAGATGTTGATCTTTTGAAAATATTTTCAAGTTTGTAAGATGTTTTAAAAGTGTAGGTGTTTGTTTTTGAAAATAGAAAGGATGTTTGTTTTGAAATGGAGCAAGTAACTAGGAATAATCTAACTACTCAAAAATTCTTTCTTGTTCATTTCCTTTTCCTTTGACATTGTTATCTTACCATTAATTTGGTAAGTAACCCTATCTTTGGATGTAAACGGGACGAGCATGGGTCATCGTATAACCATGATTAGCAATATTGCAAGGTATCTTAGCATTCTTTTTTAGGGACTAAGATCATTTGAAAGGAAACTTAGATAGCGTCATTGAGGGACTATGATCTTATATTTTGCTTGTTTTTGCTAAGATACCACACATGCGTAATATGGCCATTTTATAAGGCAACCAAGTGGATTTTACCCTAGGGGTGGTTGTGTGCAAGTGTATTATTTGCATGATTGATTTTGTCTTTGATTAGGGTTTTCTAATTGATTGGTTTTAATCTTTCCATATAAACCCTAATTACTAGCATTTGTATATAAAGCGGTAAATTGAGGAATTTAAAATTACTATGCTATTACAATACTTGTGGGAGGGGGTGTACAAATTATAATTGGGGATTTCAAGAAAATAAAGCCTATTTATCTATTACAACCATATTGAATTTGTACAAGAATTGAAATAAATAATGTACAAAAATGGATAAATGTACAAGAATGTAAATGTAAAGAAAATGGATATTTTTTGGATTTTTAGGAAAAAGGGGTTTTGATTTTAACATAATTAACTAAAGGAAAAATAATTAATTAAAAGTAAAACTTATATTTACTAGGAAAAGAAATTAAATAAAACCCTAATCTATTTATTGATTAAAAGAAATTAAGTTTATAAGAAAAGTATTTTTTTGGTATTTTTGTCTTAAAAATAATTTATAGTATTATAAAATATTTTTGGTCTTTTTATATTTTAAAATAATATATTTGAATGGTGTAAAAGAAATTAACTAAAACCCTAGTTTTTTAATTAAATTTACAAAAAAACAATTAGTCAAAATAAATAATGTATGATTAAATAAAATAATTTTTTATGAGGAAAAATAAATAAACTATGTCAAAATATAAATCTAATATTTTTGTATTTTTTACGATTTTTTAATATTAGATAAAATATTTAAGAAAATAAATAAATAAAAATAAGAAAAAGAAATGAAAATGGGCCAGGGCTGTGTAAATGAAACAGGGGGTTAGCAATAAGGAAAAAAGAAACATAAAGGCCCAATGGAGGCCCAACGCATGCCAAAAAAGTCAGAAAGTGAAAAAAACATGTAAAAAAAACCAAAAGGGTACCACTGGGGCTCGAACCCTGGTCCCTCCAGTCACATGCGCGCGCTTCTACCACTGGGGTGGCTATACATCCATTTATATAAATCAAAGCATAAATATATATGGCAAACACGTTCTTGAGGCCAATTCTTCAAAGTCCAATCCAAGCACTTTTTGGATTTCCATTGCACTTAATCGTTCTTCCAGATGCTTATACTTGTCGTCGGTTGGAGGATATTGTTCTTCAGAATAATCTTATTCTTCCTCTTCCTCTTCTGAATCTGGCTGGATAACTGCTTCCTTGCCTTTTCCATCTTAATTATCTTTCTCTCCAGATGACATTGCAAAGTCTAGGATCCTTCTTGCTTGCCCTTGGAATGTTCTTCCCATGTTCAAAACTCCGGTTATTTTCTTTTTCTTCTTTTTCTCTTCAACTAGCAAGGTCTTCAACTCTTCTTGTCCTTTGGCTAGAGTTAACTGTAAAATCAAGCTTCTCAAATGAACTTTTGTTTTGAAGAAGACAAACCATGATTGACAAAGAAGGCAAAGATTTATGATCAAGCTCAAAGCATCTATGGACAAAGTCTTCAGTTCAAAGCTCTTAACAACTTTCAAGGTATAATGATATTACTTACTTTGATCTTAAGATGTAGATGCTCAATGGTGAATAAGAAATGTTTTATAAATCATTACTCAAGTTTTTCAAAGTTAAAATTCATTTTTCACTTGAGTGCAATCGATTTGCATATTAGTGCAATCGATTGCATGCTTCAATTTTTCAGATCTTTTTCTTCTGTTTCTCAGTGCAATCGATTTACATTGCTTGTGCAATCGATTGCACTCACTTATTTTTTGCTACTGACTTCACATGCAATCGATTTACATTGCTTATTCAATCGATTACACACTTAAAACTTTTGAAAATATAGCTTTTGAAACCCCGTGCAATCGATTTACACAAAGGGTGCAATTGATTGCATGCTGCACGATTTTGAAAAACAGTAGCTTTGGACATGCCTGTTTATAATACCTTTTCATTGAAACCTTTCACTCAATCTTGGCATTTGTTCATGATTCATTTTCAAAACTTTATGATGTTTCAAAAGGGTTCTATGAACATATAAATATTCACTTTCAAAATCTTTTTCAACACCTCTTCCAAATATATTTTCTGAATTTTTCAAAATACAAACTCATGCTTTTCTTCACTTTCATACATAAGTTTTCTGCACACTTTCATACATTGTTAAACATAAAACTTTGAGCATTTATATCTTGATTCATTATACAATATTATCATTGGAAGAGAAGATCATTCACTGTTAAATCACTCTAAGTGATCAATACTACTCAACTCACTCAAAATCAAATATTGATAGTTACTTACTTATTTTTCCAGGATTGTTGGAAATAAGTTTAAGTGGTTTTTAAATCTTGTCTTTCCAGGATTGTTGGATACAAGTGTAGTCACTTTGAGAGGATTGTTCTCATTGTTGACATTGTGAAAATCCAAGAGGATTGTTCTTGGCTTTTTGGTAGTTCTTGTTTAAGTTTGCCACAATAAGGAAATCTCGTTCATGTTAAAAGGGGACTGGAGTACTCTTGGACTGTGAGGGGAACCAGGATATATCGTTCGTGTCTCTTTATTTTTCTGCACTTTACTCTTTCCTAAACTCACCATTAAAAAGAAAAATAATATCCATCATCACTAAAGCCATAATTTTTTAAAGTACCTAATTCATCCCCCCCCCCCCCCCCTCTTAGGCGCACTTCGTACTTACAATTGGCATTAGAGCAGGTTATAGGTAACTTGTTCCTAAAAGATCCATAATGGCTTCCGCAAATCAAAATCCCGTTTTCAGAGATGGTGGTAGTAACAACAAGCCTCCTCTATTTTGTGGTGAATATTTTGACTTCTGGAAAATACGCATGAAGGCACATCTAGAAGCACAAGGAGAAGAAATATGGGATGCCATCGAGAATGGTCTATGTATCCCTATAACGGTAATCAATGGTGTTGGCTCATCAAAGCCTAAAACTGCATGGGACGATGATGATAAGAAGAAAGTTATCTATGATAAAAAGGCAATAAACCTTCTTCAAGGTGCACCTAGCATGGATGAATTCTTCTGTGTCTCGGCATGCAAGACAGCAAAAGAAATATGGGATACCTTGGTACAAACTCATGAAGGAACAGTTGAAGTAAAAATATCAAGACTAAATACCCTGAGTCAAGAATACGAATTATTTCGAATGCATCCCGGAGAAACCATTCTTGACCTACAAAAGAGATTTCTACACTTGACAAATCATCTAAGTGCTCTTGGTAAAACTTTGACGAATGATGAACTAAATCTGAAAGTACTTAGGTCCTTAACTAGGGAATGGCACCCAAAGGTAACAACAATTTCAGAAAAGAAAAGTCTCTCCTCCATGACGTCTGCAACATTGATTGGAAAACTTCAAGAATATGAAACGGAACTCGGAAGACTTGAAAAGCATGAAAATTAAGAGAAGAAATCCAAGAATATTGCTTTGAAGATAGATTCCAAGGAAGTTGAAAAGGAAGACAATCCGGAAGAAGATGAAAATTTCATGCTTCTTGTTAAAAGGCTTGGTAGGTTCTTTGGTAGAAATGACAAACCCTTTTCTCATTCAAAAGGAAAGAAACAATTTAAGAAAAAGGAAGCTCCCACATCAACACAAGAAATCACATGTTATGAATGTGGTAAGCAAGGTCATATCAAGCTGGATTGTCCAAAACTCTCCAAGAAAGGTGGCTTCAAAAGCAAAAAGGGATTCAAGAACAAAAAGGCTTATGTTGCATGGGAGGATAATGAAATAAGTTCCTCATCCGATTCCGATAGTCATGAAAGTGCAAATCTAGCATTGATGCCCTCACACCATTCCGATGATGAAGACAATGAGGTTAGTAATGACTTTTTTCATTTTGATAGTGATGCACAATGTGCTATAGATGAACTATTGAATCAATGCAACATTCTGTATAAAACTATTTCATCCCAAAAGAAACAAATTTCATCCTTAGAAGAAAAATGTGAATCTATGGAAAAAGATTTCAAAGAAGAAAAACAAAAATCATGTGATGAACAAAAACAGAATTTTGTATGCAAAAATTGTGAATCACTCTCTTTCCAAATTGTCCAATTAAAAACAGTCATTGAAAGATATGAAAAAAGTCCAAATTGGATTGGAAGGTGTTCTTAGCCAACAAAGATACTCCAATGATAAAAGTGGAATTGGATATTCAAAGTTCTCAAAACCAAGTTCTAATAAAATTATCTTTGTTAAGGCTAGTGATCAATCATCCAAAGAGAAAGTGTGCAAACCTAAAATAGTTTATCACTATCCTAAAAAGAAAACATTTCCTGAGAAGAAATCTTATCCTTCTAGATATATAAGTAAATTTGATCCTACTTGTTTTTATTGTGGCATTAAAGGCCATGCACCTAATGCTTGCTATGTTAGAAACCTTAGTGTGGAAAGTGGGCATTATGTGTGGGTAAAGAAAGGAACTAATTATGAAGGACCCAAAGCAACTTGGGTACCTAACAAAGCCTAATTTGTTTTGCAGGTATGCTTGAAGACCACATGCAATCTTTGGTATCTTGATAGTGGTTGTTCAAAGCATATGACATGAGACATAAACCAATTTTCAAATCTAGTGCTAAAGGCCAAGGGTTTTGTCACTTATGGAGACAATAATAAGGGAAGAATCCTTGGAAAAGGCAAAGTTGGTGCTCCACCTTTCACATCCATTGAAGATGTTCTTTATGTTGAAGGACTAAAGCAAAATCTTCTTAGTATTAGCCAACTTTGTGACAAAGGCTTCAAGATCAAGTTCACCAAGGATGAATGCTCGATAGAAGATGAAGTCACACATGAGGTTATACTTAAAGGTAAAAGAATCAATAATATATTCATGATTTCCCTTGATGATCCATATTTGAAGGTTAAATGTCTCATGGCAAACAATGATGATTCATGGATGTGGCACAAAAGAATTGCTCATATTCACATGGAACACTTGAATAAACTAATCAAACATGATCTTGTCATTGGATTGCCTAAGAGAAATTTCGTCAAAGATAGACTCTGCAATGCTTGTCAAAAGGGGAAACAAACAAAATCAACTTTCAAATCTAATAATGTGGTGTCCACTACAAGGACACTACAATTGTTACATATGGACTTATTTGGTCCATCAAGAACAAGGAGTTTCAGAGGTAATGTGTATGCTTTGGTTATTATTGACGATTTCTCTAGATATACTTGGACATTCTTTTTAGTGCAGAAAAGTGATGCATTCAAGGTGTTTTACCCCAAAATTTTCCCTCCCATATTCTTCAAGATTTGCCAAGATCAATCTCCAGATGATTCAAAATCTCTCAAGTTGCACAGTCCAATTGCGTCCTAACACAGTCAAAATTAGGGTTTTGGTTCTTGCAAAGAAATTGAGGTTTCCAAGGGTCCAATCAAGTTCCATGTGCCCATATACATTGTCAAGCATCCATATGTCAAGTTTCAAGACTCACAGCAAATTGCACAGTCAAAAACCCTAAATGCTCCACAGTCAACTACAGGGGCAAAATGGTCATTTGACAGTCAAAAGTCAAAATTTTTGGTCAACATCTTATTTTGAAGCCACAAACATCATTTGATCAATTCTTGATCATGATTCCACAAGCATGGCTCAAAAAGTCTCAAGATGCAAAAGTTTCTATTTTTGGACAGTTGAAAAGTCAACTGCAAATTGACCAAGGCATAACTTCTTCATGGTTTATCAGAAAAATCCCATCAAATGCTCATTTTGAAGGGGATGAAATTTCCTACAACTCATCTTCACACTCCAAGTCCAAGAAATGCTCTCACAAAAAGTTATCAATTTCAACATTATAGGTCATTTTCAAAAGTCAACAAAAAGGCACTTTAAGTCAAAGACCATAACTTGAGATTGGTAAATAAAAATGACATGGGACCAAAGGAATTGGTTAGAGGACTTCAAGACCTTTCCAAAATGTCCAAGAACATGTTCATAGCTTCAAAATTGAGCAAGATATGCATTGGAGAAGTTGGGAAATTTTTGGGAACTTTCAAAAGTCAACTTTGCCTAAAACACTTCAAATTTGCTAATGGGCCTCAAATTCTTCCTTGAATCATTACCCAAAGCCTATGCACGACCCATTGAGCTTAAAAGGATTTATTTTCTTATTTTTAATTAATTAATTGAATTTTTATTCTTATTAATTCATTTAATTAGTTTTAATTGTAGAAAAATATCAAATAATGGTTGTCAAATCTTTTTGTGCAGCAAATATACTCCACACATGCTAAGGATTTCGTGCATCAATCAACAAGACAAGATATTCCATAATTGGCAAAGTTTCCATGGAAAAAGATTGAAAAAAGATATGATTAGCAATCAAAGATTCAAGTCATCAATTCATGGATTCATGGGCTTTATTTTGACCTAATTTGCTTCACATACTTATGCAAGAGTGAACCCTATTCAGAAAGACACGAAAAAGCTGCTGCAACAACATACTCACTTTGCAAATTTTCAAGAGAAACTTGAAAACTAAAATCATAGTTACAATACAATTCAAGGCCTAAAATTGCTTCTAATACATTGCTGGACCTTCCAGGAGTCTACTAGCATCAAGAACTAGTCCAAACGCGCAAGGAATCGAAGAACATAAGCCATACGGTTTGCCATATTTTCCAGAAATTCATATCATAATTCATGCGCATTTGATGCATATTGTTGGTTGTTTTGTATTCACAGGAACTTTCTGAAGCTAATGATATGATTTGATTGCATTATAAGGCCCTGTATCGTGATTTGCCATTAACATGTTTTAGGGTTTCAAAGCTTCAATATTGGTGGTTTTCATATATTGTAAAATTGGACCTCAAGACCAATATGGATGAACTCGTTGCAAGAAGCCTGATTCATTGAGATACTCGCGCCCAATTTATATTAACGCCTCTTCTATTTGCTATTTTTTGTGGCTATGGTTAGTGGGGGTTTAAAACCCCCGCTATCTCATTCATATTGCAGGTGAAAACGAAGAAGAAAGCTGAGGTGTCCAAATGCTACTGGAAGATTTAAATATTAGCGTGTTTTTTCTTTGTTTCAGTATAATTAGCATTATTCATATATTATATTTCATTGTTGTTATGTATACAAACAAACGCAAATGGCCAGATGGTGGAGGACGTGTCCTGCAAGCGTTGGGACCTGGGTTCGATTCCCAGGTCCCCCCATATAATTGATATTTTTTGTTCTATTGTATTCCAATGCAGCTTCCATCAAACGTTCCACCATACATGCTCATGCGCTAGCCTGCCAAGTGGCTTCAAGGTCCAATCCAATGGCTTCAGAAGGAAATCCAGGGTGTACCCCAGTCAACCATCATGCATACAATCAGAAAGTCAACGAGGCTTGCTTTGTCAATGGGCCTGAATTGCTGCAGTTTTACCTCCATTTCGGCCAGACACCCCTCCCCCCCTTGTTTGTATATTTAATTTCATTTTCTTTTCTTTTTAATTCTTTTAATTGCTTTAATTATGTTTATTAATTCACTAAAATAATTTTTTCCATAATACAAACAGAAACTCAAAATTGTAAAATATATTTAATTATTATTAATTTCACCACTAACATTTTTTGTAAATAAATGACTAACAATTAATTTAGTTAATTTAGGTTTTAATTTTAATCTTTTTTCTTAATAAATAAAATATATAGAATTAGGTTTTTTTGACATTTTTATCTTTTTTCTTAATTAATTATTTCCATCATTATTTATTATTATTATTTTTGTACATAAATATGTAAATTAATTAAATAGTAAATTAGGTTAACTTTAATATTTTCTTAAATAATTAAAATAAACTTAGAATTAGGGTTTCTATTGATTTTAATTTTCTTTACTTTCATAAATACCAAAAACATAAAAAACACTTTCTTTTCTTTAATTAAATAATTAATTAGGCTTTAATTTAATTTAATTTCAAGCAAAGGGTGAAAACCCTCGGACGTTCAATTTTTTCTTTTCGCGCATTATTTTCTTATTGAATATTATGTAACTGCTCAAGGATGTAATAGTAATTAGGTATTTATTTACTTTCCGCATCTTTTATCAAAAACGGGTCTTTGTACTTTGGCGATGTATAGACCCGCGCCTTGTAATAGCGTAGCTTTTATATTCCCGTCTTTTAATTTTCCGCACTCCTAAATGCTAAACTTGCATGAAAGAATGTATGTAATTAAAAACAAGCGTAGCTCACAATGCCATGATCAAAGATAACTGTTAACATGAAAACAACACACAAATACACACACCACTTCTAGGGTAAGCCTCACTCGTTGCCTTCGAAACGTGGTCGTCAAGTATAGGACGTTTCAGCGGTCCTTATGTCCATGATCCAGTTGCCTCGAAACAGTTGCCTCGAAACAGTTGCCTCGAAACGGTTGCCTCGGATTAAAAAAGGATCAAGGACATAAGGGTAGCTTCTAAGGTGTCCTACTGTTGCTTCGGTGACCACACTGTCCCTACAATCGAATTGACCCGAACACCTCCAACGGTGGTGCTACCTACCTCTCAATGGTGGGATGGCACTACCTTAAGGACATTTACACAGCCTAATTCCTTAGGGTAGGTAGACGACTCATGGATACTTGCTCTCTAAAAACAAACAAAACAATCTTTTCACACCGAAACCTTCAAAAAGCTTTCAAAACAATTTTTTAAACACTCTTGCAGACAGATACAAGAGTCATTCAGAAATCTTTCAATGAAACTTTTTCAAACCCACTCACATTTTGAAAAGCAAACATTTTGAAAACATAAGAGCAAGTATCTAAGAGCCCATGGATAACCATGGATAGAAAGGGTGCTAACACCTTCCCTTTCTATAAATCTACCTCCCGAACCGAGAAACGTTCTCATAAGGAATTTTGCTGTGCTTTTGTCCTGTCCATGTTGGAGAAAATAAAAGACGGTGGCGACTCTTGCTTACCGCGACATTTCGCGAACCAGCTTTAAACAGTCAGTTCTAAATCCACCGATCACAGAACTGGAGACTCTGTTGGGGACACTTTAAGTGAGGTGTACCTTAGGATAGCTCATACTTGTGTTTTCAATTGCTGTGTTTTGTTTGCTTTATTATTATGGGCATTGTCTTGGAGTTTCATAGATCCTAACCCGGATCTGGGGATACCCTGTTAGGTAGCATAAGCTGTGAGGGACCTGTCCGGCGTAGACCGACATGGGTGAATCAGTGGCTACGTTGGTGTGGCGCCTTGGTCTGTACCGATATCCCTTGTGTTGCAACGAGGAGAATATGGGTCTTATGAGGAGTCATTAAGCATCAACCGACCTTAGAACCTTAAATGACCCAACTTGGCCAATAGAACAGTAGCAGTATGCTACACCTATTGAGGCTAAACTCTCGCGATGGTTCTGGCTGGAAGAAAAGATTGCGATGCTGGAGTTATGACCGATTGAGGGTAGTCAGTGATATTGGAATCCTCTAGAACCCGGTTACTTTTTGATAGGACAGGTCTGAACCAACAAACTGAAAGAGGGTAGTACCTGAACTTCATGCTGGCCTAAACTCTAAAGGCTATCTTGTGTGACTTGTGTGCCTTATCATGTTTGCCTTTGTGAATATTTGTGGTGTGCTTTATCATGACATCATACCATCATAAACATTACATGCATCCTGCATAAGGACTGACCATTTCAAAGACAAAAGGGTTTCACCTTTGCTCTGTTTTGTAGGACATCATGATGCCTATGCGAAGGAACACTATCTGGTTCAACTTTGTTCACCCACCTAAGTTGCTTGAAGAATTGGTTAGCAGAATTCCAAACACTACTTCTTTCATCCATAGGCATGGTTCTCTTCTCGGTTTAGTCACTGCAAAGTGGGACCAACAACTGATGAGTGTCCTGACCCAGTTTTATGATCCCTTGTATAACTGCTTCACCTTTCAAGACTTCCAGCTGGTCCCTATCCTGGAAGAGTTCTCTGATTTGCTTGGTATCCCTATCTTGGATCAGACTCCCTTCACTGGTTGGGAAAAGACTCTTAGGCTGGAGGAGATTGCTACAGCCCTTCCCTTGACCCACAAAGAGGTAATGGACAACTGGGTGACTAGAAGCAGAGTTAAGGGTTTCTTGGCCAAGTTTCTGATCGGTAAAGCTAACAGTTTCTGGAATGACCTAGACTTCAGGGCGTATGAAGACATTCTGGCTCTCTTAATCTATGGTCTAGTCTTGTTTCCTAATCCTGATAACTTCATCAACATCACTGCCATAAGGATCTTCATGTCTCGGAACCCCGTGCCCACTCTCTTGGGTGATATCCTGCAACAACTTTATGCTCGTACTGCCCGAAGACGAGGAACTCTATGGTGTTGTATTCCTTTGTTAGTGAGGTGGTTTATTTCGCACCTCCCTAAGTTCGTGCTGAAGAATAAAGAAGGAAGAGGCTAGGCTCATAGGTTAATGTCTCTCACTGATAATGACATCATTTGGACTTTCAGGGGTTTGGATGAGGTAGCTGTTATTGATCGTTACGGAGAATATCCTAATGTTCCTTTGATTGGTACCCAAGGAGGAATCTCTTATACTCCATGTCTAGCTCTCCGTCAGTTTGGAAGAGCCAGAAGAGCAGGGCCTCATGAGATGTTGGTGCCTCACATCAGTTTTGAGTTTCAGGTAGATAGTGACGAGCTGCGTCGTAGGTTCATCAAGGCTTGGGACAGAATTCACAAAGCTGACCCACATGAGTTGGGACCGAAGACTTCTCTACCTATGGAACCCTACTACAGATGGGTCCGCATCCGTGCTCAGAATTTAGGTATGCCATATGAAGCTGTCAGGCCCATCATTCTTGAGTATCCTGATAGAGATGGGGCTCCTCCAACTGTTCTCCCTCCTCAGATACCTACTGACGTTGATACACTAAAGAGGTCTTGGGCGCAACTACAAGAAGAACGGGATTCTTATCGGGAAAAGTTCAACGAGAAGGAATTGAAGATCCAGAAGCTGACAAAGCAGTTGGAGAACGAGCGGGACTTGAATGACTACATCCGTACTGAGAAGAGGAGACCCTGGGATCGATAAGGAGCTTTGGATGTTCTTTTACAGTTTTATTTCCCTTTTCAGTATTTCCATTTTATGTAACGCCTAAGGGCAATCTGTTGAACAATCTAAATTTCAAAGATGAATCTAATAAAGTGTGTTCCTTTTTGTTTACAAAGTTGAATCCCGATTGTCTTTGAAAACATAAATCATATGCATTCCATTCATCATATGCATCACAGGTACTCTTCTTTTCAGGTTGCTTAATGTTCTTCGCTGTTTATTTCAGCATCATGAATCCTGAATCATCTACTGAGCAATCCATCAAGGCCCTCCAGGCTCAAAACGCCCATTTCCAAGAGCTGATCATGAGTTTGGCCCAAGGTCAAGAGGAATTGAAGGCTCTGCTGGTCAAGAAGAAGAAGAAGAGAACTGTACTATTCAACACTGGCCGGAGGTTTGGTAACACACTGCAGAATGAGGTTGATCAAGCTGGTTCTTCTGTAGGGAAAGGCAGTCCCCAGGGGGGAAGGGTTCCTAGTCCTGTGGTCTCTGACAACGAACTGATTTCAACGAGGAGCAGTATCCTCCAGCTGAAGACAAGTACAAGCAGTTAGAGGATCTCCTGAATGCCAGGGAAATTCAACAAGTGCCTGGGTTGGATTTCGGAGACCTGGGTCTATCTTCTGGTGTGGTAATCCCACACAAGTTCAAAGCACCATCTTTCGCAAAGTATGACGGGGCGTCCTGCCCTAAGCTACATCTAAGATCTTATGTGCGAAAGATCCAGCCATATACTATGGACAAGAACTTATGGATCCATTTCTTCCAGGAAAGTCTTTCAGGGACTCATCTCGAATGGTTCTATCAGTTGGAAGGAACCAAGGTTCGTAACTGGGAGGATTTGGCTACTGCTTTTTACAAGCAGTATCAGTATAATGCCGACCTCGCTCCTACACGTACCCAACTCCAGGGTATGTCGCTAGGGTCGGGAGAAGGTTTTAAAGAGTATGCGCAGAAGTGGAGGGACCTGGCTGGCAGGGTGCAACCACCGTTAACCGACCGTGAACTTGTGGACAAGTTCTTAGGGACCCTATCCGGGCCATTCTTCAATCATCTCATTGGCAATTCATCTGTAGGGTTTACAGACCTCATTCTGACTGGGGAAAGGATAGAGGCTGGTATGAAATCAGGGAAAATACAGAAAAGTGCGTCCTCAAGGTCTGAAAAGAAGCCTTTTAAAAAGGAAGCCAGTGTTGTGTATGGGCCTAGGAGGCAAAACAAACCAGAACTCCGCCAAGCTGTCAACGCGGTGGTAATTGCTAAGCCTGCTGCCACTCCTCGGCAACCTAACCAACAGGGGTGAAAGACCCAGAAGAGAATATACTCGGCTTAGTATGACCTTGTCACAGATCTTACCGCAACTGCTATCGACCAACTTGGTAACCGTCAGAGAAGCTCCGAAGGTGGTAAACACAACCTCTCCGAAGTATAATCCCAATGCCCGCTGTGCTTATCACTCTGATAGCCCGGGGCATTCTACTGATGATTGCTGGGCCCTGAGAAATAAGGTTCAGGACCTTATTGATGCGAAGGAAATACAGTTTGAGGCGCCAGAAAGGCCCAACGTTGTGACTGCTCCTATGCCCCAGCATGGGGTAAATGCTATTGAGGAAGACCTGTATGTCGTTTCTATGGATGATGTTGCTACCCCTTTATTGACCGTCAAGAGGAACCTGTTGCTGGCCGGTTTATTTCTGGGTTGTAGCAAGGGTTGCCTTCTGTGTGCCGTTTCCCCTGCTGGTTGTCTATTGCTGAAGTCAGGCGTTCAAAACCTGATGGATAGCAAAGAGATCTTGTTCAAGAAGACCGTTGTTCCTGTTGTTCCCACTGAAGAAGTATCTGTTGTCACCATCTTCAACAATCCTACCAAGGCTTCCCCGAGGAAGCCAGTCAAAATCATGTCTGTTGCACCTATCATTATTACTGTTCCGGGGCCTCTCCCCTATAAATCTGACAAGGCTGTCCCATGGCACTATGGGGCAGATGTGTATGTACTTGGAGTAAAGCAGGAGTTCAACACTAGTACCGGTATCAGTAACATCACCGGTCCCGCTAAAGTTACTCGCAGTGGCAGGCTCTTCTCGCCTGACATTGCACCACCAGTTATCCAAAGACCTCTTATTATCACGCCTACAAATGCACCTGTTTCCTCTCCTGATCAAGTTTCTACCCCTGCTGCCGAGTCATCTGACACTCGGGGCAAAGGGATTGCTGATGTGCCTGCCCGGATGGAGGCACCGAAGACTGTTAATGTTGAAGCATCGCAGCAAGAGATGGAGGAAATCCTTAAGATTATTAAGAAGAGTGATTTCAATGTCGTTGAGCAGCTGGGGCATACCCCCTCTAAAATCTCTATGCTATCACTGCTGTTATGCTCAGAGGCCCATGCCAAGGCCCTGATTTCATTTCTAAAGACGGCTCATGTGCCACAAGAGACGTCCGCTGATCAATTCACTGATTGTGTGGCCAACTTGACCGCTGACAATGGGTTGGGTTTCTCTGATGCTGATCTGACCGCAAAGGGAAAGAACCACAATGATGCCCTGCATGTCTCCATTGAATGCAGGGGCACTACTCTTGCATACGTGTTTGTAGACACCGGTTCGTCACTGAATGTATTGCCCAAGAAGGCCTTGGACAGGTTGGATTGTGAGGGTCTGGAGTTGAAGCCTAGTAACATCGTTGTCCGAGCCTTTGACGGATCGAAGAGGATGGTACATGGGGAGGTAGATATTCCGATTCGTGTTGGTTCCCAAGTCTTTGATTCAATGTTCTATGTGATGGACATTCGTCCATCTTATTCCTGTTTGCTGGGTCGACCGTGGATCCACAAGGCTGGGGCTGTAACCTCCACTCTACACCAGAAGCTCAAATACCCTGTCAGAGGGAAGATTGTTACAGTACAGGGGGAGGAAGAATACACGGTTAGTCATCTGAACTCGTTCCGGTATATAGAGATGGACGGGGAGTTCATTGAAACCCCCTTTCAACATTTTGAAGAGGTGCCTCCAACATTGGTGTCTGCTGAGACAGTAATTGAAGAAGGCTCTCCCTTGAAGATGGCTTCCTTGAAGGACGCCCGGGCTGTAATTGAGAAAGGTGAATGTGCAAACTGGGGCAGGCTCCCTGATTTTACTCCTAAAAATGACAAGTTTGGACTGGGTTTCACTGCAGAGGCTCAGAAGGCTGTACGCAAAGCAAGGATCGGAAGACCTCCCGTGTTCATCACCAACCCGGGAGTGAATGCTATTGAAGGCGATGCGGAGGAATCAGAGTTTGATAGCTGGATCTACCCGACGAACGACGGTGGACCGAATAATTGGACTGCAAAAGACTACATACCTGTTACTTTTGTTACGCAGTAATGAATTCCTTTGTTTTTAAATTTGTAATGAACAATAAATTGAAACTTTATGGCCCGGTGTCTTACCCGGGGCACCGTTGGCTTCATTTGTGAGGGCTTATTACTTGTCATTTCCATATATCATGAATAAAGACATTGGACGTTTTTCGCATTTCAAATCTTGTGCTCCCTTTCTTTCTTTCTTTATATATTGCAAAACAGCTATATTTACACACACACACACACTCATACATGTTCCAATCCACTCTGGATCTCACTGATAACGACTCTGCTACTGCCAGTTATGACTTCGAAAATCCGATCAACTTAGCCGAAGACGAAGGTGAAGATGATTGCGAAGTTCCTGGTGAGCTTGTAAGACTGTTACTCCAGGAAGAGAGGGCCATTCAGCCACATGAAGAGCCAGTGGAAACGGTAAATATGGGTACTGAGACAGATAGAAAGGAAGTTAAGATTGGTGCCAATCTGGAGCTCAGCGTGAAACAACGGTTGGTTCAGATGTTGCATGATTATGTGGAGATTTTCGCCTAGTCCTACGAAGACATGCCTGGGTTGGATACCGACATTGTGGTCCATCACTTGCCTACCAAGGAAGACTGCCCTCCGGTTAAACAAAAGGTCTGTCATATGCGTCCAGAGATGTCTGAGAAGATCAAAGCTGAGGTTATGAAACAATTTGATGTTGGGTTTCTAGCGGTGACTTCTTACCCCCAGTGGGTTGCCAACGTGGTTCCAGTGCCAAAAAAAGATGGTAAGGTCAGAATGTGTGTTGACTACAGGGATTTGAATAGGGCGAGCCCCAAGGATGATTTCCCCCTGCCTCATATCGACGTTCTGGTTGACAATACTGCTCAGCACAAGGTGTTCTCCTTCATGGACGGCTTTTCAGGTTATAATCAGATCAAAATGGATCCTGAAGATATGGAAAAGACTACCTTTGTTACTCAGTGGGGCACCTTCTGCTACAAGGTCATGCCTTTTGGACTGAAAAAATGCTGGTGCAACCTACCAACGTGCCATGGTTGCTTTATTTCATGACATGATCCATCATGAGATTGAAGTGTACGTCGATGATATGATTGCAAGGTCCCAAACTGAGGAGGAACACCTTGACCATCTACAGAAGTTGTTTGACCGTCTGAAGTTGTACAAGCTGAGGTTGAATCCAAACAAGTGCACATTTGGGGTAAGATCTGGAAAGTTGCTAGGCTTCGTTGTGAGCGACAAAAGTATTCAAGTGGACCCTGCCAAGGTTAAAGCCATACAAGAGATGCCAGTTCCCAAGACAGAGAAAGAAGTCAGAGGCTTTCTAGGACGTCTGAATTATATTGCCCGATTCATCTTGCACCTAACTGCTACCTGTGAACCAATCTTCAAGCTGTTGAAGAAAGATCAAGTAGTACATTGGAATGATGAATGTCAGGCCGATTTCGACAGAATCAAAGAGTATCTCCAAGAACCACCCATTCTTAAGCCACCGGTTGAAGGGAGACCTCTAATACTATACTTGATAGTACTTGACAGTTCAATGGGGTGTGTGCTGGGGCAGCATGACGAGTCTGGCTGAAAAGAGCACGCCGTTTATTACCTTAGCAAAAAGTTTACCGACTGTGAGACCCGATACTCACTGCTCGAGAAAACTTGTTGCGCTTTAGTATGGGCTGCTCGCCGGCTGAGACAGTATATGCTGACTCACACTACTTTGTTGATCTCAAAGATGGATCCAATAAAGTACATATTCGAAAAGCCTGCTCTGTCTGGAAGAATAGAAAGATGGCAGATGATCTTGACAGAATACGACATCCAGTACACGACTCAGAAAGCTATCAAAGGAAGTGTATTGGCAGACCACTTGGCACACCAGGCAGTGGACGACTACCAGTCAATGAACTTTGAGTTTCCAGACGAGAACATCATGGTAGTGACTGATTATGAAGTACCTGGACCGGATGAAGGACCTGAGAAAGGATCCCGATGGTCTATGCACTTTGACGGAGCCTCCAACGCTTTGGGTAACGGTATCGGCGCTGTGATCATATCCCCTCAAGGCACTCATACTCCACTTACCGCCCGACTATGTTTCAACTGCACCAACAACATGGCGGAGTATGAGGCATGCATCATGGGTCTTCAAGCTGCGATTGACTTAAGGATCAAGTTTCTGAGTGTCTTCGGAGATTCCGCTCTCGTGATCAATCAGATCAAAGGCGAGTGGGATACGAAACATCCGAACCTTATTCCTTACAAAGAGTGTGTGTTGACATTGATCCCGCATTTCACAGAGATAACTTTTGAACACTTCCCGAGAGAGGAGAATCAGTTGGCGGACGCGCTAGCTATGATGTCTTCTATGTTCAAAGTCAAATGGGACAATGAGGCTCCCCGGATCATCATCTGGAAACTTGATGAACCTGCATATTGTTGTGATCTTGAGGTTGAGATAGTAATTGAAAAACCCTGGTATCATGAGGTGAAGAGGTATCTGGAAACTCAAGAATACCCTGAAGGTGCATCCATCAATGACAAGAAGTTTCTGAGAAGGTTCGCAGCGGAGTTCTTCCTCAGCAACGGCATTCTGTACAAGCGAAACCATGATTCAACCCTACTGCGTTGTGTAGATAAGACTGAAGCAGAAAGAATCATGGCAGAGCTGCATGAAGGTACCTTCGAAACACATTCCAGTGGACACACCATGGCAAATAAAATCCTTCGGGCGGGATATTTCTGGTCCACAATGGAAGCCGACTGTTACCAACATTCTCGGACATGTCATAAGTGCCAGATTTATGCAGATAAGGTGCACGTTCCTCCAGTTCCTCTAAATGTCTTGACTGCACCTTGGCCTTTTGCAATGTGGGGCATTGATATGATTGGTGAGATTAAACCTACAACATCCAACGGACATCGCTTCATCCTGGTAGCGATCGATTACTTTACAAAGTGGGTTGAAGCAGCTTCTTATGCTACTGTAACCAAGAACGTTGTGGCACGGTTCATTCGGCATAACCTGATCTGTCGATACGGCATCCCGGAAAGGATCATTACAGATAATGGTACCAATCTTAATAACAAGATGATCACTGAGCTCTGCGAGCAATTCAAGATACAGCACCATAACTCTTCTCCTTACCGACCGAAGATGAATGGGGCTGTAGAAGCAGCGAATAAGAATATCAAAAAGATTGTGTAGAAGATGACAGTGACCTATAAAGATTGGCACGAGATGTTACCGTTTGCTCTTCATGGGTACCGTACCTCAGCAAGAACGTCAACCGGAGCAACTCCCTTCTCCTTGGTCTATGGCATGGAGGCAGTCTTGCCGATTGAAGTCCAGATACCCTCTCTCCGGATAATGAAAGATGCAGGTCTGAGCGAAGATGACTGGATCCAGACTTGACTTGATCAATTAAACCTAATTGACGAAAAGAGACTCACTGCTATGTGTCATGGTCAAACGTACCAAAAACGGATGATCAGGGCATTTAACAAGAAAGTCAGACCACAAGAGTATCAAGTTGGGGACCTGGTAATCAAGCGCATCATTCTTCCTCAAAGTGATCCCAGGGGCAAATGGACCCCTACATACGAAAGGCCATTTGTGGTTAAACATGTGTTCTCAGGAGGAGCCATGATCCTAACCACCATGGATGGTGACGACCTTCCTCACCCCGCCAATAGAGACATAGTAAAAAGATACTACGCATGATAAAAGACCCGCTAGGTTGACATACCTAGGAAAAAATTAGGGCTTCCCGGCGAACCAAAAGGGTTCGGGAAAAAATAAGGGATGAAATGAAAAAATCTGTACACCCGGCAAGTCGAAAACCTGAAAAGGCGGCTTGGGCAAAAATGGGTATCCCGGTGGACTGAAAACCCGAAAGGGCGGTCCAGGAAAAAGTTAGGGATTAAAGCGTAATACTATGTCTCATTGGATCACCTTGCATCCAGAATCCGGTATCAACAATCAGGTTCAGACAGCATCAATCAATCAGCTTCATCTTCAACTGAGCAGCCAAGTGATGAGACACTCGAAGATATAAAGGCGATAGCAGAGTTGGAACCCAGTGGGATTATTCCTTTCACATAGCTGTTTTGTTTTCTTTGTACAAACTGTATAAAACTCTGTTGTTCGGCGGCGCTCTCTTACTAGGACGTCAGCCTCTTGTACATAAACGTCTATTTACAGGAAAATTCAAAAATAAATACAAATTCACTTTCCAGACCAATTGCCAATTGTTTTTTTCTTTTTCTGTTTTGTTTTGCGAAGAACGTCCAATGTTCGATTGTGATATATGCATTTGACACTAATTGCTAACTCATAAATATTTGCATACGAAACAAAGGATTAATTACAGGCGACATTAGAAACAGGGGCAATAATGAGTTGTCTAAGCGATCTAATTGCTCTGTCCACCAAGGTACCAAGGTAGGTTCGGCTGAAGAACATGACCAAGATACCTTCACTCCCCGCCGAGTAAGACAAGATTCTACAATTCTCCCCAAGCAGTTGGTCTCCAATCAACCCTAACAAAGGAACAATACCTCCAGCAAGTCAGTAACACTCTCCCCGAGCAGAGCTAGACCACTGTCAGCCTTAAGGAAGTTGGATTATCCCCTGAAGATCTCAATATTCCCCAAAGGAGTATACAAACGTTCCTAACAAGCATCCCCGACAACCTTGATCTAAGATTGTTCCCCGGCGGAATACTGGACATCCTGTGGAGCCATTCCCCAATCTAATCTGAAAAGTTTCTCCAGGAGAGTTCAATCAATCTCCCTAGTAGATTCAGGAAGCTTATCCCCAGTAGATTCTGGAAGCTTGTCCCCTGCAGAGTACATATCTCCTCCCGGCTTTATTCAGAAGGTTATTTCCCCACCAGGATATCACTGGGTTATCCTCAGCCAATAACCGCGGAAAGATCGTCCTCGACGAAGTTCTTCCTATCCCCCAGCGGAGTTCATCAATTCCCTCAACAAAGCTCAACAATGGTATCCCCAACGGAGTTATCATCAATTTCAAAACCTCAGCAAAGTGCCTCTTTCCCCACAGAGTTCACTCCCCGCAGAGTAATCTATTCGCCAAGTTTATTCCCCAACGGAGTCATCTTCTCCTACCGGTTTATCCTTGCAATCATCATCCCCAGCGGAAACGAAGAACTCTATTCTTCAAACATCAGCCCGGGATTTAACAAAATCCCGACATTCGTCAAGGATTTATTTTCCTAGACGAGAATACATTCATAAACATTTCACATTTTATACATCTTGCATACATACATGATAAAGTGCATACGACACTATCTCATCTATTTTTGAGAACATCGTGACATCATGCATTTCATACATCATGACATTGCATACAATTAATGTTTTGCCTTTTCAGGAAAAGGTCAATCCAAAGATGGTTACTACCAACTATCGCAATTCCAGACTCGATTCCTGTATCCTACCAGGGCACATCTGAAGAGTTTGAAGATCCGATTCCTGTATCCTGCCAGGGTGTATCTGTTGACGACTAATTCCAGACTCGATTCCTGTATCCTTCCAGGGCACGTCTGAAGAGTTTGAAGATCCGATTCCTATATCTTTCCAGGGTGTATCTGTTGACGACTAATTCCAGACTCGATTCCTGTATCTTGCCAGGGCACGTCTGAAGAGTTTGAAGATCCGATTCCTGTATCTTGCCAGGGTGTATATGTTGACGACTAATTCCAGACTCGATTCCTGTATCCTGCCAGGGCACGTCTGAAGAGTTCGAAGATCCGATTCCTGTATCCTGCCAGGGTGTATCTATTGACGACTATTTCCAGATTCAATTCCTGTATCTAGCCAGGGCACATCTGTGAGTAACTGATTGAAGATTCGATACCTGTATCCAGCCAGGGCACATCTACATAAAGAGTTTAAAGATCAACCCCTGTAACAGGCCAGGTAATTATTTTTCTTTCTCAGGTACGCAAGTTCTCGCTAAGGAATCTCTTACGCGATCGACACCTAGATGGAATCTATAAGCCCATCTCCACAACTACCATTATAGTTCCAAATGGCATCTATAAGCCCATACCCCACAAGGTTCTATTACATCTCCAGATGGCATCTATAAGCCCATCTTCCTATCCATCAGTATCCAAATGGCATCTGTAAGCCCATTCCCTACATCACACTGCTGACATTCTACTATGTGAGTGCAAATTTCTGGGCACTCTAGTGTTCAATCATCTTCCACCTTCGGATTACGAAAGGCACGCCAGCCAATCTACATCCTCAGGTATAAGAAGATTGAATAGGGGAAACTGTTGTACCCCAAAATTTTCCCTCCCATATTCTTCAAGATTTTCCAAGATCAATCTCCAGATGATTCAAAATCTCTCAAGTTGCACAGTCCAATTGCCTCCTAACACAGTCAAAATTAGGGTTTTGGTTCTTGCAAAGAAATTGAGGTTTCCAAGGGTCCAATCAAGTTCCATGTGCCCATATACATTGTCAAGCATCCATATGTCAAGTTTCAAGACTCACAGCAAATTGCACAGTCAAAAACCCTAAATGCTCCACAGTCAACTGTAGGGGCAAAATGGTCATTTGACAGTCAAAAGAAAATTATGTTGGTAAACATCTTATTTTGAAGCCACAAACATCATTTGATCAATTCTTGATCATGATTCCACAAGCATGGCTCAAAAAGTCTCAAGATGCAAAAGTTTCTATTTTTGGACAGCTGAAAAGTCAACTGCAAATTGACCAAGGCATAACTTCTTCATGGTTTATCAGAAAAATCCCATCCAATGCTCATTTTTAAGGGGATGACATTTCCTACAACTCATCTTCACACTCCAAGTCCAAGAAATGCTCTCACAAAAAGTTATCAATTTCAACATTATAGGTCATTTTCAAAAGTCAACAAAAAGGCACTTTAAGTCAAAGACCATAACTTGATATTGGTAAATCAAAATTACATGGGACCAAAGGCATTGGTTAGAGGACTTCAATACCTTTCCAAAATGTCCAAGAACATGTTCATAGCTTCAAAATTGAGTAAGATATGCATTGGAGAAGTTGGGAAATTTTTGGGAACTTTCAAAAGTCAACTTTGCCTAAAACACTTCAAATTTGCTAATGGGCCTCAAATTCTTCCTTGAATCATTACCCAAAGCCTATGCACGACCCATTGAGCTTAAAAGGATTTATTTTTCTTATTTTTAATTAATTAATTGAATTTTTATTCTTATTAATTCATTTAATTAGTTTTAATTGTAGAAAAATATCAAATAATGGTTGTCAAATCTTTTTGTGCAGCAAATATACTCCACACATGCTAAGGATTTCGTGCATCAATCAACAAGACAAGATCTTCCATAATTGGCAAAGTTTCCATGGAAAAAGATTGAAAAAAGATATGATTAGCAATCAAAGATTCAAGTCATCAATTCATGGATTCATGGGCTTTATTTTGACCTAATTTGCTTCACATACTTATGCAACAGTGAACCCTATTCAGAAAGACACGAAAAAGCTGCTGCAACAACATACTCACTTTGCAAATTTTCAAGAGAAACTTTAAAACTGAAATGATAGTTACAATACAATTCAAGGCCTAAAATTGCTTCTAATACATTGTTGGACCTTCCAGGAGTCTACTAGCATCAAGAACCAGTCCAAACGCGCAAGGAATCGAAGAACATAAGCCATACGATTTGCCATATTTTCCAGAAATTCATATCATAATTCATGCGCATTTGATGCATATTGTTGGTTGTTTTGTATTCACAGGAACTTTCTAAAGCTAATGATATGATTTGATTGCATTATAAGGCCATGTATCGTGATTTGCCATTAACATGTTTTAGGGTTTCAGAGCTTCAATATTGGGGGTTTTCATATATTGTAAAATTGGACCTCAAGACCAATATGGATGAACTCGTTGCAAGAAGCCTGATTCATTGAGATACTCGCGCCCAATTTATATTAACGCCTCTTCTATTCGCTATTTTTTGTGGCTATGGTTAGTGGGGGTTTAAAACCCCCGCTATCTCATTCATATTACAGGTGAAAACGAAGAAGAAAGCTGAGGTGTCCAAACGCTACTGGAAGATTTAAATATTAGCGCGTTTTTTCTTTGTTTCAGTATAATTAGCATTATTCATATATTATATTTCATTGTTGTTATGTATACAAACAAACGCAAATGGCCAGATGGTGGAGGACGTGTCCTGCAAGCGTTGGGACCTGGCTTCGATTCCCAGGTCCCCCCATATAATTGATATTTTTTGTTCTATTGTATTCCAATGCAGCTTCCATCAAACGTTCCACCATACATGCTCATGCGCTAGCCTGCCAAGTGGCTTCAAGGTCCAATCCAATGGCTTCAGAAGGAAATCCAGGGTGTACCCCAGTCAACCATCATGCATACAATCAGAAAGTCAACGAGGCTTGCTTTGTCAATGGGCCTGAATTGCTGCAGTTTTACCTCCATTTGGGCCAGACACCCCCCCCCCCCCCCCCCCCTTGTTTGTATATTTAATTTCATTTTCTTTTCTTTTTAATTCTTTTAATTGCTTTAATTATGTTTATTAATTCACTAAAATAATTTTTTCCATAATAAAAACAGAAAGTCAAAATTGTAAAATATATTTAATTATTATTAATTTCACCACTAACATTTTTTGTAAATAAATGACTAACAATTAATTTAGTTAATTTAGGTTTTAATTTTAATCTTTTTTCTTAATAAATAAAATATATAGAATTATTTTTTTTTGACATTTTTATCTTTTTTCTTAATTAATTATTTCCATCATTATTTATTATTATTATTTTTGTACATAAATATGTAAATTAAATAACTAGTAAATTAGGTTAACTTTAATATTTTCTTAAATAATTAAAATAAACTTAGAATTAGGGTTTCTCTTGATTTTAATTTTCTTTATTTTCATAAATACCAAAAACATAAAAAACACTTTCTTTTCTTTAATTAAATAATTAATTAGGCTTTAATTTAATTTAATTTCAAGCAAAGTGTCAAAACCCTCGGACGTTCAATTTTTTCTTTTCGCGCATTATTTTCTTATTGAATATTATGTAACTGCTCAAGGATGTAATAGTAATTAGGTATTTATTTACTTTCCGCATCTTTTATCAAAAACGGGTCTTTGTACTTTGGCGATGTATAGACCCGCGCCTTGTAATAGCGTAGCTTTTATATTCCCGTCTTTTAATTTTCCGCTTTCCTAAATGCTAAACTTGCATGAAAGAATGTATGTAATTAAAAACAAGCGTAGCTCACAATGCCAAGATCAAAGATAACTGTTAACATGAAAACAACACACAAATACACACACCACTTCTAGGGTACGCCTCACTCGTTGCCTTCGAAACGTGGTCGTCAAGTATAGGACGTTTCAGCGGTCCTTATGTCCATGATCCAGTTGCCTCGAAACAGTTGCCTCGAAACGGTTGCCTCGGATTAAAAAAGGATCAAGGACATAAGGGTAGCTTCTAAGGTGTTCTACTGTTGCTTCGGTGACCACACTGTCCCTACAATCGAATTGACCCGAACATCTCCAACGGTGGTGCTACCTACCTCTCAATGGTGGGATGGCACTACCTTAAGGACATTTACACAGCCTAATTCCTTAGGGTAGGTAGACGACTCATGGATACTTGCTCTCTAAAAAACAAACAAAACAATCTTTTCACACCGACACCTTCAAAAAGCTTTCAAAACAATTTTTCAAACACTCTTGAGGACAGATACAAGAGTCATTCAGAAATCTTTCAATGAAACTTTTTCAAACCCACTCACATTTTGAAAAGCAAACATTTTGAAAACATAAGAGTAAGTATCTAAGAGCCCATGGATAACCATGGATAGAAAGGGTGCTAACACCTTCCCTTTCTATAAATCTACCTCCCGAACCGAGAAACGTTCTCATAAGGAATTTTGCTGTGCTTTTGTCCTGTCCATGTTGGAGAAAATAAAAGACGGTGGCGGCTCTTGCTTACCGCGACATTTCGCGAACCAGCTTTAAACAGTCATTTCTAAATCCACCGATCACACAAGGTGTTCAAGAAGTATGCTAAACAAATTCAAAATGAGAAGTCTCTAACAATTGCCTCCATAAGAAGTGATCATGGCGGAGAATTTCAAAATGCTTCATTTGAAGAATTTTGTGAAAAACATGGAATAACTCACAACTTCTCGGCACCAAGGACTCCTCAACAAAATGGAGTGGTAGAAATAAAGAATAGGTCTCTTGTGGAACTTGTTAGAACAATGCTTAGTGATTCAAATCTTCCAAAATACTTTTGGGCGGATGCGGTGAGCACGACATGTTTTGTTAGCAATAGAGTTAACATAAGACCGATATTGAAGAAAACTCCATATGAACTCTTCAAAGGGAGGAAACCAAACATTACTTTCTTTCACATCTTCGGATTAAAATGCTTTGTCATAAACAACGACAAAGATAACCTTGGTAAGTTTGATGAAAAATCTAATGAAGGTATTTTTCTTGGCTACTCTCTTTCTAGTAAGGCATATAGAATCTACAACAAAAGAACCTTGACAATTGAAGAATCAATGCATGTATCTTTTGATGAAACTAACCCCTCCAAGGAGGATAATATTGTTTGTGATAATGATGATGATGAAATACTAGAAGGTCCTCAAGAAAATTCTTCCAAATATCAACCAATTCAACACGAAGAATCACCCCAACAAGAATCAAATATCAATGATCTACCAAAAGAATGGAGAACTCATAGATATCATCCTATCGATAAAGTAATTAGTGATATAAGTCAAGGTGTGTCAACAAGATTAAATATCAAAGATGCTTTCCTAAACATGGCATTTGTCTCTCAAATAGAACCTTCCCAAGTTGATGAAGCCTTAGGCGATGACCAATGGATTATCGCTATGCAAGAAGAATTGAATCAATTTGAAAGGAATCAAGTTTGGGAACTTGTCCCTAGGCCAAGCAACAAACACATTATTGGAACAAGATGGGTGTTTAAAAACAAACTTGACGAGAATGGAATAATTGTTTGTAACAAAGCAAGTTTGGTAGCACAAGGCTACAATCAAGAAGAAGGAATAGATTTTGAAGATACTTTCGCTCCGGTTGCAAGGTTATAAGCTATTCGTCTCTTACTTTCCTATGCTTGTTCATTAAATTTCCAGCTTTTCCAAATGGATGTCAAAAGCGCATTCTTGAATGGATATGTCACTGAAGAAGTCTACGTTAAGAAACCCCCGGGGTTCGAAGATTTCAAGAATCCATCTCATGTATTTAAATTACGAAAGGCTATCTATGGATTGAAACAAGCACCAAGGGCATGGTATGATCGTTTAAGCAACTTCTTATGCGAAAAAGGTTCTGAAAAGGGAAAGGTTGACAAGACTCTGTTTATCAAGAAAATCAAATATGACACTTTGCTACTCAAGTCTATGTTGATGATATCATTTTCGGTTCTTCAAATCAAGAAATGTGTGAAGAATTTTCAGCAATGATGCAAGGAGAATTTGAAATGTCCATGATGGGTAAAATGAACTATTTTCTTGGACTTCAAATCAAATAATTAAAAGATGGCATCTTCATCAACCAATCCAAATATTGCAAGGAACTCTTGAAAAGATTTGACATGGATAATTGTAAGGCAATTTCTACACCAATGGGTTCCGGTTCATATGTTGATCAAGATGAATTAGGTGTTTCCATCGACATTACAAAGTATCAAGGTATGATTGGCTCCTTATTGTATTTGACGGCAAGCCGTCCTGACATAATGTTTAGTGTTTGCCTCTGTGCCCGCTTTCAAGAAAATCCAAAGGAATCTTATCTCATGATGGTAAAGAGGATCATGAAGTATCTCAAAGGAACAACAAATGTCAGACTATGGTATCCTAAAGGTAGTGTTTGCAACTTAGTTGGTTATTCTAACGCGGATTATGCATGTTGTAAAACTGATAGAAAAAGCACAAGTGGTACTTGTCACATCCTTGGTAATGCATTAGTATCATGGGCCTGTAAGAAACAAGCATGTGTTGCTCTTAGCATGGCCGAAGCTGAATATATTTCAGCGAGTAGTAGTTTCACTCAGATTTTGTGGCTCAAACAACAACTTCGTGACTACAGACTCGATCTAGGATGCATTCCTCTACGGTGCGACAATACAAGTGCAACAACCATTACGAAGAATCCCGTCATGCATTCAAGAAATAAACACATAGATATACGACATCATTTCCTCCGTGATCATGTACTTCAAGGAGATGTCTAGGTAACCTTTGTAGATACTCATAATCAGCTTGCCGATATCTTCACTAAACCTTTGGCAATAAAACCATTCTATAAGATTCGACAAGAGCTTGGCTTACTTGACGAACACGACATATAAGGTTCCTTCTATCCTTGTTATGATTATATATATATATATATATATATATATATATATATATATATATATATATATATATATATATATATATATATATATATATATATATATATATATATATATATATATATATATATATGTGTGTGTGTGTGTGTGTGTGTGTGTGTGTATGTGTGTGTTTTTAACCATGCTATATGTGAATATATGTTAAGTTGTGTTTAAATTTAAGAAAAATTTGTTTTTGGGCATTTTTGGTTGATGCAAATCGATTGCATAAAGTGTGTAAATCGATTGGTCACTGAGTATTTTTAATTCTGACCTTTCTGTTACAAGTGCAAATCGGTTGCACCATAAATGCAAATCGATTGCACTCTGTGCGTTTCAGTTTTATTTTGATTTTGTTTTATGCGCAAATCGATTGCACCTGTATGCAAATCGATTGCACCTACTGTAACTTACTTTTATGACAGAAATTTTTGTTGGTCAGAATTCCTATCTCTATCATATTCCTAAGCCAAATAAACTTTAATACAACCCGCTCATTCATATCTACTCAAATCATATCCAAATTTCAGCTCTCAAACACGTTTCTCTCTCAAAAAACCTAAAATCCTCAAAACCCTAAATACTTACCCATGGCTTCAAGACAAAAAAGAAAGATGCCAGCTTCAGAAAAAGGGAAGAAAAATGTTGATTCATCCTCTAATCCTTTACTTTCATCTCTCTTAGAAGAACAAGAAGCCATATTCACAAAGGACTTTCAAAGGAAAATAGTGTCCAATTCTAAAAATTGTATGCTATCCTCCTTTCCCCAAGAATGTTTCTCTTTTCAAAATGATTTAACTGCTTATGTTCTAGAACCATTAATTTCATCGTTTGGTCCATATTATCCGGATTTGGTAAGAGTGTTTTTCAGCAATCTAACTCCCCAAAAAGGCAAAATGGTGACATATGTGCTGGGTACTCGTATCTCTCTAACTCATGAGGTTGTTGGTGAGATTCTTCATATTCCTTACACTAGAAGTTCTCTGTATGACCCTGAAAACGAGGCATGGGATGACTACCAGAAAAAGGATTTGTATTACAGCATTGGGAGATTAAGTGAAGCTGAATTTCATGCCAAAAAGATTTGTGGTCTAGGCGGAGTAATTCCATCCAGAGACTCCTAGAGTGCAGGTAACTTCTATGTAGACGATCGCCTATTTCATTACTTTATGGTCTATATTATGTTTCCAAGAGCTGGAAACCACTGCACTGTGACCGACTTGGAAATGCAGCTGATTTATGAAAGAAAGAAATGAATAAGAGTTAATTGGGCAAGACTTATAATAGTGCATATGCTGAGAGTCGATGAAAAATCGAAATTTCTCCCATATGCTTATTTTTTTACTTTAATTATGGAGGAATTTGGAGTGGATTTTGCTGGGTTTGAGAAGGTGAATATGGATCCAAATCTGAATAATATTTCCATCAAGAATGTTGACTCCAGAATGGGCGTGCATTACAATCCGGAAACAAAAACTATCACTTACATTGGTGAATATGTGGTTGGTGATGAAGGGAACGATCAATAAGTAGAAGGCGGTGAAGCTGTACCTCCTCCACCTACTGCTCCCTCTGGTCCAAGAAATCAAGAGCTTATGGATTACATGTCTCAACAATTTGCTTCCATGAACACCAACATCAACAACCAATGGAATGCGATCAATGATTCCACTACAACCCGGATTAATGACTTCCGCACATATGTGAATCAACAATTTTCTTACCTTTACTCTCATATTCACATTCCACCATCTAAATAATCCAGCTGCACCTCCTCAACACTACACAGAACCCCCTTTTCAACAATAATATCTGAATCAAGGCTCTTGGTCCTATAACCACCAAGACATGCATCACCCTTGAAGTTCTGGCCAACTCTATTTTCTGTTATGTCCTTGTCTTGTTATTCTATGTTTTCTTTGTTAAATTTCGGTGTAATCGTTAAACAATTTGTGTTGCTTGTTTAATTAAAGTTTTCTCGATATATTGCTTTATTAATGTTTGTTTTTTGCATCTTTCCCTTCTTTTTGATAATGTCAAAGGGGGAGAAAGATGTGGTACTTTATGCTTGTATATTTCCTTGTCTTAATTTTTAAGGTACTCTCCAACCAAGATGAACAAATACAAAGGATTCCAACCTTCTCATACATAGGGGGAGTTTTGCATCTTAGGGGGAGAAAAGCTCTTTCTGGAAACTACAACGCATAAAGAAAGATTGTTTGTCATCATCAAAAAGAGGGAGAATATAAAATCAAGCTTATCAAATGAACTTTTGTTTTGAAGAAGACAAACCATGATTGACAAAGAAGGCAAAGATTTTTGATCAAGCTCAAAGCATATATGGACAAAGTCTTCAGTTCAAAGCTCTTAATAACTTTTAAGGTATAATGATATTACTTACTTTGATCTTAAGATATAGATGCTCAATGGTGAATAAGAAATGTTTTATAAATCATTACTCAAGTTTTTCAAAGGTAAAATTCATTTTTCACTTGAGTGCAATCGATTTGCATATTAGTGCAATCGATTGCATGCTTCAATTTTTCAGATCTTTTGCTTCTGTTTCTCAGTGCAATCGATTTACATTACTTGTTCAATCGATTGCATACTTAAAATTTTCAAAACGTTTTCTTTTGTTTCTCAGTGCAATCGATTTACATTGCTTGTGCAATCGATTGCACTCACTTATTTTTTGCTACTGACTTCACATGCAATCCATTTACATTGCTTATGCAATCGATTGCACACTTAAAACTTTTGAAAATATAGCTGTTAAAACCCCGTGTAATCCATTTACACAAAGGGTGCAATCGATTGCATGCTGCACGATTTTGAAAAACAGCAGCTTTGCACATGCCTGTTCATAATACCTTTTCATTGAAACCTTTCACTCAATCTTGGCATTTGTTCATGATTCATTTTCAGAACTTTATGATGTTTCAAAAGGGTGCTACGAACATATAAATATTCATTTTCAAAATCATTTTCAACACCTCTTCCAAATATATTTTCGTAATTTTTCAAAATACAAACTCAAGCTTTTCTTCACTTTCATACATAAGTTTTCTGCACACTTTCATACATTGTTAAACAAAAAAATTTGAGCATTTATATCTTGAGCCATTGTACCATATTATCATTTAAAGAGAAGATCATTCATTGTTAAATGACTCTAAGTGATCAATACTACTCAACTCACTCAAAATCAAATATTGATAGTTACTTACTTATTTTTCCAGGATTGCTGGAAATAAGTTTAAGTGGTTTTTAAATCTTGTCTTTCCTGGATTGTTTGATACAAGTGTAGTCACTTTGAGATGATTGTTCTCATTGTTGACATAGTGAAAATCCAAGAGGATTGTTCTTGGTCCAAGACGATTGTTCTTGGCTTTTTGGTTGTTCTTGTTTAAGTTTGCCATAATAAGGAAATCTCTTTCATGTTGAAAGGGGACTGGAGTACTCTCGAACTGTGAGGGGAACCAGGATATATCGCTCGTGTCTCTTTATTTTTATGCACTTTACTCTTTCCTAAACTCACCATTAAACAAAAAAATAATATTCATCATCACTAAAACCAGAATTTTTTAAAGTACCTAATTCACCCCCCCCCCTCTTAGGCGCACTTCGTACTTACATTAAGAACATTTGTTGAAACTGAGCATTTTGTGCTTGGAGGTCCTTCACCGTTTGCTCGAGATCCATCTTACTGAAATAAACAGTAGAAAGATGAGGAGACTTGTTGCAAGAAACCTGCTTATGTTATGATGAATGGTAAATGCATATGTAATGATTTCAAGGATTTTAAAGATTCAAATTTGTTTTAGACAAAAAGGAAACACACGTTATATTAATAAATTAAAGTTCGAGTACATAAATGTCTCTTTGGGCAAAACAAATACAAAAACTCTAAGATAAAAAGGTTGTACGCATCCTCTTTGGTGCGATGTAGGCATTCAGAGTCTGCTCCTCATGAAGTTGTATCCAATTTCTTTGTAAGTCTTCAAGAGAGGTGGGCATGTCAAGATGTCGGATAGTGTATGGAACATCTCCTTCCATAACAGGCTCAATGATTACCGGGAGAATGGAGGGATAAGGCATCATAAGGCTTTGAGCACGAGCTCATACCCATTTGAGGTAGGGCTCAAAAGGGATGCAATTCTTATGTCCTAATGTCTTGCTATCTACCTTGTTCAACATCCTCCAAGCTCGGGTAAACCTCTGGCGATGACCTTGATCGTCGTTCTCGTAGTCAAATACCAAACCTTTAATCAACATCTCATGTGGACTATCCCTTCAGGCGTAACCAAACTGTCTTAAGGCTAAGAAGGGGTTGTAGGTGATACCTCCCCTAATTCCAAGTAAGGGGACATTAGGGAACTATCCACATCGGTCGACGATGATAAAATTCTCTATAGATCGGGAACACCAACGGATGTTTGATGTTTGAGCGTCATTAACCTTTGTGACCACCTTGAACCTTGCTCGTTTTTCAATACAGATCTTGGAAGAGGCGAAATAAACCATCTTGCCAAGAGAAGAGTTCAACACATAAGGATACCTCTTTTCCTCATAGTGCGAGTGTGAAAATAATGTAGGATGTCTCCTAGCAACGTAGGCACCGGGTTGCAAGATATGAAGATTTTGACGGCGTTCACATCTATGAGTTGGTCAGGATTTGGAAACAAAACCATCCCATATATGAGGAGAGCCACAATTTCCTCAAAAGCTTGCAAATCCAAAGAGTTCCAACAGTTTTGGGCTTTCTTAAACAATAACTTTTCTAGGAAACCCTTGACACCACTCCTTGTTTCACAATTATTTGTGATATCAGATGGTTGCAAGTGTAGAGCTTGAGCAATCTCTTATGGCTTTGGGTCTCTTTCCGTACCATTGAAAGGTAGTTGATTGAGAATAGGAATCCTCAAGAGTTGGGAGAATTATTCCAAAGTTGGCACAAGTTGATAATCGGGAAATGTGAAGCAATGTTGTAAAGGATCAAAGAACTGAAAGAGCACCTTCGTCATGTCTTCATCAGTGTTGGAGGTGACCAAGTTTAGTAGGCGACCATGTCTTTCGGTGAATTGATAATTCTCAGGAATCCTTGAAGCTATCTCTTTGAGTTGAGGAGGGATCCTTACAAGATTGACTTGAATGGTTTTCCTGTGAATAGAATTCATGTCCTACAAAACAGAACAAAGATAAATCCCAAGATCCTTGAAATGGTTAGTGAATATGAGTATGATGTTATGATGTTCATGATGTTATGTACAAGTAAGTATACACAAACAAAGCAAACAATTCCTTAGGTTTAGGCTTGCATGGAGTCTTATAGGTAAGTACCCTCTTGAAGTTTAGTTGGCTCAAACCTGACCTAGCAATAGTAATCGGGTTCTAAGGAGCTCAATATCACTGGTTTGTTTCCTTGGTCATTGTTTCAGCACAAACCTCTTTAATGGAGACCAAAATATCCCAACAAACCAAACCTCAATGAGTGTAGTATCGAGTATCTACCAACTTCGGAATGCACCAAAGTCGGTCATCTCACTACGTCCTAATGGCCAAGTTGGTCAAGTAAAGGTTCTAAAAGTTCATTAGTGCTTCATGACATCACTCAGCGGCCCTGTATTCTCCTTGATTAACTCAAGGGCTACCGGTACCCACAAATATGTCTCACTAAAATAGATATTGCTTAGACCATGCCAGTATACCCCACACAGTTTCCACAACTTATTGCTACTTACCTATAAGGTATCCCAAATCCGGGTATAGGATTCAAACCCAAACAAAGAACCATAATGTAAAGCAAACAAGTCAAACAATGAAAGCTAGTAAATGTGATATAGCCCTAAGGTAACCCCACTTTTAGAATTCTCCCCAGCAGAGTCGCCAGTTCTGTGATACGGTGGGAGAACTTACTTGGGTGTTTCGTGTTTTATCATAAGTGTTGCGGTTAGCAAGAGTCGCCACCAACTTTTCTTTTATCCAAACGGAAAGGTGAAAAAGCATAGGAAAGACCTTTGAGATTTATTTCTTGAGTTTGGGGGGTAGATTATGAAAAGGGAAGGTATTAGCACCCTTTTCATCCATGGTTTTCCATGGGCTTAGTTACTTGCTAGATCACTTGCTTTTGTTTGAAATTGTGCTTTGTGTGGTTTTTGAAAGTATTTTGTAAAGAGGCCATTGTTTAGGAAAACTTTGTAATGATTCTCGTTCATAAGAATGTATACAAAGATGTTGATCTTTTGAAAATGTTTTCAAGTTTGTAAGATGTTTTGAAAGTGTAAGTGTTTGTTTTTTAAAATAGCAAGGATGTTTGTTTTGAAAGGCAACTTAGATATCGTCATCGAGGGATTGTGATCTTATATTTTGCTTGTTTTTGCTAAGATACTTCACATGCGTAATATGGCCATTTTATAAGGCAACCAAGTGAATTTTACCCTAGGTGTGCTTGTGTGCAACAGTATTGTTTGCATGCTTGATTTTGTCTTTGATTAGGGTTTTCTAATTGATTGGTTTTAATCTTTCCATACAAACCCTAATTACTAGCATTTGTATATAAAGCGGTAAATTGCGGAATTTAAAATTACTATGCTATTACAATACTTGTGGGAGAGGGTGTACAAATTATAAATGGGGATTGCAAGAAAATAAAGCCAATTTATCTATTATAACCATATTGAATTTGTACAAGAATTGAAATAAATAATGTACAAAAATGGATAAATGTACAAGAATGTAAATGTAAAGAAAATGGATATTTTTTGGATTTTTAGGAAAAAGGAGTTTTTATTTTAACATAATTAACTAAAGGAAAAATAATTAATTAAAATTAAAACCTAAATTTACTAGGAAAATAAATTAAATAAACCCCTAATCTATTTATTGATTAAAAGAAATTAAGTTTATAAGAAAAGTATTGTTTGGTATTTTTGTCTTAAAAATAATTTATAGTATTATAAAATATTTTTGGTCTTTTTATATTTTAAAATAATATATTTGAATGGTGTAAAAGAAATTAACTAAAACCCTAGTTTTTTAATTAAATTTACAAAAAAAACAATTAGTCAAAATAAATAATGTATGATTAAATAAAATAATTTTTTGTGTGAGAAAAAATAAATAAACTATGTCAAAATATAAATCTAATATTTTTGTATTTTTTATGATTTTTTAATATTAGATAAAATATTTAAGAAAATAAAAAAATAAAAAAAAGAAAACGAAATAAAAATGGGCCAGGGGCTGTGTAAATGAAACAGGGGGTTAGCAATAAGGAAAAAAAAACATAAAGGCCCAAGGGAGGCCCAGCGTGTAACGCCCGTAATTTAATTAATTATTTAATTAAATTATTTTTGGAATATTTGAGAAGTTGTGTTGTGATTAATTGGATTTAATTATTTTATTAAGTGGAGAAATAATATTAGAAGTTTGATATTATTTAATGTGGGCTTGCTTTAAAGGAATAGAAGTAATAAGGGGGTGTATTAGTTTTAAGCCCAATAAGGAATCGAGAATAATAGGGTTATATTATTGTTGTTAGAAAGAATAGAAAAGAAAGAAGCAGTAGAAGAATAAGGATTGAGAAGAAGAACGTGAAGCTGCTGGAAAAAGAGGAAAAACGGCAGAACGAGAATTCAACCGGAAGATTGTAGAGCGACCTTCAATCCAAGGTAAGGGTGGGGTTCTGACTCTATAATTGGGTTCATGATGATTTGTATGTGGGGTTAGAGGTAATTGTTGTCTTGTTCTTGAATTGAATGTATATGATGATGTATGATGAAGAATTGATGAATTTAAATGAATAATGATGTCCCGATGTTGTTTAATCAATGTAGAATCATAGGATAACTGTAAGTAATGATTTATCATGATTATATTAAGTTTATAGGGCTAAAAACATGAATCCCGTAGTGAAATGCAAAGAAATATTGCAGAATGTATGCAGGATGGAACAGGATGTGTCGACCTCAAACATGATGTGTCAATACATGAGGGTTTAGAGACTCATTATGAGTCAACACGAAGAGACTTGCGTCGATACATGCAGGCTGAAAGACTCAGGATGAGTCGATACGTAAGACGCATGTGTCGATACATGATGTGTGCAAGACTCAGGATGAGTCGGTCCATGAGAGGATGCGTCGACTCATTTTGTGCAGTTAGAGCAGTCCGCGTCGATCCAAGGGGTTTTGCGTCAACCTATATTGTCTGACTTTTGGCAGATTCAGTTTTAAAGTGTTGTAACTTGAGTTTTAGAATGCCGTTTGAGATGTCGTTCGAAGCATTGAATAGCTAACGCGAAGAACTTTATTCCAGAGGATTAAAATGAAGAATAAGAAGTGTACTCGTAGTGGCCAATTTTGGATTTAGAGTTAGCTCTCGTGTTAATTGTTACATTGACTTTTGTGCAGAATGATGAAAATGAGATGCCTAGAGGCCGCTGTTTGAATTATAACAGTAGGATTAGTGACAGTAATGATGTAAGATTACAGAATAGCAGTATAAGTTACTGTAGTATTAATGTACAGCTGAGTTGTTGATGAGAAGTTATTAATGATGTTGTATGGATAATTTATAATAAATAAATGATGTTTGATGAATTAATATGATGATATGAGATGTTGATGAAGAGACATTGAGATGTAGGCCTTTGGACAATGGTGGTGTTGCATTGAGATGTTGTTAATTTTGGTGTTGTTATTACATTCATGATTGCGTCGCATACATTGCATTTTGAGATAGAGCTTATGCTCGTTGAGATGGCCTGTATTGGAGAATTTTGAGATGAAGGCTTATGCCTTATTGATGCCTCTATTAATTGGCAAAAATTTTGAGATGGGAGTTCTGCTCCAATGGTACCACATGCATTTGCATAGTATTGAGTCACATTATATGATTGCATAAAGCAGTGTGTTTTGATGTGGTGAATGTGTATATACGTTGTGATTATTGTTGATTATGAGATGAGAAGTGGTGATGTTATGTGATCTAATTTAATATATTAATTATCATGCATTTTATTATATTGTTAGATATCTCACCCATTTTGTTTGAATGTTGCCCTTATGTTGGTAACGTGCAGGTAATTGAGAGTGAAGGTTGTATACCTTCGGTAGTTCGAGTCGGTGTCATTGCTCTGATATGTAACACTCGGGGGGATGAATGCTTGTTGATTTTTATAGTTGATTATTCTGTTGTTGAACTTTAAGTTGATTATTATCAAGTATTTGTTGGTTTGAAGTTGTTGTAATGATGATAAAGATGTTATTAAGAATTCCGCTGCGTAGATGTTGAATTATTTAATTAAAGATGTTATGATGATGGTTCATCCGATGTTTTAAAAAGTGTTATATATCTACGATGAATGTAATGAACTTTGATAGAAGAATTTGTGGCATCCCGATTCGTTTGCATGAATGATTTTATAAATCTGATTTATTTATATATTTGTCGTGGTAGAATTGTGGTGTTGCACATCGCATGCCAAAAAAGTCAGAAAATGAAAAAAACATGTAAAAAAAAACCAAAAGGGTACCACTGGGGCTCAAACCCAAGTCCCTCCAGTCACAGGCGCGCGCTTCTACCACTGGGGTGGCTATACATATGTTTATATAAATCAAATCATAAATATATATGGCAAACACGTTCCTGAGGACAATTCGTCAAAGTCCAATCCAAGCACTTTTTGGTTTTCCACTGCACTTAACTGTTCTTCCAGATGCTTATACTTGTCGTCGGCTGGAGGATATTGTTCTTAAGAATAATCTTCTTCTTCCTCTTCCCCTTCTGAATTTGGCTGGATAACTGCTTCCTTGCCTTTTCCATCTAAATTATATTTCTCTCCAGATGAAATTGCAAAGTCTAGGGTCCTTCTTGCTTTCCCTTGGAATCTTCTTCCCATGTTCAGAACTCCAGTTATTATCTTTTTCTTCTTTTTCTCTTCAACCAGCAAGGTCTTCAACTCTTCTTGTCCTTTGGCTAGATTTAAGAACATCTGATGAAACTGAGCATTTTGTGCTTGGAGGTCCTTCACCGTTTTCTCGAGATCCATCTTACTGAAATAAACAGTAGAAATATGAGGAGACTTGTTGCAAGAAACATGCTTATGTTATGATGAATGGTAAATGCATATGCAATGATTTCAAGGATTTTAAAGATTCAAATTTGTTTTAGACAAAAAGGAAACACATGTTATATTAATAAATTAAAGCTCGAGTACATCAATGTCTCTTTGGAAAAAACAAATACAAAAACTCTAAGATAAAAAGGTTGTACGCATCCTCTTTGGTGCGATGTAGGCATTCAAAGTATGCTCCTCATGAAGTGTCTTAGTGAGTTCCAAAACCTTCTTCTCGCTAACGTAGAATTGGGCTTCGAAAGTGTCTCGCTCCCCCTTGATTTGTATCCAATCTCTTTGTAAGTCTTCAAGAGAGGTGGGCATTTCAGGATGTAGGATAGTGTATGGAACATCTCCTTCCATAACACGCTCAATGATTACTGGGAGAATGGAGGGATAAGGCATCATAAGGCTTTGAGCTCGAGCTCATACCCATTTGAGTTAGGGATCAAGAGGGATGAAATTACTATGTCCTAATATCTTGCAATCTACCTTGTTCAACATCCTCCAAGCTCGGCTAAACCTCTGGCGATGACCTTGATCATCGTTCTCATAGTCAAATACCAAACCTTGAATCAACATCTCATGTGGACCATCCCTTCTGGCGTAACCAAACTGTCTTAAGGCTAAGAAGGGGTTGTAGGTGATACCTCCCCTAATGCCAAGTAAGGGGACATTAGGGAACTCTTGACGTCGGTCGACGATGATAAAATTCTCTATAGATCGGGAACACCAATGGATGTCTAAATGTTTGAGTGTCATCAACCTTTGTGACCACCTTGAACCTTGCTCGTTCTTCAATACAGATCAAGGAAGATGCAAAATAAACCATCTTGCAAAAGAGGAGTGCAACACATAAGGATACCTCTTTTCCTCATAGTGCGAGTGTGAAAAGAATGTAGGATGTCTCCTAGCAACGTAGGCACCGGGTTGCGAGATATGAAGATTTTGACAGCGTTCACATCTATGAGTTGGTTAGGATTTGGAAACAAAACCATCCCATAGATCAGGAGATCCACAATTTCCTAAAAATCTTGCAAATCCAAAGAGTTCCAATAGTTTTGGGCTTTCTCAAACAATAACTTTGCTAGGAAACCCTTGACACAACTCCTTGTATCCCAATTATTTGTGATATCAGATGGTTGCAAGTGTAGAGTTTGAGCAATCTGTTCTGGAGTTGGATCTCTTTCTGTACCTTTTAAAGGTAGTTGATTGAGAATAGGAATTCTCAAGAGTTGGGAGAATTCTTCAAAAGTTGGCACAAGTTGATAATCGGGAAATGTGAAGCAATGGTGTAAAGGATCAAAGAACTGAAAGAGAACCTTCATCATGTCTTCATCAGTGTTGGAGGTGACCAAGTTTAGTAGGTGACCATGTCTTTCAGCGAACGGAGAATTCTCAGGAATCCTTGACCTAGATCTTTGTGTTGAGGAGGGATCCTTACAAGATTGACTTGAATGGTTTTCCTGCGAATAGAATCCATGTCCTACAAAAATGAACAAAGATAAATCCCAAGATCCATGAAATGGTTAGTGAATATGAGTATGATGTTATGATGTTCATGATGTTATATACAAGTAAGTATACACAAACAAAGCAAACAAGTCCTTAGTTTAGGCTTGCTTGGAGTCTTATAGGTAAGTACCCTCTTGAAGTTTAGTTGGCTCAAACCTGTCCTAGCAATAGTAATCGAGTTCTCAGGAGCTCAATATCACTGGTTTGTTTCCTTGGTCATTGTTTCAGCACAAACCTCTTTAATGGCGACCGAAATATCCCAACAAACCAAACCTCAATGAGTATAGTATCGAGTATCTACCAACTTCGGACTGCACTAAAGCCGGCCATTTCACTACGTCCTAATGGCCAAGTTGGTCAAGTAAAGGTTCTAAAAGTTCATTAGCGCTTCATGATATCACTCAGCGGCCCTGTATTCTCCTTGATTAACTCAAGGGCTACCGGTACTCACAAATATGTCGCACTAATATAGCTATTGATTAGACCATGTCGGTATACCCTGCACATTTTCCGCAACGTATTGCTACTTACCTATAAGGCATCCCAAATCTGGGTAGAGTATTCAAACCCAAACAAAAAACCATAATGTAAAGCAAACAAGTCAAACAATGAAAGCAAGTAAACGTGATCTAGCCCTAAGGTAACCCCACTTTTAGAATTCTCCCCAACAGAGTCGCCAATTATGTGATACAGTGGGAGAACTGAATTAGTTGTTTCGCGTATTATCACAAATGTTGCGGTTAGCAAGGGCCTCCACCGACTTTTCTTTTATCTAAAAGGAAAGGTGAAAAAGCACATGAAAGACCTTTGAGATTTATTTCCTGAGTTCGGGGGGTAAATTATGAAAAGGGAAGGTATTAGCACCCTTTTCATCCATGGTTTTCCATGGGCTTAGTTACTTGCTAAACCACTTGCTTTTGTTTGAAATTATGCTTTGTGTGGTTTTTGAAAGTATTTTGTACATAGGCCATTATTTAGGAAAACTTTGTAATGATTATCTTTCGTAAGAATGTATACAAAGATGCTGATCTTTTGAAAATGTTTTCAAGTTTGTAAGATGTTTTGATAGTGTAGGTCTTTGTTTTTGAAAATAGTAAGGATGTTTGTTTTGAAATGGAGCAAGTAACTAGGAATAATCTACCTACTCAAAAAGTCTTTCTTGTTCATTTCCTTTGACATTGCTATCTTACCATTGATTTGGTAAGTAACCCTATCTTTGGATGTAAACGGGACGGGCGTGGGTCATCGTATAACCATGATCAGCAATATTGCAAGGTATCTTAGCATTCTTTTTTAGGGACTAAGATCATTTGAAAGGAAACTTAGATAGCGTCATCGAGGGACTATGATCTTATATTTTGCTTGTTTTTGCTAAGATACCTCACATGCGTAATATGGTCATTTTATAAGGCAGCCGAGTGGATTTTACCCTAGGGGTGGTTGTGTGCAAGTGTATTGTTTGCATGCTTGATTTTGTCTTTGATTAGGGTTTTCTAATTGATTGGTTATAATCTTTCCATACAAACCCTAATTACTAGCATTTGTATATAAAGCGGTAAATTGCAGAATTTAAAATTACTACGCGATTACAATACTTGTGGGAGGGGGTGTACAAATTATAAATAGGGATTGCGAGAAAATAAAGCCTATTTATCTATTACAACCATATTGAATTTGTACAAGAATTGAAATAAATAATGTACAAAAGTGGATAAATGTACAAGAATGTAAATGTAAAGAAAATGGATATTTTTTGGATTTTTAGGAAAAAGGGGTTTTGATTTTAACATAATTAACTAAAGGAACAATAATTAATTAAAAGTAAAACCTGAATTTACTAGGAAAAGAAATTAAATAAAACCCTAATCTATTTATTAATTAAAATAAATTAAGTTTATAAGAAAAGTATTTTTTGGTATTTTTGTCTTAAAAATAATTTATAGTATTATAAAATATTTTTGCTCTTTTAATATTTTAAAATAATATATTTGAATGGTGTAAAAGAAATTAACTAAAACCCTAGTTTTTGAATTAAATTTAGAAAAAAACAATTTGTCAAAATAAATAATGTATGATTAAATAAAATAATTTTTTGTGTGAGAAAAAATAAATAAACTATGTCAAAATATAAATCTAATATTTTTGTATTTTTTATGATTTTTTAATATTAGATAAAATACTTAAGAAATTAAATAAATAAAAATAAGAAAAAGAAATAAAAATGGGCCAAGGGTTGTGTAAATGAAACAGGGGGTTAGCAATAAGGAAAAAAAACATAAAGGCACAAGGGAGGCCCAGCGCATGCCAAAAAAGTCAAAAAGTAAAAAAAAAAACATGTAAAAAAAACCAAAAGGGTACCACTATGGCTCGAACCCAGGTCCCTCCAGTCACAGGCGCGCGCTTCTACCACTGGGGTGACTATACATCCATTTATATAAATCAAAGCATAAATATATATGGCAAACACGTTATGAGGCCAATTCTTCAACGTCCAATCCAAGCACTTTTTGGTTTTCCATTGAACTTAACCGTTCTTCCAGATGCTTATATTAGTCGTCGGCTGGAGGATATTGTTCTTCAGAATAATCTGCTTCTTCCTCTTCCTCTTCTAAATCTGGCTGGATAACTGCTTCCTTGCCTTTTCCATCTTAATTATCTTTCTCTCCATATGACATTGCAAAGTCTAGGGTCCTTCTTGCTTGCCCTTTGAATCTTCTTCCCATGTTCAGAACTCCGGTTATTTTCTTTTTCTTTTTTTTCTCTTCAACCAGCAAGGTCTTCAACTCTTCTTGTCCTTTGTCTAGAGTTACCAACATCTATTGAAACTGAGCATTTTGTTCTTGGAGGTCCTTCACCATTTGCTCGAGATCCATATTATTGAAATAAACAGTAGAAAGATGAAGAGACTTTTTGCAAGAAACCTGCTTATGTTATGATGAATGGTAAATTCATATGTAATAATTTCAAGGATTTTAAAGATTCAAATTTGTTTTAGACAAAAAGGAAACACACGTTATATTAATAAATTAAAGCTCGAGTACATCAATTTCTCTTTGGGAAAAAAAATACAAAAACTCTAAGATAAAAAGGTTATACGCATCCTCTTTGGTACGATGTAGGCATTCAGAATCTGCTTCTCATGAAGTTTCTTAGTGAGTTCGAAAACCTTCTTCTCGCTAGTGTAGAATTGGGCTTCGAAAGTGTCTTTCTCCCCCTTTAGTAGTATCCAATCTCTTTTAAAGTCTTCAAGAGAGGTTGGCATGTCAGGATGTAGGATAGTGTATGGAACATCTCCTTCCATAACAGGCTGAATGATTACCGGGAGAATGGAGGGATAAGGCATCATAAAGCTTTGAGCACGAGCTCGTACCCATTTGAGGTAGGGCTCAAGAGGGATGAAATTATTATGTCCTAATGTCTTGCTATCTACCTTGTTCAACATCCTCCAAGCTCAGATAAACCTCTAGCGATGACCTTGATCGTCGTTCTCGTAGTCAAATACCAAACCTTGAATCAACATCTCATGTGGACCATCCCTTCGGGCGTAACCAAACTGTCTTAAGGCTAAGAAGGGGTTGTAGGTGATACCTCCCCTAATGCCAAGTAAGGGGACATTAGGGAACTCTCCACATCGGTAAACGATGATAACATTATCTATAGATCGGGAACAACAATGGATGTATGAATGTTTGAGCGTCATCAACCTTTGTGACCACCTTGAACCTTGCTCGTTCCTTAATACAGATCGGGGAAGATGCGAAATAAACCATATTTCCAAGATAGGGGTGCAACACATAAGGATACCCCTTTTCCTCATAGTGCGAGTGTGAAAAGAATGTAGGATGTCTCCTAGCAACGTAGGCACCGGGTTGCGAGATATGAAGATTTTGATGGCGTTCACATCTATGAGTTGGTCAAGATTTGGAAACAAAACCATCCCATAGATGAGGAGAGCCACAATTTCCTCAAAATCTTGCAAATCCAAAGAGTTCCAACAGTTTTGGGATTTCTCAAACAAGAACTTTGCTACGAAACCCTTTACACCACTCCTTGTTTCCCAAGTATTTGTGATATCATATGGTAGTAAGTGTAGACCTTGAGCAATCTCTTTTGGCTTTGGATATCTTTTCGTACTGTTGAAAGGAAGTTGATTGAGAATAGGAATTCTCAAGAGTTGGGAGAATTCTTCCAAAGTTGGCACAAGTTGATAATCGGGAAATGTGAAGCAATGGTGTAAAGGATCAAAGAACTAAAAGAGCATCTTCATTATGTCTTCATCAGTGTTGGAGGTGACCAAGTTTAGTAGGCGACCATGTCTTTCGGTGAATGGATAATTCTCAGGAATCCTTGAAGCTAGCTCTTTGAGTTGAGGAGGGATCCTTACAAGATTGACTTGAATTGTTTTCCTGCGAATAGAATCCATGTCCTACAAAAAAGAACAAAGATAAATCCCAAGATCCTTGAAATGGTTAGTGAATATGAGTATGATGTTATGATGTTCATGATGTTATGTATAAGTAAGTATACACAAACAAAGCAAACAAGTCCTTAGGTTTAGGATAGCATGGAGTCTTATAGGTAAGTACCCTCTGGAAGTTTAGTTGGCTCAAACCTGTCCTAGGAATAGTAATCGGGTTCTAAGGAGCTCAAAATCTCTAGTTTGTTTCATTGGTCATTGTTTAAGCATAAACCTCTTTAATGGCGACCGAAATATCCCAACAAACCAAAACTCAATAAGTGTAGTATCGAGTATCTACCAACTTCGGATTGCACAAAAGCCGGTCATATCGCTACGTCCTAATGGCCAAGTTGGTCAAGTAAAGGTTCTAAAAGTTCATTAGTGCGTCATGACATCACTCAGCGGCCCCGTATTCTCCTTGATTAACTCAAGGGCTACTGGTACCCACAAATATGTCGCACTAACATAGATATTTCTTAAACCGTGTCGGTATACCCCACATAGTTTCCACAACATATTGCTACTTACCTATAAGGTATCCCAAATCAGGGTAGAGGATTCAAACCCAAACAAAGAACCATAATGTAAAGAAAACAAGTCAAACAATGAAAGCAAGTAAATGTGATCTAGCCCTAAGGTAACCCCACTTTTAGAATTCTCCCCAGTAGAGTCGCCAGTTCTGTGATACGGTGGGAGAACTGACTTTGGTGTTTCGCATTTTATCACAAATATTGCGGTTAGCAAGAGTCTCCACCGACTTATCTTTTATCTAAAAGGAAAGGTGAAAAAGCACAGGAAAGACCTTTGAGATTTATTTCTTGAGTTCGGGGGGTAGATTATGAAAAGGTAACGTATTAGCACCCTTTTCATCCATGGTTTTCCATGGGCTTAGTTACTTGCTAGATCACTTGCTTTTGTTTGAAATTGTGCTTTGTGTGGTTTTTGAAAGTATTTTGTAAAGAGGCCATTGTTTAGGCAAACTTTGTAATGATTCTCGTTCGTAAGAATGTATACAAAGATGTTGATCTTTTTAAAATGTTTTCAAGTTTGTAAGATGTTTTGAAAGTGTAGGTGTTTGTTTTTTAAAATAGAAAGGATGTTTTTTTTGAAATGGAGAAAGTAACTAGTAATAATCTACCTACTCAAAAATTCTTTCTTGTTCATTTCCTTTTCCTTTAACATTGTTATCTTACCATTGATTTGGTAAGAAACCTTATCTTTGGATGTAAACGGGACGGGCGTGGGTCATCGTGTAACCAAGATCAGCAATATTGCAAGGTATCTTAGCATTCTTTTTAGGGACTAAGATCATTTGAAAGGCAACTTAGATAGCGTCATCGAGGGACTATGATCTTATATTTTGCTTGTTTTTGCTAAGATACCTCACATGTGTAATATGGCCATTTTATGAGGCAACCGAGTGGATTTTACCCTAGGGGTGGTTGTGTGCAAGTGTATTGTTTGCATGCTTGATTTTGTCTTTGATTAGGGTTTTCTAATTTATTGGTTTTAATCTTTCCATACAAACCCTAATTACAATCATTTGTATATAAAGTGATAAATTGTGGAATTTAAAATTACTACGCTATTACAATACTTGTGGGAGGGTGTACAAATTATAAATGGGGATTACAAGAAAATAAAGCCTATTTATCTATTACAACCATATTGAATTTGTACAAGAATTGAAATAAATAATGTACAAAAATGGGTAAATGTACAAGAATGTAAATGTAAAGAAAATGGATTTTTTTGGATTTTTAGGAAAAAGTGGTTTTGATTTTAACATAATTAACTAAAGGAAAAATAATTAATTAAAAGTAAAACATAAATTTATTAGGGAAAGAAATTAAATAAAACCCTAATCTATTTATTGATTAAAAGAAATTAAGTTTATAAGAAAAGTATTTTTTGGTATTTTTGTCTTAAAAATTATTTACAGTATTTATAAAATATTTTTGGTCTTTTTATATTTTAAAATAATATATGTGAATGGTGTAAAAAAATTAACTAAAACCCTAGTTTTTAAATTAAATTTACAAAAAAAAAAACAATTAGTCAAAATAAATAATGTATGATTAAATAATATAATTTTTTGTGTGAGAAAAAATAAATAAACTATGTCAAAATATAAATCTAATATTTTTATATTTTTTATGATTTTCTAATATTAGATAAAATATTTTAAAAAATAAATAAATAAAAATAAGGAAAAGAAATAAAAATGGGTCAGGGGCTGTGTAAATGAAACAGGGGGTTAGCAATAAGGAAAAAACATCAAGGCCCAAGGGAGGCCCAGCATAGGCCAAAAAATTCAGAAAGTGAAAAAAACATGTAAAAAAACATAAAGGGTACCACTGGGGCTCGAACCCAGGTCCCTCTAGTCACAACGCGCACTTCTACCATTGGGGTGGCTATACATCCGTTTATATAAATCAAAGCATAAATATATATGGCAAACACGTTCCGGAGGCCAACTTCATCTTCAACCTCACGCCCAGCTAGAGCCTTTGTATCTCAATCAATTCTCAACAAAAACTAAAACTGTAAAAAGGAAACTTGTAGAAAATTTCCTCACGATTTCAGAAATGCAAAGCAATAAAATTATAGATCAAAGACAAGCATGAATTTTAATGGCCCTAATCTGAACCCTAAAAATTTCAGAAACATCAATCCTAAAATTCTCTAAGCTCAAACAAAATTAATGAAAACTATGGACATGGTTAGCTTTCAGGCAATGATATCTACATTTTTCATTCACAAATGAACTATTAATGATGCCTGTATGAAGAGTTCAAAAGTAAGAAAACTTACCATGCAAGAGGGTATCGGGTTTGGAGTTTGAGTAGCTTTCAGTGAGTTCCAATGATTGGATTAGCTTCCTAAAGTTCCCAAGAAGCTAATGGGATGCTTAGCTTGAGCTGAAAGTGCCTGAGGAGTTCTGGAGAAGTCAAGGTGCAAGGTGTTGTTTTTGAAAATGGTGGATGATGAAGGAGGTGTTACAGTGGCGATGCATGTGTTGTGATTGTTTGTGTATGTTGTTTATAAGCTTTTGAAAGTAAAAGGCCAAGAAACGCACGAGCCAATTTGGAGATTGGATTCAAAACTCAGAAATGACAAGTTTTGAAGTGTTTTTGGTGATTCTATGTTCTTGGTGTTTTCGGGAGTCAAGTATGCATGGGATTTGTGGCAAATGGCTTGTGTATGTATAAGCAAAGAAGTTTGAGTGCTTTGGAAAGTCAGAAGTACAAGTTACAAGCTATTTGCTAGGTTACTTGATTTTGAAGAAAAGTGGGAAAACTTGTTTCAAGAGGAGGTACAAGCATGGACTTAGTGATTGTAAGTGTCTAACAAGTTTATCTTGAGTTATAAGACATGTATTATCAGAAGAGAACAAGTGCAAGGCTCAAGAACAAGTTTTGTGCAAACATTCACTTTATCAAAATGGCGATGTGCACTTTCTTCCCAAAATGGATATAAAGCATGGCCTTGCATTGAATGCTTGAAATGAGACCTCTAACAGCTGTGAAAGCAATTAATTATGGAGTGTCTAACAAGTTTGAGGCCTGCAAAGTAGAAGTTATGCAGCATAACTTTGAATTTGAATCTTGTTCATCATAAAATGCCTTGTAATTCAAGTGATAAAACCCTAACTTCATCTCTTCGATTCTCCCTACTCAAGAATGATCTCAAGGAGTTCTTGGACATTTTGGAAAGCTTTTAATATGCTATACAACCCATCTTTGAATTAATTTTGAATATTTCCCTTAGAACTATATGAAAAAGTTCCATGAAGTTGGGTCAAAATCCTGACCAAATTTGGCCAAAATTTCACTGTGTTTTGTTTCATGACCATGTGTTCTTAAAATTATAACTTGAGATACAAGAACTTTTGGAAGGAGTTGCTTAAAGAAATATTGTATATTTCATGGATATCTACAACTTTCATGTTATAAGTTTCCTTTGAATCATCTTGCATCATGGTGAAAATTTTGCTCAAAGTGTGAAAAATTAAGAAATTTCCAACACTTCAAAAAATTTCTAAGTTTAGAAATTTTAACTTTTCAAAATGAAATATTGAATTTTTGTTTTCTTGATGAATAAGTTTCATATTTTGACATGCTTTGATGAATTGTGATCTTTGGCATTTGATTTTGACCAAAAAGTCAAAGTTTGACTTTTCAGTATACAGTTGACTTTGATTAGTTGACTGAAAATTCATCAGTCAATCCATTGGACTTGAGGAATTTTTTGAGCCATGTTATTAGGTCAAACTGATGCAATTGGAATCTTGAGATAATTCCTTAAACCAATTGATCATTTGCTAGGTCAAAACTGAGAAATTGCCCTTTTTTAGTCAAAACCCTAATTTTGACCATTTTGCCCTTTTAAGGATTTAATCAAATTTCTTGAGGAATTGTGGTCCAAACATGATAAAATGATTCATATGAGTTTAAAGTGTTGATGTGGATAAAAAATTATGAAGTTTGACTGTAAATTGGCCACAGTTAACTTTTTCCCCAATATAGCTGATTTTCAGGTCAACTGCTCAATTGATTGAGCAAAAGTGTGATCCAAAGCTTGAAACTTGACATGAGTAATCTTGAGGATCCATAATGATCCATGAAGTTCATATGGGGCATTGGAAGTTCAAATATCCTTGTGCAGTCTCAAACCCTAATTTCGATCATCAATGCTTAAGGAGGTGTCCTGAGCTGATTAACCTTAGTGCAGTCTTGAGCCAAAGGAGATCTTTTGAGAAAATTCTTGATATGTGAGAGGGAAAATTTTGGGGTACAACATCTGCCACTGTTCAATCTTCTTAATCCTGAAGAGTTAGATTGGCAAGTTTTGCCATTCGTGACTCGAAGGTGGAAGATGATTGGACACTAGAGTGCCCAGAAATTTGCACTCGGTGATGTGATGGTTGAGGGAATGGGCTTAAAGACGCCATTTGGAGATATGATGGAAAGTTGTTGGAGATGGGCTTGTAAATTCCATCTAGAAATGAATGATGAACCGTATCTGTAAGCTGAAACTAAATAAGTATCAGAATGCATCTGTGTCTGGAGCGTATCTAAACTGTATCTGAAAGTTGAATCTGAATGAGTATCAGAATTGCATCCGTGTCTGGAGCATATTTGAACTGTATCTGAAAGCTGAATCTAAATGAGTATCAGGATGGCATCTGTGTCTGGAGCGTATCATAACTGTATCTGGAAGCTGAGTTTGAATGAGTATCAGAATGGCATCCGTGTCTGGAGTGTATCTAAACTGTATCTGAGAGTTGAATCTCAATGAGTATCAGGACGGAATCCGTGTCTGGAGCGTATCTGAACTTTATCTGAGAGCTAAAATCTGAATAAGTATCAGAATGGCATCCGTGTTTGGAGCGTATCTGAACTATATCTGAGAACCTGAAATCTGAATGAGTATCAGGATGGCATATGTGTCTGGAGCGTATCTGAACTTTATCTGAGAGCTGAAATCTGAATGAGTATCAGAATGTCATCCGTGTCTGGAGCGTATTTGAACTGTATCTGAGAGTTGAATCTGAATGAGTATTAAGATGGCATCCGTGTCTGGAGCGTATCTGAACTGTATCTGAGAACCTGAAATCTGAATGAGTATCAGAATGGCATCCGTGTATGGAGCGTATCTGAACTGTATCTGAGAAGCTGAATCGAAATGAGTATCATAATGGCATCTGTGTCTGGAGCGTATCTGAATTGTATCTGAGAAGATGAATCTGAAGAACCCGTGATGGATTGCTTCAGTTGGTCGTGTAGATAATTGTCCTGGCTTGTCTTATTTATCAATCTCTGACCTTTGTAATTTGTTGATGATAGCCATTGATTAATCTTATCCTGAAAAGGGTAAAACATTAGTTGTATGCAATGTCATGATGTATGAAATGCAAGGTACAATGAGATTGTGATGTATGCATTCATGTTATCGATGTTTATGATATATGGGAACTTATGTGAGCTAATCTGATGTACTATTGGTGGATTGGGGAAAATAAATCCCTGATTGCTGCTGAGGATATGGAGTGTAAGTCTTCCTGTTTTGAAGTGTTGATGAATTTCAATTTATAGAAATACACCTTGAAGTAAGGGAAATGTCGTGTACTGCTTGTAAAAATCCGGTTGGGGAATCCTGAGATATTTGGCGACTTCTACCGGGGAGTGATAGCTGGAAGTTTGTTCCGCTGGGGATTAAACTGCACACTGCGAGGGGCTTTATGGAAATTACTTAGAGAGATTTCCCTATCTCTTAAAGCCATCAGTGATTGTCTTTCTATTTTGTTCATTTGTAAATGGTAATTACGTTAAAATGCATATGTTCAAAAATAAATCATTGGACGTTTTTGTAAACAAAACACAAGAGTGAAGAAAAAACAGATAGTTTTGCACTTTCAAAGAGATATCTTTGTATTGACTTTGAGTAAGTATTTTTGTACAATGAGACAGACATTCTAGTAAGAGAATTTCGTCGTAGAAAATGAAAATTTGATATAAGGAAAAGATAGTTATGTGAAATAATCCCATGGGGTTCCCATTCTGCTATAGCCTTCGTGTCTCTGAGCGTCTTATCTACTTGTTGCCTTGTCCGAAGCTGGTTGAATTGATCAGAACCATCGAGTTTGCAGGTTGTCCGTAAGGTGATCCAACCGGACATAGTCATGCGCTTTAAATCCCTAACTTTTTCCTGGACCGCCCTTTCGGGTTTTCAGTCCATCGGGATACCCTTTTTTGCCCAAGTCGCCCTTTTGGGTTTTCAACTTGCCGGGTGTATAGATTTTTTATTTTATCCCTAATTTTTTCCCGAACCTTTTGGTTTGCCGGGATGCCCTTGTTTTTCCTAGGTGTGTCAACCTAGCGGGTCTCTTATGCATACTATCTTTTGACTATGTCTATGTTCACAGGGTGCGGCAGGTCATTGCCATCCATGGTGGTCTAGATCATTGCTCCACCAGAGAATATGCTTTTAATCACAAACGGTCCTTTGTATGTAGGAGTCCATTTTCCCCTGGGATCACCTTGCGGTAGTATGATGCGTTTGATCACCAGATCCCCGACTTGATATACTTGGCGTCTGAACTTTTTGTTGAAAGCCTTGATCATCCATTTTTTATATATTTGACCATGACAGATAGTAGTAAGTCTTTTCTCATCGATCAAGTTCAGTTGATCAAGTCGAGTCTAGATCCAATTGTCTTCATTCAACCCTACATCATTCATGATTCTCAGAGAGGGGATCTGGACCTCAATATGCAAGACAGCCTCTATGCCGTATACCAGAGAGTAGGGTGTTTCCCCGATTGATGTGTGTGCCGTGGTATGATACCCGTGGAGAGAAAATGGTAGCATCTCATGCCAGTCTTTCTATGTAAATGTGATTTTCTGTATGATCTTTTTGATATTCTTATTTACGGCTTCGACAACACCATTCATCTTTGGCCGGTAAGGGGAAGAATGGTGGTGCTGGATCTTGAATTGCTCGCAGAGGGCGGTGATTATAGTATTGTTTAGATTCGTACCATTGTCTGCGATGATCCGCTCCCGGATACCATACCGGAAAATGAGATTCTGTTAATGAACCTGGATATAACATTCTTCGTGACGGAAGCGAAAGAGGCTGCCTCAACCCACTTTGTAAAATAGTCAATGGCCACCAAGATGAAGTAGTGTCCATTAGAGGCTGTTGGCTTGATTTCCCTAATCATATCGATGCCCCACATAGAAAAGGGCCAAGGAGCCGTCAAGACATTCAGAAGAACCGGAGGTACGTGCACCTTGTCAGCATAAATCTGACACTTGTGGCAGGTTTGAGAGTATTGATACCAATCTGCTTCCATGGTAGACCAGTAATAGCCTGCCCGTAGGATCTTCTTTGCCATCGTATGCACACTGGAATGGGTGCAAAAGTTCCTTCATGTAGATCAACCATGATCTTTTCTGCCTCAACCTTGTCTACTCAATGGAGCAAACCAGAGTCATGGTTGCATTTGTAGAGAATGTCATTACTAAGGAAAAACTTAGCAGAGAATCTCCTTAATAACTTCTTATCATTGACTGAAGCTCCTTCCGGATATTCTTGAGCCTTGAGATACCTCTTGACTTCGTGAAACCAAGGTTGGTCCACTACTTCTTCAGTATTAATCTCGTGACAATGAGTTGGTTCATCCATTCGTTCAATGGTGATTTGGGGAGCCTCATTATCCGATTTAAGTTTAAACATGGATGACATTGTGGCTAGTGCGTCTGCTAGCTGATTTTCTTCTCGTGGGAAATGCTCGAAGGTAATCTTCTCAAAATGTGGGATCAATGTCAGCACATGTTCATTGTAAGGGATAAGGTTGGGGTGTTTGGTGTCCCATTCCCCTTTGATCTGGCTGATGACCAAAGTCGAATCTCCAAATACATTTAAGGATTTGATCTCCAAATCTATGGCAGCTTTGAGACCAAAAATGCACGCTTCGTATTCTGCCATGTTATTTGTCCAATTGAAGCAGAGTCTTGCAGTAAAGGGAGTATGACACCCTTCAGGATATATGAGTACATTACCAATACCATTGGCGAGTGCGTTGGACGCCCCATCAAAAACCAGGGTCCATCGAGATCCTTGTTCAGGTCCGTCATATGGTCTGAATTCTTCACAGTTGTTTACCATTACGATGTCTTCATCTGGGAATTCGAACTTCATGGACTGGTAGTCATCCACAGCTTGATGAGCAAGGTGATCAGCTAGTACACTGCCCTTAATTTCTTTTTGGGTAGTATACTGTATGTCATATTATGTCAGGATCATCTGCCATCTCGCTATTCTCCCAGAGAGACCAGGTTTCTCGAAGATGTATTTTATTAGATCCATTTTAGATATCAATAAGGTAGTATAGGTCCGCATATATTGTCTTAGACGGCGAGCAGCCCATGCTAGAGCGCAATAAGTTTTCTTGAGCAGTGAATATCTTGTTTCACAGTCGGTAAAAAATTTTCTCAGGTAATAAATAGCATGCTCTTTTCGGCCAGACTCATCATGATGCCCCAGCACACACCCCATTGAATTTTCCAAAACAGTTAGGTACATGATCAATGGTCTTCCCTTGACTAGTGGCATCAAAACAGGAGGCTCTTGCAGGTACTCTTTGATCTTGTCGAAAGCGGCTTGGAAATCATCATTCCATTTGACTACTTGATCTTTCTTCAGTAATTTGAAGATTGGTTCACAAGTAGCTGTCAGGTGAGAAATGAATCTGGAAATGTAGTTTAAACGTCCCAAGTATCCTCTGACTTCCTTCTCGGTACGAGGAGCAGGCATTTCTTGAATTTCTTTCACCTTGGCAGGATCTACTTCAATACCTTTATTGTTGACAACAAAGCCTAGGAGTTTACCGCACCTCACCCCAAACGTGCATTCATTCGGGTTCAACCTCAACTTGTATTTCTTCAACCTCTCAAACAGTTTCTGTAAATGATCGAGATGCTTTTCTTCTGTTTAAGATCTAGCTATCATGTCGTCCACATATACCTCTATTTCGTGATGTATCATGTCGTGAAATAGAGCTACCATGGCACGTGGATAGGTTACCCCAACGTTCTTCAGTCTGAATGGCATAACCTTGTAACAGAATGTGCCCCATTGTGTGACAAAGGTTGTTTTCTCCATGTCCTCAAGCGCCTTTTTAATTTGGTTGTAGCCTGAGAAACCGTCCATGAAGGAAAACAATTTATGTTGTGTCGAATTGTCAACTAGAACATCAATGTGGGGAAGTGGGAAATCATCCTTAGGGCTTTCCCTATTCTAATCTCTGTAGTCCATGCACATTCATACTTTTCGGTCCTTTTTAGGCACGGGAACAACATTGGCGACCCATTGCGGATAAGAGGTGACAGAAAAGAATCCGGCGTTGAATTGTTTCATGACTTCCGCTTTGATCTTCTCTGACATGTATGGTCGCATGCGAAGGACCTTTTATTTTACCGGTTGGCAGTCTTCTTTTGTAGGTAGACGATGTACTACAATATATGCATCAAGTCTTGGAATGTCTTCATACGACCAGGCAAAGACCTCAACATAATCATGTATCAACTGAATCAGACGCTCTTTGACACTGCGTTCCATATTGGCACCCACCTTGACCTCTCTTTTGTCTTCTTCGGCACATAGGTTAATTGTGACCACTGGTTCTTCATGGGGCTGAATGGTCCTCTCTTCTTGTTGTAGTAACCTGGTGAGTTCCCATGGTACTCCACAATCTTCCTCACCTTCGTCTTCGGCTTGGTAGATTAGATTTTCAGAGTCACAAAAGGCCATAGCAGAACCGTTACGCATGGGATCTCGAATGGATGTAGATCTTCATTTTGAATGTGAGTGTGTGTAAGAGTATAGCTATCTTTGAAAGAAATGAAAATGTAAAAAGAAAAACAATGAGCACAAAGTTTTGTATGCAAAAACGTCCATGATTCATTGATGTCATGTGGAAATGAGATAATAACCCTTACAAATGGACCATTGTGCCTCGGGTAAGACACGAGGTTTTAAGAGTCTGAATTCTTTTAATATTACAGATCCGACAAAATTTAAAGACAAATTATTGTGAGATAAAAGTGATCGGGATGAAATATCTAGCTTCCCAATTGTTGAGCCCTCCATTGACAGTTGGGAAAATCCAATCCTCCAGGTCATAGCTGTCTTCATCATCCTCTACTGCGTTGACTTCGCAGTTGCTGATCTTCAAGGTGGTCCTCCGGCACGAGCGCGGCGTACAGCTTTCTGGGCTCCTGAAGTGAAACCCAAACCAAATTTGTCAGATTTGTATGGGATATCTGGGAGTTGGCCCCGAATAGTGCACCCACTTTCTTCTATCACTACCTTGGCATCTTTCAAAGATGACATCTTGAGTGGAGGCCTTATAATCTTTGAGACTTGAGGAATAACCTTGGTTACTGCCATAGCTTGCAGAACTTCTTCAAAGTGCTGGAATGGAGTTTCATTAAATTCACCATCTAATTCCACATATCTGAAGGAATTTAGATGGCTAACCATATACTCTTCTTCTCCATGAATAGTGATGATTTTCCCGTGAATTGGATATTTCAGCATTTGATGCAACGTAGAGGTAACGGAACCAGCATTGTAGATCCACGGTCGGCCTAATAAGCAGGATTATGAGGGGCGAATATCCATTACATAAAAAGTTGAATCAAATGTTTGGGTTCGAACTTTTATGGGGATGTCCACTTCCCCAAGCACCATCCTTTTTGAGCCGTCGAAGGCCCTCACTATTATGTTGCTAGGTTTCAAAGTCAATCCTTCACAGTCAAGCCTATCAAGAGCCTTTTTAGGTAACACATTCAGAGATTAACCAGTGTCAACCAAAACATGATCCAAGGTCGTGCCCCTGTATTCGACTGAGACATGCATTGCCTCGTTATGCTACCTCCCCCTTGGCGTTAAATCATCATCTGAAAAACCTAACCCATTATCTATAGTCAAGCTGGCTACGTAGTCTTGGAACTGATCGACAAATGTTTCTTGGGGTACATGGGCAGTTTTAAGGAATCTTACCAAGGCCTTTGCATGAGCCTCGGAACATAACAATATAGCCAGCATGGAAATTTTTGATGGAGTTCGCCCCAGTTTCTCGACTACATTGTAGTTGCTTATTTTTATGATCTTTAGAATTTCCTCCATCTCTTTTCGGGAGGTCTCAGGGATAGCTACTGATTGTGCCTTCATCCGGAAAAGCTCAACCAGAATACCTTTACCTCGAGTCTCGGTTTACTCGACAGTGGGAATGTCGGTAGGGGTGATAACAGGGACTGTAACAGTTTTGTCAACAGAAGTATTAGTAGAGATGATTGTAGGACTGGGAATAGCCTTTGGAGGAGCACCAACAAAAGGAATGATTACAGGTCCATAAATAGCTTTTGGAGGAGCAATTTCCTGAGAAAATACCCTTCCACTTCGGGTTATCTTGCTAGTCCCTGCGATGTTACTGATATCAGAATTATCTTTCTCAAAATTTGAATATTCAGCAGCTAGCCAATCTTGCTTGATATCGTGATAGTAGACATCACCTCCATAATTCCATGGGACGGTTTTTCCTGGAGAATACGGGATTGGTCCAGGAATTGTAATTATCAATGGAGCTACCTTAGGAACTGATGTAATTCTAACGGGTCTTTTGGTGGAGACCCTGGAGAATTGTCGGAAATGGTCACTATGGAAACGTCATTATAAGAAACAGTTGGAATAGAAATCTTCTCGAATAAAATCTCCTTGTCATCTATTAGGCATTGAACGCCTGATTTTAACAAAGGACAGTTGGTTGGTGAGGATAAACAGAAATGACAGCTTTCATTGCAGCCTGGGAATACACTGACATTTAAAAAGTTCTTTTTGATAGTCAGGAGTTGGGTCACAAGTTCATCAACCAAAGTAACAAACATATCTTCTTCCACGGCGTTGACATCATGGTTGTGCTTGGGCATAGGGGCAGTGATAACATTAGGCATTTCTGGCGCGTCGAATTCAATCTCTTTGGCTTCAAGAAGGTCTTGTACTTTGTTTTTCAGAGCCCAACAGTTGTTAGTGTCATGGTCGGGACTCTCAGAATGGTATACACAGCGGGCATTAGGATGATAATGAGGAGAGGTTGTGTTAGGATTATTTGGAGCTTCTTTCAAAGTCACTAGATTTGATCTTAACAAATGTGGCAATACTTGAGATAGTGTCATATTAATTCGAGTGAACTGTCTGACTGGTCTTTCTGTTCTTGGTTGGTTGTTTCTTTGCTGAGCAGGTGCGGGTTTAAGAATCATGATAGCCCCCACCATTGGACGGCGTTCAACCCTACCTTAATTTCTCTGAGCATATACAACAACAACTTCTTTCTTTCCAATGAATGGTTTCCTTACAGTAGCAGAGGATGTATCTTTTTGAATCTTCCCATTCTTTATCCCGGCCTATACTCTTTCTCCGGTCAATATCAATTCATTAAATCATGTTGATGAACTCCAATTAAGTGATTAAAGAAGGGACCAGACAAGGTGCCCAAAAACATGTCTACCAACTCTGTTTCAGATAAGGGAGGCTGGACTCTTCCTGCTAAGTCCCTCCATTTTTGCGCGTAATCTTTAAAGCCTTCACTTGAAACCATGACCGTACTCTGGAGTTGAGTACGGGTGGGCGTAAGATCAGAGTTGTATTGGTATTTGTTGTACCCCAAAATTTACCCTCCCATTTTTATACAAGACACTATCCTAGGGTTTCTCGAATACTCAATTTGACTCAGAAGTTGATCAGACATATTCTCTTCCTAAGTATCAAATCAGCAATTAGGGTTTTGCATTTATCAAAATAAATTAAGTCTTCAAGGTTTCAAATGGTCTTCATAGGTCTTCGTGTATCCTCGAAGTTTTTTAAGCCAGTTTTCAAAAACCTCGCATTGCAAGCTTGCTCAATCAATGGTCCAGATAACTGAAAACGACTATAGTAACCCCAAAATCGACCCTTTTGCGAGAACAAATTCAAACGATCGTAACTTCTTCATTATTCAATATTTTTGAGCAGTTTTTCTTGCGTATGATTCTCGTTTATGCCATCTCCATTTTCTCTTCACAACTCAAGAGCTGATTACGCGTAGAAGATCACCAAAATTCGAATGCATTGGAAGTCGCATCATGAATTTTGACCTATTTTCAAATAACAGTCGTCTGATTCCTAAGAGTTGTGATTTCTTCAAATTACAAGACCTTGAGACGATTATTTCTATTCATGGTCATATGTGATGTCGCTCACGGGTTTATCTTCAAATAATCGAAGGAAAATTGTATTTGGAATACTTTAAAATTATCAAATCGTCGCAAGGCATTTATTGACTTTGAATGTTCTTAATCATAGTTTATTTAAAGATTGACAGATATTCCCGAAGCATGTTTGTTTGGCAATGAAATTCCATTTTTTTATCGAGCATAGCACGCAAGTTCATTTTAAATGCAAACTTGACTGGGACAAGATCTGAAGGTTAAGGCTGTCATTTAAGCAACCATGATTGTGGATTCCATTAGTCAAAAAGATTTGAGCTCTTAAAACATTTATTTTGTCTAAGAATACAAAGTACATGATTTATCTGACCATTTTGTGATTGCTTGAAATGCAAGTTACCAAACCAAGATTTTTCTATCCAAAGTATTCAATCGAGGTTTGCAAGTTTTGTACAATAAATTCTATCACACCAAATTTTATTCAAATGCTTGATATTATTACATTACAAATGAGATTACAATTTGTTTGTCTTGTTTACAAAATAATCTCAAGTTATTGTTTACAAAAAGAATTTTTATTTTCTTCTTCAAGTCCTCATCTTCATCTTCAAGAAATCAATCCAACCTTCGTCTGCAATCAAGTCTCGCTGGCGGTTCATGAAACAAGAAGAGGAAAAGTTAGCAAGCATGTGAAAAATTCAAGAACTTTTGTTTAGAACAAATATTATCTCATCATTAGGGTTTTCATTTTGGAATCAGAAATCAATAGGTTTATTGGTTTAATCACAATCCACCTCTTCCTATTTTGTAAATCACAAAACCTGGATTTTGGTTCACAGAAAAAGGGGAAAGATATATGCATGGCAAGCCTACAAGAAAACCGAACAAGCTACTGCAACAGTCCAAACAAAACAGGGCTGCATCGCATTTGCCGTAAGCAAGTAAACAAGGCAAAGCAAACCAAAACAGCAAGCTGCCCAACCTGCTATACATACAACACCCAAACTGTAGCACAAATAACAGGCAGCAACAATAGCAGCCTGAACAAAAGCAAAACAACAGCAATAGCAGGTTGTCAAATAGCACAGCAACACAAGGTAAAAGCAAAGTAAAACTGCAATAAACAAAAACAACATCAAGTATAGCACAACATCACATGTATAAAACATCAAGTCAACTTGCTCATCAAAAACATTACATCATCATTTCCCTAAGCATGCAAACCCTTCAGAAAAACATATAATAAGCAAAGACTGCTTTATTTTATGGAAAGATAAAGAGCGAAAGAGACAAGTTTTGGAAAGATATCACCTAGGCCATAAACAGTTCCAAAATTGCCAAGCCAACTGCTATCACAAAACAAACTGGCTGCAAAAACAGCCCTGCTACAGCCTGCACCAAAAGTTGCACTAAAATGGCAAAACATCAACATGCACTCAAAAAGGCCACAAAGCAATTAACCAAGTTATTCAAAACTCATCAAAAATTTCCACTACCTCTCCTATACAACAGTAGCCAAACTTGTTCAAGGGGAGATCTGATTTTTCCATCCCAACAAAAATCCTCATGTTGTCATAAAACCCCAAGACAACAACAAAAATACAAAACCAAAAAAAAACCTCACTATAAACCAGAAGCCATCAGCAAACAGCAAAAACCTGCAAAAGCCAAGATAATATAAAACCAAAAAAAACCTCACTGTAAACCAGAAGCCATCAACAAACAACAAAATCAGAAAAAGATAGGAACACAAGAACAGCAAAAACCAAAAAAGATCAAGCACCACATTCATTATATCTTGCTCATTACTGCAAAATATCCTTCAATCTACATATACTCAGCAAGGTAAGCATCCATTGTTTCTCTGCATCCATACTTGCATCTGTATACATATTGTCTAGTTATTAATCAAAATATAAAAAAAAACACATAGTAATTTTGTTGTAAACCCTAAGAGAAAAAAATCAACTTACCTCTTCAATCTCTTCTTTCCCTTCACCTCAAATCCATAACTCTCTCCCTCAATTTAATTTCCCTCTCTCAATGATTTAAGCTCAATAACGGTTTCGTTTCTGCCTTATACCAACAACCATCGCATAAACTTCATCGCAACACAACAATGAAACCAGTCATACAACAACGATTGTTTCAGTAAGAAAAACAAAAACCCAGATTCTTGAAGACTAAAAAACAAGATTCTGATTGGATCGTATCTGAGGGATGCATGCCAAATTTAGGAAATTTCTGTGTGATTAGGGTTTTAGAGGGATAAGAGCGTTGTGATATTGAGAGAGACAAGGAGATGAGATTTTTGCTATGTTATTGGGAGATTTTGGAAGAGAGATGCAGAGGAACCATACACTTGAACAGAGCACTGATAGAGAGATGAAAGGCATTGGTTTGCGCTAGGGTTGTACAACCCGTTGGTTTTGAGTGAGGAATTGGGTCCGGACCCGACCCGATCCAGCCCATCGTTTTTTAATCAATTTTCAGCTTTGTTTTTTTTGGGCCTTCTTACTTTAAGTTCAATAAGCCCAGTAGATCCAGGCCATCTCCACCTAACTCCTGTTTCAAACACCCCCCCCCCCCCCCCCCATTCTCATAATTAGTTTATTTTAGTTTTAATTTAGTACTAATTTAGTTTTAGGATTTTAAAGTAGTTTAGTTATATTTTAGTAAACTTAAAATTAATTTAGTTTAAATCTAATTTTATTAATCTTTAGTATAAATCTTTGAATTCAGTTAAATAAAAAACATAGAAATTTGTCAATTAATTTATTTAGCTTAGTTTAATTTTTAATTTAGGAAAATTCTTTAAATAATTTTACTAATTATTTTTTTTTTGCTTAAGCTTTAATTTATTTAATTTCTTAATAACAAAAACCCTAAAAGACAAAAATAGGTTTACATTTGATTTATTTCTTTAGCTAATTATAGAATAGATCTTTAGTTTCTTTTCAAATTTTCTCACAAACGAAAATACCAAAATTTCTATACTTTGTCAATTAATTTTATTTCATAGGCTGTTATAATTTTAATTAATTGTTAAATTCAATTTGGTTGTATTGTTTGCTATTTGAACTTTTTAATCGCATTCAACTCATCCCCATTTGTAAAAATTGTACCCCCATTCCCGAAAACTATGTAATAGCGTAGAATTTCAATTTCCGCAGTTTATTGTTTTCTGTATACTTTATAGTAATTAGGCGTGTATGGCAAGATTCAAAAATCAATTGCTAGACAACCCTAATCAAAGACAAACTAAATCAAACACATTTTTTCACACGCGCACCTCTAGGGTAAACTCGCTTGTTGCCTCGGAAACACAGTCATGTCCCTCAAATATGGGATGCTTTAGCAAAGACCCTTCGATAAAAAAAGATCATAGTCCCTCGATGTCCCTCGATGTTGCCTTCGGTAAAACAATCTACTCCCTTACAAAAATTGCTAAAGCGTCTCATAAGTTGCTTTCTATGAATGTACGATTGACTTGCGCCTGTCCCTTCACATCCAACGATGGGGCTTATTACCAAATCAATGGTAAGATAGCAACATCTAAAGGAGGAAGAAAAGAACATTTAAAGACCTTTCGAGTAGGTAGATTCGCTCCTAGTTGCTCGCTTGCTCACGACAAAAACATTTACACCAACACTTTCATCTCAAAAAAATTTCAAAAAGACAAAACATTTTGTATACGTTCTTATAGATACGAGAACCATTGCAAAAACATCTTTTCAAAACCACTTTCAAAAACACATTCCACTAACACAACTTTGAACTATTTTTTTTCGAAACAAAAACTTTGTACACATTCTTAGAGAAACGAGAACCATTACAAAGACATTTTCAAAATACTTTCAAAACCCACACCACAAGCATATTGTCAAACAAAAGCAAGCGATCTAGCGGGTAACTAAGAGCTCGTAGATAACTACGGATGAAAAGGGTGCTAATACCTTCCCTTTTCATAATCTACCCCCCGAACCCGAGAAATAATCTCGAAAGGTGTTTCCTATGCTTTTTTACCTTTCCTTTTTGGATAAAAGAAAAGTCGGTGGCCACTCTTGCTATCCGCACAAATGCAATCAAAATGCAAAATGACCCGAGTCAGTTCTCCCGCCGTATTACAGAATTGGCGACTCTGCTGGGGAGTTATTTTAAAAGTGGGGTTACCTTAGGGTTTAGATCACATTTACTTGCTTTCATTGTTTGACTTGTATGATTTACATTATGGTTCTTTGTTTGGGTTTGAATCATCTACCCGGATTTGGGATACCTTATAGGTAAGTAGCAATACATTGTGGAAACTGTGCGGGGTATACCAACACGAACTAAGAAATAGCTACGTTAGTGCGACATATATGTGGGTACCGGTAGCCCTTGAGTAGTCAAGGAGAATACGGGGCCGCTGAGTGATGTCATGAAGCACTAATGAACTTTTAGAACCTTTACTTGACCAACTTAGCCATTAGAACATAGTGAGATGACCGGCTTTGGTGCAGTCTGAAGTTGGTAGATACTCGACACTACACTCATTGAGGTTTGGTTTGTTGGGATATTTCGGTCGCCATTAAAAAGGCTTGCGCTGAAACAATGACCAAGGAAACAAACCAGTGATATTGAGCTCCTGAGAACCCGATTACTATTACTAGGACAGGTTTGAGCCAACTAAAACTTCAAGAGGGTACTTACCTACAAACTCCATGCAAGCCTAAACCTAAGGACTTGTCTACTTTGTGTGTATATAACAAATTGCTTACTTTGCATACTTGTACATGATATCATACCATAGAATTTTCAATAACCTTTTCAAGGATCTCAAGGGCCTATGATGTAGGGTCATGTTGAACCAGACGCCTATCCAGGGGCAAGAGGATTTATTTTTCTCTAATCAAACACCGTCAAAGACCAAAGCACGGTAAATTGAGTCAAGGGCTATGACCCACTTCACATGGTGAGCTTGATTCTAGTTGAAGGACATTCACTGACACGAAGTTATCCAGTCAAAATTGTTGATCAAAATTCAACTTCTAACATCTTCTTGTGTTTACCCCGCAAGATCCTTGAAAACATGCATCCACATATCATGCATCATATCATGACAGGATTTTCCCATACAGATCTCTCATCTACTTACTATTTATTTCAGTAGAGATGACACTAGAGCAGACTATCAAGGACATTCAAACTCAAAACACTCAGCTTCAGGAAATGTTCTTGAACCTATCCAAGGGGCAAGAGGAAGTGAAAGCACTCCTCATTATGGGCTTGACCATGGAGAATCCTGAGATTGACAAGGATGACCAGCTGGAACGGCTACAAACTAAAATGGAAATAATGAAATTCCAGATGATGGGGCAACTGGGGGGCCAGATGGCTCTTATCCAAAACTTAGCTCGGGGACAAGAGGAGCTAAGGACCCTCATCAATAAGCTTCATCAAGACGGATGCAACCAAATGGGACAAACAACTAGAATTGGGGATCAAGTCATTAATAAGCCTCCGATAAAGAGTGGACCTTTCCAAATTGCTGCCACATCACGGCCCCGACAACAACCTCGCCAACAACAATAGGGGAATCAGCACAAAGAGGTCGCACCTAAGAGACAATTCACCAGGATCGGCATGTCACTAGCTCAGGTACTACAACACATGTTGAAGGTGAAGCTAATTACATTAAAAGCTCCCCCCCGAAATCTTAATATTGTTGCTCCTAATTATCATCCCAATGAGAGGTGTGCATACCATTCTGATGGTCCTGGGCATGATACAAACAATTGTTGGGCTCTGAAGAACAGAATTCAAAACCTAATCGATGAAGGAGTGTTGTAATTTACACAAGACGATCAACTGGAGCTCTTATATCACCCCACAAGGGTATCCATGTAAAGTGACGATCTGGGCGGGGAAATTTTCTGTTTATTTGAATTTTCAGTTGTAATTTCTTTGTTTGCTTAAACACTTATCTTTATGTCAGGCTTTGGTTACTCTCATTAATGCATTAAATATGTTTTCCTTGAATCAATCTGTTCATTTTCATTATATCTAAACTATTCTTTTTACTCCCTTTATGATATTCAATTCTCGTTTCAAAAGTTGCAAGCCTTTAGAGGGAGGATGACGAAAACAATGCCTTCATCTCATACAATATGCTTTTGGACAGACCTTGCTGACGATGTATATGTGTTCTTTTTCAAATCCTAAACACTGGAGTTATAAGGAAGACAATCCCTAGTCAACCTCTTCGATCCAGAGAAGTAGAAGTTTCATTTTTACACAAATTAAAACCTTTAATCAAATCCTGGGGCAGGTTAGTCTCTCAGTTAATTCAAATGCGCGTTCAAATCGAAAATCTCGTCTCGTAATACAACGAATAACATCAAAAACATTCCTTTGGAATCAAAAGACAGTGATGGTTCCCTTCCAAATAGGTAGTCATTAGGTCCAAGAGAAAAGCCCACTAAGTCAAAACCTACAAAGGAGACTTAAGAAAAATTGGGGCATCCTGCTGACTGTAATCTCAAAAATAAGAACAGCCAGGAAAAATCAGGGATAATAAATCAAAATAAAGAGGTCACTGCAAATCCTCAACAACATGAAAAATGTTGCAAAAATGACTACCTTCGACAAACTTAACTTGTCTAAGCCATCACCAACGCGTCATTCCAGACTCAATTGGAGTTCAAACGCACAATTAACTGAGTTTAGGACTGAAGAATATCACGAAGAGCGGGTGGGTACAAATACAATTTGAGCCTTTATCCTTTGTTTCTTAAACCGTGAACCAAGCCACTCTACAACCTCTCAAAAGTCCTAATTGAAGCATGGGTTAGTTCGAAAGCATACTGTTACAAAAGGTATCCTGACTCCTGTAAGGCTTACTCTAAATCCTTATTTAAACTCACATACTTGCAAAACTCTTTTATCTTCTAAAATGCATTTTCAAAACTTCAAGACAAGAATAAATTTTGCATTATTGTGAATACCGCTGTTTGCATATGGCTAATTGTTTGACAACATAGAAATTCACACGACGAATATTCAGCAAATGAAAAATCTCTCAATAAACAAAATCACTTCAAATGGAAAGACGCTTCCAATGACAAATATATCATAACCAAGGGGCACGGCATGACCATTGTCCAACACATCTGGGGCAGTCAAGTCGAGATTCAAAGAATTTCTCAAAGAAATGCTGAATAACCAGGGGCAGGTCTCCATCACTTGGGGCAGTAAACACAAATCCCGACAAAGGTTTACTTACAATCAAACATTTCCTGACAGTGCCACAAACACTTTCTACTAGGGGCAGTGACAAATATCCTTCTCAAAGGATGACTCCCAGCCAGAGTTTCAATTTCTGAAAACTTCTCACTAGCTGAGCCAACCTCAAAATCCTCAAGGATTTTCCCCAGTGAAGAAGACACCTCTCCAACATATTGCCAACAGGGTTTATTTCCCCAACATACGGCAAGATTACACATCTTGAATTTTCTTCCCAGACTATCATAAACCAAGGGACCACAACTCCTCTTCCCCAGCAGACTGCTCTACAATCCCCGCAGGTACTTTCTCCAACAGGAGCAGAAGCAAGGACATCCTACTACAGGATCAGTAACGTATCTCCAGTATGCAGCCTAATGGTATCAGGTGCTCTCACATCCCTGGAAGAGAAAATATTCCAGTCACTGCTCCAGAGATTCCCCAGTGAAAGTCGCCCAGCTTCTCAGGATTCTCCAGCATGATTTCACAAAGTCCACAAGCAATGCACGACGTTTCCCTTCTTCAATAGAGTTTATTTCTCTAATAATGGAAACTCATCCATCCATGCTTCAACTTAAACAAAATATGAAGACTTACACTCCTCATTCCCAGCAGTACTCAGGGATTTATTTTTCCTGAGTCCAACAACATTGCAGCAGAACAATTAATATGTTCATACATTGCATTCATACGTCATGGCATTGACAACACAAATACATATAGCACAATCTCATGCCATGCATTTCATACATCATGGAATCGCATACAACTAACTCTTCATCTTTTCAGGAAAAATCAATCAATAGGAAATTATCATCAAAATTTCCGACATGATAACTATTTGTGGACAAATCAATTACAGATCAATTCCCGAGAAAGGACTGGTTGACCATCTACATAACAAATATTTCCTTCAGACCTCTGACGGTTTAGTTTAAATCTCTCAACGGTTTATCCTGATTCTTCCCCTCAGAATTATTCTCAAGCAAAGTCTCTCCCTAACAGAAGTAGAAGAACCACGATTTTCTACAACAGTCAGGAATGCTATTTCTAATACTCTCCAGCAGCAGTCATGGATTTATTTTCCCAGACTCGGGTCCAAGATTAGCTCCGGAAACTAAACAGAGTAATCATTTGCGCGACCAAATGCAGCTTTACATGGGTTTGTCACGACGGAATCTCTTCACACGGGTTTATCTTGAAAAATCTTACACGGGTCCCTTCTCATGCATTTCCAAATAAAGTTTCACATGAATTCATCATGAAGTAACCCTACGACCCAAGTTCCTTCTCATATCCCTACTATCCATGCTTTTATTTCGAAGTAACCCTACGACCCAGGTTCATTCTCATTGCCCTACTATCCAGGCTTTCATTTCGAAGTAATTCTAAGACCCAGGTTCCTTCTCATAGTTCTACTACCCAGGCTTTAATTTCGAAGTAACCCTACTACCCAGGTTCCTTCTCATAGCCCTACTATCCAGGCTTTCATCTTGAAGCAACCTTACCGGGGTTCCTTCTCATAGCCCTACTACCCAGGCTTTCATTTCGAAGTAACCCTACGACCCAGGTTCCTTCTCATAGCTCTACTACCCAGGATTTCATTTCGAAGTAACCCTACTACCCAGGTTCCTTCTCATAGCCCTACTATCCAGGCTTTCATCTCGAAGCAACCTTACCTGGGTTCCTTCTCATAGCCCTACTACCCAGGCTTTCATTTCGAAGTAACCCTACTACCCAGGTTCTCATAACCTTACTATCCAGACCCCTGTTAGTTCAGTTTAAATCTCTCAACGGTTTATCCTGATTCTTTCCTCGCGGACATTTTCTATGGTTCAGATAAATCTCTCAATGATTTGTTCTGATTCTTCTCCAGATTTTTGCTTATTCAGATAAATCTCTCAAAGATTTGTTCTGATTCTTCTCCATACCCCTGCTGGTTCAGATAAATCTATCAATGATTTATTCTGATTCTTCTCCAGACCATTTCTAGTTCAGATAAACCTCTCAACAGTGTATCCTGATTCTTTCCCAGTAGATAATTTTCTCTGGTTCAGATAAATTGCACCAAGATTTATTCTGATGCTTTCCAGTTAAAGTTAATCTAAGACCTCTATTGGTTCAGTTTAAATCGCTCCAAGATTTATGATGATTCTTTCCAATCAAACAACATTCAAGACTCCTGCTAGTTGCAGTTTAAATCGACAAAAGGTTTATTCTGATTTCTTTTCCATTTGAAGTCAAGTTCAGACTTCGTCCACTTCTATCAGCAATCACCTTTGGATGGCATCTATAAGCCCATCTCCGATGACTCTCCATCATTTCTCCAAATGGCGTATTTAAGCCCATTCCCTACACAATCAACCAATACATCATCGAGTGCAAATTTCTGGGCACTCTAGTGTTCAATCATCTTTTACTTTCAAGCTACGAACGACGAACATGTCGATCTCACTTTTCAAGTTTAATAAGATTGAACAGGGGCAGTTGTTGTACCCCAAAAATTTCCCTCCCATTTTTATGCAAGACACTATCCTAGGGTTTCTCAAATACTCAATTTGGCTCAGAAGTTGATCATACATATTCTCTTCCTAAGTAGCAAATCAGCAATTAGGGTTTTGCATATCTCAAAAGAAATTGAGTCTTCAAGGTTTCAAATGGTCTTCATAGGTCTTCGTGTCTCCTCAAAGTTGTTTAATCCAGTTTTCAAAATCCCTGCATTGAATGTTTGCTCAATCAATGGTCCAGGTAACTGAAAACGACTACAGTAACCCCAAAACCAACCCTTTTGCGAGAACAAATTCAAACGGCAGTAACTTTTTCATTATTCAATATTTTTGAGTTGTTTTTCTTGTGTATGATTCTACTTGATGCAATCTCCATTTTCTCTTCACAACTCAAAAGCTGATTACGCGTAGAAGATCACCAAAATTCGAATGCGTTAGAAGTCGCATCATGAATTTTGACCTAATTTCAAATAACAGGCGTCTGATTTCTAAGAGTTGTGATTTCTTCAAATTACAAGACCTTGAGACGATTATTTATGTTCATGGTCATATGTGATGTCGCTCACGGGTTTATCTTCAAAGAAGCGAAGGAAATTGTGTTTGGATGACTTTAAAATTATCAAATCGTCGCAAGGCATTTGTTGACTTTGAATGTTCTTAATCACAGTTTATTTAAAGATTGACAGATATTCCCGAATCATGTTTGTTTGGCAATGAAATTCCATATTTTATCGAGCATAGTACACAAGTTCATTTTAAATGCCAACATGACTGGGACAAGATGTGAAGGTTAAGGCTGTCATTTAAGCAACCATGATTGTGGATTCCATTAATCAAAAAGATTTGAGCTCTTAAAACATTTATTTTGTTTAAGAATACAAAGTACATGATTTATCTGACCATTCTGTGATTGCTTGAAATGCAAGTTACCAAACCAAGATTTTTCTATCCAAAGTATTCAATTGAGGTTTGCAAGTTTTGTATAATAAATTCTATCACACCAAATTTTATTCAAATGCTTGATATTATTACATTACAAATGAAATTACAATTTGTTTGTCTTGTTTACAAAAAACTCTCAAGTTCTTGTTTACAAAAAGAATTTTTATTTTCTTCTTCAAGTCCTCATCTTCATCTTCAAGAAATCAATCCAACCTTCGTCTGCAATCAAGTCTCGCTTGCCGTTCATGAAACAAGAAGAGGAAAAGTTAGCAAGCATGTGAAAACTTCAAGAACTTTTGTTTAGAACAAATTTTATCTCATCATTAGGTTTTGCATTTTGGAATCAAAAATCAACAGGTTTATTGGTTTAATCACAATCCACCTCTTCCTATTTTTTAAATCATAAAACCTGGATTTTGGTTCACAAAAAAGGGGAAAGATATATGCAAGGCAAACCTACAAGCAAACCAAACAAGCTACTGCAACAGTCCAAACAAAACAGGGTTGTATTGCATTTGCAGCAAGCAAGTCAACAAGCCAAAGCAAACCAAAATAGCAAGCTGCCCAACCTGCTATACATACAGCACCTAAACTGTAACCCAAATAACAGGTAGTAACAATAGCAGCCTGAACAAAAACAAAACAGCAGCAACAGCAAGATGTCAAATAGCACAGTAGCACAAGGTAAAAGCAAAGTAAAACTGCAATAAACAAAAACAGCAGCAAGTATAGCACAACAACACATGTATAAAACAACAAGTCAACTTGCTCATCAAAAACATTACATCATCATTTCCCTAAGCATGCAAACCCTTCAGAAAAACATATAATAAGCAAAGACTGCTTTATTTCATGGAAAGATAAAGAGGGAAAGAGACAAGTTTTGGAAAGATATCACATAGGCCATAAACAGTCCCAAAATTGCCAAGCCAACTGCTATCACAAAACAAAATGGCTGCAAAAACATCCTTACTATAGCCTGCACCAAAAGTTGCATTAAAATGGCAAAACATCAACCTGCACTCAAAAAGGCCACAGAGCAATTAACCAAGTTATTCAAAACTCATCAAAAATTTCCACTACCTCTCCTATACAACAGTAGCCAAACTTGTTCAAGGGGAGACATGATTTTTCCATCCCACCAAAAATCCTCATGCTGTCATAAAACCCCAAGACAACAACAAAAATACAAATCCAAAAAATAACCTCACTGTAAACCAGAAGCCATCAGCAAACAGCAAAAACCGACAAAATCCAAGATAATACAAAACCAAAAAAAACCTCACTGTAAACCAGAAGCCATCAATAAACAACAATATCAGAAAAAGATAGGAGCACAAAAACAGCAAAAACTAGAAAAGATCAAGCACCACTTTCATTCTATCCTGCTCATTACTGCAAAATATCCTTCAATCTACATATACTCAGCAAGGTAAGCATTCATTGTTTCTCTGCGTCCATACCTGCATCTGTATACATATGGTCTAGTTATTAATCAAAATATAAAAAAAAGGCACATAGTAATTTTGCTGTAAACCCTAAAGAGAAAAAAAAGTAACTTACCTCTTCAATCTCTTCTTTCCCTTCAACTCAAATCCATAACTCTCTCCCTCAATTTAATTTCCCTATCTCAACGATTTAAGCTCCATAACGGTTTCGTTTCTGCCTTATACCAACAACCATCGCATAACCTTCATCGCAACACAACAATGAAACCAATCATACAACAACAAATGTTTCAGTAATAAAAACAAAAACCCAGATTTTTGAAGACTAAAAAACTAGTTTCTGATTGGATCGTATCTGAGGGATGCATGCCAAATTTAGGAAATTTTTGTGTGATTAGGGTTTTAGAGGGATAAGAGCGCTAAGAGCGTTGTGATATTGAGAGAGACAAGGATATGAGATTTTTGATATGTTATTGGGAGATTTTGGAAGAGAGATGCAGAGGAACCATACACTAGAACATAGTGCTGAGAGAGAGAGAGAGATGAAAGGTGTTGGTTTGCGCTAGGGTTGTACAACCCGTTGGTTTTGAGTGAGGAATTGGGTCCAGACCCGACCCGGTCTGACCCATCTTTTTTTAATCAATTTTGAGCTTTTTTTAGGCCTTCTTACTTTAAGTTCAATAAGCCCAGCAGATCCATGCCATCTCCACCTCACTCCTGTTTCAACCCCCCCCCCCCCCCCCCCCCCCCCCCCCTTCTCATTATTAGTTTAGTTTAGTTTTAATTTAGTACTAATTTAGTTTTAGGAATTTAAAGTAGTCAAGTTATATTTTAGTAACCTTAAAATTAATTTAGTTTAAATCTAATTTTGTTAATCTTTAGTATAAATCTTTGAATTCAGTTAAATAAAAAACATAGAAATCTGTCAATTAATTTATTTAGCTTAGTTTAATTTTTAATTTACAAAAATTCTGTAAATAATTTTACTAATTACTTTTTTTGCTTAAGCTTTAATTTATTTAATTTCTTAATAACAAAAACCCTAAAAGACAAAAATAGGTTTACATTTGATTTGTTTCTTTAGCTAATTATAAAATAGATCTTTAGTTTCTTTTCAAATTTTCTCACAAACGAAAATACCAAAATTTCAATACTTTGTCAATTAATTTTATTTCATAGGCTGTTATAATTTAAATTAATTGTTAAATTCGATTTGGTTGTATTGTTTGCTATTTGAACTTTTTAATCGCATTCGACTCATCCCCATTTGTAATAATTGTACCCCCATTCTCGAAAACTGTGTAGTAGCGTAGAATTTCAATTTCCTCAATTTACTGTTTTCTGTATACTGTATAGTAATTAGGCGTGTATGGAAAGATTCAAAAATCAATCGCTATACAACCCTAATCAAAGAAAAACTAACTTGTATCAAACACACCTTTTCACACGCGCACCTCTAGGGTAACCTTGCTCGTTGCCTCGGAAACACAGTCATGTCCCTCGAATATGGGATGCTTTAGCAAAGACCCTTCGATAAAAAAAGATCGTAGTCCCTCGATTTTGCATTTGGTAAAATGATCTAGTCCCTTACGAAAATTGCTAAAGCGTCTCATAAGTTTCTTTCTATGACTGTACGATTGACCCGCGCCTGTCTCTTCACATCCAACGATGGGGCTTCTTACCAAATCAATGGTAAGATAGAAACATCTAAAGGAGGAAGAAAAGAACATTTAAAGACCTTTCGAGTAGGTAGATTCGCTCACATCTGCTCGCTTGCTCACGATAAAACACTACAAAAAAACCAATTTTTGGCAGCGCATCTACGAAAGCGCTTTTAAGAGAAAGCGCTTTCGTAGGCTTTAAAAAAATTCGCTTAAAAAAAGCGCTTTTATAGGGTTTCCTACGAAAGCGCTTTTCAGAAAGCGCTTTCATAGGTATTTGAAATATCTAACCTACGAAAGCGCTTTTGAAAAGCGCTCTTATAGGTGGCCCTATAAAAGCGCTTTTGAAAAGCGCTCTGAAAGGGGGACCTACAAAAGCGCTTTCTAAAGCGCTCTTATATGGGGGGCATACGAAAGCGCTTTTTACCTCAGAAGCGCTCTCATATGGGGGGCATACGAAAGCGCTTTTAAAAGCGCTTTCGTAGGTTGTTTTTATAATTAAATTAAAAATCCCTAAATCTGATATTTGCCCTCACTTGGTAAATTCGTTCGTTCAGTCTTCTTCATTTCTTCGTCTTCTTCATTTCTGCCGTCTTCGTCGTCGCCGCCGTTCGTTCCGTCTTCTTCAGTCGTCGCCGCCGTTCGTTCCGTCTTCTCCATCTTGGTAAGTTTCTTCTTCTTTCATTATCTTCTTCCATTATCTGTTCCATTATCTGTTCATCTTATATTAAACAAAAACCTACATCTTAAACAAGCTTAACCTACATTTCTGTTTCGCCTTAAATTGGTTCAATGAAATTCATTGTTGTGTTCTTGGGAGTTTTGGGCTAGCTTTTCTTCCAGTATTGATTATGAGTAATGTTTAAGGAGGGATGGTAAATGTTGCTTCCACGGCCAAGGTTTAGTTCCAGTTAACCATAGAATTAATTATTAGATTTGGACGGTTCAGATTGGTTACTAGCTCCTCTATTTTACTATAGAAAGACAAATTTTAAGTAAAAGCATTAGAGTTTGCTTAAAACACCGATTTTGTATAAAAGCTTAAAACACTGACTTTGGATAAAAGCATGTGAGTTTATATATTAAGACATTGAATTGAATATTGGGGTGTGATTCTTGAAGTTGACTTGTTAAACAATTATATGATTCTTGAATTGTGTTGAACTTTGTTCTTGAAAATTCATGATATATTTGAATTATTGAATATGCATAAGTCTTGATTTCTTGGTGAATTGGTGAATTTGATGTTGAATCCGGATAAATTTTGTTGATAACTTTTGGATGTCGAATTATACCGGAACTCTTGAATACCTTGTCAATTGAACTTTAAAATTGTTTGATGCCTATTCTTGCATTTTGTTACGTTTATGGATTAATGCGATTGAGTTACACCGTTTTTGTTGAGGTTTTTCAAGCCACTCTTTATTGAGGTATAAGGTTGTCCGGTATTAGAAGACCATGAAAATTGTTCAATTAATTATTTCTAATCGTTTAGAATAGTTTGTTTTGGTAATTGTCAAACACCAGTACCATTTCAATTGATTTCAGAACTAATTTTATGTGCGTTTTTGTGAATAAAATATGTTGTCCGGACTTGGTTCCATGTACATATTTCGCCTTAATTTTCCGTTTGACATTTATCCGCATTTAATTGAATCTTTCGTGAATGTTAATGCTTAATTTTCTTGTTTCCGTTAGCAACTTCCGATTAACTTGTGTTATGATAACAATGCTGCCCCATTTCTAGTCTGAGTATCTTAAACCATTTCATCCTATTTCCATATGCAATGTGATATATGAACTTGTTACTAAAAATATGGTGAATCGTGTGAAGCATTTATTTAATAGTATCAGTTCATCGCATCAACCTTATGTTGACTTTGTGAATTCACTATTTCTAATATTTGTGTTGTATTATTGTCATAGCTTTCCCAAACATTGAAAATATATATGTGACATTTATTGTGAACCTTTATGTTAAAATAGTATATATCTTTCGACAATCGATCCGAAATATTGAATAACATTCTATGAAATTGCAGCGTTTCCCGGCCTAGTTCGACGTACGACGCTCATTCTCCGCGTTTCTTAGAGTTCGAAACATCTGAGAGGTAACTTTCTTCCTCAAATTACTGGTATATATTGTGATGAATTTGTCTTAAATTGTCTTTCGTATGTTGCATTTTCTTGATACGGATTCATTCCGTGTATACTTTGCGTTTTGACAGAAACGCAGTATACTACTGTTTTGTGCACTAATTAGTTGATATGGATAAGACATGGATGTATTCCAATCGATTATCGAAAGACTACGAGAATGGTGTTTCCGAGTTTGTTAAGTTTGCTGTTGCGCACGCCAAAGACCCCAGTCGTATGACATGTCCCTGTTTGTATCGCTGTTATGGGAACCGGGTTGACGCAGTTCAGTTGGCATCGTATTTAATTCGGTATGGAATTGATAGGAGTTATACATGTTGGAATATGCATGGTGAGAAGAGTAATGGGAATGTTGAATCGGGGTATGCAAGGACCTATGTTTCAAATGATGATTGCATAGATACATACGATTATGATCGAGTCGAAGAAATTGCAGAAGTGCTTGAAGAAGATCTTAACGATTGTCCCAAAATGTTCGAGAGGTTGGTAAGCGATGCAGAGAAACCGTTGTATAATGGTTGTACAAAATTCACAAGATTGTCTGCAGTGTTAAAGTTGTACAACTTAAAAGCCGGCAATGGATGGTCGGATAAAAGTTTCACAGAGTTATTAGCCCTTATGAAAGATATGCTACCAGAGGATAATGTTCTTCCCAATCGAACGTATGAGGCCAAAAAGATGTTGTACTCCATTGGCATGAGCTATGATAAGATACATGTGTGTCCAAAAGATTGCGTTTTGTTTCGAAACGAGTATGCATCGTTAAATGAGTGTCCTAAATGCGGTGCCCCTCGATATAAGAAAAAGTTGTCTCCGGCAAAAGTCTTATGGTATTTTCCTATAATCCCGAGATTTAGACGGATGTATCGTAGTGAAACCGATTCAAGACAATTGACTTGGCATTCAGATGAAAGAATTATTGATGGAAAATTTCGACATCCGGCAGATTCTCCACAGTGGATGAAAATTGATAATGATTATCCTGAATTTGGAAAAGAAGCAAGAAACCTTCGCTTGGCATTGTCTACTGATGGAATGAACCCACACGGTATTCAAAGTATCTCACATAGCACATGGCCTGTGATTCTTATGATTTATAACCTACCTCCATGGCTATGTATGAAGCGTAAGTACATGATGCTGTCTATGTTAATTTCTGGGCCTAAACAACCAGGAAATAACATAGACGTATACTTGGAACCATTAATCGAAGATTTGAAGATTTTGTGGGAGAACGGTGTGGAGGTTTATGATGGTTATAGGAAAGAAAGTTTCAACTTGAGGGCGATGTTGTTTGGAACAATTAACGATTTTCCAGCATACGGTAATCTATCCGGGTATAGCATTAAAGGTGAAAAAGCGTGTCTTGTTTGTGAAGACGGAACCGATACCATGCGATTGAAACTTTGTCAGAAGAATGTCTTTCTCGGTCATCGTAGATTCTTAACTTCTAAACATCAGTATCGTGGATGGAGAAAAGCGTTCAACGGAGATACCAAACAACGTAGAGCTCCGCCTGGTTTGACAGGTGAACAAATTTTTGAAAAGGTGAAAGATGTGAATATTCAGTTTGGCAAGCCTTTTGCACATAAAGTTGTCACAGGTGGGTGGAAGAAGAGGTCGATTTTTTTTTAATTGCCATATTGGAAATCTTTGTACGTAAGACATTTTCTTGATGTGATGCATATTGAAAAAAATGTATTTGACAGTGTTATTGGTACGTTACTCAATATAAAAGGGAAATCTAAGGATGGCCTTAAATCAAGGGAGGACTTGGTAGACATGGGAATAAGAACTAAACTGGGACCCGTGAAGAAAGGAAGACGGACATACCTACCACCTGCTGTTTACACTCTATCTAGAAAGGAGAAAAAAATATTGTGTAAGTTTCTGAGTGAAGTTAAAGGTCCAGAAGGCTACTCATCAGATATTAGAAGCATTGTGTCTATGAAAGACCTCAATTTAAAGAGTTTAAAGACGCATGATTACCATGTTATAATGGAACATTTTCTACCGATAGGTATACGTTCTATTCTGCCAGAAAAGGTAAGAAGCGCAATAACTAAATTGTGTTTTTTCTTCAAGTCAATTTGCAGTAAGGTGATCGATCCTGAGATCTTGCCAACATTGCAAAAAGAAATATTTGTTACTTTGTGTGAGCTTGAAATGTATTTTCCTCCCTCGTTTTTTGACATAATGGTTCATCTTGTCGTTCATCTTGTGAAAGAGACACAATTGTGCGGACCAGCTTATATGAGATGGATGTACCCTGCTGAACGTTATATGAAAATATTAAAAGGGTATGTGAAAAATCGGAGTCGACCAGAGGGTTGTATTGCTGAAAGATACATTGTTGAAGAAGCGGTTAAGTTTTGTACTGAATATCTGTCAAATGTTCAGTCAATTGGACTCCCCAAATCTCATGTTGTTGAAAAAAAAGAAGGTAAGAAGCTAATTGGAAATAAAGTTGTGACAGTATCAAGGGTCGAACGGGATCAAGTGCATTTGTATGTTTTGCACAATGAGATTGAGGTTGAGCGGTATGTCGATATACACAAGGGTGTTCTTCGAGGTTTAAATTCGAATAGAAATGAGAATTGGATTGTACGAGATCACAATCGAAGTTTCATACCATGGTTTAAGGAACATATTTATTCAAAGTATCATTCAGATCCCGCCTCAGTGACAGAAAGGTTGAGATGTTTAGCATATGGTCCAAGTTTGGTTGCGTTTTCTTATAGCGCATACGCAATTAATGGATACACATTTTATACCAAAGAACAAGATGATAAAAGTACTGTGCAAAATAGTGGTGTCACCTTGGTAGCTGAAGCAATGCACATATCTAGTGTGAAGGACTTAAACCCGAAATTTGCAAATCTGTCGTATTTTGGGGTTATCGAGCGCATTTGGGTCTTTGATTACGAGAAATTTCAGATTCCTATATTTGGTTACAAGTGGGTTGAAAATAATAATGGTATACGGATGTATAAGTCAGGATTTTTGCAAGTTGATCTTAACAGGGAGGGGTACAAAGATGAGCCTTTCATTCTAGCCTCTCAAGCTAAACAAGTGTTCTATGTCACTGATCCGACAAGTACGAAATGGTCTATAGTGCTTTTCTCTAACAAAGTAATTGATGAAAAGATTGGAGACCAAGGCGATACTGGTGTTGACATTGAATCTTTTACCAGAAATGATCAAAATGATAATGAATCATGCATTAGAAATGATCATAATGAGGGTATTTGGATCAATCCAACCGTCCGCGTTGTTACGAGACGAGTAGAACGTATTCCTACCAAGAAAAGAAAGAGATGTTAGTGAAAAAGGTAATAGTATATATAATTATAGACAATGTCATTCAATAAAATGTATATATATGCCATTTCATTTTTTTCATTATAGTATAATATATATAGCCTATATCATTTCATTTTTTTCATTATAGTATAATATATATAGCCTATATCATTTCATTTTTTTCATTATAGTATAATATATATTGCCTATATCATTTCATTTTTTTCATTATAGTATAATATATATAGCCTATATCATCCAGTAAAATTTAAATATACGTCATTTCATTTTTTTGCTTTATGGAATTTTATGAAATATTTGTTATCTGACATCTTTGCTTTATGGAATTTTATTTATGTTTCGACGTACGACGCTCATTCTCCGTGTTTCTTAGAGTTCGAAACATCTGAGAGGTAACTTTCTTCCTCAAATTACTGGTATATATTGTGATGAATTTGTCTTAAATTGTCTTTCGTATGTTGCATTTTCTTGATACAGATTCATTCCGTGTATACTTTGCGTTTTGACTGAAAATTTGTTATCTGACATCTTAGTTTTTTGAAATATTTAGGATTGTTTTATTTATGTTTTGATGTAGGTATATTTCTTTTTCATTCTTTATCAGTTCGTAACTATTTAATCATAAATTTAATAGTATCCATCTTTTCATTCTATTTAATCCATTGTCCGAAATATTGAATAACATTCTATGAATTTGCAGCGTTTCCCGGCCTAGTTCGACGTACGACGCTCATTCTCCGCGTTTCTTAGAGTTCGAAACATCTGAGAGGCAACTTTCTTCCTCAAATTACTGGTATATATTGTGATGAATTTGTCTTAAATTGTCTTTCGTATGTTGCATTTTCTTGATACAGATTCATTCCGTGTATACTTTGCGTTTTGACTGAAAATTTGTTATCTGACATCTTAGTTTTTTGAAATATTTAGGATTGTTTTATTTATGTTTTGATGTAGGTATATTTCTTTTTCATTCTTTATCAGTTCGAAACTATTTAATCATAAATTTAATAGTATCCATCTTTTCATTCTATTTAATCCATTGTCCGAAATATTGAATAACATTCTATTTAATTCATTCCGTGTATACTTTGCGTTTTGACAGAAAATGTATCACGATGTTCCACAAGGAGATGTTCCACAAGATAATTCAGAAAATGTTCCTCAAGGAGATGTTCCACAAGATAATGTTCCACAAGACACTTCAGATAAGGACATCACACGAGGCATAACTATCATGCGGGGAATCATCCGTGATAGAGATTGAGGTATTACGTATAATGTAGATTGGAATAATGATGACCAACTAATTGGGCCTAATTCTGCAAAGCTGACAAGCTACATCGGTACGCTTGTTCGTATGCACATTCCGATCACCACTACTAGCTGGAAAAAAGGAGAGTTGGATGCTAAAGAAAGAATTTGGACCGAGATAAAGGTATCATATATGGTTGTTGTTATTTGCTTTATTTTGACGAAAATATTGTTTTTAAATTACATATACTAACACCCTTTATGCGTATGTTTTTTTGTAGAGGTCTTTTAACATTGAAGATGCCCGCAAAAAGTATATAATGGGCTTGGCCGGAAAAAGACATAGAGGGTGGAGAAATTTTTTGACAAATAAGTTTCTTAAAGACAATGAAGGAAATTTTGTTGAAGAGGAACCTGAACGACCAAAAAAATATGAGAGCTTCATTACACCCGAAGAATGGGTTGCTTTTGTGGGCCAGAGAAAAGACGATAATTTCAAGAAAGTGAGTGCTGTAAATCGGGATAGAGCGTCAAAACCCGCATATCCATATAAAAAAGGTCGTTTGGGATATGCACGCTTACAGGAAAAAATTGTAAGTAAATCTCAATTCTACGATCTTATTAATTATCTCAATGTGTATTATTAATTTGTAACAATGTGTATTGATGATTTTATTATTTGTAACAATGCGTAGTTCGAGGAGACGCAGAGTGACGAAACATCACTACCTGCACATGTGCTGTGGAAGGAAGCTCGTGTTGGCAGAGATAAAGTTGTTAACCCCGATCTGCAACATATTTATGATGAGTGTGTAAGTATACCATTATGTCTTTAATTAATATATAATTAACGTTGTGTCTTTAATTATCGATATTTAAATGAATTACAGGAGACTATATCGCAATCGGTATCCTCGGGTGATGACTCGAATATCAGGAGCGTAATCAGTCGAGCACTATGTGTTGCTGAGTATCCGGACGAGTGAGGGGTAAAGGCCATGGTGTGACTCCTACCTCTCAGTATAACAATCCAAGAAAAAGAAATCCTAGCAATGCGGAAGTGATGCAAACATTGCAGGATTTACAAGCACAAGTCCGTGAACTGCAGAGGGACAAAGAGAGGTATATGGCCGAAAGGAGCAGTTCACAGTTGAAAGAAACTAGTGACAAGGCTAGTATCAACCGTCAACAAAATTTTCCCGAGGTAATTAAGATGATAATCCATTATATTTAGAGAAAGTATAATTATAACGGTTATTATTGTCAACATTAAAGGAAGTCTAACGGTTATTATTGGTTTAGGGCATTTCATGTTGTCAGTTGTATCTAGCTTCTCCGACTTATCGGGTAGTTGGCAAGGGAAAAGTGCACAACACCTCGGGAGATTTAATTCACCATAGACCGCTCCCGATTGGCCACATGAAGGTATCGGTTGATGTTGTTTTAGATATGAATGCATTGCTACCGGTACCTGACATTGTTGCGGAGACCACATTGCTGCGAGATGCAGTAGGATCTTTTGTGGCATGGGCATCAGACCTCATCTGCATAGATGATTAGGTATGTTGAAAACCATTATGAATCTTTAAGTATTCAACTGACAGTTCTAACCTGAATTTTATACATGGTAATTTTAGACTCCTGCAAAACCCGCATCTAAGGATAAAGGGATTTTGCAGCGCGGCGAGTCTATTGAATCGCAAAGACAGGTACTTTTATAGTGTTTCATTTATGATCGGAATAAAAAACTGCATAACTTTGTATCTTACATAATTCTATATGATTTTTAAGGTACCTTATCAAGATCAGTCACAGCAGGTGAGCCAGAAAGGTAGTAGGGTTCCACCTAAGAAGAAGGTTCCTGTCCGTAAATTTGTGCCTAGGTATCGACAGTGTCTGGAGACACTAGTTGGCACATCAGATTTGATGAATGATGGAATTCTTCAAATTGATGTGGATGAAATTGTCTTTGGTTTTCCATGTACCGAAACAATTGGATTAGAGGACATGGAACAAGTCTTTCATCATCGAGAGTTAGGCATCAGTGTGATGCACTCGTACATCCGGTAACCCGATCAATATATTATTTAATTGGTTGAACATTTTTTTTAAACATTTAATTGAAATAGTCTAATATTAATTATGTTTTTATTTAAGGATGTTATTTGACAAATTGATGCGCGGGAATCAATTGTCAAATAGATTCCGTTTCGTGTCTTCCTCCCGTGTTAGCGGAGCAACAATTTCTAGGGAACCTGATTCAGTAAGAGAACACTTGGTCGAAAGATTCAGGACAACTGCCAGTACAGAGAGCTTGTATCTTTTGCCTTATAATACAGGGTTAGATTTTCATTCTAAGCTCCTTTTAATATTTGTATTTTTTACATTAAAATTCGCTTCTAAATTGTTTCTTTAATTTATAGATGTCACTGGTTGTTTCTTGCAATCAATCCCATAAAAGAAGTGGTCTATTACCTGAATTCGGTTGACGGTGATTGGACAAATTATCCGGAAATGAAGCTAGTGATTGATACGTAAGTGACATTATTCTAAATATTCGTTTGTGTTTATATATTTAATTATTTCAATGTCATTGTTCTAAATAAATATTTTAATTTTGTCATCAGTTCAATACAAGTATTCCGATGTCAAAGGGGAGCATGAGTACCACGGTCTTGATCAAACAACATTAATTGAATCAAAGTACAGGTATATAAATTTCAACAATTTTGCTTATAATATTTATGCTACTTGATAAATCAATAGATGTGTATAATCTTATTTGTTTTTCTATGTAGTGCCCTCAACAACAAAACGGCATAGATTGCGGATACTTCGTTTTGATGTTTATCAAAGAAATCATTCAAATGAATGAAATCGAGATTCCAATCACGGTATAGATTTATACTTTGTTTTATTACTTATCGGATTTTGCATATAATTTATTACATTAAACTAAATCACGCATATATTTTGTTTTGTAATGTAGTATTTTGATCAATACAATTGTCCATATTACTCGCCACGTCAATTGGAAGAACTCAAAGAGGAGTTGTGCCAATATTTTATTGAGCTAAGAATCTTATAATAAGGTACGAATACATTGTTGTGTGAAAATTGGTTAATTATGAATATATTGTTTTGTGTATACAACACTGACTGTGTTATTATGTTCATATTGCAGGATCAGGACCTTGGATATATATGTAGATTAGGATTGATTTACTTAGTGTTATATAGCGGATTTCTTAGGGTGTATTTTGTTACGTTTAAAAACATGTTAATATTGAATTACCATGGTGTATATATATTTTGGATATGAATTGATTATAATGGTATTTGTATATATATATAATATTTGGTATTTGAATTACATTTGGTATTTGGATTAAAACTAATATATATTGGTATTTCTAGATTAGATTGTAAAATATCGGTTTAAGAATTACAGGTTTGCTGCAAAAAAATGCAGGTTTAGAAATTTTTTAAATTTTAGATTTTTCAGTAGAAAACCTATGAAAGCGCTTTTTTCTTAAAAGCGCTTTCATAGGTAGGCCTACGAGAGCGCTTTTAGCTGAACAAAAAGCGCTCTTATAGGCCTACTTTATACGCATTCTGAATACACCTATGAGAGCGCTTTTTCAGAAAAAAGCGCTCTCGTAGGCCTACCTATGAAAGCGCTTTTAAGAAAAAAGTGCTTTCATAGGTAGGCCTACGAGAGCGCTTTTAGCTGAACAAAAAGCGCTCTTATAGGCCTACTTTATACGCATTATGAATACACCTATGAAAGCGCTTTTTCAGAAAAAAGCGCTCTCGTAGGCCTACCTATGAAAGCGCTTTTAAGAAAAAAGTGCTTTCATAGGTAGGCCTACGAGAGCGCTTTTAGCTGAACAAAAAGCGCTCTTATAGGCCTACTTTATACGCATTATGAATACACCTATGAAAGCGCTTTTTCAGAAAAAAGCGCTCTCGTAGGCCTACCTATGAAAGCGCTTTTAAGAAAAAAGCGCTTTCATAGGTAGGCCTACGAGAGCGCTTTTTTCTGAACAAAAAGCGCTGCTAAAACCTTTAGCAGCGCCACCTACGAGAGCGCTTTTAAGCGCTTTTAAAGCCCAAAAAAAGCGCTTTCGTAGGTTATTTCTGGCATAGTGAAAAGATTTACACCAACACTTTCATCTCAAAACATTTTCAAAAAGACAAAACATTTTGTATACATTCTTATAGAGACGAGAACCATTGAAAAAATAGCTTTTCAAAAACACATTCCACTAACACATCTTTGACCTATTTTTTTTCGAAACAAAAACTTTGTACGCGTTCTTAGAGAAACGAGAACCATTACAAAGACATTTTCAAAATGCTTTCAAAACCCACACCACAAGCATATTGTCAAACAAAAGTAAGCGATCTAGCGAGTAACTAAGATCCCGTAGATAACTACGAATGAAAAGGGTGTTAATACCTTCCCTTTTCATTATCTACCCCCCCCCCCCCCCCCCGAACCCGAGAAATAATCTCGAAGGTCTTTCATGTGCTTTTTTACCTTTCCTTTTTGGATAAATGAAAAGTTGGTGGAGACTCTTGCTATCCGCATAAATGCAATCAATACGCAAAATGACCCGAGTCAGTTCTCCCGCCGTATCACAGTATTGTTTGTAAAAGGCGGCGGCCAGATCTTCCCAGTTATGATCACTGACTCTTTCTAACTGATAAAACCAATCAAGTTGAGTTCCGGACAGGCTATCTTGAAAGAAATGTACCCATAAATCCTTTTTGGCATTGTGAGGCTATATTTTCCTCACATAGGACCAGAGATGCATTTTGTGACATGAAACTCCATCGTACTTGGCGAACACTGGTGTTTGAATTTTGGAGGAATGACAATCCCAGACACTAAGCCCAATTCTTCAAAGTCCAATCCAGGCACATTTTAGATTTGCATTGCACTTAACCATTCTTCCAGATGCTTATACTTGTCGTCGGCTGGAGGATATTATTCTTCAGAATAATGTTCTTTTTCCTCTTCTGAATCTGAATCTGGTTGGACAACTGCTTCATTGCCTTTTCCATCTTGATTATCTCTCTCGCCAGATGACATTGCAAAGTCTAGGGTCCTTCTTGCTTTCCCTTGGAATCTTCTTCCCATGTTCATAACTCCGGTTATTTTCTTTTTCTTCTTTTTCTCTTCAACCAGCAAGGTCTTCAACTCTTCTTGTGCTTTGGCTAGAGTTAAGAACATCTATCGAAACTGAGCATTTTGTGCTTGGAGGTCCTTCATCGTTTGCTCGAGATCCATCTTACTGAGATAAACAGTAGAAAGAAGAGGAGACTTGTTGCAAGAAACCTGCTTATGTTATGATGAATTGTAAATGCATATGCAATGATTTCAAGGATTTTAAAGATTCAAATTTGTTTTAGACAAAAAAGGAAACATATGTTATATTAATTAATTAAATCTCGAGTACATCAATGTCTATTTGGGCAAAACAAATACAAAAACTCTAAGATAAAAAGGTTGTACACATCCTCTTTGGTGCGATGTAGGCATTCAGAGTCTACTCCTCATGAAGTTGCTTAGTGAGTTCCAAAAACTTCTTCTCTCTAGCGCAGAATTGGGCTTCGAAAGTGTCTCGCTCCCCCTTGAGTTGTATCCAATCTCTTTGTAAGTCTTCAAGAGAGGTGGGCATGTCAGGATGTAGTATAGTGTATGGAACATCTCCTTACATAACAGGATCAATGATTATCGGGAGAATGGAGGGATAAGGCATCATAAGGTGTTTCACCCCAAAATTTTCCATCACACTTTACTCAACACATGCTCATTGAGGTCCTCAATTTGCCAAAGAATGCCTAAGGATTGACCAGACAAACTCTCTCCTAAAGCAATGAACCTCTAGCAAGGGTTTCAATTTTCATCAAGATGGGTGAGCTCCAAAGGTATCATATGCTCTCCATAGTCCTAACATGTTCTCAAGACCCTTAATGTCAAATTTCAAGCCTTGCACAAGAAGTTTGCTAAAGTCAACTACTTAAATGCCTGAAAATCAATTGTACTAGGTCAAAAGTCAACTGTGACCCACATACTGTCAAACTTCAAGATTTTTGGTCAGCATAAATATTTTGAAGTGGTATCCATCATTTGATCAAGGGTTGATCATGATTCCTCAAGGAATGCTCCTAATTCATCAAAACCCAAAAGTTGATAAATTAGGGTTTCTTGGGAAAAGTCAACCAAACTTTGAATGGGCATAACTTTCTCATACTTTATCAGAAATTTCTCATCCATGGCTCATTTTGAAGAGAATCCAATTTCCTACAACTCATCTTCATCCCTCAAGTTCAAAAAATGCACTCATGGAAAGATATGAATTTCTACATTATAGGTCCTTTTGAAAAGTCAACAAAAACGCCTTTTGGGTCAAAGCTTCTTACATGAACATGGAAGACCCAATTGAGATAAAACCAAAAGGGTTGTTTAGGGGACATCCTAATATTTCTAAAAAGTCCAAGAACACCTCTCTAGGGTTAAAATTGGAAGAGATGTGCTTTGTCAAAGTTGACCATTTTTGGAAAATTGCCAAAAGTCAAATGTGCTCAAAAGTGCATTTTTTGTCAAACGGGCCTAGCTTTTCATGATTGTATCTTGTTGAAGACATGGTCCACGACCCAAATCAACATCCATATATTATTTTCTCTCTTTATTTATTTTATTTTGATTTTTATTTATTAAAAGTTAAATTAAATCAAATAAATTGCAAAAAATATAAAAGATTGATTTTTGATCTGATTTTTGTAGGAATCATAATCTAATTAAGATAGCCTAATCAGATCAGATCAAATCAAATCAAGGCAAATTGAGGAAAAAATAGCATGATTAGGATGGTTTTGGAAAGATATCATATAGAAAACAAATCAAATCCAATCTTCATGATTCAAAGAAGATTGAATATGTTTTTTTGCCCTAATTCATCACACTACATATATAGAACATACACAAGCCAAAAGGATGAGGATTACAGTCGTGAGAGCTGAAGAACAAAACTCAAATTTTGGCAAAAAAGTGGTAGATCATTTTCTCACATAGAGGGTGATTCAAAACATTCCAAAGCTTCTAAACGATTCTTGGACCTCTCCTGAAGCTAACACGATCAATTGCAAGCATTCCCAAGTCTAGAATCGTCCCATAGCCTTCATATGGTTTGCTCTTTGTTTCAAAATTGATTACAACAATTCTGGCATCATAAGCATATTCTAATGATGTATTTGTGATTATTGAAATATTTTCAACATGCTTGAATGATTTAATTGGCGTTTTGATGCATATATTGATGATTTCCATGGATAGGGTTTAAGAAGCCGTTTTAGGGCTTATTTGTACAAGTAAAATTAGGCCAATAAAGGGATACCATGATGCTCGTGGGATAAATACGAATTGATCCATGTACTCACCTTTAATTTATCATGCATTTTGTGGATTTTTGAACTTGCAGGGCTATGGCTATGGAGTTCTGTCCGTAGATAAAAGGTATTGGCTTAAGACGGCGCACAGGGAAGAAGACAATGACTTGTCACCACCCCACTGGTCCATTGTAATGATCACGCGCGTTTTTTATTTTATTCAGTCTATCCACCTTTTTTTATATATATTATATTTTGGCTTTATCCTATTGACAACTAAGCATGGTAGCACAGATGGCCAAGGCGCGCGTTGTATGAGTGCGAGGACCTGGGTTCGATCCCAGGTCCCATCATATTTCTTTATTTTTCTTAACATGTGATTACAGGTTCCATGCATTACATGGCAAGACGTCCATCATGCGCCCCACTAATCCAGCCACTGGATCATTAAAAACACAGATCCAACGCTCAAACCAAAGAAAGACCATGGTACATTCTCCAAACGTGGCTACACAGAATCAGGCGTAGGAATGGGCTCACCATTCACGGGCTTGGCACAAATTCAGCATTCACCCCCTAGTTGCTTATACAGGCCCAATTCTTTTCCTTTTCTATTTTAATTTTTTTATTTATTTATTAATTATTTTCTTTTTTCAAATAACACCAAAAATTCATGCTTTTTTTTATTTAATCAAAAAAATCATAAAAACATTAAAAATCATTTTTTTATAAAAATATTTTATTAATTAATTAGTTTAAGGAAATTTAATTATTTTTTGTATAATTAAAATCAACTAGAATTAGGGTTTAATGTTGTACATAACCTAATTTTTCTCAAAAAATAACCTAAATATTATCTCAATTAGATTTTTAGGTTTCCTAGTTTATTCTCGCAATTAATTCGCCGCGCGCCTTTAATTCCTTTTTCTATTATTATAACTACTCCGAGTTTGTAATAGTAATTAGGGTTTAAAATTTCCACATCTTTATTTACAGTCAAAATAATTATGTATCTGCGAAAGCCTTGTAATAGCTAGGACTTTAATATCTCGCATTTTAATTTCCGCAAACTATAAGCTGTTAGATGTATGTTAATAGGATTGTATGGAAAGACAAATTGCAATTAATACAGTAGAAAACCCTAAATGTGCAAAGATAAATAAACTGGAAAAAAAACACACTTGCACATGCTCACTTCTAGGGTTTACTCCACTCCAGTTGGCTTCGGTAAACAGTCATGAAGTATAGGGAATGTTAGTGGTCATCCTCTAGTCCCAAAAGATCTAAAATGACCCATTCGGATGTTGCCTCGGAAAAATATATTTAAGGCTTTAGGATGATTACTAAAATTTCCTAACATTGCTTTTGTGATCGTACTTGTCCCTTCGAACGTCCCTTAAAACTCCAACGACGGTGCTACCTATTCCTTAATAATAGGATAGCAATGTCTAAAGGAAAATGAACAGACTTTTTTCGAGTAGGTAGATTAGTTCCTAGGTACTTTCTCAAACAAAAAATTTCACACAAACACTTTTCAAAAACAGTTTTTGAAACAACTTCGTCACACTCTTGAGGACAGAAATAAGGGTTATCACAAAGTAATACAAAACTTTTAAAAACAAGCACACACAAGCAATTTGAAATATGAGCAGGCTCCTAAGAGCACATGGAAAACCATGGATAGAAAGGGTGCTAACACCTTACCTTTCTATAATCTACCCCCCATACTCAGAAACATCTCAAAAAAGGTTTTTTCTGTTCTTTTTCCTTTTCCTTTATTGGATGAAATAAAAGTCGGTGACACTCTTGCTTACCGCGACATTTGCTAATACAAAACACAAACCAGTATTAATAGTCGGTTCTTCCACCGTAGCACATAAGGCTTTGAGGACAAGCTCGTACCCGTTTGAGGTAGGGCTCAAGAGGGGTGGAATTCTTATGCCCTGATATCTTGCTATCTACCTTGTTCAAAATCCTCCAAGCTTGGACAAACCTCTGGCAATGACCTTGGTCGACGTTCTCGTAGTCAAATACCAAACCTTGAATCAACATCTCATGTGGACCATCCCTTCGGGTGTAACCAAACTGTCTTAAGGCTAAGCAGGGGTTGTAGGTTATACCTCCCCTAATGCCAAGTAAGGGGACATTAGGGAACTCTCCAAATCGGTCGATGATTATAACATTCTCTATAGATCGGGAACACCAATGGATGTCTGAATGTTTGAGCGTCATCAACCTTTGTGACCACCTTGAACCTTGCTCGTTCTTCAATACAGATCGGGGAAGATGCGAAATAAAACATTTTGCCAAGAGAGGAGTGCAACACATAAGGATACCTCTTTTCCTCATAGTGTGAGTGTGAAAATAATGTAGGATGTCTCCTAGCAACGTAGGCACCGGGTTGCGAGATATGAAGATTTTGACGGCGTTCACATCTATGAGTTGGTCAGGATTTGGAAACAAAACCATCCCATAGATGATGAGAGCCACAATTTCCTCAAAATCTTGCAAATCCAAAAGAGTACCAACAGTTTTGGGCTTTCTCAAACAAGAACTTTGCTAGGAAACCCTTGACACCACTCCTTGTTTCCCAATTAATTGTGATATCAGATGGTTGAAAGTGTAGAGCTTAAGCAATCTATTTTGGCTTTGGATCTCTTTCTATATCATTGAAAGGTATTTGATTGAGAATAGGAGTCCTCAAGAGTTGGTATAATTCTTCCAAAGTTGGCACAAGTTGATAATCAGGAAATGTGAAGCAATGGTGTAAAGGATCAAAGAACTGAAAGAGCACCTTCATCATGTCTTTATCAGTGTTGGAGGTGACCAAGTTTAGTAGGCGACCATGTCTTTCGGTGAACAGAATTCTCAGGAATCCTTGAAGCTAGCTCTTTGAGTTGAGGAGGGATCCACACAAGATTGACTTGAATGGTTTTCCTGCGAATAGAATCCAAGTCCTACAAAACAGAACAAAGATAAATCCAAAGATCCTTGAAATGGTTAGTGAATATGAGTATGATGTTATGATGTTCATGATGTTATGTACAAGTAAGTATACACAAACAAAGCAAACAAGTCCTTAGGTTTAGGCCCGCATGGAGTCTTATAGGTAAGTACCCTCTTGAAGTTTAGTTGGCTCAAACTTGTCCTAGCAATAGTAATCGGGTTCTAAGGAGCTCAATATCACTGGTTTGTTTCCTTGGTCATTGTTGCAGCACAAACCTTTTTAATGGAGACCAAAATATCCCAACAAACCAAACCTCAATGAGTGTAGTATCGAGTATCTACCAACTTCCGACTGCACCAAAGTCGGTCATCTCACTACGTCCTAATGGCCAAGTTGGTCAAGTAAAGGTTCTAAAAGTTCATTTGTGCTTCATGACATCACTCAGCGGCCCCGTATTCTCCTTTATTAACTCAAGGGCTACCGGTACCCACAAATATGTCGCACTAATGTAGCTATTGCTTAGACCATGTCGGTATACCCCGCACAGTTTCCACAATGTATTGCTACTTACCTATAAGGTATCCAAAATCTGAGTAGAGGATTCAAACCCAAACAAAGAACCGTAATGTAAAGCAAACAAGTCAAACAATGAAAGCAAGTAAATGTGACTTGCCCTAAGGTAACCCTACTTTTAGAATTCTCCCCAGCAAAGTCGCCAGTTCTGTGATACGGTAGGAGAACTGACTTGGGTGTTTCGCGTTTTATCACAAATGTTGCGGTTAGCAAGAGTCGCCATCGACTTTTCTTTTATCCAAAAGGAAAGGTGAAAAAGCATAGGATAGACCTTTGAGATTTATTTCTTGAGTTCGGGGGGTAGATTATGAAAAGGGAAGGTATTAACACCCTTTTCATCCATGGTTTTCCATGGGCTCTTAGTTACTTGCTTGATCACTTTCTTTTGTTTGAAATTATGCTTTGTGTGGTTTTTGAAAGTATTTTGTAAAGAGGCCATTGTTTAGGCAAACTTTGTAATGATTCTCGTTCGTAAGAATGTATACAAAGATGTTGATCTTTTGAAAATGTTTTTAAGTTTGTAAGATGTTTTGAAAGTGTAGGTGTTTGTTTTTGAAAGTAGCAAGGATGTTTGTTTTGAAACGGAGCAAGTAACTAGGAATAATCTACCTACTCAAAAAGTCTTTCTTGTTCATTTCCTTTTCCTTTGACATTGTTATCTTACCATTAATTTGGTAAGTAACCCTATCTTTGGATGTAAACGGGACGGGTGTGGGTCATCGTATAACCCTACTTTTGGTATTTTTGTCTTAAAAATAATTTATAGTATTATAAAATATGTTTGGTCTTTTTATATAGTAAAATAATATATTTGAATGGTGTAAAATAAATTAACTAAAACCCTAGTTTTTTCATTAAACTTACAAAAAAACAATTAGTCAAAATAAATAATGTATGATTAAATAAAATAATTTTTTGTGTGAGAAAAAATATATAATCTATGTCAAAATATAAATCTAATTTTTTTTCTATTTTTTATGATTTTTTAATATTAGATAAAATATTTAAGAAAATAAATAAATAAAAATAAGAAAAAGAAATAAAAATGGGCCAGGGGCTGTGTAAATGAAACAGGGGGTTAATAATAAGGAAAAAAACATAAATCCCCAAGGGAGGCCCAACACATGCCAAAAAAGTCAGAAAGTGAAAAAACATGTAAAAAAAACCAAAAGGGTACCACTGGGGCTCGAACCCAGGTCCATCCAGTCAGAGGCGCACGCTTCTACCACTGGGGTGGCTATACATCCGTTTATATAAATCAAAGCATAAATATATATGCAAACACGTTCCTGAGGCCAACTTCATCTTCAACCTCACGCCCATCCAGAGCCTCTGTATCTCAATCAATTCTCATCAAAAATGAAAACTGTAAACAGGAAACTTGTAGCAAATTTCCTCACTATTTCAAAAATGAAAAGCAATAAAATTATAGATCAAATACAAGCATGAATTTTAATGTCCCTAATCTGAACCCTAAAAATTTAAGAAACTTCAATCCTAAAAGTCTCTAAGCTCAAACAAAATTAATGAAAACTATGGACATGGTTAGCTTTAGGGCAATGATATCTACATTTTCATTCACAAATAAACTATTAATGATTCCTGTATCAAGAGTTCAAAATTCATAAAACTTACCTTGCAAGAGGGTATCGGGTATGGAGTTTGAGTAGATTTCAATGAGTTCCAATGATTGGATTAGCTTCCTCAAGTTCCCAGGAAGCTAATGGGATGCTTAGCTTGCGCTGAAAGTTCTTGAGGAGTTCTGGAGAAGTCAAGGTGCAAGGTGCTGTTTTTGAAAATGGTGGATGATGAAGGAGGTGTTACAATGGTGCTATAGGTGTTGGGATTGTTTGTGTATGTTGTTTAGAGGCTTTTGAAAGTAAAAGGCCAAGAAACGCACGAGCCAATTTGGAGATTGGATTCAAAACTCAAAAATGACAAGTTTTGAAGTGTTTTTGGTGATTCTGTGTTCTTGGTGTTTTCAGGGGTCAAGTATGCGTGGGATTTGTGGCAAATGGCTTGTGTATGTATAAGAAAAGAGGTTTGAGTGCTTTGGAAAGTCAGAAGTACAAGTTACAAGCTATTTGCTAGGTTACTTGATTTTGAAGAAAAGTGGGAAAACAAGATTCAAGAGGAGGTACAAGCATGGGCTGAGTAATTGTAAGTGTCTATCAAGTTTCTCTTGAGTTATAAGACATGTATGATCAGAAGAGAACAATTGCAAGGCTCAAGAACAAGGTTTGTGCAAAAAGTCACTTTATCAAAATGGTAATGTGCACTTTCTTCCCAAAATGGATATAAAGCATGGCCTTGCCTTGAATGCTCGAAATGAGACCAAAAAAAGTTGTGCAAGCAATTAATTATGGAGTGCCTAACAAGTTTGGGTCCTGAAAAGTAGAGGTTATGCAGCATAACTTTGAATTTGAATCTTGTTCATCACAAAATGCCTTGTAATTCAAGTGATAATACCCTAACTTCATCTCTTCGATTCTCCCTACTCAAGAATGATCTCAAGGAGTTCCTTGACATTTTGGAAAGGTTGTAATGTTATCTAAAACATATCTTTGAATTACTTTTGAAGATTCCCCTTGTAACTATATGAAAAAGTTCCATGAAGCTGGGTCAAAATCCTGACCAAATTAGGGCAAAATTTTACTAAGTGTTTTGTTTCATGACCATGTGTTCTTAAAATTATAACTTGAGATCCAAGCACTTTTTGGAGGATTTTTGTAAATAAATTTTTTATATTTAATGGAGATCTATAACTTCAATGTTGGAAGTTTCCTTTGAATCATCTTGAATCACGGTGAAAATTTTGCTCAAAGTTGTGAAAAAATAAGAAATTTCCAACACTTAGAAAAATTTCTAAGTTTAGAAATTTTAACTTTTCAAAATGAAATCTTGAATTTTTGATTTCTTGATGAATAAGTTTCATATTTTGACATGCTTTGATGAATTGTGATCTTTGGAATTTAATTTTGACCAAAAAGTCGAAGTTTGACTTTTTAGTATACAATTGACTTTTGTTTAGTTGATTGAAAATTCATCTGTCAATCCATTGGACTTGGGAAATGTTTTGAGCCATGTTATTAGGTTAAAATGATTAAATTGGACTCTTGAGATCATTCCTTAAACCAATTGATCATTTGGTAGGTCAAAAATCAGAAATTGCCCTTTTCCAATAAAAACCCTAATTTTGACCATTTTGCCCTTTTGAGGATTTGATCAAATTTCTTGAGGAATTGTGGTCCAAACTTGATCAAATGATTCATATGCGTTTAAAATGTTGATATAGATTAAAAATCATGAAGTTTGACTGTAAATTGGCCACAGTTTACTTTTTTCCCAATATAACTGATTTTAGGTCAACTGCTCAATTGACTAAGCAAAAGTGTGATCCAAAGCTTTAAACTTGACATGAGTAATCTTGAGGGTCCATAATGATCCATGAAGGTCAGATGGGGCATTGGAAGTTAAAATATCCTTGTGCAATCTCAAACCCTAATTTTGGTCATCAGTGCTTAAGGAGGTGTCTTGAGCTGATTAACCCTAGTGCAGTCTTGAGCCAAAGGAGATCTTGTGAGCAAATTCTTGATATGTGAGAGGGAAAGTTTTGGGGTACAACACAAACTAATTAGGATGCCACAAATTCAACTTTAAAAACAAATTTCATTCAACGTGGATACATAACACTTTAAACTTCGGATGAACTATCAGCATAATAACTTAATCTCTTAATTCAACAACTTGAACAACTACGCAACAGAATCATATAACATCTTAGTCCATTGTTACAACAACTTCAAAACAACACATACTTAGAAACAATCAAATTAAAGTTCAACAACTAAAGTAATCAATAAATAAAAGCAACAAGCGTTCATCCCCCCGAGTGTTACGGATCAGAGCAATGACACCAACTCGAACTACTGAAGGTATACAACCTTCACTCTGGGTTACCTACACGTTACCAATGTAAGGGTAACATTCAAATAGAAAGGGTGAGATATCTAACAATATAATAAAATGTATGATAAATAATATATTAAATTAGATCACATAACATCACCACTTCTCATCTTATAAACAACAATAATCGCAACAGAATACCAACAATGATACACATTTCCCGCATCGATACACAACTTCTTTATGAAATCATATAATGCGACTCAATACTATGCAAATGCATGTGATACCATTGGAGCAGAACTTCCATATCAAAATAATTGCCAATAAATAGAGGCTTCAACAAGGCATAAGCCTTCATCTTAATATTCGCCAATACAGGCCATCTTAACGAGCATCAGCCCCATCTTGAAATGCAATGTATGAGACACAATCATGAATGTAATGACAACACCATAATTATTAACATCTCAATCACAACATCATCGTTGGCCAGAAGCCTTTATCTTAATAGCTGCCAATTATTAGAGGCATCTCAACATCATTCGTCAACATCATTTATCAACATAATTCATCAACATCATTTATCATCATAATTCATCAACATCATTTATCATCAAAATTCACAGCCACTCAGCCATAACAACTATACAACGACAGATCGACAATCCTTCAATGTTGGCCATAGGCCTACAAATGATATTTCCTATAATTAATTAATCATCTAAGGCTTACCTCTAGTTAAAAACCTCTACATATTATCATTAAGTAATACTACATCACTATCATCATTAATCTTACTGTTATGAACCAAACAGTAATCTATAATCATCTCATCTTCATCATACTTCAGAAAATTATCATAGCGATTTACGCGGGAAGCTAGCTCTAGTCCTAAATTGGGTTACTAGGATTATTCTTCTTATCCTTCATTTTAATCCTTAAGAATGAAGTTCATTGCGTTAGCTATTCAACGCTTCGAACGACACCTCAAACGGAGTCCGAAAACTCAAGTTATAGCCATTTCAAAATGATTCTGTCAAAAACCAGACTACATGTGTCGACGCATAACATCTTGAGTTGACGCGTTCTGGGCTTAACACGGTACATGAGTCGATGTGTTCTCCCTTTGTATCGACTCATACTGAGTCTGCCACACTACATGTATCGATACATGGTCCTATGTATCGACTCATCCTGAGTCTAAAAGCCTGCATGTATCGACGCATGGCTCCTTCGTATCGACTCATCCTGAGTCTAAAAGCCTTCTTGCATTGACGAATGGCTTTTAGGGTTGACACATATTGTTCTGTCATGGATATTTTCTGCGATTTCATTGCGTTTTCACTACGGTTTCCATGCTTTAGGCCCTAAAAACATTCTCTAATCATAGATAATCATCAATTATAATTATCCTATAATTCTATATCAAATATATAGCATTAGGGCATCGTTATTCATCTTTAAATCATCAATTTTCATCAAACAACAATGTATATAATTCAATCATGAACCAAGCAATCTTTCACATCAAATTCCACATACTAATCATCATAAACCCTATTATAGAGTCAGAACCCCAACCTTACCTTGGATTGAAGGTTGCTCTATAATTTTCCAATTGAATTTCGTTCTGCCTCTTTTCCTTCTTTTCTGCAACTTTCACGTTCTTTCTCTTCTTCTAACCCTTATTCCTTCTCTCTTACTGCTTCTTCTTTTCTTATTATTTCTAACAATAATAAAATAACCCTATAATTCTCAAAATGCCTTAATGGACTTAAAACCACTACACCCCTTTTCCTACTACTTCTATCCTTCAAAACAAGCCCACATCAAATAATATTATCGTTCTAATATTATTCCCTAACTTAATAAAATAATTAAATCCAACTAATCACAAAACAACATCTAACATAATAACACAACTTCACAAATATTTCAAAAATAATTCAATTAAATAATTAATTAAATTACGGGCGTTACACCCATGATAAAGCCCATGCACCTCTCCACACGCTACCTAGATGAACCTCAAACAATTTTGTACTAGGCATAAGGCCCTTCCTAATCTCACCCACAGCCCATTTATTTTACTATTATTAATTGCAGTTCATACCTCCCTGCATTTTTGGACTAAAACATGCATTGGGCCTTTAAGATCTTGTTGTTCGCACCCCTGGCTTTTACTACTTATATATAACATACACCCCTCCCTCGTTTTTAATTCATTAATTTGTTCTTTTTAATTATTTTTTATTTTTTTATTAATTAATTAATTCATTTATTTGTTTTGTTTATAATCATTAACATCTTTTTGCATTAAAATATTTTTTATATAAATTATTTTAATAAATAAGTATTGGAGTAGTATTAAAAATATTTAATATAATTTTTAATATGAAACTAGTTATTTATTAATTATATTCTAAAACACTAAACATTCTCTCTACTTTATCAAACTTTTTATCATTCAAACTTTTTTTGTATCATACATCTAAGACAGCTAACCCATCAAATACTGACCCTTTTTCTACTAACTTAATTTCAAATTCAAATCTTATTTCAAAAAAGGATTGTGGATCTATTTTTAATTAACTGCAAACTACGTCTACGTCTGTGCTGCTTTCAAACCCATACTTGGTTTAAGGATTAATTTCAAACATTCTCACAATCCATAAAAAAAACTAACCAAACACTTATGAACTATGAATTGAGACTCTGATTCCTTATAAGAGGATATGTAAGCACGCGACTTAAAAACCAAGGCGAGTTCCCCTAATTAAAAAAACTAAAACCCTTTTTTATCAGATATATTAATAACCCTTGAAGACCATATTGTACTCTTTTAACCTAAACCCCAGGAGTTCCTTGAGAACAAGGTAGATGAAGGGTTCCTAACACATTCCCTTTGTCTAAAGTGAATCAAGAACTTATAATCTCTGTATAATTAGTTTTATTCCATTATTTACCCATTGTTAAGACAAAAAGTAGTGGTGGCGACTCGTTATTTTTTGCCGGTTACGACACAAGAGAACCCTTAAGAAGAAACAGATTCAGAATACATAACTCAGAGTATGTAGAGAATGTAACTCAGAGCACAAGACACGCCTATCATCCATAACTTAGAACACAAGACCTAAAGACCCAGGATGTTAGAACATCCTTTAAAACATTCCTGCAAACTAATTGCAAGAATGGACTTAAGACTCACAGGATGGACCATCATGCTCCCCCTAAAGTGTTTCATATGACAAACAACATTGTACTAGACCTATATCTACACACTACTTTTCTCCTCCTTTTTAGCCAAAAAATTGAAGGTAGATAAAACATAAGAAAGGGGGGTTTGAATTGTGTTTATAGAAAACATTCCCCTTTTAAAATTCTAGTTTCTCAAATGATGAAAGAAATAAAGTGCAGTGAAGAGTAAATGGACACAATTGATTTATCCAGGTTCACCTTAACTAAGGCTAATCGTGTCCACACCTCAATGTGATTTTCCTTGACCTTAAGGACTTAATCCATTATAACCAAACTGATTACAATCTCACGGGAAATTGTCGGTGACTAACAAGCAATCATATCTATCGTAATCTCACAAGAGTCTGACCTTCACTCGGTCCTCTTTATTATATGACTATCACTTACTTAACATAATATGATCACACGTGATCTCCTATCAGGTTTTCTACAATGGCAAATGCCACTGTATACTTGAGAATCTGGCCTTCACTCGGTCTCTCAAGGTGCCATCAACAAAAGTTGATATACTTTTGTTTACATTGTTTCTTCAATAAGTATATTATACAAATCATTTAAGTTCGGATTGTTTAACACATCTTAGAGCAGCAACTCTAGTGTTAAAACAATTTACATGAAGAATTCTAAGAACTAATAACACAATCTGAGGAACACATCCCGTGTTCATTACAGAGTTCTAAAAAGATGTATATGATAGACATTTGATTGACATCTTGTAGTGTCCTTCTTCTTCATCTTCTTCCATAGCAAGATATGAGCATTAGCTCCTTGCTCCTTTTGATTCACCCAAGATGTATATGATAAGAGTTGAATGAAATCTTGTTGAATTCTTCTTTCTCTTCTCTCTTTCCTCTTGGATGAACTTCAGCATGTTTTAGCATAACAGCTTTAAACAACTTCAGTATCCATGGCTTTTCAGTAAGCTCTTTTTCGATGGCTTCCAACTTTCTAGTGGTTCCATCAGAGGCTTTCAGCAGTGGATTCTCGGTAAGCTCTACTGCGGTTACTTGGCTAGCATAGTTTATTTCTTGGGCTAGCAAGCACACAAGATATCTTCAATATTGATCTTCTTTTATAGCCTTGATAGAGAGGGACGTTGTGAGGACATAAGAGTCCTTTTTTTCACAAACGGATAGTTTCCAACAGATAAAAAGTTGTAGATGTCTTAGACATCACACAAAGATACTTTCTATAGCCTAAGTACGTGGGAAACTATTCATGTAAATAGTAACAATGCCTTTATGATAATAATGAATATTTTAATCCATTGTACTACTTTCATTGAGAGAAAGTAGTCATAATCTTATACTTCAATTTGTAATTCAATTGATTTGAAGTAATAAGCTTGTAGAAGATATCCGTTAAAGGTTAGGAAGGTAATTGGAAATCTAGCCGTTAGTTCCCAATGGTCACAATGATAGTGATTGACAAGAGAGTACTAAAAGACGATACTTTATGCTACTATAGGAGAGTAGAGGTCAAAGACACTTTATGTACCTTTTGTATATCATCAATCATTAACCATTTTGAACTTCTTCTTACGTCAATGGATTCCAATATTTGAATTCATTTGAAGCTTGTTGTAGAAGTATTTATCCTTAAGTATTTAGAGCCTAAGTCTTCAAGTCTTTAGAACTTGTCTTCTCTGAACCTTTGTCTTCAGAGTCTTCAGTACTTGGTCTTTAGAACTTCTTCTTCTTCTTCATATCTTTTGATGGTTGTTCAGTAAAACCTTTATCTTCAAGATCTTCATAACTTGGGAACACGGAAGCTAAGCTTTAGAAGGCCTCCAAAGCTTACTTAGAAAGTCACGATCAGAAACTCTTGTGCTAACGCTCCTTTAAACACGTTTCATAAGACATTCAGAATCTTGAATTTAATTTATAACACGTAACCAAATGTTTTCTTCCATAGTATTTATGTTCGGAACCTGATGACGTAACACATCCACAAATCAGAGTTTAGAACATCCATACACTAGAATGAAGATTATTACTATGTTCAGAATCTGATGACGTAACACATCCAAATATCAGAATTCAGACCAACGTAGTAGTAGTCATTCACTAAGATGAAACGATTTCAGTATACAATTGTTCTCTAACAATACATGTGAAGTTATCATCAAAACTTAAGGCTAGATGTAGAATCAATTCTTGTTCTTACAATCTACCTTTTTTGATGATGATAAACCATGTGTTTTGATAGATCAATTTATACAGGGTAATCACCGTAACCAACAAATTCAGAGTTAAGCTCTCAGCTCCCCCTGAATCGGTTAACCTCAAAACTTCATTTATGCTTATTCAGAGTCTCCCCTTGAGCCCAAGAATCACAAAAATAAATTTTTAGTTTTTAGAACATAGTTGTAGAGAAGGATTACTTCCCTTTGATGGCTCATCAGAGTCTGATTAGAACACATGTTATTCTTCTAATAACCTTGGTTACTATCATAACAAAGATGATGAATCAAAGCTTGATTAAGTCTGATTGGGTGATGCCACACATCAATGTAGCAACACTTCTTCTTCATGATCTTCATATCATGATAAAAACACTATACTGTTGAGAAGTTCACTACTTTATAAGTATCAAAGTTCTATATGATATATTCCTTTCTTTATGCAGTCATAAGTTCACCTCTTCTGAGTTGATTAACATTGATGAAGACATATGTTACGGACACACACATTGTAGAAGCACATGTTTTTTAGAAGGTCTATTGTGTAAGCATACGTTGCAGCAACACACATTGTTGAGCATGTATTCAAGGTTGAATCTCTGTACCAGAGGATGCTTGACTTGTTGACTTGACTTGCTTTGCTTTCCAGGAGTTATTCCTCTTCGTATGAACTTCATACATTCAGAAAGTTTACAACTTTTGAATACTATGACATCAAGCAAGATTACTTTACTTTCAGAAAGTAAAAGTACATAGTTTGAATATTTATATATTCATTAAGTGTACAACTTCTTCATATATGACTCAACAGAGTTGATTTCATCCATTAGGTTTGCAACTTTATTCTACAGGATCTTCATCTTCAACCTATTCTAGAATTCTTGGTGAACTTGTTCAAAGTTCCCAACATAAAACATCAACCAAACATTAGTAGAAAAAGAATTTTATTTGTTTGAATTTTAGTATCCATGGTTAAATACGTATCAAAATCACTTTACTTTTTCCCCCTTTGTCATCCATCATAAAGGCGGTAAAGAAACAAAATGATATCTAAAAGCACTAAACAAAAGTAACAGATTTCATTGATGATAGAAGGAGTACAAACACAAAAAAACAAAAAAACAAACGCATAACTATAGAATATAGACGAATACAAACAAATAAAACAAACAGGCAAAGCAAAATGACAACACAAACAAACAATGAGAATTACAGATAATTATGCAGACATAAGAACCTTAAACAAAGAACTAACAACTTTTAATCCTTAAAGACTTCACACTTTATTTTCACCAGACCATTTGCAGGATCATTTCTTCGAACAAAATCAACAATTCCTTCTTTGAAAAATATTTCTGACATAACTCTCCCAAAGGGTATGAAGGATTTGTTTTCATTTCCTGGAGTGAGTGATAGACATTTCCAGATAGTTGAAGATGACTTGTGGCAGACTTATCCGGATGTTATTGACCAATAGAAAAAGAAGGATCATGTCATTATATGTCATGGAATTTTGAAGGACAATTCAAGGATGAAGAATGGTTGTCATAAACTTATACCAACTTCTAGGAATGGGAAGAAGAGTTTCAAGATTATTTCTGGATGTTGTGTTGTAGAGAGAAACAAGTTTGTCATCAAAACAATATTGTGTCCTAACATGTCCAACATAGAAACCAATGTTTTCACATCCAATAGCACGATCTATGGTTCCTGGAGTGATGATTATGGGAACATTGAAAACACGAGATGCAATGGCACAACTTCCATACATATTATTGGCATATTTCTAAAATTCTTTAACAAGATTTGTGTAGATAGGTTTGTCAAGTATGGTGAAATATTTGGTCCATTCTTGATTATGCACTATTGTGGCGATGCTACAAGCAGAGTCTTGGTTACTCAGAAATAGAGGGTTGATCTGTTTTTCAGAGATGACTTCGAGAATATTTTCATTTCCATGGAAGGTGATCAAGGACATGACAAAAGAACATAGAAGGAGAGATGAAATGAAAAAAATCATTTTTAATGAGTAACATAAAAGAAGGAATGGGTATATAAAAAAAGGTGATTGATTGGAGAAGAGACATGAGCTAGAATAAGTATCACATATAATATATGAAATGACAAATCAAGATGGAAACACTTAATGTTTTGTTAGTAGGAAATGTAGTGGATTTAGAAAATCATTTTGACACAGTGTAGGTTATCAGAATTTATTTTTGCTTTAAGGTATTAATATTATTATATTTTTAATTAGTTATATATAATGTTTTTAAAATATAGATGATTTAGTTAATTAAACGATCTAGTAAATAAGAACATATATTAGGGAAAACAATATCACTTAGGAGAAAACACGCATTTAACAACATAAAATTAACCTAGTATGATATTGTGATACGGTGGGAGAATTGACTGTTATAATGGTTTGTGTTTTGTATTCGCAAATGTTGCGGTAATCAAGAGTCTCCACCAACTTTTCTTTTATCCAAATTAAGGAAAGGGTGAAAAGAACAGAATAAGACCTTTTTTGAGATTTTCTGAGTAAGGGTGGTAGATTATGGAAAGGGAAGGTGTTAGCACCATTTCCATCCATAGTTATCTACGGGCTCTTAGAGGTTTCCTCATTTTGAAATACCTTTGTGCTTTGTGTGTTTGAAAATGTTTTGAAATTCCTTAGTGCGGCGATTTGCTTTGCGTTTAACTCTTGTATCAGTCCTCAAGAGTGTTAACAAAGTAAATGTTTTTGAAATTTGTTTTTTTTTAAAGTAGTATTTGTGTAAGTGCAAAAATGTTTTTTTGAGCAAACTTCTAACAGCTATCTACTTTTATACTCGAAAAAGGTTTATTCTTTTCCTCTTATCCTTTAGACAACGCTATCCTACTATTAGTGAGTAGGTAGCCCCATCGTTGGATGTTTGAGGGACAATCGAAGGGACGTTTACAGTCAAAAGGCAACATGTAGAGACACTTTAGCAATTTTGTTTAGGGACTAGATCATTTACCGATAGGCAACTGTAGGGTCATCGAGGGACTATGATCTTTTTGATTTACGGGTCTTTGCTAAAGTGTCTCCGTTTCGAGGGACGTGACTGTTTTTCCGAAGGCAACCGAAGCGGGGATACCCTAGAGGTGCATATGTGCATATGTGTTAAATTCGGTTATTTATCATGTATTATTAAGTTTGCTAACATGTTAATTTTCAGTCTTATCATGCACACCTAGTTACTAACAGTTAATATTTACAGAAATTTAAAGTGCGAAAGTTTAAGTCCTACACTATTACAACGCTTTGGTAAAATTACATAAAAAGTGCAAAAAAATAAAATGCGGAATTTTAAATCTAAACTATTACATCCTGTGATTGGTGGAAATAGAACTGACTGTTTTTAGCTGGTTCGCGAAATGTCGCGGTAAGCAAGAGTCGCCACCGTATTTTATTTTCTCCAACAAGGAAAGGACAAAAGCACAGCAAAATTCCTTTTCGAGATGTTTCTCGGTTCGGGAGGTAGATTATAGAAAGGGAAGGTGTTAGCACCCTTTCTATCCCTGGTTATCCACGGGCTCTTAGGTACTTGCTCACTATGTTTTCAAAATGTTTTGCTTTTCTTGTGTTTGTGGGTTTTGAAAAAAAGTTTAGTTTGAAAAACTTCTAGGTAACTCTTGTATCAGTCCTCAAGAGTGTATGAAGTATTTGTTTGAAAACTTTTTGAAAGTGTAGGTGCGAAAAGTTGTTTTTTTTGTTTTGAAAGAGCAAGTACCCAGGAGAAATCTACCTACTCTAAGGAATTAAGCTGTGTAAGAGTCCTTTAGACAGTACTATCCCACTATTGAGAAGTAGGTAGCACCGTCGTTGGAGTTATTCGGGTCAATTCGATTATAGGGACATGTGTGGTCACCAAAGCAATAGTAGGACGCCTTAGCGGTAACCCTAATGTCCTAGATCCTTTTTTTTTATCCGAGGCAACCGTTTCGAGGCAACTGGATCTTTAGACAGGAGGGCGACCTCTAAAACACCATATACTTGACGACCACCTCGAGGCAACCAAGTGAGGCGTACCCTAGGAGTGGCATGTGCATGTGTGTTGTTTCAATTCATATTATCTTTGAACATGCATCATTGTGAGCTACGGATTGATTTTATTTTTCATACAAGTCTTGCAGGCATAATTAAACGTTAATAAGTTGTGCGGAAAATAAATTGCGGGAAATTAAATCTAAACTATTACAAGGCGTCGGGTATTTACATCGCCAAAAACAAACCCTTTAATTTAAATTGCGGAAAGTAAAATAAAGCAATAAATAAATAAAGTCCTAATTAAAGTTATTACATTCCGGAAGCAAGTACAATAATATGGAAAAATGGATCGCGTGCGGGAAATTAAATTGGATGCGAGTTTTTTGGGTTTTGACCCCTTTTTTATTAAAGAAAGGAATTTTGTTTATTTTTGAATTAAATGGAATTAAATTAAATGAACAATTAAATTAAATTAAATAATGAAAATATTTTTGTATTTTTGAGTTTTTAAAGAAATAAAATAAATTGAATTAATGCTAATAAAAACCTAATATTCTAAATTGATTTTAAATATTGCAAAAAATATTAAAAGTTAAATCTAATTAAAGCTAAATTGATTAAACTAATTTATTTACAAAAATAAAAGTGATGAAGTTAATTTTAATATATAAAATATTTTTTGTGTTTTTGATTTTATTAGAAAAAAATGTTAATTGGTTAGTGATTAATAAAAATAATAACGATTATTTAATTAAAGGAACATAATACAAATAGAGAGAAAGTTTAGGAGTATACGAGCCTGATTGGAGGGGTGAAACAGCTATTGGCGTCATGTGTAAACTGTTTTGTTTTGGCCATTTGTGTTTTGGCTTTTGGCCATTTGTGTTCTGGCCTCAACGTTCTTTAACCTTCTCAGGATGTCTGCCTCGCCATGTATTGGTGTCATGTGTAAGCTGTTCTGTTTTGGCCATTTGACTTTTGGCTTTTGGCCATTTGTGTTTTGGCCTCAATGTTCCTTAATGAACCTACATGTGATCCTGTCTAAATCTGCAGTGTTGAATCTCATGAACATATTAAATAAATTACTATATATCATAAAGTACAAATAAAGCCAATATATGAAGAAATTTAATGTTTAGGTTAATATGGCATGTATGAATGATTATACCCTTTTGATCATGGAGATCAAATCAACCTTACTCTTACTGGAAAACTAGTGACATGAATGCTTTTATACCCTTTTGATCATGGAGATCAAGCCCGCCTTACCCTTACTGAAGAAGTAGTGAGATGTTGGTTTGTAACTGAGATGGCTTGTTTGTAGTGAGATGTTGGTTTGTAACTGGGATGGCTTGTTTGTAGTGAGAGAAGGATTTGTAATAAGGATTTCAAGGTTTTAGGGTTCTTGAAAGAATTTGATAATCTGACAGTGTTGTGGCAAGGTTTTTTTTTTCTCTTTTGTTCTGGTTTGTGTGAAAAGAATGTGATTATATAATGGAAATTAGGGTAAAGAAAATGGGCTTTGAATGTGCAATTGGGCCTCCAATGTTCACTTGAGTTCGTCACTTTCCAGGCTAAATCGCAGGGACTTAAGTGCAATTTTTGAAGTTGAAATGTGAAAACAAAATCTAGCCGACATTGATAACTAACTCCTGTCCGAAAATCGGCTCAGTCGAATAAACGGTGAATTAGTTATGAATTTTTGAAGTTTCAGCTCAAACAAACTTATTTTGGGCTCCAGTGTGGACTCTGACACGTTCTTCAATAAAAAACTGGTATTGATTGGAGCATAATTCGGTCTCGACTTTTGAAGAAAGGTTATAGATCTCTGAGTCATTGACCTTGTGTAAAAATATGAGCCCAATCCGATAAAAATTGACCGAGTTATGAATTTTCGAAGTTTCGGCCCAGATGAAATAATATTCAGCATTCTGGATTTTCGGCGCGTCGCGCACTCTGAGCAAAAAACGAAGGCCTTTTGAATACCGTTTGAACTCAATACCTTCTGTGAAAATGTTTCCAACTCAATTTGTGAAATTTTGGCGCCGGAACCAGCTCAATACGATGAAAATAGACCAAGTTATGATTTTCTGAACATGACGCAAATAAACTTCTGTCACAAATTTTCTGTATGAAAATACTTGACAAATTCACATTTTTGAAGACTTTCTGATTGAAATTGGCTTTCAGCCGTGAGAGATGAAAACATAGATGACGTCAAGATGGGATTTTGGCCACCAGAACGGGTTCAAAACGAGCCACGATCTTCAAGTTATGAATTTTTTAGCGCGTAAAAACTGCACTTTCAGCACACTTTTTTCACCATATTTCTTCGAGAAAACTCACACAGTCGGATACCTTCTTTAAAGAATTGACTCTTGAGCCGAACCTGAATTTGAGAATACGTTATCAGAGATATCTTTGCGAAAGAACACCTGAATATGACGTGCCGGGTTGGACTTGTGAATTTTTCTTGAAATGTTTTGAGAAATATGGGAGGGCAAATTTTGGGGTACAACAGTTGCCCCTGTTCAATCTTCTTAGACCTGAGGATATAGATTGGCTTGCGTGCCTTTCGTGATCCGAAGGTGGAACATGATTGAACACTAAAGTGCCCCGAAATTTGCACTCGCATGGAGTAGTATCAGCATTGTGATGTCGGGAATGGGCTTACATATGCCATTTGGAGATTGTTGGTAGGAGGATGGGCTTATAGATGCCATCTGGAAGTGTGACAGAATCTTGTCGGGAATGGGCTTATAGATGTCATTTGGAAGTGTAATGGATAGTTGTGGAGATGGGCTTAAAGATGCCATCGGGAGATTTTCGATCGCGTAAGAGATTCCTTAGCGAGAACTTGCGTACCTGAGAAAGAAAGATAATTTCCTGACCTGTTACAGGGGTTGATCTTCAAACTCTTCGTGCAGATATGTCCTGGCTAGATACAAGTATCGAATCTACAATCAATTACTCACAGATATGCCCTGGCTAGATAGAGGTATCGAATCTGGAATTAGTCGCCCACAGATATGCCCTGGCTAGATACAGGTATCGAATCTGGAACAAGTCGTCTACAGATTTGCCCTGGCTGGATACAGGTATCGAATCTCTAAACTGTTCATGCAGATATGCCCTGGCTAGATACAGGTATCGAATCTACAATTAATTACTCACAGATATGCCCTGGCTAGATACAGGTATCGAATCTGGAATTAGTCGTCTACAGATATGCCCTGGCTGGATACAGGTATCGAATCTCTAAACTCTTCAGGCAGATATGCCCTGGCTGGATACAGGTATCGAATCTACAATTAATCATTCACAGATATGCCCTGGCTAGATACAGGTATCGAATCTGGAATTAGTCGTCTACAGATATGCCCTGGCTGGATACAGGTATCGAATCTCTAAACTCTTCATGCAGATATGCCCTGGCTAGATACAGGTATCGAATCTACAATCAATCATTCACAGATATGCCCTGGCTAGATACAGGTATCGAATCTGGAATTTCAAAAGTTGATGGTAATATCTTTTGATTGACCTTTTCCTGAAAAGGCAAGACGTTAGTTGTATGCAATGTCATGATGTATGAAATGATGTCATGATGTTCTCAAGAATAAATGAGATTGTGTGATATGATGCGTATATGCATGCATGTGTCATGATGTATGACAATGTAATGTTTATGAATGTATTTTCGTATGGGAAAATAAATCCTTGACGAATGCCAGGAACTTGAATCCTGGGCTGATGTTGAAGAGTAGAGTTCTTCGTTTCCTCTGGGGGATGATGATTGCAAGAATAAACCGGTAGGAGGAGATGACTCCGTTGGGGAATAAACTTGGTGAAGAGATTACTCTGCGGGGAATTACTCTGTGGGAAGAGATACTTCGCTGAGATTTTGATGATAACTCTGCTGGGGATTCCTGTTGATAAGCTTTATTGAGGGGTTTGATGAACTCCACTGGGGATAGGAAGAACTTCGCCGAGGACGATCTTTCCGTTGTAATTAGCTGAGGATAACCCAGTTATAGACTCTGGTGGGGAATAACCTCTGAACATGGTCGGGGAGAGATACGTTGGTACTCTGCAGGGGACAAGCTTCCAGAATCTACTGGGGATAAGCTTCCAGAATCTACTGGGGATAAGCTTCCAGAATCTACTGGGGAGTTGATTCAACTCTCCTGGGGAAACTTTTGGACTGTATTGGGGAAATGGCTCCACTGGATGTCTGTATTCTATCGGGGAACAATCTTATATTTAGACTGTCGGGGACGCTTGTTGAGGAATATCTGTATACTCGGCTGGGGAATATTGAGATTTGCTGGGGGATACCCCACTTGATGGTAGACTAACTCTGCTCGGGGGAGAGTATTGCTGACTTGCTAGAGATATTGTGGCTTTTCGGGGCTGATGGGAGACCCACTCTGCTTAGAGAGGGTATTGCTGAATCTCGTCTTACTCTGCAGGGAGTGAAGGTGTCTTGGTCATGACAGAGCAGCTTTGTACAGTTCAGACCGTTCTTATTGCCCCAGCTTCTGCGGGAGAAAGTACATATGGAGGTGCTTGATAACGGCCAATTGACAAATCTTCTTCTGGTAGGCAAGTGACGAGATGACGGGACATAGTCGTACGCTTTGATCCCTAATTTTTTCCTGGACCGCCCTTTCGGGTTTTCAGTCCATCGGGATACCCATTTTTGCCCAAGCCGCCTTTTCAGGTTTTCGACTTGCCGGGTGTACAGATTTTTTTTCATTTTCATCCCTTATTTTTGCCCGAACCTTTTTGGTTCGCCGGGAAGCCCTTATTTTTGCCTAGGCCAGTCGACCTAGCGGGTCTTTGATTGTGCGTAGTATTTTTCCGACTATGTACATACTCTCAGGATGTGGGGAGTTGTCACTGTCAGTAGTATTGTGTTGCCATACTACCAGAAGATGTTTGATCGTACCAGATTTGTCGCTGGAATTCATACCCAATGCCCCAAGTGACTCAGGCGGAGATTTGCCCCTGCTATTTGGCTTTTGAGAGATTCTCTGAATCTTAACTTAACTGCCCCATATGACGGACAATGATCATGCCGTGCCCCTTGATTGGAAGTGTTTCTTCCATTTGAGATGACCTTTTTATTGAGAAGATTCTTGTTCACTGGATATTCCTCGTGCAAATTTCTCTGTTGTTTGAACAAATAGTCATATGCAAACAATGTTATTTAAAAATGCAAAGCTTATGTCTGTCTTGAAGTTTTTGAAAATGAATTTTTCAGTAAAACAAGCAAGTTTTGTAAAATGTGATGTCAACTTAAGATTTTACAGCGAACCCTATAGGAGTCAGGATACCTTTGGTAACAGTATGCTTTCGAACTAACCCATGCTTCAGCTAGGACTTTTAAGGGTTATAACGTGGCCTGGTTCACGGTTTAAGAAACAAAGGATAAAGGCTCAAATTTTATTTGTACCCACCCGATCTTCGTGATGTTCTTCAAACCTAAACTCAGCTAATCGTGCGTTAGACCTTGTTTGAGTCTTTGCTCTGATGTTCTAGTGATGGTTCGGATGCTGACAGTTTATTTTGAATAGGCAGTCATTTCTTTTTGTTGAGGGTTTGTAGGACCTCTTTTGTTTTGATTTTATTATCCCTGGTTTTTGCCTGAACTGTTTCTTTTGTGATTACAATCAGCGGGATGCACCAGTTTTGTAAGTCTCCTTCATAGGTTTTGACTTAATGTTATTTCTGAGAGATAATGACTGCCTGTCTTTATGATTATTCAGAACCATCATCGTCTTTTGTTTTGGAAGGACTCCTTTGATTCTGTTCATTGTGCATTTGGATCAGCTGAGAGAACTACCCTGCCCCAGGTTATGATTAAGGGTTTTAATTTTTGAAAAGAAAAACTCCAACTTCTTAGGCTCAAAGGGGTTGACGAGGGATTATCTTCCTTATTACTCCACTGTTTAGGATTTGAAACAATGCCTGTGCCTCATCAGCGGGGTATGTTCAAAAGCATACTGTAAAAATCGTGGTATCGTTTTCGTCATCCTCCCTTAAAAGGTTTAGAATTTTTAATCGAGAGTTAATCATCACAAAAAATGAAAGTAGTTTGAATATAGCGAATGCGAATATATTGATTCAAAACAGACATATGCGATGCATTGATAAAGTAATAAAGTTTGATATGACAATAATTGTTTGAACAATCAAAGAAAAATACAACTTGAACATTCGAATGAACAAAAGTTTTTTTTTCCAGGACTTGTCACTTCAAATGGTGAATCTTGCAGGGATAGTAGAAGAACTCAGCCTGGCCATCTTGGGTGAATTCCACTGCTCCTTCATCAATCAGATCTTGGATCTTGTACCTCAACTTCCAACAGTCGTCAGTATCATGCCCCGGGCTGTTAGAATGGTATGCGCACCTGGCCCCAGGATTATAGTTGGGTGAAGAAGTCTTAGGATTAGGGTGAGGTCCTATAAACGTCATCAGATTCAACTTCAATAGGTGTTGCAAAGCTTGGGACAGCGACATGTTGAGCTGGGTGAATTGCCTCCTGGGCTTGTCTGGCTTGCTCTGATCAACCCATTGTTCTTGGTGAGGTCGTTGTTGGACCTGCAAAGTAGTAGCAGCTCGGAGAGGTCTATTCATCAAACCAAACCTTTGACTTCTTGGGGGCTGATTACCGGTTTGGTCTCCAACCCTGACTACTTGCTTCATACTGTCTTGCTGAAGCTGGTGAGGTTGATGCTGAATTTGTGACCTTGAAGTAAGTTGAGGAGCTTTTCCCTTGTCTTCTTGTCTCAAAGGGAATTTAATGATGACTGGCTCTTCAACCTTAGATATTTGCCCCAGTTGGTTATCCCGAAGCAGTTGGTTGACGAGAACCCTAAGCTCTTCTTGTCTTTGAGCTAAGTCTTGAATGAGAGTCTGTTAGAACAAAGTTTGAATCTACTACCCTAAGTTTAAGTTTTGATGATAACAAAATGCTAAGATATATTAATCATGTGATTCATGTAAAGAACTGTTTGCTACCAAAAAATTACTTTCTATTCTACAGAAACCCTGATGGGTATCAGCAAGAGTACATCTTAATCAGCATCAGATAATTGGATATCAACATCAGCATCAGAAGTTGCTATATCAGAATACCAGAATCAGAAGAACAACTCACGCTTATGCTGAAGCTTGATGAACAGAATTGCGCTCAACACTCTAATCTCTGATAAAGACAACAACAGTTCATCAGCACTTAAGCAGCGTCAGAAGGAGCCAAAGCCAGAACACACTTTAAGTAGCAACGGTACTGTGCATTCAAGACGAGTTATTACCAACGGCATCATTCCAGACAAGATCTGCTTAATAAGGAAACTTTGTTATTGGCATTGAATCAAGATTATTGCTCCAACGTTCACCAATTTCAATGCTATATAAACAAGACAATGAAGATTGAATTGGCTAATGCTCTACATCAACTCACACGCCTAAAAGCTAATCATCATATTTCTTCTCTCAATTTGCTAAAAGCTCCAAAATTCCTTACTCAATTACTTTAGCAATCTAGTTTCCATAAGCTTAAGTTGTGTAGTATCACAGTTGTGATAAACAGTTTTGTAGAAAACATTCACACACCTAGATTTCAATTCTTTGTAAGAAAGTGATTCCTTGAGAAACTGGTTTGTGGTTTGACTCAAGAAGGCTCTAGCAGTTGCTAAAGCAGATTGTAATATTCAGTTGAATATAGTGGATTAAGACCTCGTTGGAGAGAGGCAAAATCACCTTGACGGGTGGACTGGAGTAGTTTGAGATCAAACGAACCAGGATAAAAATATCGTGTTCATTGCATTGATTTTCAGTTTTACAATTCAACCCCCCTTCTTGTGTTTTTCACTTCTTCAATTGGCATCAAAGCGCCTGGTTCTGAGCTAAAACACCTAACCGTGTCAGTACAAGATCCAGCGTCAGAAAAACACAATGGCAGGAACTTATTCTCACACCAGCAATGACAACAATGAAGACAGAGACAGATTCAGCGGCAAACCTCCAGTCTTTGATGGAGAAAATTTTGACTACTGGAAAGACAGAATTGAAAGCTTCTTTCTGGAACATGATGCTGATCTGTGGGACATGGTGACAGATGGATACACGCACCCTGTGAATGCAAACGGTCAGAAGATTGATAGGAAAGCAATGTCTGACCAACAAAAGCGTGACTTCAAGAATCACCACAAGGCCAGAACCATCCTTCTCAGCGCCATCTCTTACGCTGAATATGAAAAGATCTCTAACAGAGACACAGCAAAGAACATGTTTGACTCACTCAGAATGACGCATGAAGGCAACGTTCAGGTCAAAGAAACTAAAGCTCTTGCGCTCATTCAGAAGTATGAGGCATTCAAATGGAAGAAAGTGAATCCATTGAAACAATGTTCTCAAGATTCCAAATTCTGGTGGCTGGTCTCAAGGTTCTGGACAAAGGATACTCTACTGCTGATCACGTCAAGAAGATCATCAGAAGCTTACCAAAGCAGTGGAGACCAATGGTTACAGCTCTGAAGCTTGCAAAAGATCTCAACAAAATTTCTCTGGAGGAACTTATCAGCTCCCTCAGAAGTCATGAGATAGAGCTAGAAGCTGATGAACCTCAGAAGCAAGGTAAGCCTCTAGCATTAAAATCTAACAAAAAATCTGAGTCTAAAGTTTTGCAGGCAGTTGAAGAAACATATGATGGATCCTCATCAAAAGAAGACGAACTTTCTCTCCTCTCTAGAAGAGTGAATCAACTGTGGAAGCAGAGACAAAGGAAGTTCAGGAATCCCAGAAGATCTGATCAGAACGAGTCTTCTTCTAGATACAGAAGGACAGATTCTTCCTCTGGATACAGAATATCTGAAGGCTCCTCAGGAAGCAGAAATCCAAACACCAAGGACATCATCTACTATGAGTGCAATGAGCAAGGACACTACAAGAGTGACTGCCCAAAGCTTCAGAGGGAAAAGCCCAAAAAGAAGTTTAGAAGAGAAAAGAAGAAAAGTCTCATGGCTACATGGGATGACTCTGACTCGTCTGAAGCTGACTCAGAATCAGATGATGAGAGAGCAAACATAGCTCTCATGGCCAACATTTCAGAAGATAGTGAAGCTTCTGAATCAGACTCAGAATCAGATACTGAAGAGGTATTTCCTGACTTTGCAATTAATTTTACTAAGGTTGAACTTGCTGAAAGCCTTAATGAAATTCTGGAAAGGTACCAGCAGATTAGAGTTAAATTCAGAAACCTGAAAAGGAATCTTGAATCTGACTCTGATAAGACTGAGAGTCTTAAATTGGAAAATTCTGAGCTGAGAAATAAAATTTCAAAATTATAAAATTCTTTACAAAACTCTCAGAAGGAACCAATTTCTGAAACTCCCAGCAGCGCTGATGAGATCATCAAGGAGTATGATCACAGTTTCCAGAAGTTCCTTGCTAAAAGCATAGATAGAAGCAAAATGGCTTCAATGATCTATGGAGTTAGCAGAAACGGCAGGAAGGGAATAGGATACCAAGGTAAGGTTCCTACACCAAAGAATGTCATGGATTTAACCATTAAACACACTCCTCTGAATTCACATTTTGTGTATGGTCACACACATGATATTAAATACACTAGCAGTAAGTATTCTGTGAAACCAAAATTCAACCAGAGTTTTGGTAAATCTAACAAATCAGGACCCAAGAAAATCTGGGTACCTAAGGATAAAATAATACATATTGCAGATATCTTTAGCAGCAAATCAGAAACACCAGTCATGGTACCTGAACTCTGGCTGCTCGCGACACATGACGGGAAGAAGGCATATGCTCCAAAGCCTGGAACTTAAGCCTGGAGGCCACGTTGGCTTTGGAGGCAATCAGAGGGGAAAGATAATTGGCTCTGGAACTGTAGGTAATGGAAATCTTCCCTCTATTAATAATGTTCTTCTAGTAGATGGATTAATGCATAATATGTTATCCATAAGTCAATTAAGTGATAACGGTTATGATATAATCTTTAATCAAAAATCATGTAAAGCTGTTAGTCAGAAAGATGGGACTATCCTGTTTAATGGAAAGAGGAAAAACAACATCTATAAAACTAAACTTTCTGAACTGAAAAGTCAGAATGTAAAGTGTCTTCTGTCTGTTAACAACGAGCAGTGGATCTGGCACAGAAGATTGGGGCATGTTAGTATGAGAAGAATATCTCAGATTAACAAACTCAATATGGTCAGAGGACTTCCTAATTTGAAGTTCAATTCAGATGCTCTGTGTGAAGCATGTCAGAAAGGCAAGTTTGCAAAACCTTCTTTCAAATCTAAAAATGTTGTTTCTACCTCTAAGCCATTAGAACTTCTGCACATTGACTTATTTGGACCAGTTAAAACTGCTTCAGTCAGTGGTAAGAAGTATGGGTTAGTAATCGTAGATGACTATAGCAGATGGACATGGGTAAAGTTCTTAAGACACAAGGACGAGTCACAGTCTGTGTTTGTTACCTTCTGTAACCAAGTTCAGAATGAAAAGGATCTTAGAATCGTTAAAGTCAGAAGTGATCATGGTGGAGAGTTTGAAAACAAAGATTTTGAGTCATTCTTTAATGACAGAGGCATTCTGCATGATTTCTCTTGTCCTAGAACTCCCCAACAAAATGGAGTTGTAGAACGAAAGAACAGAACATTGCAAGAAATGGCCAGAACCATGATCAATGAGACAAACGTTGCTAAGATCTTCTGGGCAGAGGCAATAAACACAGCGTGCTACATTCAGAATAGAATCTCAATAAGACCTATTCTGTAAAAGACTCCATATGAATTGTGGAAGAACAGAAAGCCCAACATTTCATATTTTCATCCATTTGGATGTACTTGTTTTATATTAAATACAAAAAATTATTCGAACAAGTTTGACTCTAAAGCACAGAAGTGTATTATGTTAGGATACTCTGAACGCTCAAGAGGGTACATAGTATACAATACAGAAACACAGATTGTGGAAGAATCAATCAGTGTTTGTTTTGATGATAAGCTTGACTCTGAAAAGTCAAAGCAGAATGAAGTTTTTGCAGGTATGGAAATTGAATTTACAGGTTCTGAAGACAAGTCATCAGAAGCTCTCAACACAGACACTCCTTCAACGTCTGAAAGGAGCACTGCTAGCAATCCTACAACAGTTGCTGATCAACCTCAGAAGAGATTACCCAAAAGCAGCTTGGATCATCCAGAAGAAACTATCTTAGGAAGAAAGGAAGATCCAATCAGAACAAGAGCAAGCTTCAGAAACTCTGAAGAATCCCTCATGGGACTTGTGTCTCTGATTGAACCTTCTTCTATTGATGAAGCACTTTTGGACAACGACTGGATTCTAGCAATGCAAGAAGAGCTGAATCAATTCACCAGAAATGACGTATGGGATCTTGTTCCCAGACCAAAAGGATTCAACGTCATTGGAACAAGATGGGTGTTCAGAAACAAGCTAAATGAACAAGGTGAAGTCATCAGAAACAAAGCACGACTGGTAGCACAAGGTTATAGTCAGCAAGAGGGGATAGACTATACAGAAACCTTTGCTCCAGTCGCCAGGATAGAATCTATCAGACTTTTAATTTCATTTGATGTTAATAGAGGCATCACTCTGTATCAGATGGATGTCAAGAGTGCATTCTTAAATGGTTATATAGAAGAAGAGGTTTATGTGCACCAACCCCCTGGTTTTGAAAATACAAAACAACCAGAACATGTTTTCAAACTAAAGAAGTCACTATATGGTCTGAAACAAGCTTCCAGAGCTTGGTATGAAAGACTAAGTAACTTTCTGTTAGAAAACGAATTCGCCAGAGGGAAGGTGGATACTACCTTATTCTGTAAGTCAGTTAAGAATGACATCTTAGTCTGTCAAATTTATGTTGACGATATTATTTTTGGATCTACTAATCCTTCTCTTGGAAGAAAATTTGCTAAGTGTATGCAGGCAGAATTTGAGATGAGCCTCATGGGGGAACTGAAATTCTTTCTAGGAATTCAGATCAATCAAACTCCAGAGGGAACTTACATTCATCAGAGCAAATATGTCAGAGATCTTCTGAAGAAATTTGACCTCTCAGAATGTAAGCCATCAAGGATTCCAATGCATCCCACGTGCATTCTGGAAAGAGAAGAGGTAAGCAAAAAGGTAGAACAGAAGGTCTACAGAGGTATGATTGGTTCTCTCCTTTATCTGACAGCTTCAAGACCTGATATCTTATTCAGCGTATGTATTTGTGCTAGATTCCAATCAAATCCTAGAGAATCTCACTTAACAGCTGTTAAGCGAATTTTCAAGTATCTGAAAGGTACTACTAATCTAGGTTTATTTTATAGAAAATCTAGTGATTACAGCTTAGTAGGCTACTGCGATGCTGACTTTGCTAGAGACAGAGTAGAGCGTAAAAGTACTTCTGGAAGCTGCCAGTTTCTGGGAGAAAATCTGATCTCTTGGTCCAGTAAAAGGCAATCCACAATTGCGCTATCAACAGCAGAAGCTGAGTACATAGCAGCAGCAGGATGTAGCACACAAATGCTCTGGATGAAAAGTCAGCTTGAAGACTTCCAGATTTTTGAGAGTAACATCCCTATACTCTGTGACAATACTTCTGCTATTTACTTAAGTAAGAATCCTAATTTACATTCTAGGGCTAAGCATATAGAAATAAAACATCATTTCATTAGGAACTATATTCAGAAAGGAATTTTGAATTTAAAATTTATTGATACAGACCATCAATGGGTTGATATCTTCACTAAACCCCTTTCTGAAGATAGATTCAATTTCATTCTGAAACATCTCAGCATGAAAATCTTCCCAGAGTGAAAATGTTTTAATTCCATATATTATCTTTCAGAATGTATTTGTTTTACTGTGAACTTCTGATCAATCTCTTTTCAGAAAGATAGAACATGCAGATTGTATCAGATGCTAGTCTTAAAGATCTGAGTGTTTCAGCTCAAGGATAGACGTGCTGATCACTAAATCAAATAAGTGTCATCCAATAATCAGCAAATCTCTGAATCAGAACACGCGTGCACGCTTCTGAGAAGGCAAAACACTGATTGGGTGCATTGAGACACATGTCTGGTAACCGTTTCAAGTATCTTTCTCAAATCCCCCAAAATCAGCAAGCATTAAATGAAAGTAATCATGTTTTAAAATGTAATCATGATTTTATTTTCTCTTTCTTGAAACCGTTTACATTTTCAAAAAGTATTTTGAAATCTATTTAAGCACTTTAACTTCTCACATTAATCCTTTACCGTTTCTCATAATCTCTCAAATATTTTCTGCATTTTCTCTGTGTGTTCATCTCTTTCAAACTTAAACCCTTTTCTCAGTTTTCTCAGTTTTCTCAGAAAAACCCTAAGTGTGAACATGGCAACATCCAGCAGTGCTTCTGCAGGTTCTCAGAAGAAAGCTTCCTCTGAACAGTACCAAGTTCCTTTCAGAACACTCCTTACACCAGTGAAGAATCTAGAAGTGTTGTCTGAACTGATTATTGACTTTGGCAGTCTGAAAGAGAATGGTTTTGACTTGACAGAAGAAGTTAGGGCACAGAAATGGGAGAGATATTTTGACAGGTTGGTTGGACCAATGTTCCCAGTTTTAGTCAAGGAGTTCTATATTTATGCGTCCTCTTCAACACATCAAGTTACCTCCTACATAATGGGAAAGAAGATTGTGATCACTGAGGATCACATAGCAAAACTGGTTGGTTACAGTGGCGGTGGCGTTCGCTGTATTGATATGGCTGAAAGATGCTCTGACGTTGGTGTCATAGCAGAACAGATTTTCACCCTTGGGGTGCCCAGCAGCAAGATCAGAGACCTAAAGGATCACCACAGAGTTTGGGCGAAGATCATTCTGGGGTGCTTTAATCATAGGAAGCCAACAAGTTCCCCTGATTATATAAATATAGATCAGCAGTTTCTGATCTATTTTATTAATCAGAAGGTAAAAATAAACTTGGCTCATCTTCTGTTTAATCACCTCAGAACCAGCGTGAAGGAGACCAGGGAAGAAGAAAGAACAAAGAGGGATTGGATACCCTTTGGCAGGTTAATATCAGATATTCTGACTGAGAATTGGCTGATAGAGCACCTTATAGAAGCTCAGGAGTTAAGCACTATTGAACCAATTGTTGGCAAGCCTCTGAACGCCAAGAATCTGAAGAAAATGAAATTAATAGAGAATATCAGAAAGGAACCCAACGTTACTCCTATTGCTGACATCACCAGCAGAAGAGTCCCACTGAGCGAATTTCCATTATTTTCTGAGATAGAATCTAAACCAGTGGTGGTTCTCAGATACTTGGACGCGTGCAAGGCTGATGGTACAGATCCCAAGCTAAATATCAAAGATCTGCACCAACCTCAACCAGAAGTTACACTGAAGAAGACGAAGAAAAGGAAGGCCACTTCAGAAGGAACATCCCAGCAGACTCCCAAGAAAAGAGGTAATTTATCTGCTGCTTCTGTTTTAAATTCTTCTGCTATCCCAACATCAATCCCAACTCCAGCTTCACATGAAATTTCAATCCCCATGCTAACTATAGATGAAACCGAACCAGAAGATGACCCTTCTGAGGCACTAACACTCAGAAGACCCCGCACCAAACATCCAAAACCTACAACTTCAACAACATCAGAACTTGACAAAGTTATGTCTGATATTGATCAACGTGTCTCTGATCACCTCTCAAATAATCCAAACAATGAACCATAAATTTCCCACTCTCCTCAACTAGAACAACCTCTCTCACCCATACCAGAAGAACCACATATTCCTGAACAACCAGAAATTCCTCCTCCTTCTCCACAACCAGCAATTCCTCCTCCCTCTCCTCAACCAGAAATTCCTCAACCATCACCTCCTCAACCTGAGTTTCATCACTCTGAAACTCCATCCCCTAAACCTCATTCTCCTCAATCCTCTGAGCCACAACCTCTGGCAATTCAGCTGCCATGTGGAACAACTGTAACCATGGCCCAGTTGCCATCCTCGCCAGAATCTACCCCTCTAAACACTCCCAAAACTCCCCCCGGTCCAATTATTATTTCTGATTCTCCCACTCCATCTCCCAAACAAACTACAGAATACCCCAGCAGGACCTTCATCGATTTAACAATCCTTGACCGTCTTGCTGATCTCAAACATAAAATAGCCATTCCAAAACCAAAACAGCCAGATGTTGGCTCTGGCATTGTGAATTTTGAAACAGGTTTGCAGCAGTGGATTGCTTCTCTGAAGCAAGTCTATCCTGGAATGATTGATCCTGCTGCCTCAGACCAGCTCTGGACACGATTCAGAATTTGGGTACGTGTTGAAGCTCTAAAATTGCAAGACATCAATTATGAGCAAGCACAGCAGAATTTCAGCAAGCTTCTGAACAAAGTTGGAAGTCAGCTGCTGAAAGAAGACATGCTCCTTCTGGATAGTGAGCCATGGTCTGAGAAGCGTCCAGCTTCACAAGTGCAGCCAGAAGAAGATCAAACAATTCAAGCTGAAGATGTTGCAGAAAGCTCTCAGAAAATGATCAGAAGATGAAGGAAAGGATGGATGTGCAGGACAACAAGATAGATACAGTAGTCAGCATGGTGCACAAGCAGACTGAAACTGCTGATCAGATTAAAGCAATGCTGGAGACTCTGTTCACACGCTTTCCTCCCACACCTTAGATTTTCATTCATGTTATTTTCATGTTTTATATGCATATCTTCTGTACTATTTTGTCTGGCTCTGAATATTTTAATATAACAAGTGTTTCTACTCTTATCATTTTAGCACATCACTTACACTTTTTGATTGCTGACAAAAAGGGGGAGAACAAGAATGATATTTTTCAATAACGGATTACTAAGACAAAAAGTCTCAAACATTCTAACACTCTGACATACTTGAATGTTTTCTGTTTTTGCATAAGTCTACAGGTACAAGAATGCTCTCTGATACACTGAAGCCCAAAGCAAAGCTCTGATATTCTGATCTGAAGTTCTGACAGTCAAAGCTCTGATATTCTGATCTGAAGCTCTAACACTCTGATGTTCAGAAAGTCAATAAAGATCCGATTCTGAAGAACTCTTGGAATTAAAAAGGGAAGTAATAAATTCAGGGGAGTATCTTCGACCCCAACTCCTCTATCCCTTATCTTTGATAAATCCTCATTTAATTCTGATACAACTTTTCATTTAGTTATCTCTGATTCTTTTCACGCTATTCTCAATTAAAAATATATAGTTTTTGTCATCATCAAAAATGGGGAGATTGTTAGAACAAAGTTTGAATCTACTACCCTAAGTTTAAGTTTTGATGATAAAAAAATGCTAAGATATATTAATCATGTGATTCATGTAAAGAACTATTTGCTCCCAAAAAATTACTTTCTGTTCTACAGAAACTCTGATGGGTATCAGCAAGAGTACATCTTAATCAGCATCAGATAATTGGATATCAACATCAGCATCAGAAGTTGCTATATCAGAATACCAGAATCAGAAGAACAACTCACGCTTATGCTGAAGCTTGATGAACAGAACTACGCTTAACACTCTGATCTCTGATAAAGACAACAACAGTTCATCAGCACTTAAGCAGCGTCAGAATGAGCCAAAGCCAGAACACGCTTTAAGTAGCAACGGTACTGTGCATTCAAGACGAGTTATTACCAACGGCATCATTCCAGACAACATATGCTTAATAAGGAAAGTTTGTTATTGGCATTGAATCAAGATTATTGCTCCAACGTTCACCAATTTCAATGCTATATAAACAAGACAATGAAGATTGAATTGGCTAATGCTCTACATCAACTCACACGCCTAAAAGCTAATCATCATCTTTCTTCTCTTAGTTTGCTAAAAGCTCCAAAATTCCTTACTCAATTACTTTAGCAATCTAGTTTCCATAAGCTTAAGTTGTGTAGTATCACAGTTGTGATAAACAGTTTTGTAGAAAACATTCACACACCTATATTTCAATTCTTTGTAAGAAAGTGATTCCTTGAGAAACCGGTTTGTGGTTTGACTCAAGAAGGCTCTAGCAGTTGCTAAAGCAGATTGTAATATTCAGTTGAATATAGTGGATTAAGACCTCGTTGGAGAGAGGCGAAATCACCTTGACGGGTGGACTGGAGTAGTTTGAGATCAAACGAACCAGGATAAAAATATCGTGTTCATTGCATTGATTTTCAGTTTTACAATTCAACCCCCCTTCTTGTGTTTTTCACTTCTTCAGAGTCATCTGCCCCAGCATCTGGGTTCTCATTGTATCTACCTCAGCTTGCAGATGTTTCAGCCGTTCGTCTTTATCGTCTTCTGGACTGTTCCTGACCAAAGTCCCCATGAGAAGTGTTCTCATCTCTTCCTGCCCCTTGGATAGATTTAGGAGGATCTCCCCGAACCGGGTCTCTTGAGCATGAAGATCCTGGTTGTCTTGTTGGGAAGCCATTGTTGAAAAAATTAGCGAAGAAGGTAAGTGACCTGTAACAAGGGTACCTATTATGTAATGATGTGTATGTATGCATGCAATGTTTTCAAGGATCTCGTGGGGTAAACAAGGAAATTGTTAGAATTTGAATTTCGTAGCTTGATTGAAGGAACTTCATGTTGTTGAGAGTCCTTCTTCAAGAGTCAAAGCTCACCATATCGAGTGGGTCATGGCCCCTGAATCAAGTCATTAACCTTGGCTAGAGGAAAATAAATCCCCTTTGCCCCTTGCTAGACATTTGATTCATTATGACCTGCATCACAAGCCCTTGAGATCCTTGAAATGGATTAGTCCTTATGTAGGATGTATGCAATGGTATGATGGCATGATGTTATGCTATGCGTGGAGTGATGTAAGTAAACCCTTTTATGAGCCCAGATTAAAGATTGTAAACAAAACCTGCAAGGCACTCATGCTGTCAGATAACAAGAATGTGCAAGTAGTTCGAGTTTAAAGGCACACAAGTCACACATATAGCCTTAAGAGTTTAGGCCAACATGAAATTTAGGTACTACCCTCTTGAAGTTGGTGGGCTCAAAACCTGTCCTATCAAAAGTAATCGGGTTCTAAGGAGCTCAATATCATTGGGTTGTTTTCTATGTTCATTGTTTTGATTTAGCCACTGAACTGGCGATCAAAATATTCCAAGAAAACAACCCTCAATGAGTGTAGTATCGAGTATCTACCAACTTCGGACTGCACCAAAGTCGGTCATCTCACTACCCCTAAAGAGGCCAGGATGGTCAAGTAAGGTTCCTAAGGTCAGTTGATGCTTCACAACACCACGCGGCGGCCCCGTACTCTCCTTGACTTGACTCAAGGGTTACCGGTACTCACCAAAGTGCCACATCAATGTAGCAACTGCTTCAACCGTGTCGGTATACCCCACACAGTTCCCTCACAGTTTGTTGCTACTTCTAAAAGGGTATTCCCCAGATCCGGGTTAGGATATATGAAACTCCAAAACAAGCCCACAATATTAAAGCAAACAAAGCAAGCAATTGAAAACAAGAGTGGTCTAATCCTAAGGTACACCTCACTAAATAATATCATCCCCAGCAGAGTCGCCAGTTCTGTGATCGGTGGAAATATAACTGACTGTTTTTAGCTGGTTCACGAAATGTCGCGGTAAGCAAGAGTCGCCACCGTCTTTTATTTTCTCCAACAAGGAAAGGACAAAAGCACAACAAAATTCATTTTCGAGATGTTTCTCGGTTCGGGAGGTAGATTATAGAAAGGGAAGGTGTTAGCACCCTTTCTATCCGTGGTTATCCACGGGCTCTTAGGTACTTGCTCACTATGTTTTCAAAATGTTTTGCTTTTCTTGTGTTTGTGGGTTTTGAAAAAAAGTTTAGTTTGAAAAACTTCTAGGTAACTCTTGTATCAGTCCTCAAGAGTGTATGAAGTATTTGTTTGAAAACTTTTTGAAAGTGTAGGTGCGAAAAGTTGTTTTTTTGGTTTTGAAAGAGCAAGTACCCAGGAGAAATCTACCTACTCTAAGGAATTAAACTGTGTAAGAGTCCTTTAGACAGTACTATCCCACTATTGAGAAGTAGGTAGCACCGTCGTTGGAGTTATTCGGGTCAATTCGATTATAGGGACATGTGTGGTCACCAAAGCAATAGTAGGACGCCTTAGCGGTAACCCTAATGTCCTAGATCCTTTTTTTTATCCGAGGCAACCGTTTCGAGGCAACTGGATCTTTAGACAGGAGGGCGACCTCTAAAACACCCTATACTTGACGACCACCTCGAGGCAACCAAGTGAGGCGTACCCTAGGAGTGGCATGTGCATGTGTGTTGTTTCAATTCATATTATCTTTGAACATGCATCATTGTGAGCTACGGATTGATTTTATTTTTCATACAAGTCTCGCAGGCATAATTAACAGTTAATAAGTTGTGCGGAAAATAAATTGCGGGAAATTAAATCTAAACTATTACAAGGCGTCGGGTATTTACATCGCCAAAAACAAACCCTTTAATTTAAATTGCGGAAAGTAAAATAAAGCAATAAATAAATAAAGTCCTAATTAAAGTTATTACATTCCGGAAGCAAGTACAATAATATGGAAAAATGGATCGCGTGCGGGAAATTAAATTGGATGCGAGTTTTTTGGGTTTTGACCCCTTTTTTTATTAAAGAAAGGAATTTTGTTTATTTTTGAATTAAATGGAATTAAATTAAATGAACAATTAAATTAAATTAAATAATGAAAATATTTTTGTATTTTTGAGTTTTTAAAGAAATAAAATAAATTGAATTAATGCTAATAAAAACCTAATATTCTAAATTGATTTTAAATATTGCAAAAAATATTAAAAGTTAAATCTAATTAAAGCTAAATTGATTAAATTAATTTATTTACAAAAATAAAAGTGATGAAGTTAATTTTAATAAATAAAATATTTTTTGTGTTTTTGATTTTATTAGGAAAAAATGTTAATTGGTTAGTGATTAATAAAAATAATAACGATTAATTAATTAAAGGAACATAATACAAATACAGAGAAAGTTTAGGAGTATACGACCCTGATTGGAGGGGTGAAATAGCTATTGGCGTCATGTGTAAACTGTTTTGTTTTGGCCATTTGTGTTTTGGCTTTTGGCCATTTGTGTTCTGGCCTCAACGTTCCTTAACCTTCTCAGGATGTCTGTCTCGCCATGTATTGGTGTCATGTGTAAGCGGTTCTGTTTTGGCCATTTGGCTTTTGGCTTTTGGCCATTTGTGTTTTGGCCTCAACGTTCCTTAATGAACCTACATGGGATCTTGTCTAAATCTGCAGTGTTGAATCTCATGAACACATTAAATAAATTACTATATATCATAAAATACAAATAAAGCCAATATATGAAGAAATTTAATGTTTAGGTCAATATGGCATGTATGAATGATTATACCCTTTTGATCATGGAGATCAAATCAACCTTACCCTTATTGGAAAAGTAGTGACATGAATGCTTTTATGCCCTTTTGATCATGGATAACAAGCCAGCCTTACCCTTACTGAAGAAGTAGTGAGATGTTGGTTTGTAACTGAGATGGCTTGTTTGTAGTGAGATGTTGGTTTGTAACTGGGATGGCTTGTTTGTAGTGAGAGAAGGATTTGTAATAAGGATTTCAAGGTTTTAGGGTTCTAGAAAGAATTTGATAATCTGACAGTGTTGTGGCAAGGTTTTTTTTTCTCTTTTGTTCTGGTTTGTGTGAAAAGAATGTGATTATATAATGGAAATTAGGGTAAAGAAAATGAGCTTTGAATGTGCAATTGGGCCTCCAATGTTCACTTGAGTTAGTCACTTTCCAGGCTAAATCGCAGGGACTTAAGTGCAATTTTTGAAGTTGAAATGTGAAAACAAAATGTAGCTGACATCGATAACTAACTCCTGTTCGAAAATTGGCTCAATCGAATAAACGGTGAATTAGTTATGAATTTTTGAAGTTTCAGCTCAGACAAACTTATTTGGGGCTCCAGTGTCGACTCTGACACGTTCTTCAATAAAAAACTGGTATTGATCGGAGCATAATTCGGTCTCGACTTTTGAAGAAAAGTTGTAGATCTCTGGGTCAGTGATCTTGTGTAAAAATATGAGCCCAGTCCGATAAAAATTGACCGAGTTATGAATTTTCGAAGTTTCGGCCCTGATGAAATAATATTCAGCATTCAGGATTTTCGGCGTGTCGTGCACTCTGAGCAAAAAAAGAAGGCCTTTTGAATACCGTTTGAACTCAGTACCTTCTGTGAAAATGTAGCCAACTCAATTTGTGAAATTTTGGCGCTAGAACCAGCTCGATACGATGAAAATAGACCAAGTTATGATTTTCTGAACATGACGCAAATAAACTTCTGTCACAAATTTTCTGTACGAAAATACTTGACAAATCCACATTTTTGAAGACTTTCTGATTGAAATTGGCTTCCATCCGTGAGAGATGAAAACATAGATGACGTCAAGACGGAATTTTGGCCACCGGAACGGGTTCAAAACGAGCCACGATATTTAAGTTATGAATTTTTTAGCGCGTAAAAACTGCACTTTCAGCACACTTTTTTCACCATATTTCTTTGAGAAAACTCACACAGTCATATACCTTCTTTAAAGAATTGACTCTTGAGCCGAACCTGGATTTGAGAATACATTATCAGAGATATCTTTGCGAAAGAACACCTGAATATGACGCGTCGGGTTGGACTTGTGAATTTTTCTTGAAATGTTTTGAGAAATATGGGAGGGCAAATTTTGGGGTACAACACATCCCATACAACAATTACAATAATATAAACAATGCAAAAGGAAATAAACGCGCGAAAAATTAAAAGTACGTCTAGACCTAAAGCAAATCTAAATGAAATAAGAAGAATCTTTTTGTTGTCTTATTTGATTTAAGAAAATAACTAAATTAATTATTCTAAAGTCTATTTAGAAAATTAAATTAAGAAAAATAGTCTAAGCTTTTTTTTTAGTTTTTTAGTACGGAAAGAAAATAATTAAAATTAAATTAAATCCTAAATTCTAATTGATTTTAAATTAAGAATAGTTAAAATTTAATTGATTAATTAATTAAAGAAATTAATTATTTAATTAAAAAGTCTAAGCCTAATTTTTTTGAGTTTTTTTATCATTGTTTGTTTAATTAAATAAAGAAAATAAAAGAAATTAAAACAAGACAAAAAATGCTAATCGGCCTAAGTATGCAAAAGAAAATAAAGGGGGTGTTGTTGATGAAATTGTCAGGCCCAAGACTAATATTGAGCCCAAACCATGCTGAATCAGGTAAGGGGAAACTCTGAGGGCGCATGGTGGATCTCCAATCAAGGCTCTTGGATTCTAGCTTGGATGTGATCTGATGGTCAGATCTGGTGGTGCATGATACACTTCTGGCCATGTGGAATATTGGATCATGTATGAAATATTATGAAAATGGAAAATGCTGGACCTGGGATTCGAACCCAAGTCCCTTCCTTCACATACATACGCCTTTACCAGTTGTGCTGCTACATCATTCATTTATATAAAGAAAACAATAACATTATATTAGAAAACCAACCCAATTATTTGAAAAATCAAAAAAAAATGCGCGCGCTGCTTTTACTGGCCAATGGGGAATTGACACACTTCGCGCCGGAGTCAACAAGTCCAGGGTGCCGGAGTCAACACTCCAGTCACCATCTCCAGCCAACTCAAAATGTGATCTTGCAAAATAAGCAAGCTAAATAAAAAGTAAGAACCCTATCCTTCATAAAATCATGCGCTGATTTCAAATTTGACCTTGGATTTTCCTGAAAACCCATGTATTACTAAGAACAAGCTTCATCTAAAACTTTACCCTAATAATCACAAAGTTCCAATCTCACGTCAAACCTCGCATGTAAAGGTTCCAACCTACCTAAAACTCCAACACTAGCATGAAGAAACACATGAAATCTATTAAAATGTTTAGATCACCAAATTGAATTTTGAGAAATACTTACAATCAGTGTACTTGAATCTGCGGTTTCGGATGTGGAATGCCTTGAGTAATGGCTGGGTTGAGGTCCTGGAAATCTCAGGAAGATGTTTAGACCCTTGGTTTGGCTAAATGATGGTTGGACCTTATTTTTTTCAAAATTCATGAATCTTGGCAATTTTTTGCAAATTTGTGTGGCTCTTTTCAGGTCGTGTCTCCGTATGTTTGGCTTGCACATGAGTTTTACTTAAAGGGTAGAGGGAGGAAACAAGCTTGAATGGAAAGAATCAAGCATTAACTTATGGTTTTAAAACAAAAATCACAATTTGAAAACTATCCATTTTTGTGTGGTTCTTGCCATCTTTTCTTGGTACATGAACCTGGACACATTTTGCACGAAATTATGGGCCCAATGGTGACCAAACACATTAGCCCAAATGTCCAACACAATAACCTATCATTTTATGCATTTATCTTGTATTTATTTAATTTTAAATTGAATAAAAATCAAAATAAATGCAAATAAAATATAAGGCATGCAAATTTTATTTTAGAGGCCCTTCATAATGTCATGAAATTGTTTGAAGTCCAAAAAGTTTAGCCATTGCCTTAAAAGTTCAAGTTTGCACATTGCACATTTCTTGAAATTTTCCAAATTTTCCCAAATCGGGAAAGCCATAACTTGCTCAATTTTTATCTCATGATTATGATCTTGGACTTTTTGGAAAGCCCAAGATGTCTACTTAAATCGATCCTTTGATAAATTTTGTATTGGAAGGCTATATCTTGATGTAAAAGGTCTTGTAAAAAAGTGGCTTTTGTTGACTTTCTGAAAATGACCTGTAATGTCTGAGCTTGTATCTTTCAATTGATGCATTTCTTGAGCTTGACGGCTGAAGAGAAGTTGTAGGGAATTGGATTCTCTTCAAAATTAGATTTGGTGGAAAACTTTCTGATAAAGTATGAGAAAGTTATGCTTAGTCAAAGTTTGGTTGACTTTTCCTATAGAAACTTTAATTAGAAATTCTTGACTTTTGATGAATTAGGATAATTTCTTGAGGAATCATGATCAACCATTGATAAAATGATGTATATCACTTAAAAATGTTGATTTTGACCAAAAATCTTGAAGTTTGACTGTATATAGGCCACAGTTGACTTTTGACCAAATATAGTTGATTTTCAGGCCTTTGAGCAGTTGATTGAGCAAACTTGTTGTGCAAGGAATGAAATTTGGCATGGATAATTTTGAGGACATATTAGGACCATGGAAAACATTTGAGACCATTGGAGCTCACACATCTTGATTAAAATTGAAACCCTAGTTTGAGATTCATTGCTTTTGGAGGAGAACTTGTCTGGTCAATTCTTATTCATCCTTGAGCAAGTTATGGACCTCAATGGGAATGCCTTGAGTAAAATAAGAGGGCAGACTTTGGGGTACAACAGCTACCCCTGTTCAATCTTCTTAGACCTGAGGATGTATATTGGTTGGTCTTCCTTTCGTGATCTGAAGGTGGAAGATGATTGAACACTAGAGTGCCTAGAAATTTGCACTCGTCTGAAGTGATATCGTTGGTGGATAATATCGGGAATGGGCTTGTAGATGCCATTTGGAAAAGATGACGGAGGACTGTCAGAGATGGGCTTAAAGATGCCATCTAAGGAATATGACGGAGAGTCATCGGAGATGGGCTTAGAGATTCCATCCAAAGTAGATGATAACTTCACAAGAAGTCTCTTTGTGGGGATACATGTTCCTGCTGTCTGAGAAGGAGTCCGGTGGGGAATTTTTTTGGGGAATAGAGTCTAGGAGCTTCGGTTGTACGTTAATCTATTGGGATTTATCTCTTGATTGGAGAGACGAAAGTGAGTTGTTATCTGGTCGGGATTCAGGCTTCACGGCGACTTGTTGAGGACAATAAGACTGACTGCTATCTGGTTGTATTCGAGGCTTCACAATGACTTATCGGGGAATATGAAATTAACTGCCATCTGGCCGGCTCCAGGCTTGCAGTAATTGTAGACGTTGAACTGTTATCTGGTTGTATCCAGGCTTCAATGATTTGAAGAAATTAAGCTGTTATATGGCCGGGTCTAGGATTCAACTTGAATCTGAAGTATACCTTTATCTGGTCGGGTCCAGGATTCAGTGTCATAGGTTATACTATCATTCGGTCGGATCCAGGCTTCATAGTAATTAATAAAATGCTATCTGGTCGGATTCCAGGCTTTATGGTATCTTTAACTGGATAAGAATCAAAAAATCTTAGTATCGATTTAACTGAACCAGAGAAAGTATCTACCAGAAAAGAATCAGGATAAATCATTGGTCGATTTAAACTGAACCAGTAGAGGTCTTGAGTTATCTTTAACTGGAATAGAATCAGAGAAATCTTAGGGTCGATTTGAATGAACCATAGAAAGTATCCACCGGAAATGAATCAGAATAAATCATTGGTCGATTTAAACTGAACCAGCAGAGGTATTGAATTATCTTCAACTGGATAAGAATAAAAAAAATATTACGGTAGATTTGACTGAACTAGAGAAAGTATCCACCGAAAATGAATCAGAAGAAATCATTGGTCGATTTAAAATGAACCAGTAGAGGTATTGAATTATCTTCAACTGGATAAGAATCAGAAAAATATTATGGTTGATTTGACTGAACCAGAGAAAGTATCTACTGGAAAATAATCAAAATAAATCATTGGTCGATTTAAACTGAACTAGTAGAGGTATTGAATTATGTTCAACTAGATAAGAATCAGAAAAATATTAGGGTTGATTTGATTGAACCAAAGAAAGTATCTACCAGAAAAGAATCAGAATAAATCATTGGTCGTTTTTAACTGAACCAGTAGAGGTATTGAGAATGATTTTTCTGAGGAAAATGCTGGAATAGCCTTTCGTTAGATGTAGCCTTTGAGAAGACTGTTAGGCCATATAAGCAGTTAATGGTGTTTGTTGATTGATCTTACCTGAAAAGATAAAGAGTTAGTCGTATGCAATGTCATGATGTATGAAATGCATCGTGTAATGATATTCTCAAAATAAATGAGATTATGCTGTATGCAATATATATGCGCCTGCCATGATGTATGAACATGGAATGCTGTTGCGACATTTCCTAGTATGGGAAAATAAATCCCTGATTGCTTGCTGGAGAGTACTGGGAAGTTGACTCCCGGACTGCTATTTGGTAGATGAGGAAAGTGATTCTTTTATTTCCCCTGGGGATGATGAATGGAGATGATTTTCTGGCGATTTCCTCTTTCTGTTTGGGGATACTCTGTGGGGATCTTTGACATCTGCTTGAGAATGCTCCGCTGGGGAGAAGATGCTTTGTTGGAAAATCTTACCAATGTAGAGAAATAAACTCCGTTGAGGGAATAACTTCCGCAACTAGGGAAATAAACTCTACCGGGGTGAGGCTTTATAAACTGTTTGAGATTATAAAACTTTGCTGGGGAACATGGATTTCAGTTCTCTGAGGGAACTTTGTTGGAGGAGGTAATTCCTGCATGGGGAAGAAGAGGTCAAAACTTTGGTTGTTTTCACTCTGTGGGGACATAGACATCATTAGGACGTATGCTGAAGATGTAGCGGTGAATTTGTAGTAAGATGACTCTGCCTTTGTACCTGATGGAGAACATAACTACGGGGACTACAAATGGATTTTTGGACTTTGTCCCGTTTCTTAAAGTCATTTGCAATAGTCTTTCTGCTTTTTATGCAAGTATTTGTAAACAGTAATCATTCAAATGCATATGCCAAAAATAATCAATGGATGTCTTTTGCAAAACAAAACAGAAAAAATGAAAACAAAAAGTTTTGTACTTTCAAAGAAGTGTTTTGTATTGATTTTGAAGTTTGTCTATAATAGGCATTTTTTATCCAAAGAGACTGATATTCTAGTAGGATAATGTCGTCGTGAAAATGAAAACTATACAAAATAGTGTACAAAGAGAAAACAGATATGTGTAATAATCCCATTGAGTTTCAATTCTGATATTTCCCTTATGTCCTTGAGCGTATCATCACTTTTCTACTTGTCCAAAGTTGACTAGATTGATTGGTATCGTTTGAGCTTGATAGTTGATACTGGAGTCTAGTTGCAAAGTGATCCAACGGGACATAGTTATACGCTTTAAATCCCTAACTTTTTCCTGGACCACCCCTTCGGGTTTTTAGTTCACCGGGATACCCTTTTTTGCCCAAGCCGCCTTTTCAGGTTTTCGACTTGCCGGGTGTACAGATTTTTTTTGTATTTATCCCTAATTTTGCCCGAACCCTTTTGGTTCGCCGAGATGCCCTTATTTTTGCCTAGGCCAGTTAACCTAGCGGGTCTTTATTCATGCGTAGTATCTTTTAACTATGTCCGCATTCACAGGGTGAGGAAGGTCATCATCGTCCATAGTGGTTAAGATCATGGCTCCACCAGAAAATATGTTCTTGATCACAAAAGGCCCTTCCTATGTGGGAGTCCATTTTCCCCTAGGATCACCTTGTGGAAAATGATGCGCTTGATTACTAGATCACCAACTTGATATATCTGATGTCTGACCTTCTTGTTAAAATCCTTGATCATACGCTTTTGGTACATCTGAATATGACAAACAGCCGCGAGCCTTTATTCATCAATCAGGTTCAGTTGGTCAAGTCGGGTCTAGATCCATTCATCTTCGTTCAAGCCTGCATCCTTCATGATTCTCAAAGAAGGGATCTGGACTTCAATAGGTAGGACAACCTCCATACCATACACCAGAGAGAAAGGTGTTTCTCCTATTAACGCACGTGCTGAGGTGCGGTAATCATGAAGAGCATATGGTAACATCTCATGCCAGTCTTTGTATGTCACCATCATCTTCTGGACGATCTTCTTAATATTCTTATTAGCAGCTTTCAAAACGCCATTCATCTTCAGCCGGTAAGGAGAAGAGTTATAATGCTGGATCTTAAATTGCTTATAGAGTTCAGTGATCATAGTGTTGTTGACATTTGTACCATTATCTGTAATGATTCTTTTGGGGATACCATACCGATAGATAAGTTTAGGCTTGATGGACCACTCCACAACATTCTTGGTAACATAAGCAAATGATGAACCTTAACCCACTTTGTGAAGTAATCAATGACGACTAGGATAAAGCGATGCCCGTTTGAAGCGGTAGGTCTGATTTCTCCGATCATATAAACGCCCCACATTGCAAAAGGCCAAGGAGCAGTCAAGATGTTCAAAGGAACCAGAGGTACATGTATTTTATCAACATAGATCTAGAACTTGTGACAAGTCCGTGAATGCTGATAACCGTTTTCTTCCATAGTGGACCAATAGTATCATGTCTGTAGGATCTTTTTAGCCATGGTGTGTCCACTAGAATGGGTGCCAAAGTTACCTTCATGTAAATCTTCCATAATCTTCTCTACTTTGCTCTTGTCTACACACCGAAGTAAAGTAGAGTCGTGGTTGCGCTTGTAGAGGATTCCATTATTGAGGAAGAACTTTGTAGAGAACCTTATCAGAAACTTCTTATCATTGGCAGATGCCCCCTCGGGGTATTCTTGAGCTTCGAGATACCTTTTCACTTCGTGGAACCAAGGTTTGTTTGTTACCCCTTCATTATCGATCCATAGCAGTAAGTTGGTTCATCCAACCTCTCAATAGTGATATGAGGAGCTTCATTGTCCCATCTGACTTTGAACATGGATGACATAGTAGCTAGCGCATCCGCTAACTGATTTTCTTCTCGTGGAAAATGTTCAAAGGTGACTTCTTCAAAGTGTGGAAGCAATGTTAATACATACTCTTAGTAAGGGATGATATTAGGGTGCTTCGTATCCCACTCTTCTTGGATTTGACTTATTACCAAGGCCGAATCTCCGAAAACACTCAAGAACTTGATTCTTAGGTCAGTAGCAGCTTTGAGACCCATGATATATGCTTCATACTCAGCCATATTGTTGGTGCAGTTGAAACATAGTCTGGTGGTGAAAGGAGTATGACAGCCCTCGGGAGATATGATTACAACACCGATACCATTGCCAAATGCGTTGGAAGCTCCGTCAAAAACCATAGTCTATCGGGATCCTTTCTCAGGTCCTTCATCCGGTCCAGGTTCTTCATAATCAGTCACTAACATGATATTCTCATCCGGGAATTCAAAGTTCATGAATTGGTATTTGTCCACAGCTTGATGAGCCAAATGATCAGCTAATACACTCCCCTTGATTGCTTTCTGGGTTGTGTATTAAATGTTGTATTCGGTCAGGATCATTTGCCATCTCGCTATTTTTCCGGAGAGGGCGGGCTTCTCAAAGATGTACTTGATATGATCCATCTAAGATATCAACAAAGTATTATGGGTCAACATATACTATCTCAGTCGGCGAGCAGCCCATGCCAAAGTGCAGCAAGTTTTCTCGAGCAGTGAGTATCTTGTTTCACAGTCGGTAAACTTTTTGCTAAGGTAGTATATTACTTGCTCTATTTGACCAGACTCGTCATGCTACCCCAGCACACAACCCATTGAATTATCTAACACTTTTAATTACATTATCAAAGATTTTCCTTCAATCAGAGGAATCATAATTGGAGTCTCTTGAAGGTATTCCTTGATTCTATTAAAGGCAGTCTGGCATTCGTCATTCCATTTTACCACTTGATCTTTCTTCAGGAGTTTGAAGATGGGATCATAAGTAGCAGTTAGATGGGAAACGAACCTGGAAATGTAATTTAGGCGTCCCAAGAAACCTCTAACTTCCTTCTCAGTGCGAGGAGCCGACATCTCTTGTATAGATTTCACCTTTGCAGGGTCTACTTGAACACCCTTGTCCCTGACAATGAAACCTAGGATTTTACCAGACCTTACCCCAAAGGTGCACTTGTTCGGATTTAATCTCAACTTGTACGTCTTCAACCTATCAAACAGCTTTTGCAAGTGATCAAGGTACTCTTCTTCCGTTTGAGATCTGGATATTATGTCGTCAACATAGACCTCTATCTCATGGTGAATCATATCATGTAACAAAGCTAACATAGCTCGCTGATAGGTTTCCCCAACATTCTTCAACCCAAACAAAATCACTTTGTAACAGAAAGTGCCCCACTGTGTGATAAAGGTTGTTTTATCCATGTCTTCGGGTGCCATCTTGATCTGATTGTAACCAGGGAATCTGTCCATGAAGGAGAATACCTTATGTTGTGCGGTATTGTCAACCAGAACATCAATGTGGGGAAGCGAAAAGTCATCCTTGGAGCTTGCCCTATTCAAGTCTCTGTAGTCCACACACATATGTAACTTTCCGTCTTTATTAGGCACCAGAACTACGTTAGCAACCCATTGTTGATAAGAGGTGACAGCTAAGAACCCAGTGTTGAACTGATTCATAACTTCGGCTTTGATCTTCTCTGAAATTTCAGGGCGCATGCGACAGACCTTCTGCTTTATTGGAGGGCAGTCCTCTTTTGTTGGTAGGAGATGAACCACAATATCAGTGTCTAGTCCTAGAATGTCTTCATATGACCAAGCAAAGATCTCAACATAATCATGCAACATCTGTATCAACCGCTTTTTGACACTACGCTCCAAGTTTGCACCTACCTTGACTTCTTTTTTGTCCTCTTCTGTACCCAGGTCACTGTCTCAACTGGCTCTTCATGAGGCTATATAGCCCTTTCCTCCTGTTGTAACAGTCTAGCAAGTTCTCCCGGTACCTCACAATCTTCCTCACCTCCGTCCTCGGCTTGGTTGATTGGATTTTCAAAGTCATAACCAGCAACATCAAAACTTTTATCAATGGGATCCAGAGTGGATATGGATCTACAGTTTGATGCGTGAGTGTGTGTAAGAGCATAACTGCATTGATAAAATAAAAGCAGAAAAGAAAAACAAAGGGTGCAAAATTTGTATGCAAAACGTCCAATGCTTTATTAATGACATATGACATTAAAAAATGATAACCCTCACAAGTATACCATTATGCCTCGGGTAAGACACAAGGCCACAGAGTTTATATTGTTCATTTATTACATGTCCAGAAGAACAAAAAGACAATTACTCCTAAATAAAAGTAACCGGCACAAAGTCTTTAACTATCCAGTTACTGGGTCCACTGTTGATAGTAGGGAAGATCCAATTGTCCATGTCATAGTCACTGTCAGCATCTTCTATGGCGGAGACAACATCAATAGCATTGATTCTCGGGGCCATGTTTGGGCGTGGGTGTAGTTATAAAATTAGGATTTTCTAAAGCATCGAATTCAATCTCCTTTTCCTCAATCAGATCATGTACCTTGTTATTTAAAGCCCAGCAGTCGTTTGTATTATGCCCAGGAGTCTCAAAATGGTAGGCACACCGAGCCTTTGGATTATAGTGAGGATATGAAGTGTTGGGATTTTTGGGAGCTTCTCTCAAAGTTACTAGATTGGATTTCAGTAAGTGTGGAAAAACTTGAGACAAAGTCATATTAATCCGGGTAAACTGTCACGTAGGCCTCTCTGCTCTAGGATGGTTGTTCCTTTGTTGAGTAGCTGCAGGCTTGGATATCATTATAGCCCCTACTATTGGACGACGTTTGGTTCTGCCCTGATTTATTTGACTGTAAGCAGCATTGATCTCTTTCTTTCCCATGAAAGGTCTCTTTCCTGCACTTGAAGAGGTATCTTTTTTAATCTTGCCACTTCTAATACACGCTTCCACTCTTTCTCTAGTTAAGATAACCTCAGTAAAACCAGCTGAGGAGCTTCCAATCAGATGATTGAAAAAAGGACCAGATAGAGTGCCCAAAAGCATGTCCACCAACTCCCTATCAGACAGAGGGGGTTGGACTCTTCCTGCTAGGTATCTCCACTTCTGGGCATAGTCTTTAAAACCCTTGCTAGAACCCATTGACATACTTTGGAGTTGTGTACGAGTTGGAGCAAGGTTTGCTTTATACTGGTACTGCTTATAGAAAGAAGCAGCCAGGTCTTCCCAGTTAGGAATATTGGTCCCCTCCAGCTGATAGAACCACTCTAGCTGAATCCTGGATAAACTGTCTTGGAAGAAGTGGACCCACAAGTCCCTGTCAGCAGTGTGAAGTTGAATCTTCCTCACATAAGATCTAAGATGCATCTTCGGACACGAGACCCCATCATACTTACCAAACAATGGAACCTTAAACTTCTGCGAGATGACAACCCTTAAAACTAATCCCAACTCTTCAAAATCCATCCCAGGTACCCTCTGGATTTCCATTGCATTCAGACGATCCTCCAGCTGCTTGTATTTATCGTCAGCTAGAGGATATTTCTCCTCATTATAGTCATATTCACTGTCAGATTCCCTCGGGCTGAGGTCTTCTTCTCTTGTCTCCCCTTCCTGATTGTCTCCTTCTTTTGATGAAGTTACTAGTTCTGACGCTCGCCGCACTGGTCCTCTGATCCCTCTTCCCAAATTTACTACACCAGCTGGTTTCTTTGGCTTCTTCTTTTTGTCCTTCAGTATGAGAGCTTTCAGATCTTATTTCCCTTTAGCTAGAGCCACAATCATTTGCTGGAACTGGGTGTTTTGTACTTGGATATCCTTGATGTTTTGTTCAAGAGCCATTTCTTTAATTGTTGAAATAAACAGCGAAGAAGATAAGAACCCTGCTTTGAAACCTGCTTATGCAAGGAGATGTATGATATGCTTATGCAATGTTTTCAAGGACTTTATTGGATTTAAGATCTTTTAAACAAAACAAGAAACAAAACCCTTTATTGGTAAGTTTTTAAAGAAGCAAAAGATTACACAGGGACAAACATTGAAAGGAAATTCTAAACTCCTAAGTCTCCCATGGGCCCTTCCTCTTGGTGTTGAGGTAGGTGTTAAGATTCCTCTCTTCGTGAAGCTGCTTTGTTAATTCCAGCACCTTCTTCTCACTTGCATAGAATTGAACCTCAAAAGTATCTCGTTCTTCCTTGAGTTGGATCCGAGACTTTTGCAACTCTTTGAAGTTGGTTGGCATATTAGGATGGAGAATAATGCGGGACTCGCCCCCTTGAACAACAGGTTCCAAGATCACATGTAAGATGGAATCGTATGGAATCATAAGACTTTGGGCTTGAGCTCGTACCCATTTGAGGTAAGATTACAAAGGGATAGAGTTCTTGCGCCCCAAAGTCTTATTATCAGTCTTCTTAGTAATGCCCCAAGCACGGATGAACCTCTGACGATAATTTTGCAAATCATTTGAGTAGTTGAACACAATACCCGGGATGAGCATATCCAGTGGACCATCTCCCCGTGCATAGCTAAACTGACGTAGTGCTAAAGAAAGATTGTAGGTGATGCCTCCCCTAATGCCCAGGAGTGGCACATTAGGAAATTCTCTATAACGATCAATAAAAGAGATGTCTTATTGAGAGCGAGGACACTGTTGTACCCCAATTTTTCCCTCTAAGATCCCTTCATCTTACCATGTTGATTCATTCACAATAAGATCACATTAGGATTCTTGGTTCCCATCCCTATATTTAGCTTTTCTCTTTGAGGAATCACCAAGCACCTTGACTTGTGTTCTTTTGTGATCATGAATATTTTTGTCTTGATTTCTTCTTTTAATTAATGAAATCCAATGTTGGTTTGTGTTGCTTGTTACTCATGTAGGTAAAGGCAATAAGATTCAGCAAGTTGCTCCATGGGTTCATGAGTTTATTTCCATGCCCTAGTCAATAAAGCTTGAGAAGTTAAAACCTCACCATTTGATTTGTTTTGGAAAAAATTGCATGGCAAGGTTATTTTGATTCACCACATTTCAAGGTTATCAAATTTGTTTGAAAAGCACAAGGGATTAATTGGAGAAGTTGTCATGCTTGGACAAGGCTTTGTTCCCATTGGTCACAAATGCCTACTTCTCTCAATTCTCAAGATATGGAAATGGTTGTTGTTGCTATGATTTCTCATTATCATCCTCAACAACTTATATTTACAAAGCATTTGTTTTGGTACAAGAAGTTTGTTCAAATATTGTCAAGGTTCCTCCAAGCATTTTCTTGATCTATGAGCTAGGGTTTTGAACTTCAAAGGAGTATATCTTGCCCATATTTTGGTATTTTTGGGTGATTCCAAAGACATCATTCTCTTAAAAGGGGTATTAACAAATCAATTCAAAATTTCCAAGGTGTTTTCATGTGGAAAAAACTTGATAAGGAAGAAAGATTCCAAGTCCTCTAGATGAATCCCCAATTTTTCATGTGTGACTTCAAATGAGCATAACTTGGTCAATTTTTATCACCTTGATCCCATTCTTTTTCCATAATGATCTTGAATATGTGAACGTTTTTCTTTATTTTATGTTCAAAGTGAGAAAATGGATGGAAATTGCCTTAAGGATACAAAAGATTATAGGTCATTTCATGATTTTTTTTCCAACTTCAACAATTCATAACTCTCTCCATTTTTGGATATTTTGAATGGTTCAAGTCCCAAAATGTCATTCAAGATATCTACTTCATGCCATATTTTTTGGTCAAGAGCAAATTCCAAGTGGAAGGCTATGTTTGGATGCAAGACATTATAGGTCACTTTTGAAGAAAAATTTGAAATATTTCTAAGTATGGAAAGTCAACATTTTTTCTCCAACTTTGACTCAACACAACTCTCAACTCAAGCATCCATTTGATTCCATTCTTTTTTCATTGCAAAGCTTGTAACCTCATCTTTCTAAAGCATCAAGAATCATGCCCTAAGACCCCTTGAGCTGAGAATTCCATTGGTCAGAAGTTGGCACTTTGAAATTGAATTTTTCACCAAGTCAGAAGTTTGAAATCTTTGTTTTGGCTTCTAATCACAAGTTTTCCACGCGTTTTTTCCTCTAAACATGTTTAGTGAAGTTCCAGAATTGTTTAGCACCTCAAAACGCAAGGATCGGATGAGGTTTGGTGAAAATTAGATCACACTTCACTCGTGCATCAGGTTTGCAAGAATTCGCTCCAAAATGCATCATTCACTCTTCCTTTTGATCCCATTTGCTTCTCCTATAAATACATGAACTATCCCATTCATTTTCTCAAGCTTGGATAGCCAGAATCACCCTGCCAAACTTGTTCCATAACTCAGAATTCAGCAACTTCGAAACCCATATACAAGCATTTTTTAATCCAATTTTTTCATCAATTCACCTTCCTTGATCTTACCTGAATCTAACCATATAATTACATTCAAGAATCGTGTCCTATATTGCACCATAGAAGTCCAGTTTTAGAGCTCTGCAACTCAACTTCAATAGGTAGATTCCTTCATTAATTCTTCAAAACTTTGATATCATTGTGATGCTCTCATTGCCCTGGTTCTAGTTCCAACACTTACTTCTTACTGGAAACACGTTTTGACCATGAAATTTTAAATCCCTTTTCAAAACTTTCTTTCCAAATTGCTTGAGCTGCAATTTATATAAATTTGGCGCGAGGGTGTGGTTGTCTTCATCTTGAAGAGACGGAGCAAATGGCATAGGTCTGAGCTTCTGATTTTATAGTTTGAGAGACCTGCAATTCACGTTGGCTGGAGGTTGAAGATGACCAACGTGTCATCTTCCAACCAATGATGGCACCCCACTTGTTATTTTTGAATTCTGATTTAATAATTGATTCAGTGCTTTATTCACTAATGACCATGATATGCACAGCGCGCCAGATCCCTTGGTTTTGATTACTAACGTGTTTTGACTCTCATCTAATGGTCCACAAATTTTTTACTTTTATTTTCTTTTCTGATTTTTATATTTAATTGTTTTAAACTTCAAAAAATCATAGAAAATTCATTTTTAGTCCAAGAAATCTGAAAAAATTATGAAAAATATTTTTGATTATTCTCTTTCTGATTCTTATTTTTTCACAATTTAATTTTGTGTTTTGGTGTTTTTTTATAAATTTACACTTTATTCGAATTATTTTAAATGTTTAAAAATACTTTTCTGCATTTTTAAATTCTGAAAAAATTATGGAATGATCCAATGATATTGTTACAAATATTGGTGACCTTATTTTATTTTTGTTTCTGACTTTTATATTCTTTTATAATTTTTGGTTTATTTTACCCATTTCTTTTAATTTTTTAAAATAGTTTCTGACTTTAAAAAATTACCAAAAATTTTATAAAATCATTCGAGCCCTTTTCTGATTTTTTTAAGGTCTTACTTTTTATTTCTTGATTAATTTGAACATAGTTGATATTTTTATCTTTTATTTCCATTTTTAAACATTATTTTTAAACACTTTTGTATAAATTAAACTGTAATATTATTTTGTGATTATTTTTTGGCTGATCTTGGGTTAAATTATTGATCATGAACTTTATTAATATCAATGGATTCATGGTGTTGAGTCTAACTCCACAGAAATGGATGAATGATTTTAATAATAGTTTGATTAAATTTAATCTAAAAGTGGTTTGTATATTCTCTCCCACCCTTCTTCATCTTATCCCCTTCTTACTGCACTAGATGTTGTTGGAGCATGATCTCTATATCATGTCTCAAAACAAATGGTGCTTAGATTTCTATTGACCGACCTCAAAATAGGTGCGATTTCTATATAAGTCCATTTACGATTGCTTAACATAGCGCTAAATTTGGTCCCAATTCGAATAAATGATCATTTATGGCCCAAACTTATGTTTGTAAGCCCAAGTATGTTAATTTGATCTCTTTGATCCAATAACCTTGAGATTCATTGTGTGGAGGCTTTGGTTCTACCAATCCTCTAATGGATCTACAATACTTTTGGTCAACGCGGATCACTTAAACATCGTTGATCATTAAATGATACTCATAAGGATTCCAAATGGATGATATACTGACAAAAAGCAAATGCAACTTGTTGTGTGGATGCTTTGGTTCTACCAATCCTCTAATGAGTTCCAAATGCAAGTTTTAAGATGATCATCCAACTAACCACTAATCACTAATAATTGACTTTATCCTTTATTCTTTTATATGCCCTTTTATTTTTAGCATTTACATTTCATGCCATTTTCATCTTTGCTCATTTGAGTATTTACTTTCTTGTCATTTTTATTTTGCTCATTTGAGCTTTTTCTTTTATTTTCTTAAGATACCTAATAATCAACACAACCCCTAAAAAATCTTTAATTATACGTGGACTATTTGGTTACTATCCTTGTTGTGATCGGTGGATCTGGAACTGACTGTTTAACGCTGGTTCGCGAAATGTTGCGGAAGCAAGAGTCGCCACCGTCTTTTATTTTCTCCAAATCGAAAGGACAAAAGCACAGAAAAATTCCTTATAGAGATTGCTCTCGGTTCGGGAGGTAGGTTATAGAAAGGGAAGGTGTTAGCACCCTTTCTATCCATGGTTATCCATGGGCTCTTAGATACTTGCTCATTGTGTTTTCAAAAGTTTTGTTCGCTTTTCAATTGTGGGTTTTAAAAAAGTTTCTTTGAAAATTTCAGTTCGACTCTTGTATCGGTCCTCAAGAGTGTTTGAAAAATTGCTTTCGAAAGCTTTTTGAAAAGGTGTCGGTGTGAAAACTATTTTTTGATTTTGTTTTGAAATTTAGAGCAAGTATCAAGAGTCGTCTACCTACCCTAAGGAATTCGTTTGTGTAAATGTCCTTTAAAGTAGTGCCATCCCACCATTGAGAGGTAGGTAGCACCACCGTTGGAGGTGTTCGGGTCAATTCGAGGTTCGGGACATGGTGATCACCAGAGCAATAGGAAGATACCTTAGAAGCTACCCTCATGCCAGGTTCCCGGATCATGAGGACTTACTAAGACATCCTCTACTCGACGATCACCTTTCGAGGCAAGGCAACAGTGAGGCGTACCCTAGGGGTGGTGTGTGATTTTGTGTGTCATGTTCATTTGCATTTATCTTGTTCATGTCAAAGTGATCTATGCATTTGTTTTTATTTTTGTCATTCATTCTTGCGTGCATTTATTTAACAGTTTAAGAAAGTGCGGAAAGGTAAAATTCTAAACTATTACAAAAGGCGCGGGTCCACATCGCCAAAATTTCCAGGACCCGATTTGACAAAAAGTAAATAAAGGTAAAGTGCGAGAAATTAAAATGTCCGAGTTTACAAGGCTTTGGGAGAGGTACATAAATATTAAAAGAAAAAGAAATAAATACGCGAATTGAATTAAAACTGGAAACGAGGGCGTTGGACCCTTTTTTAATGAAATTAAATTAAATTGTTAAATTAATTAAATTAAAATGAAAAAGAAATTGTTTTTTTTTTATGTTTTGGTGTTTATGATTTTTTTTAATAAGAGAATTAAATCAGATTTAAATTAAATTAACCCTAATTCTATAGCTTTTATTTATTAAGAAAAAAAATATTAAAGTTAAACCTAAATTAACCTAATTAATTACATGCAATTTAATTACAAAAATAGTATTTAATAATTAATTATTGTGAAAAGAAAAGAAAAAGATAAAAAATTAATACAAACCCTAATTCTACCAATTTTAAGTTTATTAAGAAAATGCTTGAATTAAACCTAATTTAATAGCTAAAATTAATGAATAATATTTATTTACAAAAAATAACATAAAAATACTTATTTTTGTCTTTTTTGGTTTTATATTATTTTTATGTTTTTCATGAAAATACTAAATTAAAAGAATTAATTAAAAAGAACAATAATTGAAATAAATAAAAAAATAATGAAAGGAATATTGCAAACCTAGGGGGGTTCTGTCCCCAGTTGGAGGTCACAACTTAGAAATCCAGGCCCAATAGCTTTGGCCTGGTTGACTTCTCATGCCAGCGTGTAACACCTTTGACTCATGTCCATGATATTCTTCCAACTATGGCCCTTGGATTGATCTTAGCATGTGCGTGGCAAGCTGGATGGTGAGTTGCATGGTAGACTCCCTGTATTGAAACTGCATAGGATGATAATTAAAGGAAAAATAATATGGAAAGGGGTGGGGACCTGGGGCTCGAACCCAGGTCCTAGAGATTACCAACCCTTCGCTTGACCAGTGGAGCCAGTGAGGCGCGTTTGTACATAAAATAACACACAAATAACATAAGCGAAAATAAGGGTTAGTGGAATTCTAGCGCGAAAATTCAAACCAACCACTCACAGCTTGCCACATAGTCATCGTCTTCCTCGTTTGTTTATTTCCTGAAAATAAGAGATGGTTAGCGGGGGTTTTGAACCCCCCCAAAATACGCGTTTTTTGATAATAGCGATTAGGCCGTCCGGCCACATAAATTAGGCGCGAGGGTTGTTTCCAAATCGTCCAAGCACGCTGAGGTCATTTATGGCATTATGGTGTTCTAATTTTACCATATTCGAAAACCCCTAATTCGAAATCTGAAGAACCCTAATATCCTTCAATGGTGAAATCGCGTATGGGTGATAAAAATGCAATCAAACAACTGGGTTAGCTTCAGTATCAATCAAGAAACATAAATCAAACATTAAAAAGTATTAAAAACGCATGAATCATGATGCAAGCATATGAAAAAATTTCTGTACAGGGCACGATGATTCTCACGTTTCTTGGTGTTAGAGCTTATGGTTTTGATCTAAATCCCTTCCTTGAAGTCTCAGCAAGCCAATAGGATAGTTATTTGATCTTGAAAAGCCCTAAAACCTGGTTTTCAATTTTCAACTTTTGCAAAAAAATTCAAGTTTGGTTCTTTGTGAATGGCGCAGCTGGGAGGTTCTGAGGAGTAGGGTTAGCATATGTATATATGTGTGAGTGATTAGGGTTGAAGAAATCAAACAAAAACCTTTGCATTCATGATTTTCAAGATTTGATTCTTAAGGATCTTTTCAAATATTTCTTCATGAAGAACCATCACAATTTGCACCAATTCTTTCCACTTTTGATAGGCACGAAATCTTTAGTGAATCATGAGTCATTGTCTTGCACAAAAAGATTTAAAACATTAGGTTTAATATTTTTTACCTATTTATTTTAATTAGATGAATTATTAATGATTAAAAATCCAAATAAATAAATAAAAATGATAAAAAACTTCCCTTTGGGCCAAATGGTCGTGCACATGCCTTGGATGATGAATTGTGGAAGAAAAAGAGGCCCATTAGCAATTTTAAGACCTTTGAAGCAATGTTGACTTTTCAAAATATCCAAAAATTTCCCAACTTCCACAAGGCATAACTTGCTCAATTTTTAAGCTTTGCTCATGTTCTTGGACATTTTGGAAAGGTCTTTGAGTCCTCTAACCAATTCCTTTGGTCCCATGTCATTTTGATTTACCAATCTCAAGTTATGGCTTTTGACTTAAAGTCCCTTTTTGTTGACTTTTGAAAATGACCTATAATGTTGAAATTGATAACTTTTTGTGAGAGCATTTCTTGGACTTGAAGTGTGAAGAGGAGTTGTAGGAAATGTCTTTCTCTTCAAAATGAGCTTTGGATGGAATTTTTCTGATAATCCATGTGAAAGTTATGCCTTGGTCAAGTTACAGTTGACTTTTTCAACTGTCCAAATATGGAAACTTCTGCATCTTGAGACTTTTTGAGCCAAGCTTTGAGAATCATGATCAAGCATTGATCAAATGATGTTTGTGGCTTCAAAATGAGATGTTGACCAAAAATTTGAACTTTTGACTGTCAAATGACCATTTTGCCCCTACAGTTGACTGTAGTGCAATTAGGGTTTTTGACTGTGCAATTTTGAGCTGTAAGTCTTGAAACTTGGTATGAGGATGCTTGACCATGTTTATAGTCATGTGGGACTTGATTGGACCCTTGGAAACTTCATTTTCTCTGTCAGAAACAAACCCTAATTTTGACTGTTTAGGAGGCCCTTGAACTATGCAACCCTTGGGGAGACTTTGAAGCTTTGACTTGGCAAATTTTGAAGAATATGGGAGGGCAAATTTTGGGGTACAACAGTTGCCCCTGTTCAATCTTCTTAGACCTGAGGATGCAGATTGGCTGACGTGCCTTTCGTAGTCCGAAGGTGGAAGATGATTGAACACTAGAGTGCCCAGAAATTTGCGCTCACATAGTAGTGTGATGGTGGGAATGGGCTTATAGATTCCATTTGGAGATTGGTGAATAGGATGATGGGCTTATAGATGCCATGCTGAGAGATGATGGATGGTGGATGGGCTTATAGATGCCATCTGGATGTTGATCTCATAAGAGATTCCTTAGCGAGAGTTTGCGTACCTGCAAAAAGAAAAATGAGTACCTGGCATGTTACAGGAGCTGGTCTTCAGATTCTTTGTATAGATGTGTCCTGACTGGTTACATGAGCTGGATCTGGAGCTTCAAACGGCAATGAATGAACCAGGGATGGTTACTACCTCAACAGGAACGGTGAGAGAACCTTGGACGACTACTACCTCAACAACAATCATTGAGAGAATCTTGGGACGATTACTACCTCCGCAGTAATGGGGAGAGAACCATAGGCGACTACAACCTCAATAGCAATCATTGAGAGAATCTTGGATAACTTCAACTTCAACAGCAATCGTTGAGCGAATCTTGGGATGATTACTACCTCCGCAGGATCGGGGAGAGAACCATAGGCGACTACAACCTCAATAGCAATCATTGAGAGAATCTTGGATAACTTCAACTTCAACAGCAACCGTTGAGTGAATCTTGGGATGATTACTACCTCCGCAGTATCAGGGAGAGAACCATAGGCGACTACAACCTCAACAGCAATCATTGAGAGAATCTTGGATATCTTCTACTGAGTCTTTATCAGGAAAATCTGTTTGGGGTCGATTTAACTGGACTAGAGAAGGCCTCTGACTGGATAAGAAACAAAAAATCTTAGGGTCGATTAACTGAACCGGTCTAGGTCTTGAAATGTCTTCAACTGGATAAGAAACAGGGAGATCTTAGGGTCGATCTGACTGAACCAGAGAAGGCATTTGACTGGATAAGAAACAGAGAAATCTTTGGAGTCGATCTAACTGAACCAGACTAGGTCTTTGAAATATGATTGAGAACTTAACTGAATATTTCCTTAAAGGTAAAGGTCAGTCATATGCAATGCGTGATATGGATCAAGCAATGATGTTCTCAACATAAATGAGATTTATAAGATATGATGCGTATATGCATGCTATAATGTATGGAAGTGCGATGTTTATGAATATGTGTTTTTCGTCTAGGAAAGTAAATCCTTGACGGGTGCCGGGAAGTCACTCCTGGGCTGATGTTTGAAGAATAGATCTTTGCCTCCGCTGGGGGTGATAATTGCAAGAATACCGGTAGGAGAAGATAACTCCGTTGGGGAATAAACTTGGCGAATGGATTATTCTGCGGGGAGAAAAGTACTCTAACGATTTTGCTGGGAAGCAACACTCTTTGGGGAGAGAGATACTTTGCTGAGTTGTTGATAATAACTTGTTGGGGATACCCTTGTTGTGTTGGAAGTGTTGATAGACTTCGCTGGGGATAAGAAGACTTTGTCGAGGACGATCTTTCCGTGGCTTTTGGCTGAGGATAACCCAGTTATATCCTGGTAGGGAAATAACTCTTTGAATAAAGCCGGGCGATGCGTTCGTGCTTTGCGGGGGTAAGCTTCCAGAATCTACTGGGAATAAGCTTACTGCTTGGGGAGATGGATTCCAACTTTCTTGGGGAAACTGGATTGGACTCTCCTGGGGAAGTTTGAGCTGCTAGGGAGGTGACTCCACTGAATGTTTGATATACCGCCGGGGAACAATCTTTTAGACCAAGACTGCCGGGGATGCTTGTTAAGAATGCATGTACTGTTGGGGAATGTTGAGCTCTGCGGGAGGATACCCAACTTCCTTAAGGTTTGATAGTAACTTTGCTTGAGGAGAGTGTACTGACTTACTGACTCACTCTCTGTGGAATTAAGATATCTGGCTATGTTCTTCATCTGAACCTACCTTGGTACCTTGGAGGATAGAACAATTAGATTGCTTAGACAACTCTTTATTGCCCCTGTTTCTAATGTTACTTGTAATTAATCATTTGTTTCGTATGTAAATATTTATGAGTGAGCAAATTATTGTCAATGCATATATCACAAATTGAACCTTGGACGTTCTTCGCAAAACAAAACAGAAAAGGAAAAACAATTGGCAATTTTAACTGAAAAGTGTATTTGTATTGATTTTTGAATTGCCTGAAAATAGGCGTTTTATGTACAAGAGGCTGACGTCCTAGTAAGAGAACGTCGCCGAACAAAAGAGTTTATACAAATTTGTACAAGAGAAAATAAAACAGCTGTGTGAAATGAATGATCCCACTGGGTTTCAACTCTGATATTGCCTTTATAACTCCGAGCGTCTCATCACTTGATGACCTTAGTTGAACGTGAAGCTGACTGATCGATGCCGTTTGAACTTGATGTAGATACCAGATTCTGGATGCGAAGTGATCCAATGAGACATAGTATTACGCTTTATCCCTAACTTTTGCCTGGACCGCCCTTTCGGGTTTTCAGTCCACCGGGATACCCATTTTTGCCCAAGCCGCCTTTTCAGGTTTTCGACTTGCCGGGTGTACAGATTTTTTCATTTCATCCCTTCATTTTGCCCGAACCCTTTTGGTTCGCCGGGAAGCCCTAATTTTTGCCTAGGCATGTCAGCCTAGCGGGTCTTTTTCATGCGTAGTATCTTTTTACTATGTCTGCATTGGCGGGGTGAGGAAGGTCGTCACCATCCATGTTGGTTAGAATCATGGCTCCTCCTGAGAACACATGCTTAACCACAAATGGCCCTTCGTACGTAGGGGTCCATTTGCCCCTTGGATCACTCTGAGGAAGGATGATTCGCTTGATTACCAGATCCCCAACTTGATATTCTTGTGGTCTGACCTTTTTGTTAAATGCCCTAATCATCCGTTTTTGGTACGTCTGACCATGACAGATAGCAGCAAGTCTCTTTTCATCAATAAGGTTTAGCTAATCAAGTCGTGTCTGGATCCAATCATCTTCGTTCAGATCTGCATCCTTCATTATCCGGAGAGAGGGTATTTGCACTTCGATCGGTAAGACAGCCTCCATACTGTAGACCAAGGAGAAAGGAGTTGCCCCGGTTGACGTCCTGGCTGAGGTACGGTACCCATGTAGAGCAAACGGTAACATCTCGTTCCAATCTTTGTAAGTCACTGTCATCTTCTGCACGATTTTCTTGATATTTTTATTTGCTGCTTCTACAGCCCCATTCATCTTCGGTCTGTAAGGAGAAGAGTTATGGTGCTGTATCTTAAACTGCTCGCAGAGCTCAGTGATCATCTTGTTATTGAGATTGGTACCGTTGTCTGTAATAATTCTTTCTGGGACGCCGTATCGACAGATCAGATTTATCCCGAATGAACCGTGCCACAACAGTCTTGGTCACCGTAGCATAGGATGCTGCTTCAACCCACTTCGTGAAATAGTCAATTGCTACCAGGATGAAGTGATACCCATTGGACGCAGTAGGTTTAATTTCACCGATCATATCTATGCCCCACATTGCAAACGGCCATGGTGCAGTCAGAACATTCAAAGGAATTGGAGGAACATGCACCTTGTCTGCATAAATCTGGCATTTATGGCATGTTCGGGAATGTTGGTAGCAGTCAGCTTCCATGGTGGACCAGAAATACCTTGCCCGAAGGATTTTCTTTGCCATAGTGTGCCCACTGGAATGTGTGCCAAAGGTCCCTTCATGTAGCTCTTCCATGATCCTTTCTGCTTCAGTCTTATCCACACAACGCAGTAAGGTCGAATCATGGTTTCGCTTGTACAAGATGTCGTTGCTAAGGAAGAACTTCGCCGCGAACCTTCTCAGAAACTTCTTATCGTTGACAGATGCACCTTCAGGGTATTCCTGAGCTTCCAGATATCTTTTCACTTCATGGTACCAAGGCTTCTCAGTCACCAATTCAGTCTCGAGATCACAACAGTATGCCGGTTCATCCAGTTTCCAGATGATGATCCGGGGAGCCTCATTATCCCATTTGACCTTGAACATAGAAGACATTGTAGCTAACGCGTCCGCCAGCTGATTCTCCTCTCTTGGGAAGTGTTCAAAGGTTATCTTCGTGAAGTGGGGGATCAAGGTCAACACACATTCTCTGTAAGGAATAAGATTCGGATGTTTCGTATCCCACTCTCCTTTGATCTGATTGATCACGAGAGCGGAATCTCCGAAGACACTCAGAAACTTGATCCTTAAGTCAATCGCAGCTTGAAGACCCATGATGCATGCCTCATACTCCGCCATGTTGTTGGTACAGTTGAAACATAGTCGGGAAGTGAGTGGAGTATGAGTGCCTTGAGGGGATATGATCACAGCGCCAATGCTGTTACCCAAAGCGTTGGAGGCTCCGTCAAAGTGCATAGACCATCGGGATCCTTCCTCAGGTCCTTCATCCGATCCAGGTACTTCACAATCAGTCACTATCATAATGCTTTCGTCCGGAAACTCGAAGTTCATTGACTGATAGTCATCTACTGCCTGATGCGCCAAGTGGTCTGCCAATACACTTCCTTTAATGGCTTTCTGGGTTGTGTACTGAATGTCGTATTCCGTTAAGATCATTTGCCATCTTGCTATTCTCCCAGATAGAGCAGGCTTTTCAAATATGTACTTTATAGGATCCATCTTTGAGATCAACAAGGTAGTGTGAGTCAGCATATACTGTCTCAGCCGGCGAGCAGCCCATACCAAAGCGCAGCAAGTTTTCTCAAGCAGTGAGTATCGGGTCTTACAGTCGGTAAACTTTTTGCTAAGGTAATAAATGGCATGCTCTTTTCGGCCAGACTCGTCATGCTGCCCCAGCACACACCCCATTGAGTTGTCAAGTACTGTCAGGTATAGTATCAGAGGTCTTCCCTCCACCGGTGGCGTAAGGATGTGTGGTTCTTGGAGATACTCCTTGATTCTGTCGAAATCAGCCTGACATTCATCATTCCAACGTACTACCTGATCTTTCTTCAGCAGCTCGAAGATTGGCTCACAGGTAGCAGTCAAGTGTGAGATGAATCGAGCAATGTAATTCAGGCGTCCTAAAAAGCCTCTGACTTCCTTCTCTGTCTTAGGAACTGGCATCTCTTGAATAGCTTTGACCTTGGCAGGGTCCACTTGAATGCCCTTATCACTTACCACGAAGCCTAGCAACTTTCCAGATCTTACCCCGAAGGTGCACTTGTTCGGGTTCAACCTCAGCTTGTACAATTTCAACCGGTCAAACAACTTCTGCAGATGATCTAGGTGTTCTTCCTCAGTCTGGGACCTTGCGATCATGTCGTCAACATACACTTCTATCTCATGATGGATCATGTCATGAAATAAAGCAACCATGGCACGTTGGTAGGTTGCCCCAGGGTTCTTCAGTCCAAAAGGCATGACCTTGTAGCAGAAGGTGCCCCACTGAGTAACAAAGGTAGTTTTTTCCATGTCTTCAGGTGCCATCTTGATCTGATTGTAACCTGAGAAACCATCCATGAAAGAGAACACCTTATGCTGAGCAGTATTGTCAACAAGGACATCAATGCGAGGTAGAGGGAAGTCATCCTTGGGGCTAGCCCTATTGAGATCCCTGTAGTCGACACACATTCTGACCTTACCGTCCTTCTTTGGTACCGGCACCACATTAGCAACCCACTGAGGGTAAGAAGTCACTGCAAGGAACCCGGCATCAAACTGTTTCATAACCTCGACTTTGATCTTCTCAGACATCTCTGGACGCATACGGCGGACCTTTTGCTTAACCGGAGGGCAGTCTTCCTTAGTAGGCAAGTGATGGACCACAATATCGGTATCCAACCCGGGCATGTCTTCGTAAGACCAGGCAAAGATCTCCATATAATCATGTAGCATCTTAGTCAACCGTTGCTTCACGCTGAGCTCTAGGTTGGAACCAATCTTTACCTCTTTCCTGTCTGCTTCAGTACCAAAGTTTATTGTTTCCACTGGCTCTTCATGTGGTTGAATTGCCCTCTCTTCCTGGAGTAACAGTCTTGCAAGCTCGCCAGGCACTTCGCAATCATCTTCACCTTCGTCTTCGGCTAAGTTGATCAGATTTTCGAAGTCATAACTGGCAGTAGCAGAGTCGTTACCAGTGAGATCCAGAGTGGATTGAAACCTGTATGAGTGAGTGTGTGTAAATACAGCTGTTTTGAAATATATAAAGGAAGGAGAGACAGAAAAGGAGCATAAGATTTGAAATGCGAGAAAACGTCCAAGATTTTTATTCATGATATATGAAATGACAATTTATATGCCCTCACAAATGAAACCACGGTGCCTCGGGTAAGACATCAGGCCATAGAGTTTAATTTATTGTTTATTACAAATGCCAAAACAAAGAAGTTTATTACTGCGTAACAAAAGTAACAGGAGTATGGTCTTTGGCAATCCAATTGGTCAATCCGCCTTCAGTCGTCGGGTAGATCCAGCTATTGAATTCTGCTTCATCCACTTCATTATCCTCCCCAACAGCATTCACTCCTGGATTGGTAATGAGCACAGGAGGTCTTCTGGTCTTTGCCTTCCGCATAGCTTTCTGACCCTCTGCAGTAAAACCCAGTCCAAATTTGTCAGTTTTCTATGTAAAGTCGGGAAGCCTGCCCCAGTTAGTACATTCACCTTTCTGAACCACAGCCCGGGCATCCTTTAGGGAAGCCATCTTCAACGGAACATCCTCTTCGACCGTTGTTTCTGCTGCTGCTGAAATTGGAAGTACCTCCTCGAAATGCTGAAAGGGGGTTTCAATAAACTCCCCGTCCATCTCAATATACCTGAAGGAATTCAAATGGCTCACCATATACTCCTCCTCTCCCTGCACAGTGATAATCTTCCCTCTGACAGGGTACTTTAGCTTCTGGTGCAAGGTAGAGGTCACTGCCTCAGCTTTATGGATCCAAGGTCGACCCAGTAGACAAGAATACGATGGACGGATATCCATCACATAAAAGGTAGAGTCAAACACCTGAGAGCCCACACGAATAGGAATGTCAACCTCTCCATGAACCATCCTCTTGGAACCGTCAAAGGCTCTGACGATAATAATGCTAGGTTTCAGTTCCAGGCCTTCACAATCCAAACGGTCTAAAGCTTTCTTGGGTAGCACATTCAAGGAAGAACCAGTGTCCACCAACACATGCGCCAGAGTAGTGCCCCTGCATTCGATAGAGACATGCAGGGCATCATTGTGGTCCCTTCCCTTCGCAGTTAGGTCAGCATCTGAGAAACCCAAGCCATTGTCCGCTGTCAGATTTGCTACACAATCAGTAAACTGGACTGCAGATGTTTCCTGTGGCACATTGGCCGTCTTGAGAAATGAGATCAAGGCCTTAGCATGGGCCTCGGAGCATAGTAACAAGGAGAGCATTGAGATCTTGGAAGGCGTATGCCCCAGCTATTCCACAACATTGAAGTCGCTCTTCTTGATTATCTTTAGGATTTCCTCCATTTCTTGTTGGGAGGCTTCAGCATTTATAGGTACTGGTGCCTCCATCCGGGTAGGCTCATCTTCAGCCCCTTTGCCCCGAGCATTGGATGACTCAGCAGCAGGGGAAATAACTTGGTCAGAAACAGGAACAGTTATACTTGTAGGTGTTATAAGGAGGGGTCTTCGAGTAGCGGGCGGTGCAATGTCAGGCGAGAAGAGCCTGCCACTGCGGGTAACCTTGGCTGGACCAGTGATATCGCAGATACTGGCGCCAGTGTTGAACTCTTGTTTGATTCCATTCACATACACATCTGCCCCATAGTGCCAGGGGACAACTTTATCAGATACGTAGGGGAGAGGCCCCGGAACAGTAATGACAACAGGTGCGACAGTCATGATTTGAACAGGCTTCCTTGGGAGAGCCTTGATTGGATTATTGAAGATAGTGACCACAGAAACTTCTTCTACCGGAACCAACTGAACAGCAGACTTCTTGAACAGAATCTCCTTACTGTCCATCAGGCTTTGGATGCCTAACTTCAGCAAGGGACAACCAGATAGGAAAACAGCACAGAACAGGCAACCCTCACTGCAACCCGGAAATAAACCGGCCAGCAGTAGGTTCCTCTTGACAGTCTTCAAAGGAGTAGCTACATCATCCACAGAAACAGCGTATACCTCTTCATCAACAGCATTTACTCCATGCTGGGGCATAGGAGCAGTAACCACATTCGGCCTCTCAGGCGCTTCAAACTGTATCTCTTTCGCGTCAATAAGGTCTTGCACCTTATTCCTTAATGCCCAACAGTCATCAGTGGAATGCCCCGGGCTATCGGAGTGATAAGCACAGCGGGCATTTGGATTATATTTAGGGGAAGCAGTGTTTACAACCTTTGGCACCTCTCTGACAGTCACTAGATTGGTGGATAGTAACTGCGGCAAGATTTGGGATAGGGTCATGCTCAAACAGGTGAATTCTCTCCAGGGTCTTTCAGCCCTTGGTGGATTGGTTTGCCGAGGAGCGGCAGCAGGCTTAGCAATCATTACCGCACTGACAGATTGGTGGTGCTCAGATTTCTCTTGTCTCCTGGACCCGTACACAGCACTAGCATCCTTTTTGAAGGGTTTCTTCTCAGAACTAGACGATGCACCCTTCGGAATCTTACCAGACTTCAACCAGCCTCAATTTTCTCTCCAGTCAGAATAAGATCAGTGAACCCTGCAGACGAGTTACCAATAAGATGGTTGAAGAATGGCCCAGATAGGGTCCCCAAGAACATGTCTACCAACTCCCGATCAGTCAACGGAGGCTGCACCCTGCCAGCCAGATCCCTCCACTTCTGAGCGTACTCTTTAAAACCTTCACTTGAACCTAACGACATACCCTGGAGTTGGGTACGCGTAGGGGAAAGATCGGCATTATATTGATACTGCTTATAGAAAGCAGTAGCCAACTCCTCCCAGTTACGAACCTTGGTCCCATCCAGCTGATAGAACCATTCGAGATGAGTCCCTGAAAGACTCTCCTGGAAGAAGTGGATCCACAAATTCTTATCCACTGAGTACGGTTGAATCTTCCGCACGTAGGATCTGAGATGGAGCTTGGGACAAGATGCCCCGTCATACTTGGTAAAGGATGGTGCTTTGAACTTACGAGGAATGACCACACCAGTAGACAAACCCAAGTCTCCAAAATCCAGCCCAGGTACCTGTTAGATCTCCATAGCATTCAACCTATCCTCCAGTTGCTTGTATCTGTCTTCTGCCGGAGGATACTGTTCCTCATCAAAATCAGTCTCGTTGTCGGAGACTACCGGACTAGGACCTTTTCCCTCTTGAGGAGTACCCTTGCCTATGGAAGAACCAGCCTCTTCATTCTGCAGAGTGTTGCCAAACCTTCGGCCCGAGTTGAAAAGAATAGTCCTCCTCTTCTTCTTCTTCTCCTTCTTCAGGAGCAGAGCCTTCAGCTCTTCTTGGCCCTGAGCCAAACCCATGATTAATTCCTGAAATTGCGCATTCTGCGCCTGAAGAGCCTTGATAGACATCTCAGTTGATGATGAGTCAGGATTCATGATGCTGAAATAAACAGCGAAGAACGGTAAACAACCTGAAAAGAAGAAAAACCTGCTATGCACATGATGAATGGAATGCGTATGGTTTATGTTTTCAAAGACAATCTGGAATCAACTTTGTAAACAAAAAGGAACACACTTCATTAGATTCAACTTTGAAACTTAAATTGTTCAACAGGTTGCTCTTAGGCGTTACATGAAAGGAAATACTGAAAAGGGAAGTAAAACTGTAAAAGAACACCCAGAGATCCTTATTGATCCCATGGTCTCCTCTTCTCAGTACGGATGTAGTCATTCAGAGCTCGCTCATTCTCCAACTGCTTCATCAGATTTTGGATCTTCAATTCCTGCTTGTTGAACTTTTCCCGATAAGAATCCCGCTCTTCTCGCAGTTGCGACCACGACCTCTTTAATGTCTCATAATCAGTAGGTATCTGAGGAGGAAGGACAGTTGGAGGAACACCATCTTTGTCAGGACACTCAAGAATGACGGGTCTGACAGCTTCATACGGCATACCTAACTTCTGAGCACGGATGCGAACCCATTTATAGTAGGCTTCCATAGGTAAAGAAGTCTTTGGCCCCAACTCTTGCGGGTCAGCTTTATGAACTTTGTCCCAAGCCTTGATGAACCTACGACGCAGCTCGTCACTATCCACCTGAAACTCAAAACTGATGTGAGGCACCAACATTTCATGAGGCCCTGCTCTTCTTGCTCTTCCAAACTGACGGAGTGCTAGACATGGATTGTAAGAGATTCCTCCTTGGGTACCAATCAGAGGAACATTAGGGTATTCCCCACATCGATCAATAACAGCTATCTCATTCAAACCTCTGCAAGTCCAAATGATGTCTTTGTCGGTGAGAGACATTAACCTATGAGCCCAACCTCTTCCTTATTGGTTCTTCAGTACGAACTTAGGGAGGTGCGAAATAAACCACCTCACCAACAAAGGGATACAACACCATAGGGTTCCTCGTCTTCGGGTAGTACGAGCATGAAGTTGTTGCAAGATGTCACCCAAGAGAGTGGGCACGGGATTCTGAGACATAAAGATCCTTATGGCAGTGACATTGATGAAGTTTTCAGGATTAGGAAACAAGACTAACCCATAGATTAAGAGAGCCAAGATGTCTTCATATGCCCTAAAGTCCAGGTCATTCCAGAAACTGTTAGCCTTACCAATCAGAAACTTGGCCAAGAAACCCTTAACTCCGCTTCTAGCTACCCAGTTGTCCATTACCTCTTGATGTGTCATGGGAAGAGCTGCAGCAACATCCTCAAGCCTGAGGGTCTTTTCCCAACCAGTGAAGGGAGTCTGATCCAAGATAGGGATACCAAGCAAATCAGAGAACTCTTCCAGGGTAGGGACCAGCTGGAAGTCTTGAAAGGTGAAGCACTGGTACAGAGGGTCATAGAACTGGGTCAGAACACTCATCAACTGTTGATCCCGCTTTGCAGTGACTAAACTGAGAAGAGAACCATGCCTCTGAATGAAGGAAGTGGTATTTGGAATTCTGCTAACCAACTCTTCAAGCAACTCAGGTGAGTGAACAAAGTTGAACCGGATAGTATTCCTTCGCCCAGGCATCATGATGTCCTATAAAACAGAGCAAAGGTGAAACCCTTTTGTCTTTGGAATGGTCAGTCCTTATGCAGGATGCATGCAATGCTCATGATGTTATGATGTTATGATAAAGCGCACCACAAATAGATACAAAGGCAAACATGGTAAGGCACACAAGTCCACACAAGACAGACCCTTAAAGTTTGATGTGTGAGTGTGTGTAAGAGCATAACTGCATTGATAAAATAAAAGCAGAAAAGAAAAACAAAGGGCGCAAAATTTGTATGCAAAACGTCCAATGCTTTATTAATGACATATGACATTAAAAAATGATAACCCTCACAAGTATACCATTATGCCTCGGGTAAGACACAAGGCCACAGAGTTTATATTGTTCATTTATTACATGTCCAGAAAAACAAAAAGACAATTACTCCTAAATAAAAGTAACCGGCACAAAGTCTTTAACTATCCAGTTACTGGGTCCACTGTTGATAGTAGGGAAGATCCAATTGTCCATGTCATAGTCACTGTCAGCATCTTCTATGGCGGAGACAACATCAATAGCATTGATTATCGGGGCCATGTTTGGGCGTGGGTGTAGTTATAAAATTAGGATTTTCTAAAGCATCGAATTCAATCTCCTTTTCCTCAATCAGATCATGTACCTTGTTATTTAAAGCCCAGCAGTCGTTTGTATTATGCCCAGGAGTCTCAGAATGGTAGGCACACCGAGCCTTTGGATTATAGTGAGGATATGAAATGTTGGGATTTTTGGGAGCTTCTCTCAAAGTTACTAGATTGGATTTCAGTAAGTGTGGAAAAACTTGAGACAAAGTCATATTAATCCGGGTAAACTGTCACGTAGGACTCTCTGCTCTAGGATGATTGTTCCTTTGTTGAGTAGCTGCAGGCTTGGATATCATTATAGCCCCTACTATTGGACGACGTTTGGTTCTGCCCTGATTTCTTTGACTGTAAGCAGCATTGATCTCTTTCTTTCCCATGAAAGGTCTCTTTCCTGCACTTGAAGAGGTATCTTTTTTAATCTTGCCACTTCTAATACACGCTTCCACTCTTTCTCTAGTTAAGATCAACTCAGTAAAACCAGCTGAGGAGCTTCCAATCAGATGATTGAAAAAAGGACCAGATAGAGTGCCCAAAAGCATGTCCACCAACTCCCTATCAGATAGAGGGGGTTGGACTCTTCCTGCTAGGTATCTCCACTTCTGGGCATAGTCTTTAAAACCCTTGCTAGAACCCATTGACATACTTTGGAGTTGTGTACGAGTTGGAGCAAGGTTTGCTTTATACTGGTACTGCTTATAGAAAGAAGCAGCCAGGTCTTCCCAGTTAGGAATATTGGTCCCATCCAGCTGATAGAACCACTCTAGCTGAATCCTGGATAAACTGTCTTGGAAGAAGTGGACCCACAAGTCCGTATCAGCGGTGTGAGGTTGAATCCTCCTCACATAAGATCTAAGATGCATCTTCGGACACGAGACCCCATCATACTTACCAAACAATGGAACCTTAAACTTCTGCGGGATGACAACCCTTAAAACTAAGCCCAACTCTTCAAAATCCATCCCAGGTACCCTCTGGATTTCCATTGCATTCAGACGATCCTCCAGCTGCTTGTATTTATCGTCAGCTAGAGGATATTGCTCCTCATTATAGTCATATTCACTGTCAGATTCCCTCGGGCTGAGGTCTTCTTCTCTTGTCTCCCCTTCCTGATTGTCTCCTTCTTTTGATGAAGTTACTAGTTCTGACGCTCGCCGCACTGGTCCTCTGATCCCTCTTCCCAAATTTACTACACCAGCTGGTTTCTTTGGCTTATTCTTTTTGTCCTTCAGTATGAGAGCTTTCAGATCTTCTTTCCCTTTAGCTAGAGCCACAATCATTTGCTGGAACTGGGTGTTTTGTACTTGGATATCCTTGATGTTTTGTTCAAGAGCCATTTCTTTAATTGTTGAAATAAACAGCGAAGAAGATAAGAACCCTGCTTTGAAACCTGCTTATGCAAGGAGATGTATGATATGCTTATGCAATGTTTTCAAGGACTTTATTGGATTTAAGATCTTTTAAACAAAACAAGAAACAAAACCCTTTATTGGTAAGTTTTTAAAGAAGCAAAAGATTACACAGGGACAAACATTGAAAGGAAATTCTAAACTCCTAAGTCTCCCATGGGCCCTTCCTCTTGGTGTTGAGGTAGGTGTTAAGATTCCTCTCTTCGTGAAGCTGCTTTGTTAATTCCAGCACCTTCTTCTCACTTGCATAGAATTGAACCTCAAAAGTATCTCGTTCTTCCTTGAGCTGGATCCGAGACTTTTGCAACTCTTTGAAGTTGGTTGGCATATTAGGATGGAGAATAATGCGGGACTCGCCCCCTTGAACAACAGGTTCCAAGATCACATGTAAGATGGAATCGTATGGAATCATAAGACTTTGGGCTTGAGCTCGTACCCATTTGAGGTAAGATTACAAAGGGATAGAGTTCTTGCGCCCCAAAGTCTTATTATCAGTCTTCTTAGTAATGCCCCAAGCACGGATGAACCTCTGACGATAATTTTGCAAATCATTTGAGTAGTTGAACACAATACCCGGGATGAGCATATCCAGTGGACCATCTCCCCGTGCATAGCTAAACTTACGTAGTGCTAAAGAAAGATTGTAGGTGATGCCTCCCCTAATGCCCAGGAGTGGCACATTAGGAAATTCTCTATAACGATCAATAAAAGAGATGTCTTCTTGAGAGCGAGGACACTGTTGTACCCCAATTTTTCCCTCTAAGATCCCTTCATCTTACCATGTTGATTCATTTACAACAAGATCACATTAGGATTCTTGGTTCCCATCCCTATATTTAGCTTTTCTCTTTGAGGAATCACCAAGCACCTTGACTTGTGTTCTTTTGTGATCATGAATATTTTTGTCTTGATTTCTTCTTTTAATTAATGAAATCCAATGTTGGTTTGTGTTGCTTGTTACTCATGTAGGTAAAGGCAATAAGATTCAGAAAGTTGCTCCATGGGTTCATGAGTTTATTTCCATGCCCTAGTCAATAAAGCTTGAGAAGTTAAAACCTCACCATTTGATTTGTTTTGGAAAAAATTGCATGGCAAGGTTATTTTGATTCACCACATTTCAAGGTTATCAAATTTGTTTGAAAAGCACAAGGGATTAATTGGAGAAGTTGTCATGCTTGGACAAGGCTTTGTTCCCATTGGTCACAAATGCCTACTTCTCTCAATTCTCAAGATATGGAAATGGTTGTTGTTGCTATGAGTTCTCATTATCATCCTCAACAACTTATATTTACAAAGCATTTGTTTTGGTACAAGAAGTTTGTTCAAATATTGTCAAGGTTCCTCCAAGCATTTTCTTGATCCATGAGCTAGGGTTTTGAACTTCAAAGGAGTATATATTGCCTATATTTTGGTATTTTTGGGTGATTCCAAAGACATCATTCTCTTAAAAGGGGTATTAACAAATCAATTCAAAATTTCCAAGGAGTTTTCATGTGGAAAAAACTTGATAAGGAAGAAAGATTCCAAGTCCTCTAGATGAATCCCCAATTTTTCATGTGTGACTTCAAATGAGCATAACTTGGTCAATTTTTATCACCTTGATCCCATTCTTTTTCCATAATGATCTTGAATATGTGAACGTTTTTCTTTATTTTATGTTCAAAGTGAGAAAGTGGATGGAAATTGCCTTAAGGATACAAAAGATTATAGGTCATTTCATGATTTTTTTCCAACTTCAACAATTCATAACTCTCTCCATTTTTGGAGATTTTGAATGGTTCAAGTCCCAAAATGTCATTCAAGATATCTACTTCATGCCATATTTTTTGGTCAAGAGCAACTTCCAAGTGGAAGGCTATGTTTGGATGCAAGACATTATAGGTCACTTTTGAAGAAAAATTTGAAATATTTCTAAGTATGGAAAGTCAACATTTTTTCTCCAACTTTGACTCAACACAACTCTCAACTCAAGCATCCATTTGATTCCATTCTTTTTTCATTGCAAAGCTTGTAACCTCATCTTTCTAAAGCATCAAGAATCATGCCCTAAGACCCCTTGAGCTGAGAATTCCATTGGTCAGAAGTTGGCACTTTGAAATTGAATTTTTCACCAAGTCAGAAGTTTGAAATCTTTGTTTTGGCTTCTAATCACAAGTTTTCCACGCGTTTTTGCCTCTAAACATGTTTAGTGAAGTTCCAGAATTGTTTAGCACCTCAAAAGGCAAGGATCGGATGAGGTTTGGTGAAAATTAGATCACACTTCACTCGTGCATCAGGTTTGCAAGAATTCGCTCCAAAATGCATCATTCACTCTTCCTTTTGATCCCATTTGCTTCTCCTATAAATACATGAACTATCCCATTCATTTTCTCAAGCTTGGATAGCCAGAATCACCCTGCCAAACTTGTTCCATAACTCAGAATTCAGCAACTTCGAAACCCATATACAAGCGTTTTTTAATCCAATTTTTTCATCAATTCACCTTCCTTGATCTTCCCTGAATCTAACCATATAATTACATTCAAGAATCGTGTCCTATATTGCACCATAGAAGTCCAGTTTTAGAGCTCTGCAACTCAACTTCAATAGGTAGATTCCTTCATTAATTCTTCAAAACTTTGATATCATTGTGATGCTCTCATTGCCCTGGTTCTAGTTCCAACACTTACTTCTTACTGGAAACACGTTTTGACCATGAAATTTTAAATCCCTTTTCAAAACTTTCTTTCCAAATTGCTTGAGCTGCAATTTATATAAATTTGGCGCGAGGGTGTGGTTGTCTTCATCTTGAAGAGACGGAGCAAATGGCATAGGTCTGAGCTTCTGATTTTATAGTTTGAGAGACCTGCAATTCACGTTGGGTGGAGGTTGAAGATGACCAACGTGTCATCTTCCAACCAATGATGGCACCCCACTTGTTATTTTTGAATTCTGATTTAATAATTGATTCAGTGCTTTATTCACTAATGACCATGATATGCACAGCGCGCCAGATCCCTTGGTTTTGATTACTAACGTGTTTTGACTCTCATCTAATGGTCCACAAATTTTTTACTTTTATTTTCTTTTCTGATTTTTATATTTAATTGTTTTAAACTTCAAAAAATCATAGAAAATTCATTTTTAGTCCAAGAAATCTGAAAAAATTATGAAAAATATTTTTGATTATTCTCTTTCTGATTCTTATTTTTTCACAATTTAATTTTGTGTTTTGGTGTTTTTTTATAAATTTACACTTTATTTGAATTATTTTAAATGTTTAAAAATACTTTTCTGCATTTTTAAATTCTGAAAAAATTTTGGAATGATCCAATGATATTGTTACAAATATTGGTGACCTTATTTTATTTTTGTTTCTGACTTTTCTATTCTTTTATATTTTTTGGTTTATTTTACCCATTTCTTTTAATTTTTTAAAATAGTTTCTGACTTTAAAAAATTACCAAAAATTTTATAAAATCATTCGAGCCCTTTTCTGATTTTTTTATGGTCTTACTTTTTATTTCTTGATTAATTTGAACATAGTTGATATTTTTATCTTTTATTTCCATTTTTAAACATTATTTTTAAACACTTTTGTATAAATTAAACTGTAATATTATTTTGTGATTATTTTTTGGCTGATCTTGGGTTAAATTATTGATCATGAACTTTATTAATATCAATGGATTCATGGTGTTGAGTCTAACTCCACAGAAATGGCTGAATGATTTTAATAATAGTTTGATTAAATTTAATCTAAAAGTGGTTTGTATATTCTCTCCCACCCTTCTTCATCTTATCCCCTTCTTACTGCACTAGATGTTGTTGGAGCATGATCTCTATATCATGTCTCAAAACAAATGGTGCTTAGATTGCTATTGACCGGCCTCAAAATAGGTGCGATTTCTATATAAGTCCACTTACGATTGCTTAACATAGCGCTAAATTTGGTCCCAATTCGAATAAATGATCATTTATGGCCCAAACTTATGTTTGTAAGCCCAAGTATGTTAATTTTATCTCTTTGATCCAATAACCTTGAGATTCATTGTGTGGAGGCTTTGGTTCTACCAATCCTCTAATGGATCTACAATACTCTTGGTCAACGCGGATCACTTAAACATCGTTGATCATTAAATGATACTCATAAGGATTCCAAATGGATGATATACTGACAAAAAGCAAATGCAACTTGTTGTGTGGATGCTTTGGTTCTACCAATCCTCTAATGAGTTCCAAATGCAAGTTTTAAGATGATCATCCAACTAACCACTAATCACTAATAATTGACTTTATCCTTTATTCTTTTATATGCCCTTTTATTTTTAGCATTTACATTTCATGCCATTTTCATCTTTGCTCATTTGAGTATTTACTTTCTTGTCATTTTTATTTTGCTCATTTGAGCTTTTTCTTTTATTTTCTTAAGATACCTAATAATCAACACAACCCCTAAAAAATCTTTAATTATACGTGGACTATTTGGTTACTATCCTTGTTGTGATCGGTGGATCTAGAACTGACTGTTTAACGCTGGTTCGCGAAATGTTGCGGAAGCAAGAGTCGCCACCGTCTTTTATTTTCTCCAAATGGAAAGGACAAAAGGACAGAAAAATTCCTTATAGAGATTGCTCTCGGTTCGGGAGGTAGGTTATAGAAAGGGAAGGTGTTAGCACCCTTTCTATCCATGGTTATCCATGGGCTCTTAGATACTTGCTCATTGTGTTTTCAAAAGGTTTGTTCGCTTTTCAATTGTGGGTTTTAAAAAAGTTTCTTTGAAAATTTCAGTTCGACTCTTGTATCGGTCCTCAAGAGTGTTTGAAAAATTGCTTTCGAAAGCTTTTTGAAAAGGTGTCGGTGTGAAAAGTATTTTTTAATTTTGTTTTGAAATTTAGAGCAAGTATCAAGAGTCGTCTACCTACCCTAAGGAATTCGTCTGTGTAAATGTCCTTTAAAGTAGTGCCATCCCACCATTGAGAGGTAGGTAGCACTACCGTTGGAGGTGTTCGGGTCAATTCGAGGTTCGGGACATGGTGATCACCAGAGCAATAGGAAGATACCTTAGAAGCTACCCTTATGCCAGGTTCCCGAATCATGAGGACTTACTAAGACATCCTCTACTCGACGATCACCTTTCGAGGAAAGGCAACAGTGAGGCGTACCCTAGGGGTGGTGTGTGATTTTGTGTGTCATGTTCATTTTCATTTATCTTGTTCATGTCAAAGTGATATATGCGTTTGTTTTTATTTTTGTCATTCATTCTTGCGTGCATTTATTTAACAGTTTAAGAAAGCGCGGAAAGGTAAAATTATAAACTATTACAAAAGGCGCGGGTCCACATCGCCAAAATTTCCAGGACCCGATTTGACAAAAAGTAAATAAAGGTAAAGTGCGAGAAATTAAAATGTCCGAGTTTACAAGGCTTTGGGAGAGGTACATAAATATTAAAAGAAAAAGAAATAAATACGCGAATTGAATTAAAACTGGAAACGAGGGCGTTGGACCCTTTTTTAATGAAATTAAATTAAATTGTTAAATTAATTAAATTAAAATGAAAAAGAAATTGTTTTTTTTTTATGTTTTGGTGTTTATGATTTTTTTTTAATAAGAGAATTAAATCAGATTTAAATTAAATTAACCCCAATTCTATAGCTTTTATTTATTAAGAAAAAAAATATTAAAGTTAAACCTAAATTAACCTAATTAATTACATGCAATTTAATTACAAAAATAGTATTTAATAATTAATTATTGTGAAAAGAAAAGAAAAAGATAAAAAATTAATACAAACCCTAATTCTACCAATTTTAAGTTTATTAAGAAAATGCTTGAATTAAACCTAATTTAATAGCTAAAATTAATGAATAATATTTATTTACAAAAAATAACATAAAAATACTTATTTTTGTCTTTTTTGATTTTATATTGTTTTTATGTTTTTCATGAAAATACTAAATTAAAAGAATTAATTAAAAAGAACAATAATTGAAATAAATAAAAAAATAATGAAAGGAATATTGCAAACCTAGGGGGGTTCTGTCCCCAGTTGGAGGTCACAACTTAGAAATCCAGGCCCAATAGCTTTGGCCTGGTTGACTTCTCATGCCAGCCTGTAACACCTTTGACTCATGTCCATGATATTCTTCCAACTATGGCCCTTGGATTGATCTTAGCATGTGCGTGGCAAGCTGGATGGTGAGTTGCATGGTAGACTCCTTGTATTGAAACTGCATAGGATGATAATTAAAGGAAAAATAATATGGAAAGGGGTGGGGACCTGGGGCTTGAACCCAGGTCCTAGAGATTACTAACCCTTCGCTTGACCAGTGGAGCCAGTGAGGCGCGTTTGTACATAAAATAACACACAAATAACATAAGCGAAAATAAGGGTTAGTGGAATTCTAGCGCGAAAATTCAAACCAACCACTCACAGCTTGCCACAGAGTCATCGTCTTCCTTGTTTGTTTATTTCCTGAAAATAAGAGATGGTTAGCGGGGGTTTTGAACCCCCCCAAAATACGCATTTTCTGATAATAGCGATTAGGCCGTCCGGCCACATAAATTAGGCGCGAGGGTTGTTTCCAAATCGTCCAAGCACGCTGAGGTCATTCATGGCATTATGGTGTTCTAATTTTACCATATTCGAAAACCCCTAATTCGAAATCTGAAGAACCCTAATATCCTTCCATGGTGAAATCACGTATGGGTGATAAAAATGCAATCAAACAACTAATCAAGAAACATAAATCAAACATTAAAAAGTATTAAAAACGCATGAATCATGATGCAAGCATATGAAAAATTTTCTGTACAGGGCACGATGATTCTCACGTTTCTTGGTGTTAGAGCTTATGGTTTTGATCCAAATCCCTTCCTTGAAGTCTCAGCAAGCCAATAGGATAGTTATTTGATCTTGAAAAGCCCTAAAACCTGGTTTTCAGTTTTCAACTTTTGCAAAAAAATTCAAGTTTGGTTCTTTGTGAATGGCGCAGCTGGGAGGTTCTGAGGAGTAGGGTTAGCATATGTATATATGTGTGAGTGATTAGGGTTGAAGAAATCAAACAAAAACCTTTGCATTCATGATTTTCAAGATTTGATTCTTAAGGATCTTTTCAAATATTTCTTCATGAAGAACCATCACAATTTGCACCAATTCTTTCCACTTTTGATAGGCATGAAATCTTTAGTGAATCATGAGTCATTGTCTTGCACAAAAAGATTTAAAACATTAGGTTTAATATTTTTTACCTATTTATTTTAATTAGATGAATTATTAATGATTAAAAATCCAAATAAATAAATAAAAATGATAAAAAAATTCCCTTTGGGCCAAATGGTCGTGCACATGCCTTGGATGATGAATTGTGGAAGAAAAAGAGGCCCATTAGCAATTTTAAGACCTTTGAAGCAATGTTGACTTTTCAAAATATCCAAAAATTTCCCAACTTCCACAAGGCATAACTTGCTCAATTTTTAAGCTTTGCTCATGTTCTTGGACATTTTGGAAAGGTCTTTGAGTCCTCTAACCAATGCCTTTGGTCCCATGTCATTTTGATTTACCAATCTCATGTTATGGCTTTTGACTTAAAGTCCCTTTTTGTTGACTTTTGAAAATGACCTATAATGTTGAAATTGATAACTTTTTGTGAGAGCATTTCTTGGACTTGAAGTGTGAAGAGGAGTTGTAGGAAATGTCTTTCTCTTCAAAATGAGATTTGGATGGAATTTTTATGATAATCCATGTGAAAGTTATGCCTTGGTCAAGTTACAGTTGACTTTTTCAACTGTCCAAATATGGAAACTTCTGCATCTTGAGACTTTTTGAGCCAAGCTTTGAGAATCATGATCAAGCATTGATCAAATGATGTTTGTGGCTTCAAAATGAGATGTTGACCAAAAATTTGAACTTTTGACTGTCAAATGACCATTTTGCCCCTACAGTTGACTGTAGTGCAATTAGGGTTTTTGACTGTGCAATTTTGAGTTGTAAGTCTTGAAACTTGGTATGAGGATGCTTGACCATGTTTTTAGGCATGTGGGACTTGATTGGACCCTTGGAAACTTCATTTTCTCTGTCAGAAACAAACCCTAATTTTGACTGTTTAGGAGGCCCTTGAACTATGCAACCCTTGGGGAGACTTTGAAGCTTTGACTTGGCAAATTTTGAAGAATATGGGAGGGCAAATTTTGGGGTACAACACTTGTCCTTATGGAGCATTGGACTTTTTGGATTTAGGATTACAAACCTTGGCCTATGATTGGAGACCTTGTGATCTTATCTGATTATTTTGTCTGGAGCTCTTGAGGTTTACCTCAAGACATTGGGTTTTTTGTTTGTTTTGTGTGCAGGTTATTGTGATTACACCCTTTGTTTGTAATCTGGAATTCCCCCGTATACAGCCGTTACTCTGCCCAATTTTTGTGAACACTTAATACACTTGAAGTTTGGTTCTCTCAAGAGGTCTAGTATTTTTTCTTATTTGGTTTCAATCCAAAGAATGGGAATTCTATCTTGGCTCATAGTGTCAAGTATTGGCTTCTTGTTGGTTAGATGGTTCTTATCCCTAGATTTTACCTTATGCTTTAGGATAGCCTCTTCTTCTCCTCCCATCTTCTTAAATTTCAAAAATCTTCTCCCTCCTTTTGAAAACTCTTCTTGTTTTAAACTTGAACCACTTTCATAATAAACATGGACTTAGGTTCATGCATTTTCAAATATTTTCATAAATAAACTCCAATAAACTTAATAATACTTTGACTTTTTTGTGAGAAGACTAAAAGTCAATCAATCTCATTCAAACCATTTTGCCTACTTGGCTTTTACCTTTAAACTTTTCTCAAAAAGATTGAACTCTTGTCAATCCTTGTAGTTATGCAAACAGCTATACTTCTACAATATATAGTGAAGAAAGATATTTTCCACTTGGGTGTTGAGTGAGGCATTGTTGATTTTAAAATCCAAGCCATATCCTCCACTTTGAGATGATGCAAATTCTACTTTCTCATGATTGTGGGTAGTAGGTATGTTTTCCACACGGACAATGATGATGATGTTTTATATCATAAAATTAACCAACACACTTGTGTTTTAAAATTTTGAAAGAGGAACCATGTGTACCCTGATCCACTATTGCACGAATAGGTGCTACGTAGGCAGTAAAGGTTCACAACCGCGGCGGGTGCAAAAATTATAAAAAATATATTTCTTTTCTCACCTCCATCATTTATTTTTTATACAACATTTTATAGCCAAAATATACAGATTTTACAAAGAGTTTCCTATGGAGTACCCTAGATGTTTAGGGTGCTAATACCTTCCCTTTTCATAACCAACCCCCTTACCTAGAATATTTCCCCCTCTTTTTGGGTCATTCTCTCTTTTCCCATTCCTTTGGAAATAATAAAGCGCGGTGGCAATTTTTATTTTGATTTGTATAAGTCTAGTCAATCCAATGGCGTAGCCTTAAACATTTCTACCGCTACAAAAAAATGGCGACTTCACTGGGGAAAGATTGACCTCTTGTTGTTCCATCCCTAAGTGGGTTAAGCCTATCTTTGTTTATATTTGTATATGTGTTATTATTGTTTTTTGTGTTATATGTTGTATATATGTCAGTTTGGATTTTCCTGGTTTTCAGGGTGCTTGGTGATTACTCATAAGTCCTACACCCGGACTTGGGCAAACTTTAAGATAGGACGGGCAGTATAGTCATGTTAACTTTGAGGGAGTAATCCAAAAAAAAGAGGCATGAGATCCGCCACTCAGTGGAGGCCCCTTTGACTGTAGTGTCATTTACCGAGTAATCGGGAAGACGTATTGCTTTCGACCTGGGAGCTTGCTGAAGCTGAGGACCGTATAATACCAAACCCATCTTGGCCTTTTTGGTGTAGTGCGGAAGCTATGATGGAGTAATTCATAAATAGTTTTCACGCGATACTATGCTCGGACGATTTTTTCTTGAGAATATAACTAATTACCGAGTTAATCGGGAAGTTAGTAATATCCGAAGGAAGGATGTAGACTCTGGGAACCTCTAGAACCTTGTTCGGCAGGTGATAACTCTTAGACCAACACCTTATGGGTAGTACCTTCGACCTCTTGCTCGTGACGTTGAACCTATGAACCTTATATTTGTGATCTTGTGTGTGATTGTTGCATCATGCATCCATGCACTCATAAGCATCTTTTTGAGAGATCATATTTCAAGGGATTTAAAGGTTGACCATTTGTGAATATCTCAGGTACTTTTTAACCATGGATTCTGGAAAGAGAAAGACCGGGAAGTACAGTTTCAAGGATCCCAAGATAGATGAGTTGATCAGTCTAATTCTCGAGATCGAGTGTTCTGCAGACTTTCGGAAGAAGTACAGATCCATTATTCCTCTTCTGAAGTTGAATATGAAGGAGGGTATTCTCTCAACCTTGGTCTAGTTCTATGATCCGATGTATCATTGCCTTACTTTTCCCGACTATCAGTTGATGCCCACACTGGAGGAGTATTCTTATCTATTGGACTTACCTGTTACCGATCGTGTTCCTTTTACTGGTTTGGAGGGTGAGCCAAAACCACATGAGATTGTTGCTTTGATTCATCTGGGAAAGTATGAGGTGGAAGCCCATATGAATACTAAAGGAGGGATTAGAGGATTACCAGCTTCGTTCTTATTGGAGAAAGCTCGTTACTTTGCCAGGATGAAGAGTACAGTTGCTTTTGAGGCCATCTTTGCTCTACTTGCTTATGGGTTGTTCTTATTTCCTAATGTGGACAAGTTTGTTGACATTAATGCTATCAGGATCTTCATGGTTGGAAACCCAGTTCCTACCTTGTTGGGTGATGCTTATTAATCTATTCATCTTCAGAATTCTTATCATGGGGGGATGATTATCTGTTGCACGCCTCTGTTATACCGGTGGTTTATCTCTCATATGCCTCAGTCTGATGCTTTTTGGGATGTCAAGAAGGAACCCCGTTGGGATCCTAAGATCATGGCACTTACTCACTCGGATATTGGTTGGTATCATCGATCTTACTAGGATATAGAGATTATTGACAGTTGTGGTAGTTTCCCCAATGTACCTCTTCTTGGTACAAAGGGAGGAATTAACTATAACCCTGTTCTTGCACGACGACAGCTTGGTTATCCGATGAGGGATAAACCAAATAGTATTCATTTGAGTAGTTTCTTTATGAAGGAAGGAGAAGATCATAGGGAAGCTAGGGAGTAGATTTCGAAGGCTTGGCGTCACATTCATAAGAAGAGTAGGAAGGATTTGAGACCTAGGGGTGCTGTTTCTTTGGAGCCATATCTTCAGTGGGTCCAAACGAGAGCTATTCATTTGAAGATGTCGTATTCCCTGGAAACACCTATGCCTGATCTATTTGTGAAGACCACTCCTCCCTTATTAGATGATTTAGAAGAGTTGCAACTTGCTTTGGTTAGAATGCAACAGGAAAAGGATGCTTGGAAGAACAAGTTCCAAACTTTTGAGATTTCCTATAGAGCAGACTTGAAGGAGAAAGACAACTTGATTGAGATCCTTGAGAGCCAAGCAGTAGAGTCTATGGAGAGGCAAGAGGATTTATTTTCTCCTAAGCCTCAATCACATGTTGATCACTCACTTCCTGATTTAGGTGATCGGAAGGAGGTTGCCATCAGATATGCGGAAGAAAACCAGAGATTGAAAGCTCAGATTTCCAGGCTCACGGGGAAGCGCCAGCGTATAGAGTGATCTCCATCAGTTTTACTTCTCAGAGTTTTAGATTGTATTTTCATCTTGTACTTGGGATAATTGAAACTTGTAATCCATTTTGGAGTTGTTATAATAAAAAATTTCAGTATTTCAAATGCGTTATTACTTTGATATTTTCAATATGTCCATATATTTTAAATCCCTTGAAATATTAAATAAAATAAAATCATGTGCATTACATATCATGCATCATATTGCACATATTTATTGCATTTGTTATGCATATCCAGGTGTCTTACCAAGCTTCTTTACTTCGTTTAGCAAGTTGACTCACCACTACAACACTCGGGCTAATTTCAGAAAGAAGATGGACAACTTAGAACAAGAGAATTGCGAGCTATGCGAGGAGGTTTCTGCTTTGAAGGTCGGCATGGCAAATCTGACTACTCTGATGGAAGCTCTGGTGGCTGCTCAGAATCAGCCACCGAGTGTCCAACCTCAACCAACAAGGGCAACTACTGAAGCTCCAAATGTTCCCGTATCTACTACTCCAGTTGTTATTCAGAATCGCATGCCTCAAGGTTATCCATGGGGAATGCCATAGAATTTTGCACCTGAAGGTTTCAATCTTGGTCCCCAAGATACTCCGATTGTTTAGACTATTGTTACTCCAGCACCTTTTGTGGGGCATGTTGCTCCTGTTGCGCGTCCTTTGATAAATATGGTTATGTTTGTTAATGATGATGTGTGTCGTCCTTTACCTCCACCGAGTGAAGACTTGGGTATTTATGACACAATGAATGATTTTCAAGAGCAGTTTGACAAGATGCAAAGAGAGATGAAGGCCCTCAGGGGAAAATAGCTATTTGGGCAGAATGTGAATGAGTTATGCTTGGTCCTGAATGTTAAGATACCTGCTAAGTTTAAAGTCCCAGAGTTTGAGAAGTACAAGGGCAACACTTGTCCTCGTGCTCATTTAGTGATGTACGTGAGGAGAATGTCTACCCATACTGATGATCAACGTCTGCTGATTCACTTTTTTCAAGATAGTTTCATCGGTTCTGTGCTGAAGTGGTATATGAGTTTGGACAACGCCAATATCCATACTTTCAATGATTTGGGAGAAGCATTCATCAAACAATACAAGTACAACATGGACATGGCGCATGACTGTGATCAACTCAGGGCCATGGTTCAAAAAGACAGGGAATCATTCAAAGAATATGCACAGAGATAGCGTGAGGTAGCCGCCCAAGTGATTCCTCCCATGGAAGAGAAGGAGATGACCAAGATTTTCTTGAAACCGCTGGGTGCTTTCTACTACGAGGGGATGGTAGCAAGTGCGCCAAGTGACTTTACCGAAATGGTAGGAATGGGTATCCTCTTAGAAGAGGCTGTAAGAGAGGGTCGTTTAACAAAGAGTGAAAGTTCTAGAGGTGTGAAGAAACCATCTTATGGGTTTACCAAGAAAAAGGAAGGGGATGCAAATGCGGTTATGCAAGAGAGGAGGGTTAGTACACCTAGAAGGAATTATCATTGTCATCAGCAAGTCGCCTCAGTTACTCCAGTTGTAGGTGTCGTTCCAACTACCGTTGCTTATTAGAGACCGTCCCAGCAAGGGAGTCAAGGGTATAATTAGAGAAGGGAGAGTTATGACCCTATTCCTATGAGCTATACAAGGTTAATATCGACATTGATTCAGAAGAAGTTGGTTCAGACCCGACCACCTCCCGCCGTACCATCACCATTGCCTTGGTATTACAAGGAAGACCAAACATGTGCTTTTCATCAAGGAGCACCAGGGAATAATGTTGAGAATTATTATCCTTTGAAGATTGAGGTGCAGAAATTGGTGAAGTCTGGTATTCTATCTTTCAAGGATGTGGGACCTAATGTGAAAGATAATCGTCTACCCAAGCATGGGGGAGTAAATGTTGTGAATATGGTGGCCGGTTGTCCTTGCAACTTCCAGATTTTTGATATTAATTTGTTTACAAGAGATTTGGTGAAAATGCATGCAGACCTTTATGAATTTAGCTGCTATACGCATGACCATTCCGGTTGTGCTATTTACAATACAGACATACAGGGTTGCAATAAGATAAAGGATGATTTACAAGAGATGATGGATGAGGGCCTTATCCACATAATCAGGCCTAGGGAAGAGTATGAAGAGGAAGTGAATATGGTTTCTAGATGTCCTGGAGAATTCAGAATTTTTGATGTAAAGTATATGAATGAAGACCTTGTGTAATTTCACGCTACCTTCTGCCATATGGCTGGTCAGGTGGAACACCAATATGAATCTTACCGAGTTTGTTGTCCAGATTCCCGAGGATGTTCAATCGGGAAGAAGGGTGTTCAGTTGTTATTAGATAACAGAATTATCAAGGTTACAAGTCAAAGGGACGATTACCATGAAGTTGATATGGTTGAGGTTTGTTTGACTAAAGAAGAGTCAGATGAAGAGTATGCCTCTGCAAATGAGTATTTCTCCTTAGATGAGGATTTGTTTTCTAGAAATGACTCAATAATGACTGATTGTGTTGAAGAAGGGGTAAACGTCATTGTACCTTGTTTTGAGGCACCCTCCCATCTTGAAATTGAGTATTATAGCAAGCCAGTTGTTACCCCATTGGTGATTAGTTTGTCGGGGCCTATCCCCTACACATCAGATAAGGTTGTGCCTTACAAATACAACGCTACAATCTTAGAGGATGGACTAGAAGTTCCCATCCATCCAATGCTTGATGTTGGGAATATTGTTGAAAATAGCAGGGTGACCCGCAGCGGTTGTGTGTTTGCACCAGTTGTTCGAAGAGATGTTAGTGCTGGAAAGAAAAATGCTGAGAATGTTGAACCCAAGAAGGCTACGGGTGAGACCAGTGGGGATGCGTTAGAGAAAGAAGTGGATGATGTTTTGAAGATAATCAAGATGAGTGACTACAAAATTGTAGATCAGCTACTGCAAACTCCTTTAAAAATATCTATCTTGGCGTTATTGATGAACTCCTCTGCTCATAGAGAATCCTTGATGAGGGTACTGGACCAAGATTTTGTGGAGAGTGATATGCCAATAGACCAATTCAGTAGTGTATTAGGGAATATTACGTCATGTAATAACTTGAGTTTCTGCAATGATGAATTACCAGATGAAGGAAGGAATCACAACTTGGCCCTCCATATCTCCATGAACTGCGAGAATGATTCACAATCCAATGTGCTGATTGATAATGGAGCACCTATGAAGTTGAAATATCAAGGAATGCTTATGCGCCCGAGTGGCATCATTTTGAAAGTGTTTCATGGATCAAGGAAATATGTTATTGTTGAAGTGGACATGCCTATTCATATAGGACCACATTTGTTTCAGATAACTTTCTAGGTCATGGACATTGTTCCCGCTTATAGTTGTTTTCTAGGACGGCGGTGGATTCATGAGGCGGGGGATGTCACTTCTATTTTACACCAGAAATTGAAGTTTGTACGTGAAGGGAAAGTAGTGATCATAAATGGGGAACATGCATTATTGATATCTCATTTGTCCTCTTTCAGCATTGTGGGGGAGGATGAAGCTTCTATTGGAACCCAGTTCCAAGCTGTTGTACCCCAAAATTTTCCCTCCCATATTATTCAAGGTTTATCAAAGATCATATTCAAATGACTCAAGATTTCTCAAGGGGTTGCCCAGTCAAACATCCTCCTAAGCCAGTCAAAAATTAGTGTTTTGGTTCCTTCAAGGAATTTGGGGTTTTCAATGGCTAAATCAAGTCTCATGTGCCCATATACATTGTCAAGCATCTACATGTCAAGTCACAAGTCTCACAGCATCAAATTGCACAGTCAAAAGCCCTATTTGGTTCACAATCAACTGCAGGGGCAAAATGGTCATTTTACAGTCAAAAGTCAGAAATTTTTGGTAAAAATTTTATTTTGAGGCTACAATCATCATTTGATCAATTCTTGATCATGATTCCACAAGCATGGCTCAAAAATCATCAAGATGCAAAAGTTTCCATTTTTGGACAGCTGAAAAGTCAACTGTAACTTGACCAAGGCATAACTTTTTCATGGTTCATCATAAAAATCCCATCCAATGCTCATTTTGAAGGGGATGACATTTCCTACAACTCATCTTCACATTCCAAGTCCAAGAAATGCTCTCACAAAAAGTTATCAATTTCTACATTATAGGTCAATTTTAAAAGTCAACAAAAAGGCATTTTAAGTCAAAGATCATAACTTGAGATTGGTAAATCCAAATGACATGGGACCAAAGTCATTGATTAGAGGACTTCAATACCTTTCCAAAATGTCCAAGAACATGTTCATATGATCAAAATTGAGCAAGATATGCATTGGAGAAGTTGGGAAATTTTCATGAATGTGCAAAAGTCAACTTTGCTCCAAACACATCATTTTTGCTAATGGGCCTCAAATTTCTTCTTGAAACATTGTCCAAGGCCTATGCACGACCCATTGAGATTAAATTGAATTATTTTCTTATTTTTATTAATTATTTGGATTTTTAATTGATTATTATTTCATTTAATTCATTTAATTGTAGGAAAATATAAAGATTTGGTTTTCAAATCTTTTCATGAAGCAAATGTGACCAATATGAGCTGGAGATTTCATGTGCCAATCAAAGAGACAAGAAGATCCAATTTTGTCAAGTTTTGGCAATCAAAAAGATGCAAAAATATTTGATTGAAAATCAAATATGCAAACCATAATTCCATAGATTCTTGGCCAAGATTGTAACCTAAATCCATTATACTATATACGCTGAACCTAACCCTAATGCCATACACGTAAGATTGCTGCAAGAAATACCATAACAAATTCCAAAAAATATCAAAGAAACTCAAAACTGTTTTTAACATTCCAGCACGATTCAAAGCTTTCCAGTGCTTCTAACATAATGCAGGGATCCCCAGGAATACATTGCAATCAAAAACAAGCCTTAAAGCTCAAGAAACACGCAAGAACAGTCCCTTGGTTTGTCACTTTTTTTCAGAATCGCATCTCACATTTCATGCATATTTAACATCTTTTGTTGTTTGTTTTATGTTCATAGAACTCAGGTGAAGCTTTTGGTATGGTTCAATTGGATTAAAACGTCCTAAAACAGGAATCACCATTAACGGATTTTAGGGTTTCCAAGTTTCAAAATTGGGGCTTTCCCATACAAGAAAAATTAGCCTTCATGAGACCCATGGTTGAGCTCGTGGCATTCAGACGAACACAAAGCAATCATCGTGCCATATTTATATAGCCCATAGGCCTAATTGTTATTTTTCCTCATTCTGCTTTGTGGGGGTAAAAAACCCCCGCTAATTGTTTTTGTTTTACAGGGAAACAAGGAAGAAGACAATAGGTGTAAGCGCATGGTTGGTTCGTTCAAAAAATATGGCGCGCGTTTTGTTTTGACCAGCATAATTATTATTTTCATATATTAATTTCATTATCCACTGTATTAACAAAGCAACGCATTGGCCTAGTGGTTGGTGATCTGTCCAATAACCATTGGGACCTGGGTTCGATTCCTAGGTCCACCCAAACCTTGTTTCTATTTTTTCTAATGTTATTGCATGCAGGATTCTCAAAACATTCCACCATGCAACCTCACAAATCAGCGTGCCATGTGTCCTTGTGCATCAATCTAATGGTCCAGATGGAAGGACTATGATACTCTCCAGTCAACGCGTATCTGGACAATTCTCCAAAGTCAACTAAGGCTTGAGTGTTATTGGGCTGAAAGTTACAAACACACCTCCAAAAAGGCCTGGCACCCCCCTGGTTTTGTTACTCTTTTTATTTTCTTTTCTTTTATAATTTCCTTTTTATTAATTATTAGTTTTATTAATTATTTAATTAATAGATTAATATTTTTCATAATAAATTCAGATAATAAAAAACTTGTAAATATTTTTATTATTTATTAAATTCACTATTTATTATTTTTGTAAATAAATGCAAATTAATTCATTTAGTTTTTTTTGTTGATTAGGTTTAATTTTAATCTCTTTACAATAAATAAAAATCATGTAGAATTAGGGTTTGACAATTTTCAATCATATTTTCTTGTTATTTTTATTTTCATTAAAAACATAAAAAAACACAAAAAAAACTTTTCTTTTAATTAATTAATTAATTAGGTTTAGGTTTAATATTTGATTAATTGCAAAAAAAGGACAAACTACTTTCTTTATTTCAAAAAAGGGTCAAAACCCTAAGACGTTCCCGATTCAATTCTTTCGCGCATTATTATTTATTTTAATCATATTGATGTAACTGTTTCCGAGTATGTAATAGTTAAATAGGACTTTTATCGCTTTCTTTACTTTCCGCAATTTATTTTCAAGGGTTTTGTTTTTGGCGATGTATAGACCCGCGCCTTATAATAGCGTAGATTCAACTTTCCGCAATTTATTTTCCGCACTCTTAACTGTTAAATATGCATGACAAGATTGCCTGACAAATAAAATCAATCTGTAGCTCACAAATAACATGATCAAAGATAAACATAAACTGAATTCAACACACATGCACATGCCACTCCTAGGGTACGCCTCACTCGGTTGCCTCGACGTGGTCGTCAAGTATAGGCTGTTTTAGAGGTCGCCCTCTTGTCTAAAGATCCAGTTGCCTCGAAACGGTTGCCTCGGATAAAAAGGATCTAGGACATTAGGGTTACCGCTAAGGCGTCCTACTATTGCTTTGGTGACCACACACGTCCCTAATAATCGAATTGACCCGAATATCTCCAACGACGGTGCTACCTGCTTCTCAATAGTGGGATAGTACTGTCTAAAGGACTCTTACACAGCCTAATTCCTTAGAGTAGGTAGATCTCTCCTGGGTACTTGCTCTCTCAAACAAACAAAACAACTTTTCGCACCTACACTTTCAAAAAGTTTTCAAACAAATATTTCATACACTCTTGAGGACAGATACAAGAGTTACTTAGAAATTTTTCAAACGAAACTTTTTCAAAACCCACACACACTTGAAAAGCAAACAATTTTGAAAACATAGAGCAAGTACCTAAGAGCCCGTGGATAACCACGGATAGAAAGGGTGTTAACACCTTCCCTTTCTATAAATTTACCTCCCGAACCGAGAGACATCTCGAAAAGGAATTTTGCTGTGCTTTTGTCCTTTCCTTGTTGGAGAACATAAAAGACGGTGGTGACTCTTGCTTACCGCGACATTTTGCGAACCAGCATTCCAAAACAGTCAGTTCTATTTCCACCGATCACAGAACTGGCGACTCTGCTAGGGATATTTTATAAGTGAGGTGTACCTTAGGATTAGATCATTCTATGTTTTCAATTGCTTGCTTTGTTTGCTTTAATATTGTGGGCTTGTCTTGGAGCTTCATAGATCCTAACCCGGATCTGGGGAATACCCTTTAGGTAGCATAAGCTGTGAGGGACCCGTCTGGCGTAGACCGACACGGGTGAAGCAGTGGCTACGTTGGTGTGACACCTTGGTCTGTACCGATATCCCTTGTGTTGCAACGAGGAGAATATGGGTCTTCTGAGGGGTCATTAAGCACCAACCGACCTTAGAACCCTAAATTGACCCAACTTGGCCATAGAACAGTAGCAGTATGCTACACTCATTGAGGCTAAACTCTCGCGATGGTTCTGGCCGCAAGAAAAGATTGCGATGCTGGAGTTATGACCGATTGAGGGTAGTCAGTGATATTGAGATCCTCTAGAACCCGGTTACTATTTTCTAGGACAGGTCTTAACCAACAAAACTGAAAGAGGGTAGTACCCAAACTTCATGCTGGCCTAAACTCTAAGGACTCTCGGTGTGACTTGTGTGCCTTCAAACTTGAATTACTTGCATGTACATGTTATCTGACAACATGGGTTCCTTGCAGGTTTTGTTTACAGTCCTTAATCTGGACTCATAACAGGGTTTACTTACATCACTCCATGCATAGCATAACATCATACCATCATACCATTGCATACATCCTGCATAAGGACTAATCCATTTCAAGGATCTCGAGGGTCTGTGATGCAGGTCATGATGAACCAACTGTCTAGCAAGGGGCAAAGGGGATTTATTTTCCTCTAGCCAAGGTTGATAACTTGAGTCAGGGGCTATGACCCACTCGATATGGTGAGCTTTGACTCTTGAAGAAGGACTCTCAACAATATGAAGTGCCTTCAATCAAGCCACCGGATTCCAATTATAACAATTTTCTTGTTTACCCTGCGAGATCCTTGAAAACATTGCATGCATACATACACATCATTTCATAACAAGTACCCTTGTTACAGGTCACTTACCTTCTTCGCTGTTTGTTTCAGAAATCATCATGAATCCTGAATCATCCAATGAATAAGCTATCAAGGCTCTCCAGGCCCAGAATGTCCAGTTCCAGGAGTTGGTTATGAGCCTAGCCCAGGGTCAACAGGATTTGAAGACCCTGCTTATGAAGAAGAAGAAGAAGAGGACTGTTTTGTTCAACCCTAGACGCAGATCTGGGAACGGATCACAAAATGAGGCTGAGCTGACTACCTCATCTGTGGGCAAAGACAGTCCCCAAGAGAGAAGGTTTCCTAGTCCCGTGGTCTCCGACAACGAGACAAATTTCAATGATGAACAGTACCCTCCTGCTGAGGACAGGTACAAACAGCTGGAAGACCGGTTAAGTGCTATGGAAATACAGAAAGTGCCCGGCCTGGACTTTGAAGATCTAGGTCTATCCTCTGGGGTGGTAATCCCACATAAGTTCAAGGCGCCTGCCTTTGTAAAGTACGAAGGGGCTTCCTGTCCTAAGTTGCACCTCCGTTCATACATAAGGAAGATCCAACCATATACTGCAGACAAGAATTTATGGATCCATTTCTTCCAGGATAGTCTTTCAGGGACTCAACTCGAATGGTTCTATCAGCTGGATGGAACCAGTATTCGTAACTGGGAGGACTTGGCTACTGCGTTTTATAAGCAGTATCAGTACAATTCCGACCTCGCTCCCACGCGTACCCAACTCCAGGGTATGTCACTTGGGACGGGTGAAGGTTTTAAGGAGTACGCGCAAAAGTGGAGAGACCTGGCTGGCTGGGTGCAGCCACCGTTGACTGACCGTGAGCTCGTTGATATGTTCTTGGGGACCCTGTCTGGTCCTTTCTTCAACCATCTGATTGGGAATTCTTCTTCTGGGTTTACAGATTTGATATTGACCGGGGAGAGGATTGAAGCTGGTATCAAGGCTGGAAAGATTCAAGAAGATGCACCTTCTGATACTCACAAAAATCCTTACACTGGGAAAAAAGAGTCCAATGTTGTGCATGGTAAAAAGAGCCGTCATGATCAACATGTAGGGGCAACCCAGATCTCTAATCCTATGCCTGCTCAGCAAAGACACGGGCAACAACGTAAGGAGGTCACACCCAAAAGACAGTTCACTAAGATCAACATGACACTGGATCAAGCACTACAGCAAATGTTGAAGGCAGGGCTGATTACCTTAAGGGCTCCTCTTCGGAATCCAAACACTTTTGCTCCTAACTATCATCCCAACGAAAGGTGTGCATACCACTCTGATAGCCCGGGGCATACTACGGACAACTGTTGGGCTCTGAAGAACAAAGTCCAAGACATGATTGATGCCAAGGAAGTCCAGTTTGAAGCGCCAGAGACTCCAAACATAATCACTGCTCCTTTTCCCAATCACTGAAGGCTTTTATTTTATTTGAATTTCTGAGTTGTATTTTTCTTTGCTTATACAAACAATTAATGTCATAGCAAACTTGTTTATTCCATTAATGCATCGCATATGTCTGTTTGAATTAATCTATTCGTATTCATTTTATTCAAAATTGCTTTCATTTTTCTGTGATGATCAACTCTTGATTGATAATTCTAAGCCTCTTGAGGGAGGATGACGAAAATGATACCACGATCTACAGTATGCTTTTGAACAGACCCCGCTGATGAGGTACAGGCATTGTTTCAATTCCTAAACACTGGAGTTATAAGGAATATAATCCCTCGTCAACCCCTTTGATCCAAAGAAGTAGGAGTTTTTCTTTTCGAAAATGAAAACCCTTAATCATAACCTGGGGCAGGGTAGTTCTCTTAGTTGATCCAAGTGCACAGCGAATAGCATCAAAGAAGTCCTTCCGAGACGAAAAGACAGTGATGGTTCATATAATCATAAAGACAGGCAATCGTCATCTCTCAGGAATAAAAGCCCAATAAGTCAAAACCTATGAAGGAGACTTACACAAAACTGGGGCATCCTGCTGACTGTAATCACAAAATAAACAGTTCAGGCAAAAAGACAGGGATAATAAAATCGAAAAGAAAGAGGTCCTACAAACCCTCAACAAAAAAGAAATGACTGCCTATTCAAAATAAACTGTCAATATCCGAACCATCATTCGAATATCAGGACAAAGATTCAAACAAGGTCTAACGCACGATCAGCTGAGTTTAGGTTTGAAGAACATCACGAAGAGCGGGTGGGTACAAATACTTTGAGCCTTTATCCTTTGTTTCTTAAACCGTGAACCAGGCCATGTTATAACCCTTAAAAGTCCTAGCTGAAGCGTGGGTTAGTTCGAAAGCATACTGTTGCAAAGGTATCCTGACTCCTTAAGGCTTGCGGTAAAATAACGAGTTGACATCACAGTTTACAAAAAAATTCACTTGTTTTTATGAAAAAATGCATTTTCAAAAACTTCAAGACAGCATAAGCTTTGCATTTTTAAATAACATTGTTTGCATGTGACTATTTGTTCGAACAACAGAGAAATTCGCACGAAGAATATCTAGTGAACAAAAGCACTTCCAATCCAGGGGCACGACATGATCATGGTCCGTCATCTGGGGCAGTCCAGTCAAGATTTAGAGAATCTCTCAACAATGCCAAGCAGCCAGGGGAAACTCTCCATCTGAGACACTTGGGGCATTGGGCATGAATTCCAGCAACGAATCTTGCGTGATCAAACATCTTCTAGTAACACGACACTACTGACAGTGACAACTCCCTACATCCTGAGAGTATGGACATAGTAGGAAAAATACTACACATAATCAAAGACCCGCTAGGTTGACACACCTAGGACAAAAATAAGGGCTTCCCGGTGAACCAAAAGGGTTCGGGCAAAAATAAGGGATGAAAATGAAAAAATCTGTACACCCGGCAAGTCGAAAACCTGAAAAGGCGGCTTGGGCAAAAATGGGTATCCCGGTGGACTGAAAACCCGAAAGGGCGGTCCAGGCAAAAATTAGGGATCACAGCGTACGACTATGTCCCGGCATCTCATCACTCGCCTACCAGAAAAAGATTTGTCAAACGGCAGGTATCAAGCATCTCATAGGCCTTTTTCTCCCGCAGAAACTGGGGCAATGAATTGTCTAAGTAATACAGCCGCTCTGCTCACCCAGGTGCCAAGGTAAGTTCAGCTGAAGAACATGACCAAGTTACCTTCACTCCCTGCAGAGTAAGACAAAGTTCAGCAATACTCTCCCCCAAGCATAGTTGGTCTCCCAATCAGCCCCGAAAAGGCACAGCATCCCTAGCAAGTCAGCGATACTCTCTCCAAGCAGAGTTAGTCCACTGTCAGCCTTAAGGAAGTTGGATATCCCCAGAAGATCTCAACATTCCCCAGCGGAGTATACAGATGTTCCTAAGCAAGCATCCCCGACAGTCTTATTATAAGATTGTTCCCCGGAGGAATACAGACACCCTAGTGGAATCAATCTCCCCAGTGCAGTCTAAAGTTTCCCCAGGAGAGTTGCATCATCCTCCCCAGTAGATTTTGGAAGCTTATCCCCAGTAGATTCTGGAAGCTTATCACCTGCAGAGTACACATATCTCTCCCCGACCATATTCAAAGGTTATTCCCCACCAGAGCGTATAACTGGGTTATCCTCAGCTAATTACCACGGAAAGATCGTCCTCGGCGAAGTTCTTCCTATCCCCAGCGGAGTTCATCTAATTCCCCAACAAAGCTCATCAACGGAATCCTCAGCGGAGTTATCGTCAAAGTCTCAGCGAAATATCTCTTCCCACAGAGTAATTCCCCATAGAGTAATCTCGCCAACAAGTTTATCCCCCAGCGGAGTCATCTTCTCGTACCGGTTTATTCTTGCAATCATCATCCCCAATGGAAACGAAGAACTCTACTCTTCAGCATCAGTCCAGGATTCAACAAACTCCCGGCATTCGTCAAGGATTTATTTTCCCAGATGAAAATACATCCATAGACATTTCACATTTCATACATCCTGCTTACATACATGATAAAGTGCATACGACACGATCTCGTTTTGAGAACATCATGACATCATGCATTTCATACATCATGACATTGCATACAACTGATGTTTTGCCTTTTCAGGAAAAAGGTCAATACAAAGATGATTACTATCAACTGTCGCAGTTCCAGATTCGATACCTGTATCTAGCCAAGGCATATCTGTGAGCGATTGATTGTGGATTCGATACTTGTATCTAGCCAGGGCATATCTGCATGAAGAGTTTAAAGATTCGATACCTATATCCATCCAGGGCATATCTGTAGACGACCTAGTTCCAGATTCGATACCTGTATCTAGCCAGGGCATATCTGTGAGCGATTGATTATGGATTCGATACCTGTATCTAGCCAGGGCATATCTACATTAAAGAGATTTCAGAGATAGCTTGGAAATGCTCCCGGACACGGATGTTATTCTATTGCTTATTCATATTTCCTTTCAGAGATAGCTTAAAGATGCTCCGGATGCGGATGTTATTCTATTGCTTATTCAGACTTCCTTCTAGAGATAGCTTAGAGATGCTCCGGACACGGATGCTATTCTATTTCTTATTCAGATGTCCTTCTAGAGATGGTTCATATGCGATCCAGACATGGCTACATTCTGATACTTATTCCAGATGTCCTTCTAGAGATGGTTCAGATGCAATCCAGACATGGCTACATTCTGATACTTATTCCAGATTCCCTTCTAGAGATGGTTCAGATGCGACCCAGATATGGCTAAATTCTGATACTTATTCAGATTCCCTCTCGGAGATAGCTTAGAGATGCTCCAGATATGGATGCTATTCTTTTGCTTATTCAACGTTTCTTCTCAGAGATAGCTTAGAAATGCTCCAGATATGGATTTTGTTCTTTTGCTTATTCAGAGTTTCCTTTCAGATATAGCTTAGAGATGCTCCAAACACGGATGTTATTCTATCGCTTATTCAGAGTTTCCTTTCGGAGATAGCTTGGAAATGCTCCAGGTATGGGTGCTATTCTTCTGCTTATTCAGATTTCTCTCCAGAGATAGCTTGGAAATGCTCCAGATATGGATGCTATTCTTTTGCTTATTCATAATTTCCTGTCAGAGATGGCTCAGAGATACTCCAGATCCGGATGTTATTCTTTTTCCTATTCAGATTCCTCTCCAGAGATGGCCTAGAGATGCTCCGGACACGGATGCTATTCTATTGCTTATTCAGAGATAGTTCAGATGTGACCCAGATATGGATGCTATTCTTTTACTTATTCCAGAGTTCCTTTCAGATATAGCTTAGAGATGCTCCTGGCCCGGATGTTATTCTACTGCTTATTTAGATTCAAACTTCTAAAGACAACTTAGAGATGCTCCAGACCTGGATGTTATTCTATTGTTTAGTCCAGATTCATTCAAAAGACATTCCAGATACAATCCAGATTCGGATGACATTCTGCCACTCACTCAGATATAATATGGATATACCCCAGACGCGGCGGTCATTCTACTATTTATTCAGACGTCAGCAATTAGATATAGACTAGATATGCTCCAGACACGGAAACTATTCTATTTCTTATTCAGATTCAACTATCCATTACATTTCCAAATGGCATCTATAAGCCCATTCCCGACAAGGTTCTGTCACATCTCTCCAAATGGCATTTATAAGCCCATTCCCGACATCACATTGCTGATATTCTACTATGCGAGTGCAAATTTCTGGGCACTCTAGTGTTCAATCATCTTCCACCTTCGGATCACGAAAGGCACGCAAGCCAATCTACATCCTCAGGTCTAAGAAGATTGAACAGGGGCAACTGTTGTACCCCAAAATTTTCCCTCCCATATTCTTCAAGGTTTATCAAATATCATATTCAAATGACTCAAGATTTCTCAAGGGGTTGCCCAGTCAAACATCCTCCTAAGCTAGTCAAAAATTAGGGTTTTGGTTCCTTCAAGGAATTTGGGGTTTTCAATGGTTCAATCAAGTCTCATGTGCCCATATACATTGTCAAGCATCTACATGTCAAGTCACAAGTCTCACAGCATCAAATTGCACAGTCAAAAGCCCTATTTGGTTCACAATCAACTGCAGGGGCAAAATGGTCATTTTACAGTCAAAAGTCAGAAATTTTTGGTCAACATCTTATTTTGAGGCCACAATCATCATTTGATCGATTCTTGATCATAATTCCACAAGCATGGCTCAAAAATCATCAAGATGCAAACGTTTCCATTTTTGGACAGCTGAAAAGTCAACTGTAACTTAACCAAGGCATACCTTTTTCATGGTTCATCAGAAAAATCCCATCCAATGCTCATTTTGAAGGGGATGACATTTCCTACAACTCATCTTCACATTCCAAGTCCAAGAAATGCTCTCACAAAAAGTTATCAATTTCTACATTATAGGTCAATTTTAAAAGTCAACAAAAAGGCATTTTAAGTCAAAGACCATACCCTGAGATTGGTAAATCCAAATGACATGGGACCAAAGGCATTGGTTAGAGGACTTCAAGACCTTTCCAAAATGTCCAAGAACATGTTCATATGATCAAAATTGAGCAAGATATGCATTGGAGAAGTTGGGAAATTTTCATGAATGTGCAAAAGTCAACTTTGCTCCAAACACATCATTTTTGCTAATGGGCCTCAAATTTCTTCTTGAAACATTGTCCAAGGCCTATGCACGACCCATTGAGATTAAATTGAATTATTTTCTTATTTTTATTAATTATTTGGATTTTTAATTGATTATTAATTCATTTAATTCATTTAATTGTAGGAAAATATGAAGATTTGGTTTTCAAATCTTTTCATGAAGCAAATGTGACCAATATGAGCTGGAGATTTCATGTGCCAATCAAAGAGACAAGAATATCCAATTTTGGCAAGTTTTGGCAATCAAAAAGATGCAAAAATATTTGATTGAAAATCAAATATGCAAACCATAATTCCATGGATTCTTGGCCAAGATTGTAACCTAAATCCATTATACTATATATGCTGAACCTAACCCTAATGCCATACACGTAAGATTGCTGCAAGAAACACCATAACCAATTCCAAAAAATATCAAAGAAACTCAAAACTGTTTTTAACATTCCAGTACGATTCAAAGCTTTCCAGTGCTTCTAACATATTGCAGGGATCCCTAGGAATACATTGCAATCAAAAACAAGCCTTAAAGCTCAAGAAACACGCAAGAACAGTCCCTTGGTTTGTCACTTTTTTTCAGAATCGCATCTCACATTTCATGCATATTTAACATCTTTTGTTGTTTGTTTTATGTTCATAGAACTCAGGTGAAGCTTTTGGTATGGTTCAATTGGATTAAAACGTCCTAAAACAGGAATCACCATTAACGGATTTTAGGGTTTCCAAGTTTCAAAATTGGGGCTTTCCCATACAAGAAAAATTAGCCTTCATGAGACCCATGGTTGAGCTCGTGGCATTCAGACGAACACAAAGCAATCATCGTGCCATATTTATATAGCCCATAGGCCTAATCGTTATTTTTCCTCATTCTGCTTTGTGGGGGTAAAAAACCCCCGCTAATTGTTTTTGTTTTACAGGGAAACGAGGAAGAAGACAATAGGTGTAAGCGCGTGGTTGGTTCGTTCAAAAAATATGGCGCGCGTTTTGTTTTGACCAGCATAATTGTTATTTTCATATATTAATTTCATTATCCACTGTATTAACAAAGCAACGCATTGGCCTAGTGGTTGGTGATCTGTCCAATAACCATTGGGACTTGGGTTCGATTCCCAGGTCCACCCAAACCTTGTTTCTATTTTTTCTAATGTTATTGCATGCAGGATTCTCAAAACATTCCACCATGCAACCTCACAAATCAGCGTGCCATGTGTCCTTGTGCATCAATCTAATGGTCCAGATGGAAGGACTATGATACTCTCCAGTCAACGCGTATCTGGACAATTCTCCAAAGTCAACTAAGGCTTGAGTGTTATTGGGTTGAAAGTTACAAACACACCTCCAAAAAGGCCTGGCACCCCCCTGGTTTTGTTACTCTTTTTATTTTCTTTTCTTTTATAATTTCCTTTTTATTAATTATTAGTTTTATTAATTATTTAATTAACAGATTAATATTTTTCATAATAAATTCAGATAATAAAAAACTTGTAAATATTTTTATTATTTATTAAATTCACTATTTATTATTTTTGTAAATAAATGCAAATTAATTCATTTAGTTTTTTTTTGTTGATTAGGTTTAATTTTAATCTCTTTACAATAAATAAAAATCATGTAGAATTAGAGTTTGACAATTTTCAATCATATTTTCTTGTTATTTTTATTTTCATTAAAAACATAAAAAAACACAAAAAAAACTTTTCTTTTAATTAATTAATTAATTAGGTTTAGGTTTAATATTTGATTAATTGCAAAAAAAGGACAAACTACTTTCTTTATTTCAAAAAAGGGTCAAAACCCTAAGACGTTCCTGATTCAATTCTTTCGCGCATTATTATTTATTTTAATCATATTGATGTAACTGTTTCCGAGTATGTAATAGTTAAATAGGACTTTTATCGCTTTCTTTACTTTCCGCAATTTATTTTCAAGGGTTTTGTTTTTGGCGATGTATAGACCCGCGCCTTGTAATAGCGTAGATTCAACTTTCCGCAATTTATTTTCCGCACTCTTAACTGTTAAATATGCATGACAAGATTGCCTAACAAATAAAATCAATCCGTAGCTCAAAAATAACATGATCAAAGATAAACATAAACTGAATTCAACACACATGCACATGCCACTCCTAGGGTACGCCTCACTCGGTTGCCTCGACGTGGTCGTCAAGTATAGGGTGTTTTAGAGGTCGCCCTCTTGTCTAAAGATCTAGTTGCCTCGAAACGGTTGCCTCGGATAAAAAGGATCTAGGACATTAGGGTTACCGCTAAGGCGTCCTACTATTGCTTTGGTGACCAAACACGTCCCTAATAATCGAATTGACCCGAATATCTCCAACGACGGTGCTACCTGCTTCTCAATAGTGGGATAGTACTGTCTAAAGGACTCTTACACAGCCTAATTCCTTAGAGTAGGTAGATCTCTCCTGGGTACTTGCTCTCTCAAACAAACAAAATAACTTTTCGCACCTACACTTTCAAAAAGTTTTCAAACAAATATTTCATACACTCTTGAGGATAGATACAAGAGTTACTTAGAAATTTTTCAAACGAAACTTTTTCAAAACCCACACACACTTGAAAAGTAAACAATTTTGAAAACATAGAGCAAGTACCTAAGAGCCCGTGGATAACCACGGATAGAAAGGGTGCTAACACCTTCCCTTTCTATAAATTTACCTCCTGAGCCGAGAGACATCTCGAAAAAGGAATTTTGCTGTGCTTTTCTCCTTTCCTTGTTGGAGAACATAAAATACGGTGGCGACTCTTGCTTACCGCGACATTTCGCGAACCAGCATTCCAAAACAGTCAGTTCTATTTCCACCGATCACACAAGCCTTATCAATTAACAATATAAGAGGAAATAAGAATTCCATGGTTTCACTTAAGGATGCGTAACAGGTTGTGCGTAATGGTCATAGTGAAGTGTGGGTACAGATTATGGATCCACCTGTGAACAAGAACAGAGCTGGCTTGGGGTTCTCTTTGAAGAATGACAAAGGTAAGGACATGAAGCTGAAGTCTGCTACGAGAAAGTATCAAGACATCTTCCATAGCGGGGGTTATCTTCATCCAACAGTTTCCTGGATCAATGCCATTGTAGAAGATGAAGCAGAGTAGGAATTGCCAAATTATGTGACGCACGAAGTTAGGGTTCAGAACTGGATCACCATTGATGTTCCCTCTTGCATACATGTTTCAAAGTAATTTGTTTTGTTAGTCTTTCTGAAAAAGGCTTTCACTCTGCCCAAGGTGGAAGTATTAATGTTGTAGGGCTTATCTGTTTGCTGTGACTGTTAAAATCAATAATAAAAGTTATCTTTGTTTCCCAAATTGTGTCTTTATTTTCTGCTTTTTCTTAGAAAATTGTAATAAAAAAAACCTTTCAAAATAAATAATAACTGAAATTTAATATGCATGATCACTTGTTATATGTGTCAGTTTCTAAAAGCAGTCATAAATCATATGTGCAGATTAATTAAAAAAAACCATTGAATACAATGACCCTGCACCCTCTCCCAACTTTGAATGTCCTATGTATGGGGCTGAAGAAGATTATGATGAGATTCCAGAAGAGGTATCACAGTATCTTGAGCATGAGGAAAATACCATTCAGTCATATAAAGTTCCATTGGAAGTGATCAATTTAGGTTCAGAAGAAGATCCGAAGGAAGTCAAGATTGGAGAATTATTGCATCCTGATGTGAAGAGCAGGTTGATTGAGCTGTTGAAAGAGTATGTGGATATTTTTGCTTGGTCTTACCAAGATATGCCTGGTCTAGATACAGATATTGTAGAGCACCGTTTGTTTTTGAAGCCAGAGTGTCTGCCAATTAAATAAAAGTTGAGAAGAACTCACCCAGATATGGTTGTGAAGATCAAAGAGGCGGTTCTAAAGTAGATTAATGCTGGTTTTCTTAGGATGTCAGTGTATCCTCAATGGATTTCCAATATTGTCCCAGTACCGAAAAAAGACAGAAAAGTCTGCATGTGCGCAGATTATAGAGATCTAAATAAAGCTAGTCCAAAAGATGATTTCCCATTGCCACACATTGATATGTTAGTGGATAGTACAGTAAAATTCAAAGTATTCTCGTTCATGGACGGATTTTCTGGGTATAATCAAATAAGAATGGCTCCGGAGGACATGGAAAAAACAACATTTATCATACCATGGGGAACATTCTGTTACAGAGTGATGCCCTTCGGGTTGAAAAACGCTGGTGCAACGTACCAGAGGGCTATGACAACCCTATTCCATGATTTGATGCACAAGGAAATCGAAGTATATGTTGATGATATGATTGCTAAATCCCAGACTAAAGAAGGGCATGTAGAAGATTTGTTGAAGTTGTTTCAGTGTTTGAGGAAGTATCGTCCTTGCTTGAATCCAAATAAATGCACCTTCGGTGTTCGATCAGGAAAACTGTTGGGTTTCATTGTTAGGCAGAAAGGAATTGAAGTTGACCCTGATAAAGTAAAAGCAATTCAAGAGATTCCAGCGCCAAGAACTGAAAATCAAGTTAGAGGTTTCCTTGGGCGTTTGAATTATATTTCCATATTCATTTCCCACATGACTGCAACATGTGAACTGATCTTTAAGTTGTTAAAGAAAGATCAAGGTTATGTGTGGACAGATGACTGCCAAAGGGCATTTGAAAGTATTAAAGAATATCTTCTTGAACCTCCTATCTTGCTCCATCTCGTCGAAGGAAGACCGTTGATTATGTATCTGATAGTGTTAGATAAATCCATGGGTTGTACTCTGGGACAACAGGATGAAACAGGGAAGAATGAGTTCGCCATTTACTATCTCAGTAAAAAATTCACTGATTGTGAGTCGCGGTATTACATGCTGGAAAAGACGTGTTGTGTTTTGGCCTGGGCGGCAAAATGTTTGCAGAAGTATATGTTGAATCACACTACTTGGTTGATCTCCAAAATAGATCCAATCAAGTACATTTTTGAAAATCTTGCTCTTATTGGGAGAATTTCCCGCTGGCCGAAGTTGTTATCTGAATATGATATCGAATACCGCACTCAAAAAGCTATTAAAAGCAATGTGTTGGCAGATTATCTTGCTCACCAACCAGTGGAGGATCACCGTTCTATAGAATATGAGTTCCCCGGTGAGGATGCGATGTTCCTGAAAGTGAAAGATTGTGATGAACCATTGCCTGAGGAAGGTCCTGACCCTGAATCTCATATGAGTATAATATTTGATGGAGTTGTGAATGCTTATGGTAAAGGAATTGGTGTCGTGATTGTCACTCCCAATGGATCACACATTCCTTTTACTGCAAGGTTAACATTTGATTGTACTAATAATATGGCAGAATACGAGGCTTGCATCATGGGTCTCGAAGAAGCTATTGATCTCAAAATTAAAATTCTAGATGTGTATGGTGATTCATCTATGGTAATAAATCAGATTAAAGGAGAATGGGATACTCGTCACCCCGACTTGATCCCTTACAAAGATTATGCTAAAAGATTGCTACCCTTCTTTAACAATGTTTAATTCCATCAAATTCCTAGAGATGAAACCCAAATGGCGGATGATCTGGAAACTATGGCTTCTATGTGCCGAGTGAATACTTGGAATGATATACCTCGAATTACGGTTCAACAACTGGATAGACCCGCTCATGAGTTTACAACTGAGGAGGTAGCAGATGAAAAACCTTGGTATCATGACATCAAGAATTTTCTTCAGACTCAGGAATACCCGATTGGTGCTTCAAAAAAAGATAGAAAGACATTGAGAAGATTTGCAGGCAGTTTCTTCCTCAGTGAAAATGTGTTGTATAAAAGAAATTATGACATGGTCTTGCTCAGATGCATGGATAGACACGAAGCATACATGTTGATGCATGAGGTTCATGAAGGTTCATTTAGCACTCATGCCAATGGACATTCGATGGCTAAAAGGATGCTAAGGGCAGGTTACTATTGACTAACAATGGAATCTGATTGTTACAAATTTGCAAAGAAGTGTCATAAATTCCATATTTAAGCAGACAAGGTCCATGTGCCTCCGACACTTCTCAAAGTGATCTCTTCCCTGTGGCCTTTCTCTATGTGGGGTATTGACATGATAGGGATGATAGAACCTAAAGCTTCGAATGGACACGGCTTCATCTTGGTAGCAATTAATTACTTCACCAAATGGGTGGAGGTTGCTTCATTTGCCAATGTTACTAAGCAGGTGGTTGTGTGTTTCATCAAGAACAATCTTATATGTCGGTATGGTGTGCCGAGCAGAATTATCACCGACAATGGCTCGAATTTGAACAATAAAATGATGACAGAACTTTGTGAGGAATTCAAGATTGTCCATCACAATTCATCTTTGTACAGGCCGAAGAGGAATGGGGCTGTTGAAGCTGCTAATAAGAATATCAAGAAAATTATCCAGAAAATGGTTGTTACTTATAAAGATTGGCATAAATTCTCCCTTTTGCTCTCTCTGCATGGATATCGAACATCTGTACGCACTTCAACAGGAGAAACCATGTTCTCCCTGGTGTATGGAAGGGAAGTTGTACTCCTAGCCGAGATTGAGATTCCCTATTTGCATGTGATAATGGAAACCAAGTTGTCAGAGGCTGAATGGGTCCAGAACTGGTTTTCCCAATTGAATTTGATTGAGGAGAAGAGGATGACGATTTTGTGTCATGAAAAATTATATCAGTAAAGGATGAAGAAAGCTTTTGATAAAAGGGTCAAACCTCATGAATTCAGAGAAGGTGACCTCGTGCTCAGGAAGATCATGTCTTTCAACACTAATTCTAGGGGCAAGTGGACTCCCCATTTTGAAGGCCCATATGTTGTCAAGAAAGCCTTCTTTGGAGGTGCATTAATTCTTCAAATTATGGATGGCGAGGAGTTCCCATGTCCCATGAATGCTAATGCAGTCAAGAAATACTTCGCCTAAAGAAATAAAAGAACATCTCGCTAAGTTGAAAACCCGAAAGGGCGGCTTAGGAAAAATAGAGCGTCTCGGTAGGCCGAAAACCCGAAAGGATGGCCTAGGAAAAAATTAGAGATATAAACAGAATAAAATTTCCCGCTAAGTTGAAAACCCGCAAGGGCAGCTTAGGCAAAAGTTAGGGACTTTCTTGGTAAGTAACTACATCAGACAAGACTTGATCATTGGAGCAACAATCTTCTCGGATTCTCATCACACTTCAATAGAAGTTGCTACTCAGAATTTCAAAATTTGTTAGAGGAGATAGTGGTTATTGTATCTCAATGTATCTTTTCCATTATATATTACCATTTTCCGAACTTTGTAATTATCCATGGAGTCTCGCCATTCGCAGACTACCATTCTATTAATGAAATTTGAGCTTTTGCCCAATTCTTTGTATTTCTTATTTTATTTAGCTTGCAAAGACTCCATTTATTATTGATAATAACTTTCAAAGCAAAAAGATTAAATAACAAAATTGACTTTTTCAAAAAGAATTTACAATTTGCTTTTACTTTGGAATTTGTGATGCGGAAAAGAAAAAAAACAACAAAATGGTGATCCCAGGAATGGAAAAATTCCAGTTTGTTTTAATAAGTTTTTGTTCCCCTCGGGAAGGTTTACTCAGGATGATTCGCCGTATTGGGTTCATGACTCTGGTATCCTCAGTCAAGTTTGGATTCATTTCTCCTCTTTTCTGAGTTTTTCATGATGTGAAGTTTCAATTCGAGATTTTTCCAGTGAAGTTTTCGTTCGGTCTAATGAAAGTTCTTTCTCCCGAGAAGTTGTTACCATAATCACTCTTGAAGAATGCAGGTCCCTGGTTTCTCTAGTGAAGAACGTATTGTGGTTTTCCCTTTGAGGATGTGGTGTTAATCTCCCCAATGAAGTAGTCCTGAATTCCCCAGTGAATGTATTGATGATTTAATGTCCATTCACTTTACTTAAGACTGGTTTTGCAATCCCCCGTAAAAGTGTTACTTTTGAAAACATTTGTTTCCCCGGTGGAGCCTGAAGAAGGATGTTCTATCCCTGTATCTGTACTATTTTGTCACTTTGTTTTGTTTACTTCCGGATTATGTTTCTCCCCAGTAAAGATAAAGCAGGCAGTAGGTTTTGTTTCTTCAGTTGGAATTTACTTTTTCTTGGAATGATCATCTTGGATGTGGTTTAGCCGAGTGTTGTTTGTGCCAGAGTTGGGTTTTCCTGGTTACTCCCAATGTTGTATATCTATTTTGTCAGCATACGCACGATAACACTCATACATTCATACATACATCATGCATAGCTAAAGTTGGCAAATCATTGTTCATTAACATTTTTTAATATTTTTGTTGACATATCACCCTGTTTTGCAGAGTTACATTGTCCTCTCTTCAATAGAGTGTAGGCCTTAAGCAGAAAGCGTATATTCTTTCGATTTCCCCCTTGAGTTGTCCCTCGTGGAAGATGTTTGCTTTAGCCTTCCTGTACAACTCCTTATTTGGATGGATTTGGTTTTCCCTCTTGAGTTTATTTCTCAAAGGATTTATTTTGGTTGACTGTTTCATTCCAGTTTATTTCTAGTTTGAATATGTGGCTCCACAACAATATTATTTAATTTTGATTTCTAAAAACTTTGAGTTTTGGTTGGTGCATTTATTTTGCACGAGAAGACTTTATCTCCTCAACAGTAATATCGCGGCCTTTCCCTAGGAAGTCATATTTCTTTCCCCAGGAAGTCACATTTCTATCCCCAGAAAGTCATTTCTCTTTACAATCCTCCGTGACAACAAGTAGCAGGTCTCTTTATTTGAGAAACTTGTGCTTCCATGTAAAAGTCGACGTAACTTTTTTTTGCTATCTCCTCTATGAGTGGATAGTTTGCAGTCTGTCGTCAGTTTATGCCAGTGGGTGGCAAGACTTTCAAATTCCCAGAAACAACTCGTTGTGAAATCTTTGCAAGTGGAAGTCTCTTTATTTGAGACAGCTTACATATTACCCTTTCCAGGCAAAGTGCCTCGGTTAAAGAAGAAGTTGAGACCCGTTCTAGGAGAAATTCCAGAATTTTAGGGAAACATGTTATCTTTTTTCTACCCTCAGTGAACGTTGGTAGTTCATCGGTAGTGAACGGTGATGCTATGATATATTCTCTTTCTACCTTCAGTGAAAGTTGGTAGATCACCATTAGTGAAAGTTGGTGCTTGTTATCTTTTTGCTACCCTCAGTGAACGTTGGTAGTTCATCGTCAGTGAACGACGATGCTATGATATATTCTCTTTCTACCTTCAGTGAAAGTTGGTAGATCACCATCAGTGAAAGTTGGTGCTTGTTATCTTTTTGCTATCCTCAGTGAACGTTGGTAGTTCATCATCAGTGAACGGAAATGATATGATATATTCTCTTTCTACCTTCAGTGAAAGTTGGTAGGTCATTGGCAGTGAACATCGATGATTGTTATCTTTTTTCTACCCTCAGTGAACGTGTGTAGTTCATCGTCAGTGAACGGCGATGCTATGATATATTCTCTTTCTACCTTCAGTGAAAGTTGGTAGATCACCATCAGTGAAAGTTGGTGCTTGTTATCTTTTTGCTACCCTCAGTGAACGTTGGTAGTTCATCATCAGTGAACGGCGATGCTATGATATATTCTCTTTCTACCTTCAGTGACCATTGGTGGCTCACTGTCACTGAAAGTTAGTGCTTGTTATCTTTTTGCTACCCTCAGTGAATATTGGTAGTTCATCGTCAGTGAACAGTGATGCTATGATATATTCTCTTTCTACCTTCAGTGAAAGTTGGTAGGTCATTGGCAGTGAACGCCGATGATTGTTATCTTTTTGCTACCCTCGGTGAACGTTGATAGTTCATCATCAGTGAACGACGATGCTATGATATATTCTCTTTCTACCTTCAGTGACCGTTGGTAGCTCATCGTCAGTGAACATCGGTGTTGTTATTTCTTTTCCTTCCTCTCTGAGTCGGGTCTTTTGATCCACCAGTGATTTATTTTCCTGGTCGGGTCGCTCTCTTGTTTCTTTATTATTGTTACATCTCCAGTGGTGTTCTGCGTCTCTTTGGTCTTGTTCATATGCATTTATGATCATAAACATTTGTGTGGTATCTTAGGGCCAAAACTAGGGTTTGTTTTATATTTAAGTATCTTCGATCGGGTCGGCACGAAGATTTTTAACCTTTGTATCTCCGGATAGAAGAAACTTAAATAAGGGCAGCTGTTGTACCCCAATTTTTTCCCCTAAGATCCCTTCATCATACCATGTTGATTCATTCACAACAAGATCAGATTAGGATTCTTGGTTCCTCTCCCTATATTTAGCTTTGCTCTTTGATGAATCACCAAGCACCTTGACTTGTGTTCTTTTGTGATCATGAATATTTTTGTCTGGATTTCTTCTTTTAATTAATGAAATACAATATTGGTTTGTCTTGCTTGTTACTCATGAAGGTAAAGGCAATAAGATTCAGCAAGTTGCTCCATGGGTTCATGAGTTTATTTCCATGCCCTAGTCAATAAAGCTTAAGAATTTCAAACCTCACCATTGGATTTGTTTTCGAATAAATGGAATGGCAAGCTTATTTTGGTTCACCACATTTCAAGGTTATCAAATTTGTTTGAAAAGCACAACAGATTGATTAGAGAAGTTGTCATGCTTGGACAAGGCTTTGTTCCCATTGGTCATAAATGTTTATTTCTCTCAATTCTGAAGATATGGAAGTGTTTGTGGTTGCTATGAGTTCTCATTATCATCCTCAACAACTTATATTTATAAAGCATTTGTTTTGGTACAAGAAGTTTGCTCAAAAATTGTCAAGGTTCCTCCAAGCATTTTCTTGATCTAGGAGCTATGGTTTTGAACTTCAAAGGAGTATATCTTGCCCATCTTTTGGTATTTTTGAGTGATTCCAAAGACATCATTCTCTTCAAAGGGGTATTAACAAATCACTTCAAAATTTCCAAGGAGTTTTCATGTGGAAGAAACTAATGAGGAAGAAAGATTACAAGTCCTCTAGATGAATCCCCAATTTTTCATGTGTGCTTCAAATGAGCATAACTTGGTAAATTATTATCACCTTGAGCCCATTATTTTTCCATAATGATCTTGAAGATGTCAACTTTTTGCTTTATTTTATGTGAAAAGTGAGAAAATGGATGGAAATTGCCTTAAGGATACAAAATATTATAGGTTATTTCATGATTTTTTGACAACTTCAACAATTCATAACTCTCTCAATTTTTGGATATTTTGAATGGTTCAAGTCCCAAAATGTCATTAAAGAAATAAAATTCATGCCATCTTTTTTGGTCAAGAGCAAATTCCAAGTGGAATGCTATGTTTGGATGCAAGACTTTATAGGTCACTTTTGAAGAAAAATTTAAAATATTTCTAAGTATGGAAAGTCAACATTTTTTCTCCAACTTTGACTCAACAAAACTCTCACTCAAGCATCCATTTGATTCCATTATTTTTCCATTTAAAAGATTGTAACCTCATCTTTCTGAAGCATCAAGAATCATGCCCTAAGACCCCTTGAGCTAAGAATACCATTGGTCAGAAGTTGGCACTTTGAAATTGAATTTTTCACCAAGTCAAAAGTTTGAAATCTTTGTTTTGGCTTCCAATCACAAGTTTTCCACGCGTTTTTGCCTCTAAACATGTTTAGTGAAGTTCCATAATTGTTTAGCACCTCAAAACGCAAGGATTGGATGAGTTTTGGTGAAAATTAGATCACACTTCACTCGTGCATCAGGTTTGCATGAATTCCATCCAAAATGCATCATTCAATCTTCCTTTTGATCCCATTTTTTTCTCCTATAAATACATGAACTATCCAATTCATTTTCTCAAGCTTGGATAGCCAGAATCACCCTGCCAAACTTGTTCCATAACTCAGAATTCAGCAACTTCGAAACCCATATACAAGCCTTTTTTAATCCAATTTTTTCATCAATTCACCTTCCTTGATCTTCCCTGAAGCTAACCATATAATTACATTCAAGAATCGTGTCCTATATTGCTCCATAAAAGTCCAGTTTCAGAGTTCTGCAACTCAACTTCAATAGGTAGATTCCTTCATCAATTCTTCAAAACTTTGATATCATTGTGATGCTCTCACTTCCCTGGTTCTAGTTGCAACACTTACTTCTTACTGGAAACACGTTTTGACCATGAAATTTCAAAGATGTACTTGATTGGGTCCATCTAGCTATCCGTCTGGAAGGAGCAGGTTTCTCGAAGATGTACTTGATTGGGTCCATCTTAGAAATCAACAGAGTGGTATGAGTCAACATATAATGTCTTAGTCGGCGAGCAGCCCATGCCAGAGCGCAACAAGTTTTCTCGAGCAGTGAATATCTGGTTTCACAGTCGGTAAATTTTTTTCTCAAGTAGTAAATAGCATGCTCTTTTCGTCCAGACTCGTCATGTTGGCCCAAAACACACCCCATAGAGTTCTCTAGTACTGTCAAGTACATGATCAAGGGTCTTCCTTCAACTGGAGGCATGAGAATATGAGGTTTTTGCAGATATTCTTTGATTTTGTCGAAGGCAGATTGGCATTCATCATCCCATCTGACTACTTGATATTTCTTTAAGAGTTTGAAGATTGGCTCACAAGTAGCAATTAAGTGAGATATGAAGCGGGCGATGTAATTAAGACGATCCAAGAATCCTCTAACTTATTTTTCAGAGTGGGGGACTGGCATTTCTTGGATGTCCTTTACCTTGGTAGGATCAACTTCGATGCCTTTACCGCTGACAATAAAACCTAGAAGCTTTCCAGATCGTACTCCAAATGTGCACTTGTTAGGGTTTAACCTCAACCTGTACTTTTTCAACCTTTTGAATAGCTTGTACATGTGATCGAGATGTTCCTCGTCTGTTTGCGATCTGGCAATCATATCATCCACATAGACCTCTATTTCATGATGAATCATATCATAAAACAAAGCTACCATAGCCCTTTGATATGTTACCCCTGCATTCTTCAATCCGAACGACATTACCTTGTAACAGAAGGTGCCTCATTACGTAACGAAAGTGGTTTTCTCCATGTCTTCGGGAGCCATCCTAATTTGATTATAACCGGAGAAACCATCCATGAAAGAGAACACTTTATGTTGAGCAGTATTATTGACTAACACGTCAATGTATGGTAGAGGGAAGTCATCCTTGGGGCTTGCCCTATTCAGATCTCTATAATCCACGCACATGCGAACTTTTCCGTCTTTCTTTGATACTGGCACCACATTTGCAACCTATGACCGGTGGAAATAGAACTGACTGTTTTTAAGTTGGTTTCGTGAAATGTCGCGGTAAGCAAGAGTCGCCACCGTCTTTTATGTTCTCCAACATGGAAAGGACAAAAGCACAGCAAAATTCCTTATTCGAGAATGTTTCTCGGTTCGGGAGGTAGATTTATAGAAAGGGAAGGTGTTAGCACCCTTTCTATCCGTGGTTATCCACGGGCTCTTAGGTACTTGCTCTTATGTTTTCAAAATTGTTTGCTTTTCAAATGTGTGTGGGTTTTTGAAAAAGTTTCGTTTGAAAAATTTCTAAGTAACTCTTGTATCTGTCCTCAAGAGTGTATGAAAAATTTGTTTGAAAACTTTTTAAAAAGTGTCAGTGTGAAAAGTTGTTTTGTTTGTTTTTTGAGAAGAGCAAGTACCCACGAGAATCTACCTACTCTAAGGAATTAGGCTGTGTAAGATTCCTTTAGATAGTGATATCCCATCATTGAGAGATAGGTAGCACCGTCGTTGGAGGTGTTCGGGTCAATTCGATTATAAGGGACAATGTGGTCACCTAAGCAATAGTAGGACACCTTAGAAGTAACCCTAATGTCCTAGATCCTTTTTTATCCGAGGCAACCGTTTTGAGGCGACTGGATCTTTTAGACAAAAGGGCAACCTCTAAGACACCCTATACTTGATGAACACGATTCGAGGCAACCAGTGAGGCGTACCCTAGAAGTGGCATGTGCTTTGTGTGTTGTTTTTCAGTTAAGGTTATCTTGTATGTTATTTGTGAGCTACAGATTGGTTTTATTTTTCATACATTCTTTCATGCATTTTTTAACAGTTAGGAGTGCGGAAAGTAAATTGCGGAAATGTAAATCTAGCTATTACAAGGCGCGGGTCTATACATCGCCAGAAAACAAAGACCCGTTTTGGTAAATAAGTGCGAGAAATTAAATAAAGCGGTAAAATTCCTAATTAACTATTACATATCTGGAGACAGTTACATAAATAATCAAAATAAAATAAATGCGCGCGAATAAAAATTTAATCGGGAACGTCCTAAGGGTTTTGACCCTTTTGAGAAATAAAATTGAATTTTGTCTTTTTTTAATGAAATGGAATTAAAACTAATTATTTAATTTATTAAAAGAAAAATGTTTTTGTAATTTTTATGTTTTTAATGAAATAAAATAAAAGGAATTAAAATTAAAAGTTAATAAATATCTAATTCTAAATTTATTTTAGTTATTAAGAAAAAAGGTTAAATTTTCCTAATTAAAACTAATTCAATTTATTAGTATTTATTTACAAAAATAACATGAAATTAATAATAATAATAATAATATTAGTTCTTTTTTTGGATTTTTTATGAAAATATTAATTATGTTAATAATACTAATAATTAATAAAAAAAGGAGTTATAAAAGAAAAGGAAAAATAAAAAGATAAAAAGAAATAACAAAACCAAGGGGGGGGGGGGGGGGGGGGGTTGGGCTAGATTGGAGGTGTTAATGGAATTGTGAGGCCCATGAACCTTCAAGCCCCTTTTGACTTTCCTGATTGCCTACGCCTGTGTTGACTCATGAGCACCATGGTCTGCATTCTTTGGCCATCAGATCTGTAGGACTGGACACATGGCATGCTGATTGCTTGAGACATATGGTGGACTTTCGCTGGAATGCTGCATGGGAATATGCTAGAGAAAAAAATGAAACAAGCGTTTGGGGGACCTGGGAAAACTTACAGCGCGGTATGATGGACCTTAGGACGTGGCAAGGGTTGCTTTAGCTTCAGAGTATGGCAAAGAAGAGAGTCACGTTCTCCTTTTGGCCTGAAAATGCTTGCAACACTCCTTTTGATCTCACACTTTTTGGATTTTGCTCTGGCCGTTTGTGCACACTCTAGGTTGTGAATGAGGCTTGCAAGGCTTGCTTATATAGTAATGAGTTAGAATAAGTCACATTTAGGAGCCTTTAACCATTGCAATTAAGCTTTGGATTTTGTCTTAACCACCATTAAAGGCCTTTCAAAGCTTGTTCAAAATTTGAATTTTCATGCCTAAATGAGCTTAGCACGAAATTTGTAGGTTGAAAATGCTTCATGAAGGCTATTCAAACCATAAGATACCATTTAATTAAATTTTTTAGATTTACTTGAATTATTATGGATTAAAATGAATTAAATCCATAAAAATTAAATAAAAATAGAAAAATAATTATTTGGTCTTGAAATTGATCATGGGACACGTGGGTGGCATGACAAGGCTGAATCAAGTGGAAAAAAGTGGGCCCTTTTGTCAATAATTGAAGTTTCAAGGATAGTTGACTTTTGGCATTTCACTAAAATTACCCAACTTCTCCAATGCATATCTTGCTCAATTTTGATCATATGAACATGTTCTTGGACATTTTGGAAAGGTCTTGAAGTCATCTAACCAATGCCTTTGGTCCCATGTGATTTTGATTTACCAATATCAAGTTATGGTCTTTGACTTAAAATGCCTTTTTGTTGACTTTTGAAAATGACCTATAATGTTGAAATTGATAACTTTTTGTGAGAGCATTTCTTGGACTTAGAATGTGAATATGAGTTGTAGTAAATGTCATCCCCTTCAAAATGAGCATTGGATGGGATTTTTCTGATGAACCATGAAAACGTTATGCCTTGGTCAAGTTACAGTTGACTTTTCAGTTGTCCAAAAATGGAAACTTTTGCATCTTGATGATTTTTTGAGCCATTCTTGTGGGATCATGATCAAGACTTGATCAAATGATGATTGTGGCTTAAAAATAAGATGTTGACCAAAAATTTTGACTTTTGACTGCCAAATGACCATTTTACCCCTGTAGTTGATTGTGGAGTAACTAGGGCTTTTGACTGTGCAACTTGATGTTGTGAGCCTTGAAACTTGGCATGTAGATGCTTGGCAATGTGTATAGGCATATAGGACTTGATTGAGCCCTTGAAAACCTCAACTTACTTGCAAGAACCAAAACCCTAATCTTGACTGGCTTAGGAGGATGGTTGAACTGTGCAACCCTTGAGTAGACTTGAGCAAATTGAGATGATGCTTGTCAAAACTTTGAAGAATATGGGAGGGCAAATTTTGGGGTACAACAGTTGCCCCTGTTCAATCTTCTTAGACCTGAGGATGTAGATTGGCTTGTGTGCCTTTCGTGATCCGAAGGTGGAAGATGATTGAACACTAGAGTGCCCAAAATTTGCACTCACATAGTGAGGTATCAGCAATGTGATGTCGGGAATGGGCTTACAGATGCCATTTGGAGAGATGGTGGATAGGAGGACGGGCTTATAGATGCCATCTGAAGATGTGACAGAACCTTGTCGGGAATGGGCTTATAGATGCCATTTGGAAAGATGGTATGGGAGGATGGGCTTATAGATGCCATATGGAGATGTGACAGAACCTTGTCGGGAATGGGCTTATAGATGCCATTTGGAGATTGTTGGTAGGTGGATGGGCTTATAGATGCCATCTGGAGGTTGTCTATTGAATTGTAATTTTTGTAAGTTGAAAGAGGGAACCTGTGTAGGGTTGCTTGATGATGTACTCGTGTAAAACTGCATCTTGGAAAGAAGGACACCTGTGTAGGGTTGACTGATGATGAGCTCGTGTAAAACAGCATCTTTGAAGGAAGGAAACCTGTGTAGGGTTTAATGATAATGAGTCCGTATAAGACTGCATCTGAAATGGAGAAGGAACCTGTGTAGGGTTACTTTGATGACGAGTCCGTGTAAAACCGCATCTAGAGCTGAGAAGGAAACCTGTGTAGGGTTTAATGATGACGAGTCCGTGTAAAACTACGTCTGGAGTTTGAGAAGGGAACCTGTGTGGGGTTACTTTGATGATGAGCCCGTGTAAAACTGCATCCTGGAAGAAGTAAAACCTGGGTAGGGTTTCTGATGACGAGTCCGTGTGAAACTGCATCTTTGGAAAGAGCGAACCTGTGTAGGGTTTCTTTGACGACGAGCCTGTGTAAAACTACGTCTGGAGAGAGAGAACCTGTGTAGGGTTTCTTCGGGATAAGTTCGTGTAAAACTTCTAGAGGAACCGGGGTAAGGTTACTTCGGTGATAAGTCCGTGTAAGACTTCTGGAGGAACTGGGGTAAGGTTACTGCAGGATAAGTTCGTGTAAAACTTCTTGATGAACCGGGGTAAGGTCATCTTGAGATAAGTCCGTGTAAGACTTCTGGAGGAACCGGGGTAAGGTTACTGCAGGATAAGTTCGTGTAAAACTTCTTGATGAACCGGGGTAAGGTCATCTTGAGATAAGTCCGTGTAAGACTTCTGGAGGAACCGGTGTAAGGTTACTGTAGGGTAAGTTTGTGTGAAACTTATCGATGAACCGGGGTAAGGTCATCTTGAGATAAGTCCGTGTAAGACTTCTGGAGGAACCGGGGTAAGGTTACTGCAGGGTAAGTTCGTGTGAAACTTCTTGATGGACCGGGATAAGGTCATCTTGAGATAAGTCCGTGTAAGACTTCTAGAGGAACCAGGGTAAGGTTACTGCGGGATAAGTTCGTGTAAAACTTCTGGATGAACCGGGGTAAGGTCATCTTGAGATAAGTCAGTGTAAGACTTCTGGAGGAACCGGGGTAAGGTTACTGCAGGATAAGTTCGTGTAAAACTTCTTGATGAACCGGGGTAAGGTCATCTTGAGATAAGTCCGTGTAAGACTTTTGGAGGAACCGGGGTAAGGTTACTGCAGGGTAAGTTCGTGTAAAACTTCTTGATGAACCGGGGTAAGGTCATCTTGAGATAAGTCCGTGTAAGACTTCTTGATGAACCGGGGTGAGGTCATCTTGAGATAAGTCCGTGTAAGACTTCTGGAGGAACCGGGGTAAGGTTACTGCAGGATAAGTTCGTGTAAAACTTCTGGATGAACCGGGGTAAGGTCATCTTGAGATAAGTCCGTGTAAGACTTCTTGATGAACCGGGGTGAGGTCATCTTGAGATAAGTCCGTGTAAGACTTCTGGAGGAACCGGGGTAAGGTTACTGCAGGATAAGTTCGTGTAAAACTGCTTGATGAACCGGGGTAAGGTCATCTTGAGATAAGTCCGTGTAAGACTTCTGGAGGAACCGGGGTAAGGTTACTGCAGGATAAGTTCGTGTAAAACTTCTTGATAAACCGGGGTAAGGTCATCTTGAGATAGGTCCGTGTAAGACTTCTGGAGGAACCGGGGTAAGGTTACTTCGGGATAAGTCCGTGTAAGACTTCTTCTGAAAGAAAAGGAACCGGTGTAGGGTTACTTGTGGAGGGTGAGTCCGTGTAAGACTTCGTCTGAAAATTGAGAAGGAACCGGTGTAGGGTTTCCTGATGATGAGTTCGTGTAAAACTACATCTGAAGTTGAGAAGGAACCGGTGTAGGGTTTCCTGGTGATGAGTCCGTGAAAAACTACATCTGAGGTTGAGAGGGAACCGGTGTAGGGTTGCCTGACGATGAGTCCGTGTAAAACTACATCTGAAGTTGAGAGGGAACCGGTGTAGGGTTTCCTGATGGATGATCAAGTAGATAATTGTCCTGTTTTGGTTTCAGATATTAACCCATGATCGGTCGTCCACAGAATTTTCCTGGCTTGTTACCGGTGTTGATCTGGAACTGTAAAGGTAGATGGTAATCATGTTTTGATTGACTTTTTCCTGAAAAGGCAAAGTATTAGTCGTATGCAATGTCATGAGGCATGAACTGCATGATTTTAAGATGTCCTCATAAATAAATGAGATTTGTTGTATGATGCGTATGCATGCTATAATGTATGAAGATGTGATGTTTATGAATGTATTCTCGTCTGGGAAAATAAATCCTTGACGAATGCCGGGAGTTTGTTGAATCCTGTGCTCATGCTGAAGAGTAGAGTTCTTCATTTCCGCTGGGGATGATGGTTGCAAGAATAAACCGGTAGGCGAAGATGACTCTGTTGGGGAATAAACTTGTTGGAGAGATTACTCTGCGGGGAATTACTCTGTGGGAAGAGATACCTTGCTGAGGTTTTGATGATAACTCTGTTGGGGATACCGTTGATAAGCTTTGTTGGGAGATTTGATGAACTCCGTTGGGGATAGGAAGAGCTTCGCCGAGGACGATCTTTCCGTGGTAATTAGCTGAGGACAACCCAGTTATAGGCTCTGGTGGGGAATAACTTTTGAATAAGACCGGGGAGATGTGCTCTGCAGGGGATAAGCTTCCAGAATCTACTGGGGATAAGCTTCCAGAATCTACTGGGGAGGTGGATTCAACTCTCCTGGGGAATCTTTTGAACTGTACTGGGGAAGTGGCTCCACTGGGTGTCTGTATTCCTTCGGGGAACAATCTTATATTAAGACTGTCGGGGATGCTTGTTAAGGAATATCTGCATACTCCACTGGAGGATATTGAGATTTTTTGGGGGTGCTCAACTTTCTTGAGGCTGACAGTAGACTAACTCTGCTCGGGGAGAGTGTTGCTGATTTGCTAGGGATACTGTGCCTTTTCATGGCTGAGGAGAGACCAACTCTGCTAGGGGAGAGTACTGTTGAATCTTGTCTTACTCTGCGGGGAGTGAAGATGTCTTGGTCAGATTCTTCAGCTGAACCTACCTTGGTACCTTGGCGGACAGAATAGCTAGATCGCTTGGACAACTCATTATTGCCCCTGTTTCTGATGTGAGAGAAGAAGATACCTTGTGAGGTGTTAGACAACTGCCGATTCGACAAATCTTCTTCTGGTAGGCGAGTGACGAGATGATGGGACATAGTCTTACGCTTTTGATCCCTAATTTTTGCCTGGACCACCCCTTCGGGTTTTCAGTCCACCGGGATACCCATTTTTTCCCAAGCTGCCTTTTCAGGTTTTCGACTTGCCGGGTGTACAGATTTTTTTTCATTTCATCCCTTATTTTTGCCCGAACCCTTTTGGCTCGTCGGGAAGCCCTTTTTTGCCTAGGTGTGTCAACCTAGCAGGTCTTTGATTATGCGCAGTATTTTTCCGACTATGTCCGTGCTCTCAGGATGCAGGGAGTTGTCACTGTCAATAGTGCAGTGTTACCATGCCACCAGAAGATCTTCGTTTGATCGTCCAATGCCCCAAGTGATCCAGATGGAGATTTGCCCCAAGCTGGTTGGCCTTTTGAGGGGTTCTTTGAATCTTGACCTAACTTCCCCAGATGATGGACAATGATCGTGTCTGCCCCATTGGTTGGAAGTGCTTTTGTTCACTAGATATTCTTCGTGCGAATTTCTTTACTGTTCGAACAAAAGGTCATATGCAAACAATGTTATATTAAAAATGCAAAGCTTATGTCTGTCTTGAAGTTTTTGAAAATGCAGTTTTTTTCATAAAAACAAGTGAAATTTTTTGTAAACTGTGATGTCAACTCGTTATTTTACCGCAAGCCTTAAGGAGTCAGGATACCTTTGGTAACAGTATGCTTTCGAACTAACCCATGCTTCAGCTAGGACTTTTAGGGGTTGTAACGTGGCCTGGTTCACAGTTTAAGAAACAAAGGATAAAGGCTCAAATTATATTTGTACCCACCCGCTCTTCGTGATGTTCTTCAAACCTAAACTCAGTTGATCATGCGTTAGACCTTGTTTGAGTCTTTGTCCTGATATTCTGGTAATGGTTCGGATATTGACAATTTATTTTGAATAGGCAGTCATTTCCTTGTTGAGGGTTTATAGGGCCTCTTTCTTTTTTGATTTCATTATCTCTATTTTTTGCCTGAACTGTTTCTTTTGTGATTACAGTCAGCGGGATGCCCCAGTTTGTAAGTCTCATTCATAGGTTTTGACTTAATGGGCTTTTATTTTGAGAGATAATGACTGCCTGTCTTTATGACTATTCGGAACCATCACTGTCTTTTGTTTTGTAAGGATTCCTTTGGTGCCATTCGTTGTGCACTTGGATCAGCTGAGAGAACTACCCTGCCCCAGGTTATGATTAAGGATTTTAATTTTCAAAAAGAAAACTCCTACTTCTTTGGCTCAAAGGGGTTGACGAGGGATTATCATCCTTATAACTCCAGTGTTTAGGAATTGAAACAATGCCTGTACCTCATCAGCGGGGTCTGTTCAAAAGCATACTGTAGATTGTGGTATCGTTTTGGTCATCCTCCCTCAAGAGGCTTAGAATTATTAATTGAGAGTTGACATCAAAAAATGAAAGCAGTTTGAATATAGCGAATGAGAATATATTGATTCAAAACAGACATATGCGATGCATTGATAAAGTAAAAGAGTTTGACATGAACAAATGTTTGAACAATCAGAGATAAATACAACTTGAACATTCGAATGAACAAAAGCTTCTTAATTTGCACCAGTCATTTCAGATGGAAGATTCTCAGCAGAAGATTTTCATTTTCCCTCCCGGCATGAACTCCAGCACCCTTCCGTCGATCAAGTCTTGGATCTTGTTCCTCAGGCTCCAACAGTCGTCAGTGTCATGTCCAGGACTGTCAGAATGGTAGGCACACCTTTCATCAGGATTATACTTTAGGGAGGTTATGTTGAGCTTCTTAGGAGGATCCTTTAAAGCAATCAGCTTGACCTCCAACAAGCGTTTCAGTATTAGTGAGGATGGCACACCAGTCTCCGAGAAATGTCTTCTAGACGTATTTTGCTTATGCCAATTACCCTGTTGACGCTGGTGAGGTTGATGCTGGGCTTGTGACCCCAAAGCAAACTGAGGAGCTTTTCCCTTGTCTTCTTGCCCCACAGGTGGTTGAATGATGGCTTGCTCTTCAACCTTAGATGTTTGCCCCAGTTGGTTATCCCGAAGCAGTTGGTTAACGAGAACCCTGAGCTCTCCTTGTCTTTGAGATAAGTCTTGGATAAGATCCATTTGCCCCAGCATCTGGGTTCTCATTACATCCACCTCAGCTTGCAGATGTTTCAGTTGTTCGTCCTTGTCGTCTTCGGGACTCTTCCTGACCAAATTCCCCATGAGGAGTGTTCTCAGCTCTTCCTGCCCCTTGGATAGATTTAGGAGGATCTCCCCGAACCGAGTCTCTTGAGCATGAAGATCCTGGTTGTTTTGTTGGGAAGCCATTGCTGAAATAAAACAGCGAAGATGGTAAGTGACCTGTCAAAGGAGTACCTGTAATGCTATGATATGTATGTATGCATGCAATATTTTCAAGGATCTCGCGGGGGTAAACAAGAAAATTGTTAGAATTTGAATTTTGTAGCTTGATGGAAGGGACATCATGTTGATGAGAGTCCTTCTTCAAGAGTCAAGGCTCACCATATCGAGTGGGTCATAGCCCCTGACTCAAGTCATTAACCTTGGCTAGAGGAAAATAAATCCCCTTTACCCCTTGCTGGACATTTGATTCATCATGACCTGCATCACAAAACCCTTGAGGTCCTTGAAATGGATTAGTCCTTATGTAGGATGCATGCAACGGTATGATGGTATGATGTTATGCTATGCGTGGAGTAATGTAGGTAAACCCTGTTATGAGTCCAGATTAAGGACTGTAAACAAAACCTGCAAGAAACTCAAGTGTCAGATAACAAGTATGCAAGTAGTCAAGTTAGAAGGCACACAAGTCACACAAAGAGCCCTTAGAGTTTAGGCCAGCATGAAGTTTGGGATACTACCCTCTTGAAGTTGGTGGGCTCAAAACTTGTCCTATCAAAAGTAACCGGGTTCTAAGGAGCTCAATATCATAGGGTTGTTTTCTATGTTCATTGTTTTGATTTAGCCACTGAACTGGCAATCAAAATATTCCAAGAAAACAACCCTCAATGAGTGTAGTATCGAGTATCAACCAACTTCGGACTGCACCAAAGTCAGTCATCTCACTACCCCTAAAGAGGCCAGGATGGTCAAGTAAGGTTCCTAAGGTCAGTTGATGCTTCATGACACCACGCGGCGGCCCCGTACTCTCCTTGACTTGACTCAAGGGTTACCGGTACTCACCAAAGTGCCATATCAACGTAGCAAACTGCTTCAACCGTGTCGGTATACCCCACACAGTTCCCTCACAGTTTGTTGCTACTTTCTAAGAGGTATCCCCCAGATCCGAGTTAGGATCTATGAAACTCCCAAAACAAGCCCGCAATTTTAAAGCAAATAGATCAAGCAATTGAAAACATGATGATGAACTATTCCTAAGGTACACCTCACTTTATTAATTCCCCAGCAGAGTCGCCAGTTCTGTGACCGGTGGAAATAGAACTGACTGTTTTTAAGCTGGTTTCGCGAAATGTCGCGGTAAGCAAGAGTCGCCACCGTCTTTTATGTTCTCCAACATGGAAAGGACAAAAGCACAGCAAAATTCCTTATTCGAGAATGTTTCTCGGTTCGGGAGGTAGATTTATAGAAAGGGAAGGTGTTAGCACCCTTTCTATCCGTGGTTATCCACGGGCTCTTAGGTACTTGCTCTTATGTTTTCAAAATTGTTTGCTTTTCAAATGTGTGTGGGTTTTTGAAAAAGTTTCGTTTGAAAAATTTCTAAGTAACTCTTGTATCTGTCCTCAAGAGTGTATGAAAAATTTGTTTGAAAACTTTTTAGAAAGTGTCAGTGTGAAAAGTTGTTTTGTTTGTTTTTTTAGAAGAGCAAGTACCCACGAGAATCTACCTACTCTAAGGAATTAGGCTATGTAAGAGTCCTTTAGATAGTGCTATCCCATCATTGAGAGATAGGTAGCACCGTCGTTGGAGGTGTTCGGGTCAATTCGATTATAAGGGACAATGTGGTCACCGAAGCAATAGTAGGACACCTTAGAAGTAACCCTAATGTCCTAGATCCTTTTTTATCCGAGGCAGCCGTTTCGAGGCGACTGGATCTTTTAGACAAAAGGGCGACCTCTAAGACACCCTATACTTGATGACCACGATTCGAGGCAACCAGTGAGGCGTACCCTAGAAGTGGCATGTGCTTTGTGTGTTGTTTTTCAGTTAAGGTTATCTTGTATGTTATTTGTGAGCTACGGATTCGTTTTATTTTTCATACATTCTTTCATGCATTTTTTAACAGTTAGGAGTGCGGAAAGTAAATTGCGGAAATGTAAATCTAGCTATTATAAGGCGCGGGTCTATACATCGCCAAAAAACAAAGACCCGTTTTGGTAAATAAGTGCGAGAAATTAAATAAAGCGGTAAAATTCCTAATTAACTATTACATATCTGGAGACAGTTACATAAATAATCAAAATAAAATAAATGCGCGCGAATAAAAATTTAATCGGGAATGTCCTAAGGGTTTTGAACCTTTTGAGAAAGAAATTGAATTTTGTCTTTTTTTAATGAAATGGAATTAAAACTAATTATTTAATTTATTAAAAGAAATTTTTTTTTGTATTTTTTATGTTTTTAATGAAATAAAATAAAAGGAATTAAAATTAAAAGTTAATAAAAATCTAATTCTAAATTTATTTTAGTTATTAAGAAAAAAGGGAGTTATAATAATATTAGTTCTTTTTTTGGATTTTTTATGAAAATATTAATTATGTTAATAATACTAATAATTAATAAAAAAAGGAGTTATAAAAGAAAAGGAAAAATAAAAAGAAAAAAAGAAATAACAAAACCAAGGGGGGGGGGGGGGGGGGGGGGGGGGGGGGGGGGGGGGGGGGGGGGCAGATTGGAGGTGTTAATGGAATTGTGAGGCCCATGAACCTTCAAGCCCCTTTTGACTTTCCTGATTGCCTACGCCTGTGTTGACTCATGAGCACCATGGTCTGCATTCTTTGGCCATCAGATCTGTAGGACTGGACACATGGCACGCTGATTGCTTGAGACATATGGTGGACTTTCCCTGGAATGCTGCATGGGAATATGTTAGAGAAAAAATGAAACAAGCGTTTGGGGGACCTGGGAAAACTTACAGCGCGGTATGATGGACCTTAGGACGTGGTAAGGGTTGCTTTAGCTTCAGAGTATGGCAAAGAAGAGAGTCACGTTCTCCTTTTGGCATGAAAATGCTTGCAACACTCCTTTTGATCTCACACCTTTTTTTCGACACTTTTTGGATTTTTCTCTGGCCTTTTGTGCACACTCTAGGTTGTGAATGAGGCTTGCAAGGCTTGCATATCTAGTAATGAGTGAGAATAAGTCACATTTAGGAGCCTTTAACCATTGCAATTAAGCTTTGGATTTTGTCTTAACCACCATTAAAGGCCTTTTAAAGCTTGTTCAAAATTTGAATTTTCATGCCTAAATGAGCTTAGCACGAAATTGGTAGGTTGCAAGTGCTTCATGAAGGCTATTCAAACCATAAGATACCATTTAATTAAATTTTTTAGATTTACTTGAATTATTATGGATTAAAATGAATTAAATCCATAAAAATTAAATAAAAATAGAAAAATAATTATTTGGTCTTGAAATTGATCATGGGACACGTGGGTGGCATGACAAGGCTGAATCAAGTGGAAAAAAGTGGGCCCTTTTGTCAAAAATTGAAGTTTCAAGGATAGTTGACTTTTGGCATTTCAATAAAATTACCCAACTTCTCCAATGCATATCTTGCTCAATTTTGATCATATGAACATGTTCTTGGACATTTTGGAAAGGTCTTGAAGTCCTCTAACCAATGCCTTTGGACCCATGTGATTTTGATTTACCAATCCCAAGTTATGGTCTTTGACTTAAAATGCCTTTTTGTTGACTTTTGAAAATGACCTATAATGTTGAAATTGATAACTTTTTGTGAGCGCATTTCTTGGACTTAGAATGTGAAGATGAGTTGTAGGAAATGTCATCCCCTTCAAAATGAGCATTGGATGGGATTTTTCTGATGAACCATGAAAAAGGTATGCCTTGGTCAAGTTACAGTTGACTTTTCAACTGTCCAAAAATGGAAACTTTTGCATCTTGATGATTTTTTGAGCCATTCTTGTGGGATCATGATCAAGACTTGATCAAATGATGATTGTGGCTTCAAAATAAGATGTTGACCAAAAATTTTGACTTTTGACTGCCAAATGACCATTTTACCCCTATAGTTGATTGTGGAGTAACTAGGGCTTTTGACTGTGCAACTTGATGCTGTGAGCCTTGAAACTTGGCATGTAGATGCTTGACAATGTGTATAGGCATATGGGACTTGATTGAGCCCTTGAAAACCTCAACTTCCTTGCAAGAACCAAAACCCTAATCTTGACTGGCTTAGGAGGATGGTTGAACTGTGCAACCCTTGAGTAGACTTGAGCAAATTGAGATGATGCTTGTCAAAACTTTGAAGAATATGGGAGGGTAAATTTTGGGGTACAACACAACCCATTGGGGATAAGATGTTACAGCTAACAATTCTGTGTCAAATTATTTCATCACTTCAGCTTTTATCTTTTCAGACATGTCAGGCCTCATGCGACGAACTTTTTGTTTGACGGGAGGACAATCTTCCTTTGTTTGCAGACGACGAACTACAATGTCGGTATCCATCCCTAGCATATCTTCATATGACCAAGCAAACACTTCCACATAGTCATGCAACATCTGAACCAACCTTCTCTTGACACTACTTTCCAGGTTAGTGCCGATCTTGACTTATTTCTTGTCTGTCTCGGTACCTAGATTCATGACTTCAACTGACTCTTCATGCGGTTGAATAGCTTTTTACTCTTGTAATAGAAGTATGTCTAGTTCTCCCGGTATTTCACAATCTTCCTCACCTTCGTCTTTGGCTTGGTTAATTGGACATTCGAAGTCATAGTCGGCAATAGTAGAGTCATTGGCAATGAGATCTAGAGTGGATGAGGACCTGCAAGAGTGTGCATGTGTGCATGTAAGATACATGGCTATTTTTAAAAATGTATTTGAAGAAAAAGAAAGACAATGAGCACAAAGATTTGAATGCAAAAGAGTCCAATGGCTTGTATTGAATGATCATATGATAACATGAACATAAATAAAACCCTTGACAAATGGACCATAGTGCCCTGGGCCAGGCACATGGCATAAAAGTCATTGTTTAATATTACAGACAAAATGTTCTTGAATTAATAAAAAGCAATAAACAAGTGATTACTCCTCAATGAAGGAGATGGGCACGAAGTCCTTTGCGTGTCAATTCTTGAGATCCATTGTAGTAGGATACACCAAATCTTCAAATGCAACTTTATCATCAAAATCACCTATAGCGTTGACTTCGTGGCTTCAAATACGTAGACGGGGCTTCCCTGCACTAGTGCGCCTCACTTCCTTCTAAGCCTTGACGGTGAAACCCAAACCACACTTGTCTTATTTGAATGGGATCTCGAGGAGTTTTCCCCAAGTATCGCAGCTTTTTTCTTCAACCGCAGCACGAGCATCTTTGAATGAAACCATCTTCAGTACAACCTTAATAGCTTTGGACGTATCAGAGGAACATTTGGCAGTAGAAATCATTGGTGGCACAACTTCAAAAGCTTGACACGGGGTCTTTATAAATTCGCCATCCATATCCACGTATTTGAAAGAGTTGAGGTGGCTTACCATGAACTCCTCCTCACCACAGACAGTGATGATCCTTCCTTTTATCGGATACTTGAGATTTTGATGGAGTGTTGAGGTTACTTCCCCAACTCGATGGATCCAAGGGCGACCCAACAAACAGGAGTAGGCAGGACAGATATCCATGATGTAGAAGGTAGAGTTGAAAATTTGTGAGCCCACCTTGATTGGGAGATTGACCTCTCCATGAATTGTCCTTTTTGACCCATCGAAGGCCCTCACAATAATATCACTTGGTTTCAGAACTAAACCTTCACAATCTAAACAGTCTAACGCCCCCTTGGGTAGCACGTTTAAAGAAGAGCCAGTGTCGACCAAAACATGTGCTAGGGTGGTCCCCTTACATTCGAGAGAAACTTGTAGAGCTTTGTTATGGTTCTTTTCGAGCGGTGTCAGATCAGCATCTGAGAACCCTATACCATTATCGGCCATCAAGCTTGCCACAAAATTTTCAAACTGGTCAGTTATGGTCTCATGAGGGACATGAGCCTTCTTCAAGAATTTGATTAATTCCCGAGCATGGGCATCGGAACAGAGTAGCAAAGATAACATGGAAATCTTGGAAGGGGTTTGCCCCAACTGTTCCACAATCTTGAAATCGCTCCTTTTTTATAATTTTCAAGATCTCGTCCATCTCACGAGCGGAAGGTTCTCCATCAGCAGTGTCTTTTGTGGGTATTTTCGTCTCGACCGACTCAACAACTTTCTCTTTCCCTCTTGTGTCAGTACTTGGCTTAGCAGCAATGATGCAGACAGGCGCCCTTGTAACAGTTGGTGGTGAGATGTTGGGTGAAAAGATTCTCCCAGTTCTGGTTACCTTACTTGAGCCAATAATGTTACCAACATCGTCAGCTTTTTTTATTCGATCCAAGTATCTTGTTTTATCCCATGGTAAAACACCTCAGCACCATAGTTCCAGGGCACTGCTTTGTTGGAAGAGTATGGAATTGGTCCGGGAGTGGTAATTATCAGAGGAGCAACAATTGGTTCATTTGAAATCTTGATAGGACCTCTAGAGGAGATCCTAAGAGGTTTGTTTGATATTGTTATGATGGAGAGATCTTCACACTTATTAGTCAAACTTTTGGCAGGCAGAGTCTTCTCAAATAGGATCTCATGGCTATTCATCAGGCGTTGAATGCCTTCCTTCAGCTTTTCACATCCATTGAGTTGTTTGGCACATCAAACACAATCCTTCAAACAGCCATGGAAAATCCCGACTTTCAACAGATTCTCTTTGATGATGATTAACGGAGTAGTCAAATCTTCGACAGAGGCAACGAAGATGGTATCTTCAACAACATTGACACCCTTTCCATGATTTGGCATAGGCGCGGTGATTACATTCGGAGTTGGAGGAGGATCAAATCCAATAGTCTTGTTATCTATCAAGTCTTGAATTTTATTCTTCAGTGCCCAGCATTGATCAGTCTCATACCCGGGACTACTTGAGTGATATGCATATTTGACGTTCGGATTGTACTTTGGTGAAGAGGTATCTGGATTGGCCGGAGGATCACGTAGTGTCACCAAATTAGCCTTTAGCAAGTGTTGTAAGGCTTGGGATAGTGACATGCTTATCCTCGTTAATTGTCTTCTCGGAGTCTCAAATCGTTAATGATTGGCAGATGGTCTTTGAGCAGGAGTTGGATTAGAAATTCGGACAATATTAACAGACGGACGGCCATCCTTCTTGGTATGGGCCCTTTCCCCATACGCAGAATTGATTTCTTTCTTCACGGTAAAAGGTTTCTTTATAGGATTGGAGGTGGAGGCAGATGCCATGGGAATCTTCCCGCTTTTGATACCGCTTTCAACTCTTTCACCGGTTAAGATCAGCTTGGTGAAACCAGAAGAAGAACAGCCAACCAATAAATTAAAGAATGGACTAGATAAAGTGCCCATAAACATGTCAATATGCTCCCTATCAGTCAAAGGTGTTTGAACCCTACTGTCAAGGTCTCTCCACTTTTGGGTGTATTCTTTGAACCCTTCATTCTTCCCCATTGTCATATCTTGCAACTGAACCCTTGTCAGCACCAAGTCAGCATTATACTGGTATTGGTGATAGAAAGCGGTGGATAAGTCTTCCCATGTATGGATACAGGAACCATCCAATTGGTAAAACCACTCTAGTTGCATCCCAACCAAACTTTCTTGAAAAAAGTGAACCCATAGTTTCTTATCAGCACTGTGCGTTTGAATTTTGCGCACATAAAATTTCAGGTGAAGTTTTGGACAGGAAACCCCATCGTATTTTGCAAAGACTGGTATCTTAAATTTTTTGGGAATGACAACCCCGGATATCAAACCCAAATCATCAAAATCCAAACTGGGGATGGCTTGAATCTCGACAGCCTTCAATTTGTCTTCTAGCTGCTTGTACTTGACATCGACAGGAGGATACTGCTCGTCAAAATAATCATCATCATCAGACGCTTGATCGTTGATACACCCAGCCGGGTACTCCTAGCTTCTCCAATCTGATTCTTGTCTTCCTCAGATAAGTCTTCTACTATCGGGATCTGGCGGACCGACTCTTTGAATCTTCTTCCCATGTTGACTAGGGCTTTCGTCTTTGGTTTCTTTTTAGCTGCTAGCAACGCCATCAAGTCTTATTTCCCCTTGGCTAGGGTCAGTAGAGTCTCTTAAAACTGAGAGTTTTGTTCTTGTAGGTCCTTCACTATTTTCTCTAGATCCATCTTTCTAAAATAAACAGCAGAGAGATAAGGAAACCTGTTGTGTGAAAACATGTTATGTTATGATGCATGGAAGATGTATATGCAAATGATTTCAAGAATTTATGAAATTTAAATTTGTATAGACAAAGAATGAACAAACGTCAAATTTCATTAATTAGTTCAAAATGATTACATCATTCCTCTTGGGCTTACAAAATAAATCTCTAAGATTAAAAGGTCGAACGCATCCTCTTTGGCGCAATATAGGTGTTCAAGCTTTGTTCTTCATGTAGCTGCTTTGTAAGCTCTAAGACCCTTTTCTCACTAGCATAGAATTGAGCTTCGAAGGTATCTCGTTCTTCCTTTAGCTGAATCCAACCTTTTTGTAAGCCTTCAAGAGAATGAGGCATGTCGGGATGGAGGACAGTGTACGGGACATCTCTTTCTACCACAGGTTCCATGATAACTGGTAAGATGGAGGGATAAGGCATCACAAGATTCTAAGCACAAGCTCGTACCCACGTATGGTAAGGATCAAGGGGAATGGAATTATTGTGTCCCAGCATATTAATATCCACTTTTATTACAATCCTCCAAGCTCGTATAAACCTCTGATGGTAGCCTTGATCGTCTCTCTCATAGTCAAATACCACACCTAGGATGAGCATGTCATGAGGACCACCCCTTCGGGCATAACCAAACTGTCGCAAGGCTAAGAAAGGGTTGTAAGTGATACCTCGTCTAATTACAAGCAAAGGGACATTATGGAATTCCCCACAACGGTCGATGATAGTAACATTCTCCAAGCATAGAGAACACCAATGAATATCTGAATGTTTGAGCGTCATCAGCCTATGGGACCATCTCAAACCTTGCTTGTTCTTCAACACAGACCGGGGAAGATGCAAAATAAACCATCTTTCCAAGAGAGGAGTGAAATACATGAGGATCCCTCTCTTCCTCATAGTGAGAGAGTGAAAAGAATGTAGGATATCTCCCAACAAAGTAGGCACCAGATTGCGAGACATGAAGATTTTGACAGCATTTACATCTATAAGTTGGTCAGGGTTTGGAAACAAAACCATTCCATAGATGATAAGGGCCAAGATTTCTTCAAAAGCTTGTAAGTCCAAAGAGTTCCAACAATCTTGAGCTTTCTCAAACAAGAACTTGGCTAAGAACCCATTTACACCACTCCTTGTTTCCCAATTAGTCGTGACATCAAATTGTTGCAAGTGTAGTGCTTGGAAAATCTCTTCAGGTTTTGGATCTCTTTCCGTATCGTTGAAGGGTAGTTGATTGAGAATGGGAATCCTCAAGAGTTGAGAGAATTCTTCTAGAGTAGTTATAAGCTGATAATCGGGAAAAGTTAAGTATTGGTGTAGAGGATCAAAGAACTGAAAAGCACCTTTATCATGTATTTTTCAGTGTTTGAGGTAACCAAGTTTAGTAGGCGACAATGCCTTTCAGTGAATGAAGAATTCTCAGAGACCCTTGACGCCAACTCTTTGAATTGAGGAGGAATTCTTACGAGATTGACTTGGATAGTATTCATACGGATGGAAGCCATGTCCTACAAAACAAAACAAAGATAAATCCCAATAATACTTGAAATGGTTAGTGAGAATGAGTGTGATATTATGATGTTATGTACGAGTAAGCATATATAACCAAGGCAAACAAGTACTTAGGTTTAGGCTTGCATAGACTCTCATAGGTAAGTACCCACTTGAAGTTTAGTTGGCTCAAACTTGTCCTAGAAATAGTAATCGGGCTCTAAGGGATCTCAATATCACTGATCTTTCTTACCGGGCATTGTTTCAGCGCAAGCCTCTTTCACGGAGACCGAAATATCTAGAGAAGTTCGATCTTAATGAGCATAATATCGAGTATCAACCAACTTTGGACTGCACCAAAGCCGGCTATCTCACTACTTCCTAATGGCCAAGTTGGTCAATTAAAGGTTCTAAAGTCAGTTAATGCTTCATGACACCACACAGCAGCCCCGTATTCTCCTTGACTACTCAAGGGCTACCGGTACCCACAAATGTGTCACACTAACGTAGCTATTTCTTAGACTATGTCGGTATACCCCGCACAGTTACCACAACGTATTGCTACTTACCTATAAGGTATCCCAAATCTGGGTAGAGGATTAAAAAAAGCCCAAACAAGAACCAAAATGTAAAGCAAGCAATTCAAACAATGAAAGGGAATAAAGGTGATCTAACCCTAAGGTAACCCCACTTTTAAGTTTCTCCCCAGCAGAGTCGCCAGTTCTGTAATACGGTGGGAGAACTGACTTGGGATGTTTTGTGTTTTATCGCAATTGTTGCGGTTAGCAAGAGTCGCCACCAAATTTTCATTTATCCAAAAGGAGAGGTGGAAAAGAACAGGAAAGACCTTTGAGATTATTTCTTGAGTTCGGGGGGTAGATTATGAAAAGGGAAGGTGTTAGCACCCTTTTCATCCATAACTATGTATGGGCTCTTAGTTGCTTGCTAGATCACTTGCTTTGTTTGAAAATGTGCTTTGTGGTGGTTTTTGTAAGTATTTTGATAAGGCGCCTTTGTTTAGGAAAACTTTGTCATGGTTCTCGTTCGTAAGAACGTATACAAAGTGTTGGACTTTTGAAAATATTTTAAGTTTTGAAAGTTTTTTTTAAAATGTTTGGTGTTTGTTTTGAAAATGAGCAAGGATGTTTGTTTTGAAAGTGAGCAAGTGTTGTACCCCAAAATTTCCCCTCCCATATTTCTGAATACATTTCAAGTGAGGTCCTTAAATTGCTCAAGGAAGTCCAAGAGTTGATCAGACAAATCCTCTCCTAAGGCAGTCTACCTCATATTAGGGTTTCAGTTTGCATCAAGATGTTTGAATCCAAAGGGTCCGAAATTCTCACTATTGCCCTAATATGTTCTCAAGATCATCCATGTCAAGTTTCAAGCCTTGCAGAGGAAGTTTGCTCAGTCAACTACTCAAATGCCTAAAAATCGACTGTGTTAGGGCAAAAGTCAAATGTGGTCCACATACAATCAAACTTCAAGATTTTTGGTCAACATTCTCATTTTGAAGTATTATTCATCATTTGATCAAGGGTTGATCATGATTCCTCAAGGATTTCTCATAATTCATAAAAACCCAAAAGTTGCTAAATTAGGGTTTTGCAGGAAAAGTCAACCCAATTTTGACCAAGCATTACTTTCTCATACTTTATCAAAAATGACCCATCCAAAGCTCATTTTGAAGAGGATGCAATTACCTACAATCAATCTTCATCTCCCAAGTTCAAAATATGCACTCACAAGAAGATATAAATTTGGACATTATAGGTCATTTTGAAAAGTCAACAAAAACACCTTTTATGTCAAAGCTTCATACATGAACATGGAAGACTCATTTGAGATGATACAAAAAGGGTTGCTTAGAGGACATCTTGAACTTTCTAAAAAGTCCAAGAACACATCTCTAGGGTTAAAATTTAAAGAGTTATGCGTTGGTAAAGTTGACCATTTTTGCAAAATTGCCAAAAGTCAGATGTGGCCAAAATTGCAATTTTTGCTAAATGGTCCAAACCTTTTATGCTTGCATTGAGTTTGTAACATGACCCACGACCCATGATCCTTCCCATTTGTCATTCTTTTATTTTTATCATTTATTTTGATTTTATTTCAATTAAATCAAATAAATTCATGAAAATATCAAAAACTAATCAAAGCTTGAGATTTTGTGCATGTTTAGGTCTATTATACAACTGGAGAAGGAACCAAATCATGCAAGCTTCAAATGGACAAAAAAAGATTTGATTTGCTTGATTTGGAAAGATTTTCACAAAGGATCAAATCTTGAATCAATGATCATAATTGGAGAAGATTTGAAACCAAATTGCAACCCTAATTCGTTCTAGGGTACATAAGGAACTTTGGTAGACCATAAACAAAGGGATTGGAGGCGTGCAAAGAAGAGAACAAATCTCAAAATTTCAAGAAAAAGTTGCAAACTGATTTCCCAGTTCCAGGCTTCCTCAATCCATTCCAGGCACACCAATCGATTGTTGGACATCCAGGGATCAAGATTCAACCACTAACAAGCTTCCTAACATCCAGAAACACATTGTAAGAGTCCCACGATTTCCATGTTCTTTTGAATTCGTATATCATGATTCTGGCATAGTTAGAATGTTTTATTGACATATCCTTAATCCATGAGTTATTTCCAAGCTAATGGTGGTACTTAATTGATTTTCATTAATTGTACAGCAAGATGCCATAGTTAGGGTTCTTTCTTCATTTTTAGGGTTTTTGTGTACAGGTACAATTGGCCATGGATAAGGGTACCTGATGCTCGTGAGGTTGCCACGAGTTGATTGGTACCATTTTTTTGCATTTATCACGCTTGTAGAGGATTTTGGAAAGGCACAGGGATGTACCTACGCCCATTTGTCCGTAGGTAAAAGTTCTTGATCTAAAACGACGGAGGCACGAGGACGATGATGGCGTGGCAGGTGGTGAATGGCCCACTCAAATCTGCGCGCGTTTCAGAATCTAGCTTTATTGTTTTATCATATAATATTATTTTGTCATTAGGTATACAACTAATACAACCAGCCCAGCTGTCAAGCGTGCAATGGATGAATGCTGAAGGACCTGGGTTCGATCCCCAGGTCCCCAACTTTGCTTTCTATATTTTTCCTTTGTATAATCAGGTGTCCAGGCGTCCTATATGACCACCATGCGCCATCAGCCTTCAACCACCAGATCTCCAGCATGCCAGATCCAAGGCTTCTCACATGAGGGCCTACCATACCCATCAGTCAAGCAAGCACATGGGATTGAGGAAAGTCAAAACAGGCCAAGCATTTGGGCCCAGAATTTGCCAGCCACACCCCCTTTTCTGAAAATCACCCAGGCCCATTCTCTTTTCTTTTCTAATTTTTTCTTTTATTTAATTTAGTCTGTTTAATTATTTTTTATAACAAAAATTAATTTCTTTTTTTTCACATAAAAAATCATAAAATCAATTTTCACAAATTTAGATTTAGGTTTTATTTTTATTTTTATAAAATTTAATTTAATATTAGTTGAATTTAATTTTAGGGTAACTCTAACTTTTTGTAAATAATTAAAATCAAATTAGAAAAATTAGGGTCGCTTTTGATTTAATTTTTATTTCTTTTTTTCAATAAAACAAAAAAATACAAAAATAGGTTATTTTAATCATTTTTCTTAAATCTTAATTAATTAGAAATTAGGTTTTTATTTATTCAACTAAACTTTATTTTCTCAAAATAATCAAAAACACAAAAACAATGATCTTTCCTTTAATTAGGCTTAGTCGGGGTCAAAACCCTAATTCTCTCATTTTCAATTTATCGCGCGTGTTTAATATTTTTGCAAATATTAATGTATTTGTCCATGGTATGTAATAGCGTAATTAGATTTTTTTTCTTTATTTATTGTTTTACGGGTTTTTGGATATGTAAATTAATCCCTCTCCCGAAGCCTTGTAATAGCGTAGGTTTTATTTCTCGTATTTTAATTCTCTCAAATATTAACTGTTAGATGTATGTTAATAGGATTGTATGACAAGATTGCATGTAAATTTAAAATGGCTAGCAAACCCTAATGTGCAAAGATAATAATTTGAAATCAATCACTCGCACATGTGCACTCTTAGGGTATACTCTCACTTCGGTTGCCTTTGGTAAACGGTCATTAAGTATATGGTGTTTTAGTGGTCGCCCTCTAGTCTAACAAAGATCAAAAGTCCCGTTCGGAAATGTTGCCTCGGAAATGTTGCCTCGGAAATGTTGCCTCGAATATGATCTTAAGACTCTAGGGTTATTACTAAGACGTCATAACATTGCTTTAGTGATTGTATGTCCCTTACGAATTGACCCTTACAACTCCAACGACGGTGCTACCTACTTCTCAATAGTGGGATAGCGCTGTCTGAAGGAAACAAGAACAGAAACAATCCTTATTCAAGTAAGGAAATGCTAGTAGGTACTTGCTCAAATCAAAACCTTTTCACACTTACGCATTGCAAAACAATTTTCAAAAACAACTTCGTAACACTCTTGAAGACAGAAGCAAGGTTTAAAATGAAGTAAAACAAAAATTTTCAAAACAAACACACACAAGCAATTTTAAAATGATGAGCAAGTATCTAAGAGCCCGTGGAAAACCACGGATAGAAAGGGTGCTAATACCTTCCCTTTCTATAATCTACCCCCCGTACTCAGAATATCTCGAAAAAGGAATTTTTCTGTGCTTTTTTCCTTTCTAATTGGATAAAATAAAAGTCGGTGGCGACTCTTGCTTACCGCGACATTTTGCAAACACAAACGCAAAACGCAAACCAGCATTTTCCAAAATAGTCGGTTCTTCCACCGTATCACAGAACTGGCGACTCTGCTAGGGATGTATAAGTGGGGTATACCTTAGGATTTAGTTCATCATAAATTGCTTCTCTTGTTTGTTTTGGCTGCTTTACTTTTAAGGGTTTTTCTTAGGAGTTACTATAGATCCTAACTCGAATATGGGGACACCTTTTAGGTAAGTAACAATAAAATGTGAGGGAACTATACGGCGTAGACCGATACGGTTGAAGCAGTAGCTACGTTGATGTGGCACATTTGTTGGTACCGGTATCCCTTATGGAGAAACGAGGAGAATACGCGGCTTCTATGTGTGTCGTTAAGCATCAACTGACCTTAGAACCTTTAATCGACCAACTTGGCCATTAGAAAGTAGTGAGATAGCCGGCATCGGTATAAAGCTGAGAACTGGTTGATATTCGATGCTACACTCATTAAGACCATACTCTCGATATAGTTTCGGCCACAAGAAAAGATTGCGTGAGCTGAAATTATGACCGATGGAGGATGGTCAGTGATATTGAGAACCTCTAGAACTCGGTTACTTTTTCTAGGACAGGTTGAAACCAACTGAACTTCAAGAGGGTAATACCTTTGACTCCATGCAAGCCTTAAACTTAAGGGCTTTTGTGTGACTTGTTTGCCTTTTCCATGACTGTTATCTGCTATACCTGTTTGTTTTTATCATGACATCATGCATCATAACATAGCATGCATACTTCATTATACTAACCATTTCAAAGACCGAGGGGATTTATCTTTGTTCTTTTTTGAAGATTATGGCTTCCATGCGCAGAAATACCATTCGAGTTAACTTTGTGCAAATACTTGCTCAACTTAAAGAGTTAGCCTCAAGAGTTTCTGAGACTTCTAGGTTCATTAAGAGACATGGTAAGCTTCTTAGCCTGGTTACCTCAAAGTTTGATGAGCAGATGATGAGTCTGCTTTTCCAGTTCTTCGATCTTGTGCATCATTGCTTCACCTTTCCAGATTATCAGCTGGTTCCCACTTTGGAAGAGTTTTCTCACTTATTGGGCATATCCATTCTTGAGCAGATGCCCTTCACAGGTATGGAAGAGACTCCTAGACCAGAAGACATTGCTTCAGCTCTGCATCTAAAACGGGCTTATGTGGTATCCAATTGGGAAACACGAAGCGGGGTCGAAGGGTTCTTAGCCAAATTTCTGATAGATCAAGCTCAGCTATTCTGGGATAATTTGGATTTTCAGGCTTTCGAAGATATCTTGGCTCTCCTTATATATGGTTTGGTTCTCTTCCCGAATCCGGATTCCTTTGTAGATGTGAATGCTGTCAAGATTTTCCTTTCTTGCAATCATGTGCCTACTCTACTGGGTGATATCTTGCATGCCCTCTACACTCGTACTGTGCAAAGAAGAGGGACTCTTATGTGTTGTATATCGTTGTTGTCGAGGTGGTTTATTTCGCACCTCCCTAAGTCTATGCTGAAGAATGAAGAAGGTTTGGGTTGGTCCTACAGAATAATGTCACTTGCCCATACATATATTCTTTGGAGTTCCCGGTCTATGGAAGACACTGTTGTCATTGATCGTTGTGGGGGATACCCTAATGTCCCTTTGTTTAGCTTTGCAACAATTTGGTCGTGCTCGGAGAGATGGTCCTCATGAGCTACTTCTTGAGGATATTGCCTTCGACTACAAGGAAGACGTTAAGGAGCATCGCCGGAGGTTTATAAGAGCTTGGGGCATGGTGAACAGATCTGACCCCCAAGAGCTGGGACCAAGGACTTCCCTTCCTATGCAGCCTTACCTCCAATGGGTTCGAGCCCGTGCTCAGAAGCTTGGGATGCCTTATGAAGCCGTATTTCCTGTGATTATGGAGCCCACTAATGAAGAAGGCGTTCCTTACACGGTTCTTTATCCTTACATGCCTACTGATCTTGGGGCATTGAAGAGGTCTTGGATTCAGCTGAGAGAGGAAAGGGATACTTACCGGGAGAAGTACCATGAGCAAGAAAGGAAGATTTTGAAGCTCACCAGGCAAATCGAGAAAGAAAAAGTGATCAATGACTATGTCAGCACGAAGGGGAAGCGTCCATGGGAGTGTTGATTTTTGCTTTTCTAGTTTTAGATTTTGTTTTTTTCATTTACTTCTTTGTAACGCCTTGAAGGCATTGTTGAACTTGTTACAAGTTATTCTAATAAAGCTTGTTTAATTTTTGGTTTGAAAATTTAAATCTCCCAAAGTCTTTGAAATCATTACATACGCATCCCATTATCATGCGCATCATTACAGGTATCATTACAGGTTTCTCATCTCCTTCGTTGTTTATTTCAGCAGAAATGTCTTCTAAAATGTCTTCTGATCAAGCTATCAAAGCTCTTCAGGCACAGAACGCCCAATTCCAAGAAATGTTCTTGAGTTTGGCTAAAGGGAAAGAGGATTTGAAGACTCTCATTTTGAAGGAGAAGGAGAAGAAGAAGAAGAATAAGGTGATTCTTCTGAGTATGGGCAAAAGGTTTGGGAATAGGTTGCAAGAGGAAGCTGATATGATCTCCTCGTCCAAGGATGGGGAAAACCAAGGAGAAGAAAAGGGCCCCAGTCCTGCAGTTTCTGATAATGACACTGATTTTGATGATGAGCAATATCCTCCTGCCGAGGATAGGTACAAGCAGCTAGAAGACCGGTTGAGTGCTATGGAGATTCAGAAGATTCCTGGTTTGGATCTTGGAGAACTGGGATTGGTGACGGGAGTGATGATCCCTCATAAGTTCAAAGCTCCGGTTTTTGCTAAGTACGATGGAGTATCCTGTCCAAAACTCCATCTCCGCTCGTATGTCAGGAAAATCCAACCCCACACTGCTGATAGAAATTTGTGGGTGCATTTCTTTCAAGATAGTCTGTCAGGGACTTAGCTTTAATGGTTCTACCAGTTGGAAGGGGACAATGTTCAAAACTGGGAGGATCTTGCTGCCGCTTTCTACAAGAAGTACCAGTATAATGACGACCTTGCTCCCACTTGTACTCAACTTCACAGTATGTCCATGGGTGTAGGCGAAGGTTTCAAAGATTACGCTCAGAAATGGAGAGATTTGGCTTGCAGGGTTCAACCTCCTTTATCTAATTGAGAGTTAGTTGATATGTTCTTGGGGACGCTATCTGGTCCATTTTTCAATCATCTGATCGGCAGTTCGTCATCTGGGTTTACTGAGTTGATTTTGACTGGAGAGAGAGTAGAAGCTGGTATCTGAAGTGGTAAGATACAGAAGGATGCTTCATCAAGTACAGTAAAGAAGCCTTACACCGGTAAGAAAGAAGCTAGTGCAGTCTACGACCTGAGGGGCCAAAGCAGACCTGAACACCGTCAAGTAGTAAATGCGGTAGTGATATCGAGACCCACAGTTGCTCCACAATGCAACAATCAACAAAGGGTGGAAAGACCACAAAGGCAGTACACTCGGCTCAATATGACCTTGTCCCAAATTCTACCACAATTATTGAAGACTAATCTGATAACTCTGAGGGAGGCCCTGAAGAACCCCAACACCACTTCTCCTCATTATAACCCGAATGCCCACTGCGCCTATAACTCCGAAGGTCCAGGTCATGATACAAAAAATTGTTGGGCCTTGAAAAACAAAGTGCAAGACTTGATCGAAGCCAAAGAGATTGATTTTGACGCTCCGGAGAAGCCCAACGTCATAACTGCCCCCATGCCCAAACATGGTCATGGAGTAAATGTTGTGGACGATGATTTATTTGTGACCTCTGTGGAAGAATTCTATACCCCTTTGATGACAGTTAAGAAGAATTTGCTATTGGCCGGTTTATTTCCGAGTTGTGGTGAAGGTTGCCACATGTGTTCAATGTTGCCTGCTGGTTGCCACTTATTGAAATCAGGTGTTCAGCGCCTGATGGACAACAAAGAGATCCTGTTTGAAAAGATTTTGATTCTGTTGGTTCCAATTCAAGATGTTGCCATTATAACCATTTCCGCCAATCCTTCCAAGGTTTCCTCGAGAAAACCTGTTAGGATTACATCCGTCCCAAGAATTGCTCCGTTAATAATCATTGTCCCTGGTCCTATCCCATACACTTCAGACAAGGCTGTCCCCTGGCACTATGGTGCTGATGTGTATTACCATGGTATTAAGCAAGAGTTGAAGAATGAAGAAGTCGATGTTGATGTCAGCAATATTGCTGGTGCTAGCAAGGTCACCAGAAGCGGAAGATTATTTTCTCCTGAGATTTCCCCTCCGGCTGTCTGCAAACCTGTTATCATTCCATCTGCTAGTACATCAACTACTGTTCTGGTTCTTACTCCGGTTATCACCCCTATCGCCGAGCCATCTCGGGGCAAAGAAATCACAGGTGAGCCTGCCTAGACGGAGGCGCCTAGAAAAATTATGTTGGAAGCCTCTAAACAAGAGATAAAAGAAATTCTGAAGATTATCAAGAAGAGCGACTACGACGTAGTCGAGCAGCTGGGCAAGACCCCATCAAAAATCTCTATGTTGTCCTTGTTGTTGTGTTCTGAAGCCCATGCAAAGGATTTAATTGCATTCCTCAAGATTGTGCATGTGCCGTAGGAAACTTCAGCCGATCAATTCAAAGACTGCGTAGCTAGTTTGACTGTTGACAATGGGTTGGGTTTCTCAGATGCAGATCTGACTGCTAAAGGAAGAAATCACAATGACGCTCTGCATGTCTCGATCGAGTGCAGGGGCACTACTATGGCCCATGTGTTGGTGGATACCGGGTCCTCATTAAATGTTCTGCCAAAGAAAGCATTAGACCGTCTGGATTGTGAAGATTTGATTCTGAAGCTGAGCAATATTGTGGTCAGGGCTTTCGACGGGTCAAAAAGGATGGTGCACGGGGAGGTGTACATCCCTGTTAAAGTTGGCTATCATAATTTTGGATCCAATTTCTACGTAATGGATATTAGACTATCATATTCTTGCTTGCTGGGTCGCCCTTGGATTCATAAGGTTGGGGCAGTGACTTCAACGCTCCATCAAAAGCTGAAATATCTGGTAAAAGGGAAGATTGTCACGGTACAAGGTGAAGAGGAGTATATGGTGAGTCATCTCAATTATTTTCTCTATATGGAGATGGATGGGGAGTTCATCGAAACCCCTTGTCAGAACTTTGAAGAGGTCCCTCAGACTTTGGCGTCAACTGAAGTTACTACTGACAAACCTCCAACGAAGATGGCTTCTCTCAAGGATGCCAGGGTTGTAATTGAAGAAGGTGGGTATATCGATTGGGGTCGGCTCCCGGATTTCACTCACAAAACTGACAAATTTGGTTTTGGCTTTACTACACGAGCTCAAAGGGCTGTTAGGCGTGCACGGATTGGAAGACCTCCTCTGCACATCAGCAATCAGGGAGTTAATGCAATTGAAGATGATGAAGAGGATTCAGATATCGACAGCTGAATCTACCCAGCAACCAATGGTGGATTGAACAACTGGACGGCGAAGGACTTCATACCTGTTTCTTTTATTCCACAGTAATTGACTTTTCTTTTAAGAGTTGTAATAAACAGTTTGAAACTTTACGGCCCGGTGCCTTGCCCGAGGCACCTTGGCTTTGCTTGTGAGGGTTTATTATTTGTCATTTTCATATATCATTAATAAAGCATTGGAAGTTTCTTGCATTACAAATTTTGCGCTCCTTGTTTTTCTTTTCTGTCTCTCACTCTATTAAAACAACTATTCTCTTACAAACACTCACGTATCATAATGCAGATCCATATCCACTCTGGATCCCATTGATAACAACTCTGCTACTGCTAGTTATAACTTCGAAAGTCCGATCAACCAAGCTGAGGATGAAGGTGAGGATGATTGTGAGGTTCCTGGAGAACTTGCTAGACTGTTACTACAGGAAGAAAGGGCCATACAGCCTCATGAAGAGCCAGTTGAATCAGTGAATTTGGGTACAGACGAAGACAGGAAAGAGGTTAAGATAGGTGTGACTCTGATGCCTAGTGTCAAGCAATGGTTGATACAGATGCTACGTGACTATGTTGAGATCTTCGCTTGGTCTTATGAAGATATGCCTGGTTTAGACACTGATATTGTGGTACACCGCCTACCAACTAAAGAAGAGTATCCCCCGGTAAAGCAGAAGGTTCACCGTATGTGCCCTGAGATGTCTGAGAAAATCAAAGTTGAGGTCATGAAACAGTTCGACGTGGGATTTTTAGCTGTCATTTCTTATCCGCAGTGGGTTGCCAATGTTGTTCTGGTTCCTAAGAAAGATGGTAAGGTACGGATGTGTGTGGACTATAGAGATCTGAACAGGGCAAGCCCCAAAGATGACTTCCCACTTCCTCACATCTATGTTCTGGTCGACAACACCGCGTAGCATAAGATCTTCTCCTTCATGGATGGTTTTTTGCGGTTACAATCAGATCAAGATGGCTCCCAAAGACATGGAGAAGACAACCTTCATTACACATTGGGGCACCTTCTATTACAAGGTAATGCCTTTTGGGTTGAAGAATGCTGGGGCAACTTACCAGCGCGCCATGGTCGCTTTGTTCCACGACATGATTCACCATGAGATCGAGGTTTATGTTGATGACATGATCGCAAGGTCCCACACTGAGGAAGAGCACCTTGACCATCTCCAGAAACTGTTCGACAGGTTGAAGATGTACAAGCTGAGGATGAACCCGAACAAGTGCACCTTCGGGGTAAGGTCTGGTAAGCTGATGGGTTTCGTCGTCAGTGATAAGGGTATTCAGGTGGACCCTGCCAAGGTAAAATCCATACAAGAGATGCCGGCTCCCTGCACAGAAAAGGAAGTTAGAGGTTTTTTGGGGCGTCTGAATTACATTGCCAGGTTCATTTCACACCTAACCGCTACCTGTGAGCCAATCTTCAAGCTGCTGAAGAAAGATCAAGTGGTAAAGTGGAATGACGAATGCCAGACCACTTTCGAAAGAATCAAGGAATATCTTCAAGAACCGCCAATTTTGATGCCTCCAGTTGAAGGAAGACCTTTGATCTTATACTTGACAGTACTGGATAATTCAATGGGGTGCGTGCTGGGGAAGCATGATGAGTCTGGCCGAAAAGAGCATGCTATTTAATACCTTAGCAAAAAGTTTACCGACTATGAGACTCGATACTCATTGCTCGAGAAAACTTGTTGCACTTTGGCATGGGCTGCTCGCCGGCTGAGATAGTATATGCTGACTCACACCACCTTACTGATATCAAAGATGGATCCAATCAAGTATATCTTCGAAAATCCTACCTTATCCAGAAGAATAGCAAGATGGAAGATGATCTTAACCGAATATGACATCCAATACACAACCCAAAAAGCAATCAAGGGGAGTGTATTAGCGGATCATTTGGCGCTTCAGGCCGTGGATGACTACCAGTCCATGAATTTCGAATTCCCGGATGAGAATATCATGTTAGTGACTGACTGTGAAGAACCTGGACCGGATGAAGGACCCGAGGAAGGATCCCTATGGTCTATGTATTTTGATTAAGCCTCGAACGCGTTGGGTAATGGTATTGGCGCTGTGATCATATCTCATGAGGGCTGTCATACTCCGTTCACCGCCCGATTATGTTTTAACTGCACCAACAATATGGCGAAGTATGAAGCGTGCATCATTGGCTTTCGAGCTGCTATTGACCTAAGGATTAAGTTTTTTAGTGTATTCAGAGATTCTTTTCTAGTGATCAGTCAGATCAAAGGTGAGTGGGATACGAAGCACCCAAATATTATTCCTTACAAAGAGTATGTACTGACATTGCTCCCACATTTTGAGGATATAACCTTTGAACACTTCCCAAGAGAGGAGAACCAGTTAGCGGACGCGCAAGCTACCATGTCTTCTATGTTCAAGGCCAGGTGGGACAATGAAGCTCCCCAGATTACCATCGAGAGGTTGGATGAACCCGCACATTGCTGTGACATTGAGACTGAAGAGGTAGCAGATAAACCTTGGTTCCACTAGGTAAAGAGGTATCTTGAGACTCAAGAGTACCCTGAGGGGGCGTCTGTTAATGATAAGAAGTTCTTGAGAAGGTTCACTGCGAATTTCTTCATTAGTAATGGGATTCTTTATAAGCGTAACCATGATTCAACCTTATTGTGATGTGTGGACAAAAGAGAGGCGAAAAGGATCATGGCAGAGTTACATGAAGGTACCTTCGGAACTCATTCCAGTGGACATACCATGGCGAAGAAAATCCTACGGGCAGGATATTATTGGTCTACTATGGAAGCTGATTGTTATCAGCACTCTCGAACCTGTCATAAGTGCCAAGTCTATGCTGATAAGGTGCATGTACCTCCAGTTCCTCTGAATGTTTTGACAGCTCCTTGTCCTTTTGCAATGTGGGGCATCGACATGATCGGTGAGATCATACCTACGGCGCCTAATGGGCATCGCTTCATTCTGGTAGCCATCGATTATTTCACAAAGTGGGTTGAGGCAACTTCCTTTGCTACAGTAACCAAGAACGTCGTGGCGTGGTTTATCCGACACAATTTGATCTGGCGATACGGTGTACCAGAGAGAATCATTACGGACAATGGTACAAATCTCAACAATACGATGATCACCGAGCTCTGCAAACAGTTCAAGATACAACATCACAACTCTTCTCCTTACCGGCCAAAGATGAATGGGGTTGTTGAAGCGGCTAATAAGAACATCAAGAAGATTGTACAGAAGATGACGGTGACATAGAAAGACTGGCACGAGATGTTACCATTTGCTCTTCATGGGTATCCTACCTCAGCACGGACGTCAACAGGGGCAACACCCTATTCTCTGGTGTATGGCATGGAGGCAGTCCTGACCATCAAAGTCCAAATACCCTCTCTCCGGTTTATGAAGGATGCGGGTTTGAACAAGGACGACTAGATCCAAACCCGGCTTGATCAGCTGAACCTAATCGATGAAAAGAGGCTTACTGCTATTTTCCATGGTCAGATGTATCAAAAGCGAATGATCAAGGCTTTTAACAAGAATGTCAGACGTCAAGAATATCAAGTCGGGGATCTGGTGATCAAACGCATCATTATGCCGCAAGGTGATCCTAGGGGAAAATGGACCCCCACGTACGAAGGGCCATTTATGGTTAAGAATATTTTCTCAGGAGAAGCTATGATTCTAACCACCATGGATGGTGACGACCTTCCTCACCCCGTCAATGCAGACATAGTGAAAAGATACTACGCCTAATCAAAGACCCGTTAGGTTGACTGGCCTAAGCAAAAATAAGGGCTTCTCGGCGAACCAAAAGGGTTCGGGAAAAAGTAAAGGATGAAAAT